>CM062816.1:424679441-425879441 GCA_031772625.1 Pinus tabuliformis
TATCTTCCAATCGAAAGTTATGTCAATTGTAAGTTATGTACCTTTTAAAGCCCTAATTTGTAGACTATCAGGCTCAATGACCTTTGTCTTGTTATATCTCTAGAATTTGAGCCCTTCTAAATATGAAATTTTATCTTGTAATGCACTACAATTCCATAGATCTAACCGAAATTTGATGTGTCAAGTGAAAGTTATGGTAACTTTCCTAAAGCTTGTTGAATTTTCACCTCTGATTAAGATCAAACTTGTATAGCATGTCATATATCCAATTCTTCAAATCTTATTCTGAAATTTTTACCTAAGGTACTTTGATATGTATTCTCATATCTCTTAAAATTGCATAGTATAAAGTGTCCCAAAAAAAAATTATATTGAAAATTTCACGATCACTCATTTGAAATTGATTTCAAGACCATTCACAAGTCTTAACTTCTAGAGGGTATATCTTTGAAATTATAGTGAACTATAATATAAAATTTCTAATAAATGTACCTTGAGATGTTTTTTGAATATGATCAAAATTTCGGTGTTCAAATCTTCTTGGAAAAATAGTTATAGAAAAATTACAATATCGTTCATTTGAAATTGATTTTAGGGCCATTCACAAACCCTAACTTCCATAGGGTATATCTTCGAATGTGTAGTGAACCAGAATCCAATATTTTTATCAAACATTATGGGAGATGTATTCTAGATCTTCTCAAACATTCACAATCTAAAACATGTTAAAAAATTATTTATAGTGAGTATTCCAAAATGTCTTGTTTGAAGCAACAAAACCCTAGAATCATAGCCTAATACAAAATGTTAAGAACCATGCACCTTAAAAATCATAAGAATCCAATAATTGTAGTCCACTTTGAGGGGGAAAATTCCTTTAATAATGAATATAATGTATAAGACAATATTTTATGATCCTAAGACTAGTTCTCCTTGGTATATATATAGGAGACAAAGGGTATAATTATAATGAAATGGTACAACAAAATGTTTTGGTCTATGTAACAATATAACAATAGAAATGTACTAACTCAATATCTAGGGATTAATAAGGTATTTTAGGGTTAACATTGGGCTTGTATAGGGCTTAATAAGGACAACACTAGCTATTATATCTATGTGCTAGATAATTTTCTAGAGATTTTATACTCTACATGTTTATGTTCTCTTCCTCATCATAATCCTTTGGTTCTACAAAATTTTTCCAATTTTGTGTCAATTTTACATTTTTAATGGATTTCCTTTCTAGAGTAGGAATAAGACATTTGCACAAAGTTGAGATTTATAAATGGCCTATTTTAGCTTATGTTAGACTTGGGGGATGAAGGTGTCAACAACAAGAGTTAAACAATTTTCTTGTTGTTACTTTTGAATTATCAATATAAAGATTTATTTTTCTTCATCACACCAATTCCTTATGCACTTATTTTTTTTAACTTTGTATTTAAGTTTATGAACTTTGGATGCGACTAATTCACTTAAGATTGTTATAAAATCTTTTCCCACGATGATATAGAGTTGTAGTTTTTGGCCTACCCTTTCCTAATGCATACTTCTTTTCCCCAATGAACTATTCTAAAATTCATTTTCAAGTTCACATATGCTACCCTTACTTTAGCATAGCATGTATATATGTGACTTAGACAAAATAAAAGCATGTATGTATGCAAATCTCTTCAAAAAAACTTGTTTATGCCTTCAAAATGAACCAAAAAAAATGTAAATGTTTGCATTAAAATGCATTTTTGTGTGGGGTTTACATGTTAGACTAAAAGCCACTTATTACAACATGTACCTCAATGAACCCAACCAATTATTGGGAGTATAAAAGCATGCCTAGGGTGGTGTAAATGTACATTGGATTCCTTGATCTAACATTCTTATGCTGGAAAAATTTCCTTCATCCTAACTCTGCATTTCCTTATGCTTTTAAGCATTCTCCTAAGCAAGAAACCCTTGTTTTATGATCTTTTTGTTTTTGCATGAGTTGAGCTCCTTATCCCTCTCATTCAATTTATAAGTGAAAGACTAGTAACAGAAACCTTCATTAGCTAGGGTGGAGAGACTCGGAGGATGATTTCATACAGTGGCCTCATCATGCTACTAGGTTTATTCTATCCTTTTGTACTATTGTTCACTCATTAATAAGAAATCTTTTCCCTTGTTCGAATTTGATGTTCATGCAATGTTATTATGCATTGAATTGTGAATTTATTTCAAGTTATGGAATTAATTTTTGTTGAATATGCTATTGTCCACTCTTTTTTTCTATGATATAAGTAGGTTTCTAGTAGAATATTGAAGGAGGAAGATTTGACTAAGGGATCTACATCAACCTTTGTCTTCCCAAGTGCACACATCAAACATAGATAATATTTCAATGAATATTTTTTGCTTGTTTGGGTATAAAGTCTAAGTTTCTTGTCACCACTATATTGTGGCTTTAAACCCTAGGCGCATGGAAACATTTCTTATAATAGACAATAGTTGAATTTTTTATCTTTCATGTACTTTGTACTATTTGGTTATATGCTTGATTTGGCTTGAGAAAGGTCTTAATTCTTGACTTGTGTTCAAGTTTGGAGTCATATTGGAATTTTTTTGCTTATATTACTCATAAGGATCAAGTGGATTCATTGTATAATTCCACATACTTTTCTCTACTTTTCTTTATACAAAAATAATATATTTTGTGAATTCAAGAAATATACTTTGTTGTCTTTTCTTGCATCATCAATGACTTGATTGACCTTGATCACTAGGGATTTTAACCACAAACATCTATATCATCACAAATAAAGTTATAAATGATGTCTTTCTACAACTATATGTTTTCTAACAAAGGGGTCCTACTATACATATATTTCAATGATTTTGTAAGAAAAAAGATCACAGTGACAAAACTAAATGTTGATGTAAATGAAGTATATGTAATACAACCAATTAAACCTAATCCTATTGGTCATGGGGCTTGAATTAATATCCTTATATCATTATCAAGATATGGCACCCTATGAATTATAAGGAGTAACAACCTCTGGATGATTGAAGAGGGATGCACACAAGAAATTAGGTATTGTAATTGACACACCACATGAAAAATAAAACTAATGTGAAGACACCATAACAGAGATATCTTGTCCCCCGGATGCGGGTGATTAAATTTTTGAAGGACATTCGGGCGGCGTTTCATGTGGGCATCTGTCAGCTCGAATATGCTACGAGTAAGTTCACTTGGGAATGGGAACGGGCCTGCATAACCACATTAATGCGGCCATTATGGTGTTCATCTGCCGTCATTATCGCCGCGTCTTTCTGCTCCTTAAACGCTCATCGCATTCTAGCTCCAATGCATTCCGCCGTCGAGGTTTCACCTGCAGTTCTGGGTGTTTCTCTGCATCCCGTTGCAGGGGTTCACAACACTGTTAGTGTGCAGAGATTGTATGGTTATTGGGAGGTTCTACAATTAACCAGCGCACAACAAGCCAACATGCGGCGCGAAAGAGTCAGGATACTGAGCAGAAGGGGGGGCTCTGGTGGTCGAGCTGTCTCGCAGCGCTCCTCCGACACTCTAGAACCTGAACGGCGAAGTCCTCCGTCAACGAGGAGTGGCAGAGGAAGGGGTCGCGGTAGATCAGGAGAGGTGGTAAGTGAGCTTGCCGCTCACCAGACAACGCGGTATCGCTTCCCTTGCTCGTTCGACAACGCCATTTTTATTATTTCTGTCTCTATTGAAAAGCTTGAAGACAACAGCAATTTGGGAGCGGCCCAAGTTGTTGAAACTGTGGAGCAGAGAATTGAAAACCCGGAGGAGCGCCTGCGCTCAGTCTCGGAGGATGCTTCGTCGCCAATTCTGGCGAACCCCGCTGGCCTAGGTGTGTCCGTGCGTGGCGATCCCACCGGCTCAGTTGCTCCTCATTCGGACTCGGAGGACCTTCTTCGGTATGGGTGTCTGGTTGTTGAGGAGCCCTATACCATAGATGATGACTAGCCTAGCTTATTATGGTTTTGTTGCTATGTTTTGGCTCCGGTTCTTGCAAGTTAATGTGTCGTTTCTACATATATCAGCTGTTTCTGTCTGTCTCTGGGCAGGGTCTGTCCATGTTTCTGTCAGTCTCAGGGTGCTGTCGGTCAAAATGTACTGGTCTGGTCACTATGGAAAACTGTAATGTGTCGGAGAACTGCATTGATCTTATGTGTATTTGTAAATTGCCATCGTCAAGCTGAACTCTCAAGGCCACTGCCTCGCTGTAACTTTTTGTATCCATAATAGAATTAGTCTTATTGAGAAAAAAAAAACAGAGATATCTTGTCAATTAGGTTTAATAAGACAAATAATATAATTCTTATTTTAACCTCATCCAACCAAATGGCATCTTCATCATGCCACATAATATTTAGTTTAAAACAAATTACAATATAGTGCACTATATAGAAAATATAAGATATTAAAGAGTTAAACCAACAAAATGATCACATACATGGTTCTCATCCTTTATCCGAAGTGAATTAATAAATAGACAAATTCATTATTTTCATTTTTTTTCAATAAGATAATGTTCCATATAATCCTTTCATTTTTTCAAAATATGATAATTTAAATTATTTTAAAATAAATGAACACTCCTAATTATAAAGTTATGTGATTAAAGATCTTTATCTATATATTTAACAAAATATTTATTAAATTTCAAACAAAAAAAACCCAGTTAAAAAGATTATATTTATCCACTTATTAACTTATTTCATATATACATATATATGACTTTATCCACATTTATTAAAAAACAACAATTATAATTTTTCGAGAGAAAATAAATCTTTTTTTTTCATTAAAGAAGAGTATAGTTACAAGAAAAAATATATAGCCCAATATACATAGAAAGACATAGACAACACTTTCAACTAATGCAACCATCACAAAACTGTTTGACAATAACAAAAAATGGGCATGACAGATATTGGTGTATGCTGAAAATAACTTAAACAAGATTTTTGCATAAAGGTTATACATCAAAAAAACATAGACAACACTTTCAACAAAGGCAACCATCATAAAATTGTTTGACAATAACAAAAAATGGGCATTGCAGATATTGTTGTATGTTGAAAATAACTTAAACAAGATTTTTGCATAAAGGTTACATAACCAGTAAGACTGAACCACATATAACCTATTTCTAGTCAAATATTATAAGTTGTTCACGAGTTGACAAAAAGAAAAGAACACCATGACATATCAAATGTTTGAAAGAAAAGAACACCATGACATATTAAATGTTTGGAGCGAGTTGATGGCCACTCTAGAGTTGAACTAATCCCCTCTTGAATAATTGAAAGCCCCTTCGTTCTCCAAAGAATATGATCCCTTCCTCCACCTGTAGAGCTTTCTTGGACACGTAATCAACATGCTGGTTCGATTCCCTTAATATATGTTGAAAGGATAGATTGGGGAAGAGAACCTTAAGAAATTGAATTTGATCCCCTCTTGAGTAATTGAAAGCCCCTTCGTTCTTCAAAGAATATGATCCCTTCCTCCACCTGTAGAGCTTTCTTGGACACGTAATCAACATGTTGGTTCGATTCCCTTAATATATGTTGAAAGGATAGATTGGGGAAGAGAACCTTAAGAAATTGAATTTGATCCATCCAGTGTTGAAGGAAAAGTACTTTCAGATACCCTCTCCCTACAAGTCAGTGAGTCACACACTTTGAATCTTCATAAATCTGAAGAGAAACAATATTCATAGAGGCAACAATATATTAAAAAAAAAAACAAAACAATGATAACCTTTGCTTTGGTTTTAGACCATAAAGCAAAATTCAACCTGATCAAAAAACAAACATTATAAGAAATAAATAAAATGGCACCCTTCCACAAACGGCAACCAAATGTGCATCATTGAAAAAACCTACTATAACTTTACTTTTACAATTTGTAATTTTCTTTTTAAATCTCAAAAATAAAATTAGTTTTATACTAATTATATAATTAGTATAGAACTAATTTTATTTGAAGTTGTTTTTAGTGCGATTTTTTGGAGTTTTCCGACGGTAAATTTTGTGGTGAAATCTTGATTTGTTTTATTTAAACTAGTGTGGTGAAATCTTGATTTGTTTTATTTAAACTAGTTTTTTGACTGTATATATGAATTCAACACTCTCAAAAACCCTAGGTAACTTGTATTATGCAAGGGTTACCCATCAAATTTGTGATCATTTTAGAAAAATTAGGCCGGAAAAATCCACCAAAAAAACTTCCAAATTTTTTTATTTATCATATTTAAAAATAATAATTACAAATTGTAAAATAAATTTACCTTTCGATTTTATTTATCACATTTAAAAATAATAATTACAAATTGTAAAAATGTAAATTTAACTTTTGTTTATCATTATCATTCTTGAAAAGACAAATGACAAAAATAGACCTACCAAGGAACAGTTGAAGGAATTTTCTTTCCCCATCCTATTTTATTTGGAACAAAAATAGACCTACCAAGGAACAGTTGAAGGAATTTTCTTTCCCCATCCTATTTTATTAGGAACAAAAATAGACCTACCAAGGAAGAGTTGAAGGAATTTTCTTTCCCTATCCTATTTTATTAGGAAAAATATTGTTTTTGGAGTAAAACTCATGATGAACAACTCTCGACATAAGATAATTTATGGGTGAACATTGTACAACTCTCCTCATTACGACATGAACTTAAAATCTCCCGCACCTTTCCTCTTACGATTTATTATACGAATATAAAATCTTTGACGGCCCCTAGGTTACAAATTGGGCAAAAAGTATAGAATCATAAAGATGGAGTGGTTCTTTTTGAAATGAAAGGTTCAAATAATTTTATAAAGATTCTTAAATAAAATAAATTTATTGTAAAAGATAAAAGAAACAAATTAATTATTTAATTAAAATTCAAATAAAATAATATATAAACATTTAAATTAGAAATATTTATTTATTTAATTAATTATTTTTAATAAATTTTAAAATAAAAAATAATATATAAAAATAAAAATGGAAATATTTATTAATTAGATTAATAAATTTATATTAAATAAAATAAAATTACCGAAAAAATAAAAAATAAAAAGAAAAGCAAGCTAAGGCAACCAATAACCTAAAAGACTTAAAACTACAAATGATCATTGTACCAATTTAAAGCTTAAAATACGCAGAGTTTAATCTCAAAATATTAACCCGAGGTATGGGAGGTTTCAAATTTGTAATGATCACTGGCTCATAAATATTTTGTTTTTTATATTTAATAAATTATTTATAATTAAATTTAAAATAAAAATTATATATAAACATTTTATATATAGAGAGAGGGGTTGTTTTTTTTTGTTTTATTTATTACTTTATTCTAAAGTAATTATTATATAAAAGTTCGGAAAATAAGATCATCTTTGGTTAACTTATTCATCATAATCAATTTTTTATTATTGGAGAACAAACTATAGTTCAAGTTTAATTTTGATTAATTTATTTTATTTTAAATTATCAATTAATTTTATGATAAATCCTATTATTATTTTCAAGGTATAGGTTTTTAAGAAGATATATCATAATTTTTAGATATACTAGCCTAAATTCATTTTAACAAGTATCGAAAGGGATCAAATCTCTCGAGGTGCAAATCTTTTTTTTTAGTGTAAAACTTGAGGAAAGGTTTGCACTTTGAGAGATTTGATTCCTCTTGGCGCTTCATAGATATGGGGTTAAGATGGATCTAGGCTGGTTTTAGTCATGTGCGATCATACAAAATTTGTTGAACATTTAATTATTTTGATCATTTTAAATATGTTAAATATGTCTAAGATTAATTCAGTCAATTTAATTTTAAATTTGCTTACCTACCTCAGTTTCTTGAGATGAGAGAAAGTGTTAGTAACTAATGATGAAAAATGATGAAATAAAATTGTTGAGTGCAAAGTGACAATGTAACAATGTTGAATGATAGAAAATGTGAAGAATAAGAATATAGTCAATTACAAACAATCTTCATTGTGATCAATCTGAAACTATTTTCTTCTACTATTCTTATTGTCAGACATGATAGTTTTGTCATTTTCTCATATCGATCATATCAAAAGGGCGGTTGAAATCATAAACCATTCAAATATTTAACTCGAGCCATTGTAGTAAACATCATACCATGTCTCTGTTGCTCTCCAATATTAATAGTAGTTTCTCCAAAGTCAATAAATGTGACTTATAGAGCATTAAACCCCAAATAAAAGAGGAGTATAATAAGAATGTATCCAATTCCAAATAGTTTATAGTTTCAGGAAGCAAACATTTCAGGTAAGTGAATATTTTATTTAGGATGAAAATTCAAGTATTGTAAATATGGTTGAATTACTATAACACATAAGTCAATGCATGTTATCAATATTTTTTATGTACTTACATTGAGAGAGAGTGTGTATGTTTTGGGGGTGAGAAGGAGAGACAAGGGGAGATAGAGATATAGATGGAGGGGGAAAGAGAGAGGGAAGAAGAGAAAGGCAAAGACAAGGAGGGAGAAAGAGATATAGATATGGAGAGAGAAGTGTTAGAGAGAGAGACAAGGAGAAGAGATAGAGAGGGAGGGGAAAAGGGAGGGAGAGAGAGAGGGAGGGGAAAAGGGAGGGAGAGAGAGAGGGAGGGAGAGAGATATATAGAGAGTGAGTGTGCATGTTTGGGGGTGATATAGAATAAAGAAGGAGAGGCTATGGGAGATAGAGATATAGATGGAGGGGGCAGAGATGTGCTTACTGAAATCCATGCACACTCTTAATCTAATTACTTTGAAATTAATGTACATCATACATCTAGTTACATTAAATCAAAAATCAACATCTACACTGAAATCAATGCATCTAGTGCAAACAATCAAATAGGATTAGAAATCAACATCTACATTGAAATCAAGGCATCTAGTGCACACAATAAAATAGGATTAGAATTCAATATCTACAATGAAACTAATGCATCTAGTGCAAGCAATCAAATATGAGTATAAATCAACATCTACACCAAAATCAATGCATCTAGTGTAAGTTATTACATAGGATTAGAAATTGACATCTACATTGAAATCAATGCATCTAGTGCAAGAGATCAAATAGGATTAGAAATAAATATCTACACCAAAACCAATGCATCTAGTGCAAACATCAAAGAAGAGTAGAAATCAACATCTACACTAAAATCAATGCATCTAGTGTAAGGTATTAAACAAGATTAGAAATCAACATCTACATTGAAATCAATGCATCTAGTGCAAGCAATCAAATAAGATTAGAAATCAATATCTACATTGAAACCAATGCATCCAGTCAAAATAATCAAATAGAAATAGAAATCAACATCAACATTTAAATCAATGCATCTAGTGTAAGGCATTAAACAAGATTAGAAATTGACATCTACACTGAAATCAATGCATCTAGTGCAAGCCATCAAATAGGAGTAGAAATCAATAACTACACTGAAATCAATACATCTATTTTAGTGCAAAACCAAAATATTCATGATTTTATGGGTCTAACTTCTATGTTTATATTTGTCTTTGTGTGTCACTTTCTTCTTCCTTCCCTCTCCACCTTCCATTCTATTTCTATCTCCCTCCCTCTCTCCTTCTCTCTCTCCCCCTCCCTCTCTCCCTCATCTCTATCTCTTTTCCTTTCCCTCCTTTTCTCTATCTTTCTCGTCTTCCCTTTCTCTCCCTACCATACATATCTATACCTCCCTCCATCTCTCCTTATTTGTCTCTGTATCTCAGCCCCCTAAAAACATGTCACACACTCTCTCTCTCCATATCTATCTTTGTTACCTCCTCCCTCTATTTGTCTCTCTCTTCTTCCCTCTCACCTCCTCCATGTAGATATATTCATCTCCCTCTATCTCTCCTTCTTTTTCTCTCTATATTAGCCCACAAACATACACACACACTCTCTCTCCATATCTATCTATCTCTCCCTCTTCCTCTCCCTCTCTATCTCTTTCCCTTCTCTCTCTCTCTCTCTGCCCCCTCCTTCTATATTTCCATCTCCCATTGTCTCTCTATCTCAACCCCCAAACATACACTCTCTCTCTACATATCTATATATATATATATATATCCCTCTCTTTTCCTCTCTCTTCTTCCCTCTCTCCCCCCTCCATCTATATATCTCTATCTCCCATTGTCTCTCCTACTTACCCCCAAAACATACAAACTCTCTCTCCATATCTATCTCTCTCTCTCTCCCTTGTCACTCCCTCTCCATCTCCACTTTTATCTTTCTATGTCTTTCTTCCCCTTCCAACTCCATCTCTCTCTCCCCCTCTCTCCCCTCTCTCAAGTCCTCTCTCTCTCCTTCCTCTCCCTCCCTTTCTCTCCCGCCTCCCTCTATATCTCCCCCTATCACACACTCTTTATCTCTCCACCTTCCAACTCTGTCACTATCTCCCTCCCTTTCTCCTTCTCGCTCTCCCCCTCACTGCCCCCTCCATATTTATGTCTCCCTGACTCTCTCTTCCCCTTCTTTCTCTATCTCTATCCTCTCCTTTTCTCTCTCTTCCCTCATCTCCTCTCTCCCTCATTCCATATTCATCTATCCCTTGTCACTCCCTCTCTCTCCCCACCTCTATCTCTTAATGTCTTTCTTCTTCCCTCCTTCTCCTTCCCCTGCAAATCCATCTCTCTTGCCCTCCCTCTCTCCTTCTCTCCCCCATCCTCCCTCTCTTCTTTATAATATTATTTATATTATATAAATTTCACATATGTATATATAAAATTATTCTCATTTTTAATTTATTAAAACCTTAATTTAATCTCTATGGGAATATTTTTAGTAGTCGAAGGATGGAGGGTTTAGATATACCTCAAAATAACCTTTTTGCTTTTAGGTTTAATTAAAAAAAGTTATAGAATAAAATTAAAATAAAGTATTTGTAAAACTTTTTGATTTTGAAATAAGTTATGGATTTTGGGCATATGGTATTGATAAGCCATGGAATTGTAACAAAATAATTAAAATCCTAGATTCATAACATTATAATCAAAATCCTAGCTCCATAACATAATAATAAAAAGCATAGATGGCCCATGGTATTGATAAACCATGGTATTAGCCCATGGAATTATGATTTTCTTCCCTCCTCTCCTTCTCTCCCTCCCTCTATCTATCTTTCTCTTGTGGGTATTGGCCCATGGTATTGTAAAAAACCTATTTATAATTTAATAATACCAATATAGCAAAAATCCTTTCTCACAAATAGGATTCCACTTTCTCTTGTGGGTATTGGCCCATGGTATTGTAAAAAACCTATTTATAATTTAATAATACCAATACAGCAAAAATCCTTTCTCACAAATAGGATTCCACTTTACATGTCTGACGAAATCAATTACACTTTGCTTGTTGTCTTAGGGCCGAATTAGGTCCGAAATTAGATTAAATGTTAAATGTATTAAACATTAAACATCTATGCTTGAGACTGATATTAAATTAAATTTTTATTAAATATTAAATTTATTAAATGTTAAACATTTACGCTTGAGATCTACCCCATAGTAGGTTGTAGAGAGCCTCTTGGTGCAATCTCGGCACAATTATATATGATGATAGATATATCATAATTTTTGAGATAAAACTATTATTTCATTTTTAATATAAATTTTTGAATAATTTTGTAACCACTCCATATAAAATTTATAATTAATTAAAACTTATGGTTTTATATGATTATAAATATAGATATTTTCTTAATATATAATATAATGATTATTAAAACTATTATGGAATTTATATGCATGTAAATCATGACACACTTATTAAAACAATAATAAAGGATTAATTTGTATTATTAAGACAATAATAAAAGATTACTCTACCTATAATTAATTAAAACATGATTTTTTATAAATATAAATATAGATATTTTCTCAATATATAATATAATGATTATTAAAACTATTGTGGAAGATAACAATTACGTATATCACTTATTGAATACATATATATACCTTAATGAATCAAAGTGCATGAACCACTTATGATTCATAGTGTTATAGCACCATTTACCACTCTTGGTAGATCTGATGCTGTGATTATGGCCTAGGACAACCCTTCCTTCTAGACTTGGTCCAAAATCTAAAAAGCCTTTTAATCCCTATACTCTACTTTGCCCTGTGATAAAAGCGTGTACACATGGGTCAACATATACCCAACCCACGTACATATGTTAAAACAATTAAGAAAATTAAATTTCCTTAATTTCAGACGGATTTCACAGGTTTTACCTGTTACTCGCCTCCTATTGCCCGTGGCCCAACTGTTTCCCAAATGAAAAAACTAATTTGGAGAAGTATAAATAAACCTCCATGGGAAGGCCTTAAGGGAGAAGATATGAGATATTGATACTATAGTGAGATTATCCCTGATCGAGTCTGACGAATCCCTGTGCCTCCTACACTCCCCAAAGCTTCAGGAAACCCTTGTTTCCTTGTTATAGATATCCTTCATCTTGCTTGAGATATCCTTGTATTGGTGATGGAGGAAGATTGTTGAAGGTCGGGAAAGGACGGATCCAGAGGATGGTTCTGCTTGGAGCCAAAGAAGGACTCAGGTTGTATTTCTCCACTTTACTTGTAGCTAACTTCAATAAAAGGAATGTTGTTCTGTTTCCAATATTAAATGTGTTTATGCATCAAGTTATGTTGGAATTCATTTATGAATCTTATATTGATGTATAATTAGTCATTCATTTATATGATTTAAAGTTAATATCATGAACATGCTTTATGTTTCTACTGTTGTGTATGTTCCATTTGAATAATTTTTAGGTTTCAAGAACATCAGGAGAAGCTGAGGGTTTGCACCCTGCGGGATCTACCCAAACAAAGGACATCCGGGTAAGGACACTCCTACACAGTTTAGTAGAATAAGCATTTTGGTTGCTTGCCTAAGCATTTCTTGTTGTGGTTTGCCCTCTGCTCTGTTGGGGTTCTCAACCCAAAGCCTTAGGGTGGTTTCACCCCAACAGAATTGGTGACTCCACTAGGGATAACAATCTTGTTATTCCTAGTTTGGGTTATTTGTTCTCAATCAAGGTTCAGTTTCTTGATTTCTTGCTTTTACAGTATTGTTTGGTCCATTAGTGTCCCAGGCATCAAGTCTGATCTTCTTGATCAGACCTTGATTTTTTTTTTTCCTTATAAAGCCTTGTATATGCTATTTTCTTTTATTACAGTAGTGTATACACGCAGGTTTCTTTAAAGAAGACGTGTATACATGAGTTTCCTGTATTAGAAACGTGTGTGCACACTTCTATATCTTTACACAGTCGCGTATGCAATTTTTTGGATTATTTTTTCAAATATTTCTACCCAATTAGGTCTACTGCCTGGTGATTTATGTTGTTGTATGGTCATCTGCTGTCTAGAGAATTCATTTTTCCTACAAGATTTCTTTTTCAAAATCTCCTTCTCATTGAAAATATTTGGCCTAGGATTGCTTCTTAAGCAAGTTTGTAGTTTGTTTCTTGGTATTCAAGGCTTCTTTTTGAAGTTCTTGATTGTTCTGGTCTTCCAGAACAAGAAATTGTTTTCAATTTCATTTTCAGCCTGGATTTCAAGTTCCCTTGCTTGGTGGCCTTGTTGCTTTTCTTGCTTTTTTATAAATTTGAAATTATTTCTTTCTTGACCTTTTTGTGAGTTTATTGAAATCTTTTGTTGATGTTTGGGTCAGTTTGTACAAGATAGTAGTCTTTCTTGTTCTAAGTTTCATTCATTTTCGAGTTTATAACTTGCGAGATTGAAGGACTCCTTGTGCTTATTTATTGGTATTTCAAGTTTTAGTGGTACTTTTGAGACCTAAAAAGTTGTTTTTGTTTCCTTAAAATAAAAAGATAAAAAAACATCGTTTTTTTTTCCAAGTTTTTGGTTTACGGTTTCTTTTGTTTCATTATTAAAAAGCGAATAGTGATCTTTTGCAATTTGTTCTACTTTCTTTGAAGAGAGATTTGTATTCCGTTTTTTTTTGTCCTCTTCAATTTTAATTCGGCTTATTGTCTCTATAAAGAATTGCATTTTCTTATGAGTGTTGTTTAGGATCTTGCATCATCATTGTAACTTTCATTAGGGTAGTTTGCATCTTAAGGAATTCTTAGTCCTTTTTAGTTTTTGGGTGTGTGTGGATTATTTCAGAAAAGAGAATAAAAATATTTTGCTTATATATAGGTTTTCATAGAACCCAAGTACAAATCACTCTTCCTCGAAGAAAATGACTACATTCATATATTTAGTTTTCTATTGGTTTCTTTTGCGTCATAAAAACATCATCAGTTTCACTCTCGTATTTCCCCCTAACTTAAAGAACAAATATATAAAATCAAGCGATTAATAAAATGAACTAGAAATTTTATTGTTGTCATTAAAAAAAACACCAACAAGTTTAGGTTCATTAGCTCCTTGGATTAGGTGAGAGAAGAGTTAACTCTCCAAGACTGCTCAAATTACAAAATGTAGAAGTTGAATAAAGAGCGAAAACCAATATGGTTAGAAAGACCGAGAAAGCCCCATGACTGATATTTAAGCACAAGGAAGAGTGAATACAAGGAAGAGAGATACCCCCTCTCCTACTTGTTGGATCCCGCCTCACAACTGTTCCGCCCAGCTTTTGATACGAGTTGGTATCCATAGTTGCCTTTCCTAGGAATCGCATAGGTGGTTGTGGAGGGGAATCCTGTGGCACCTGAGACTGACGTTGCATCACATTCAACAGTACTTCTGGAGGGTACGCTTGTGAAGCTTGGGTGCTTTCACCAGCAAAGGCTATTGTCCGGAGGTCAGCGTAATTGCTTATGATACCTTTACTAGTAGGCCTGGGGCGTAATTACCCCAGTCTATTTTCAGAAGACCCTTGATTTTAGATTTCTTGTATTTTTGTGTCCAACCCTAATCACCTAGAGTAGAGAAACTTGAATGTTGTTTGATTTCTTGTATCTTTAGGGACTTTTATAGATTTCTCTTTGCTCCTAGTTGGCCTAGCTTTGCAACTTTTTTGAGTTTTTAAGTAGATTTCTTAAAAATAATTCAATGTGGCTTATGGACCATCTTGTCGGTCTAGGAGACTTCGTGGGCTATCACTTATGAGTCCTGAGCCGTCTCCTTGAAGGCATAGGAGAAATACTGCTAGTGGTTTTCAACTGGTGGTAGCAAGCGCATCGGAGATTGATCCTCCAGTTGGAGTCATTTATTCACAAGATAGACTTGGTACAAGTAGAGAGTTAGAGAGGAACACTCCAATTCTCTCTCGAGTCCTCTTCTAGTCAGAAGATAGTATTGAGGTTGAAGAGCTTCCTGAGTTTGTTGCAGCTCCTAATTCTCCTCTTCCTCCTAATCATCCAGATGTTTTATTGTATGTCTAAAATCAAACCAACAGGCCTTCGAGCCTAGGTTTACATCAATCTATTCCTTCGATGACCACTGCTGGAAGCATGGCATCCACGACAAGTGCTATGAGTATGCAAACTCATGTATTTGTACAAGGAGGAGGAACAATTTCTATAGCTTTTGTTACTCCTAGCACTACTATATTTGGTTCTACTTCCATTCAATCTTCGAGTGGAAGTTCTCAAGCTGTTGCCTCTGGCATTGGATTTTTCCCATTTGGAATGCCGACCAGCGTAATTCCTTTAATTTCGTTGAGTATTCCATCAGCTGCCTCCACATCCATGGCAAGTGGATCAACTTATTTTTAGGGTTTCCCATTTAGGGGTGGTCATATACCACATTCCAAACCAACAGTGGGATCAATGCCTTTTTCCTTTACAAGTCAAAGTTATAATCCGTTTCAAAGTTAGACAAACCCTGTGGTTAATGGGTTGGGAGTCGAGAATCAATCTTATTTCAGACAACAAGGGAATATGTTGTATTCTTCTGTTAATTTGTTTCAAAAATTTTGTCCCTATGCTAACGCATGGAATCCTTATGAGGGGCTCTCTGCTCCTTTTAACACTTCTTTAGGGGGTAACTTTACTAGATATGGAGGATTTTTGGCAAGAGTTGGTCAAACTCCAATTTTTCTGGACCACAAGGGGCTCTTTACGGTTCAATTGGGTCTACAAGTTACTTCGGGCAACCTAGTGGCTTCACAAATCCAGGTCATTATTTTCAAAACATTGGGAGTTTCGCCCACACCGAGTGGAATCCTCAGGGTCCGCCACGACTCCCTTTTCTGGCAACGTTAAACTTGCCAGATCTCTCTAAATTGACTAATGATCCAATTAGGTATAACTCGGTTTGGCCTCCAGTCCCAACCAAACATCCCTCAGATATCCCAAAATTCGAGGGGAAGACTGGTGAAGACCCGGGTGACCACGTAACCACCTTCCACTTATGGTGTTCGTCCAACTCCCTGATAGACGATTCAATTAGGTTGAGATTATTTCAATGCACCCTAACGGGAAATTCGGCTACGTGGTACATAGAACTGCCAGGGGGCACCTTCACTTCTTTCGGTGATTTGATTCTATGTTTTTGAACCATTTTCAATTGCATGTCTCACATGATGCTGGAACTGAGCTTCTGGCTAATTTCCAACGAGATCAAACAACTCACATTTTGGATCATATCCAGGAATGGAGGAGAAGGAAGAGGCTCATAAAAGCCGATATCCCACAAGAATTCCTTCTCGAATGGTTTCTTAAATAATTAAAACCTGAGATCTCTAAGGACGTGTCCTTCTCTGGTGTTTTCACTGAAGAGAAGGCTATTTTCAGGGCCCAACAGTTAGAATTTATCTATTCTCAGTCTAGAGTTATTCAAAAAATTCTACCTAACGCTCCTAGATCCAAGGTGGATATAGCCAAACTGAAGCCAACTACCCACATTGACGGGCTAGTCTGATCAATTAATGTTAACACGGTCAACCCGCTGAATCAATTGCAACAGTTGTCTTTACAAACTGCTTCCTCTATGCAGGCATTGCCGTTTGTATCTACACCTTCTCAACCTACATCTATAAATGCCATCCAAACTTCTAACCCCAAAGGAAACCAACAATCCGATGGGAAGAAGAAAGGATGAGGTAAGAAGAAGAACCAGGATGGGAAGGGAAATGCGAACAAACCCAGCAATGATGCGTGAGGGGGTAAGAAAGAATCCAAGAAAAAGGTAAAATTTCCATGCAAGTTATGTAATGGAGATCATTTGACTCATCTCTGCCCTAAGATCCAAGATGCTTAGCACTTATTAGTGCAGCAGGGGTCTTTTAGCTCCTAAGGCTGTTCTCACTAACCCTTTTCCCCAAGGGCAGAAATTACTTGCTATCACAAACTCTAATGTTGATACCCACCCAGGGGGCAACCAGGAAGGGGATAATTCGTCAAATGTCTACATGATGAGCTCACATATCGACGTCACTATGCGATTGCGTGATTATGGTGAATCGAAATCATCTAAGGCTAAGTCTGCCTCTGATGCCTTAGAGCCGCTCCATATTGAGAGGTCCTCTGTTGAGTCTATACCTCAGATGTCGAAAGGCTCTGCAAAGCACTCAACCATTAACCCTAATGTTAGGACAACCCAGAACTACTCGATTATAGAAGATCTGGCTCAAATTATGATCCAGGTGGATATTGGTGGCCACCCACAAAGTCCACTTGGACCCCCACCATTGTTTCTTTCAGCTTTTTAGTTTCCTTAATTGTAGCATAGTTTACTATTTTTAGCAGTTTTTCGGGTCTTGAACTTCTGGAGCCGTTTTGAGGCCCTAAACTACATTTTTTTGGGAAAACTGGGAGAAACATGGGTCCATGGAACGATGTTGCTCTTCCCAAAGTTGTAGTTCTTGGATAGATATTTCTAACAAGACATTGTGTGTGTCAAACGGAGATCATATGCCAAATTTACGACCTCGGGAAGTTGATGTACCAATTTACCCAAACGAGGCCCACAATTTGGTGTTTCATCTTCTAGGGTTAGGTTTTTGGATGTTTAGGGTATTCCATTGTTTATCAACAATAAATAGGCCTTCAAGCCTCATTGTAACACAGTTCAGAGGCATGTAGCTGCCACATCTCTTCTCAGAGATTAGCTACCATCGCCCTAGCTGGTTTATTTCCAATTCTGTTTGTAAGTATATTTCAGTATTTTACATTAATGAAATTAAGTATTATTTCCACTGCATCTCTGTGTTTATGGTTATCTCTGTAACTTGTTGTGTTCTTGTTTAAATCTGGATCAAATTCCTTGTGCTATGTCAACGTTAGAGGTACTCCATTAGTGCCCTGCTCCGAGAAGTGCTTTGCTCTCGCCAATCGGAGCTATAGATCCAAAAAATTCTCTTGTGCTCACTTTTGATATGTCAAACGTCAAAAAGGGACTTCCCCATCATATGGCTTTCCAAATAAAGTCTACATATCGAAATACCAACATCTTTCGAACCATTATAGATGAGGGAGATTCCACATGTGTGATGTCCATGTCATGTTGGAAGGCCATTGGATCACCTCAAGTTTTTCCTTCACCGACTCTATTGACAACATTTGATGGACATTCTCATAAGCTGCACGGGATTATTCCATTATTTCCCATCTGTGTTTGGGGAAAGGTGGTAAATATTGAGGTAGAAATTATCGATGCGAACCTAGATTACAACCTCCTCTTAGTTAGGAATTGGATTTATGAGATGGATGCCATAGTTTCATCGTTATTTCACATCCTTTATTTTCCTCATGAGGAAAGGATTGCAAAAGTTGATCAGATGGATTATTCTCCAGGTGACTCCCACGCATCTTCTAACTTTATTGTTCCATTAGTTGACAATCCCAGGCAACCTATAGAGAATTTAGGAGTTGGGATGTACTCTTCTTTAATAGTAATTTTTTATCTCCCTGCTCCTTCAACTAGAATTAATTCTATTTCATCCTCCAGGGGACCTCCTCAAAGAGAGTTCTTTCGAACTCATTATTTTTCAAACCCTTGGCCCTTACCGTCATCTACCACCACATTAGATGGAGGGAAAGTAGGTGGAATGGCATGCCCTATGTTTGTGGCAGAAATCACTTATCAGTCTATCGTTAACTCTGCAGGCTCCCATCCCACTCCTTTCTCACCAGAGGAGTTAGATGGAGATGTGGCTCTGGCCTGGACCCTCGATTCAAATTCAGCTTAGGATTTCTTAGATATAGTCTTACCATCTGAGGAAGCAATTCTAGAAGCAATGATGGGTGTTGATAGACCATGGGATGATTTACATCATCGTTCATATTTCCTCCCTCATTTGCGAGAAATTGAGTCAAGCTTTTCCAGTCCATCTACTTGTGATATTCATATAGTTTTAAACCCTTTGGCCCCAGTACAGTTTTCTGCCAAAGGTAACATGTTTGTTATCTCACGAATTGTACTTGTGAACATCTCTAGGAATCCTAACATAATCAAAAATGTCTTCATCGAAGCTGACTGTTCCCCTGAATAAATTCAAATTTACACCAATATATTCAAATAGTTTCGTGATGTGTTCACTTGGTCTTATGAGGAAATGCCTGGAATTGATCCATCTATAGTCCAACATGATATCAAGACATACGAAAATGCTAAACCTATTCGACAAAAACTTCGACTGATCAATCCTAGAAAAGCAGCAACTATTAAAACTGAAGTTGAAAAGCTCCTAAAGCCCGATTTTATGTACCCCATTCCTCTAACTGAGTTAATGCAGTCCCCGTAGATAAAAAGCAAGGAATGAAACGAGTATGTATTGACTTTAGGGACCTAAATAAGGCTTGTAAAAAATAAAATTACCCCATGCCCTTTATTGATCAAATTATTGATGAATGTGCGAGTAATGAATTTTTTTCGTTCATGGATGGATTCTCTGGTTATAATCAAATTACTATCCATCTGGAAGATCAGCACAAGACAACCTTTATTTGTCCTTTGGGTACGTTTGCATACAAAAATATGCCTTTTGGCCTCAAAAATGCTGGAGGCACTTTTTAACGGGCCATGTCTTATGCTTCTCATGACATCAAACACGTTATCGAAGAATATCTAGATGATTTAGCTACTCGTCCTCAAAAAAGAATTGATCACCCTAAACACCTTCGGTTGATTTTTGAATGGTGTCATTTTTATAAAATCCGGTTGAATCTGAATAAGTGCGTTTTCGTCGTCACATCCGGTCGATTGTTAGGATTCATCGTATTGACAAAGGGGATTCATGTCGATACCTTCAAGGTTGAGGAAATACTTTAGTTGCCTCCCCCATCTTCCATTCGTCAACTTCAAAGTCTCCAAGGAAAGGCAAATTTCTTGAGGAGATTTATAGCAAACTACGCCAAGATCACAAAAGGATTTATGTCTTTTCTTAAGAAAGGAGTCCCATTTTTATGGGATGATTTAGTGCAATGATCTTTTGATGCTTTGAAAAAAGCATTAACTTCTGCTCCATTGTTGAGTCCACCCAATTATAGCAGAGACTTCCTTTTGTATCTCTAGAAAAATCAACCATTGGTATGTTCTGGTTTAGGAAGATGATGCCTTCTGTGAGCATGTCATCTGCTATGTAATTCGAGGCTTGGTAGGTCTTGAACTACGTTATTCTCCCATCGAGATATTGGCTTTGGAAGCTATCCATGTTTTCTAGTGGCTTCGACATTACATTCTACTTCGAAAAACGTTCATCTTAGCAGCCATCAATACATTTCAGTTTGTTCTCAGTAGGTGAGTGATTGAGGGAAAATATAATAGATGGATTGAAATTTTTCAAGAATTCAATCTCGAATTCATGTTGGCTAAATCTAAGAAACCTTTAGTATTTGCAGAGTTGATATGAGGGCTGCCTTGTGAGGAAGAAGTTATTCACGAGGAAAATTTTCCCGATGAACATTTATTTCTCATTTCTTCACAAGATCCTTGGTATGGGGATATCATTATATATCTCCATACTTTGAAGTTTCCACCCGCTTTCTCCAAAGATGAGCGTAGAAAGTTGAGTCACCTTGCTAAGAATTATGTTATTATAGGTGACACATTATATCATCGCGGGATTGATTCAATCCTTAGGCATTATTTATATCACACATGTTCACATTCCACTATCAGAAAATTCATTAGCAGATTCTATTGCTAATCAAGCATTATATTGGCATATAAATCTTTCATCAAATTAAAAAACATCAAAAATAATCGAAGTGTCATCTGCATATATTATCATCATAAAATCAGCTATATATAGATAGAGTGTTTGTGTCCAAAATAATATACAAAAATTGGGACAAAATTCCCTACAAAATTTGGGCTTATGCCCATCATCGTGTCCAATCATAAAAAGATTTGATCATTTATCTAGTTGGCTCAGGATGAGCTGCAAGAAAATAAACAACGACATTGGCTACATGCCGGAATAGTTGCACCCAGTCCTATGGTACTCCTACCACACAACGTTGCATCTCCTTGGGTATATCCTCTATGGCTATCATGGGTATTTGGTGAGTTAGCCTCACCAAGTTCCTCTAAACTGCATGGAGAACTCTCTCAGTCTCAGCTGCAGTCCCTTCGACATCTCTTCCACAACACCTATGTTCAGGAACATTGTTAGGTCCCATTGGTCCCACATCTGAGAC
Source organism: Pinus tabuliformis (assembly GCA_031772625.1). Taxonomy (NCBI): domain Eukaryota; kingdom Viridiplantae; phylum Streptophyta; class Pinopsida; order Pinales; family Pinaceae; genus Pinus; species Pinus tabuliformis. The sequence continues at coordinate 424,701,052 of CM062816.1, forward strand.
ATGATCAATATATTTTGTAAGTGTCCCGTCTCACCAAAAATATTTTTAATTTCATTTATATTAAAAATCCAAAAAATCTTTAAAAAGCTTAAAATTAAAAAATTGTAACCTATTGCACCCCGTGCGGCATTCGGTGGTAACATTAAATCTGGATCTCCCCAGAAATCCATCTCGGCATAGGGGTAGTCATCGACTGCGATGACATGTTGACCCCACCATGCAAAAGACTCATCGTCAAAAGTCGTCTCGGGCACATTGACACTCCCAAGGCATTTCATCAAGTCAACCCATCTACCCATTCGTGGATCTCTAGGGTTGTTGATAGTCGATAATAACTTGGGTTGAAGCCCAGGTACTTTCTCAAAGAATAATGAGCATAATATTGTGCCATATCCAAAATTCTTTGTCTGACCCTTCTGAATGGAGGTCAATTGGTTCTTCATATTGGTCAGTAGAGGCATGCACCAATCAAACACTCTGGTGAGACAGTCCACTACTAGGCTCATAGATACTCATGAGGCCTGATGTAAAGCAGCAAAACCATTTACCCTAGAAATGGTAAATAGTAGAATCTTCAAGGAAAAGCTCTCTACGTGTTTGATTGGAATCTGACTTCCAATCTTTTCAGGATGACCAAGACAGTATATGTGGATGTAGTCTTCTACAGTAAGACTACCCCTTGTCCTGCCAGTAGAATGCACCACCTCTCCCCTTCGAGAAAGACTGGTAATGGATTAAATATCTTCAATCTCGATCCTTAGGGGCATCTCATCGATCATGAATGTATCATCCTCTACACTCCAGTAATGAATCAACAGCTCAAGCAATCATGTGTTGGCTTTCATATTTGGCATCTTAAAGAATTTTAGCAAGCCACAACCTCTTAAAGCATCCAAAGCATTTTGTCCTCCATTATTTGATTATCAATAGCACTATGCTCCCTTTCTCGCTAGGTAATGGTCATCCTACCCAAAAAATATGTTTCAAATCATTAGAATATGTTTTAAAATTTTACTCACGCACACACGGGTTCTCTTTTCACAGAGTCACGTGTACGGCCCTCATATTCACTAGTTACATGTATTCAACCCACGTGTACGCAGAGTTAAATTTTTTGACATATTTTCCTACAGTCAAAACTTGAAGAAAAACATCTAAAAAGTATCACAAATAATTAAAAGCAGGATATAAGGGATACTTGGAGGTTTTGGAGCGATTTGAATCATCCAATTGGTCAAAGGAAGCTTGCTTGAGTTTGTCTCCACAAACCCTTGCTCAAAACACAAATAACAAAACTGTGAGTCCAAAAGTCCTTATATAAGTTGAAAAATAAAAATTATTTTTTCAAAAATTGATTTTTGTCTTACAAACTTTTTGACCTTTTGGCTTGGAGTGTCGAGAATAGGTTTTCTTTACAGGAAATTTTGGAGACTTCTTCGAGACATCATTTTGGTCCCATAACTGCAGGCCCGTCATGGCAGGTATCGTTTTCTTACTGGCATATAGGTTAGGGAATACCACTTTCCATTGCATTTTGCATACTGTGATACATTAGCCATAGGGTCGACCCCATCGTACCTTGGTTCACAAACCATTTTCACTTGCCAGCTTTAAAAATCATGATGTTATGGTAGAGCCAAACTTTACATGGGCATATTAGTTAGATCCTTGCTGACATTGGCTGCCCATGCTGCTATATTGAGTAGGCTCAGGAGTCCTCTTTAGTCCCGCCATGACTTGTGCATTGAAGACTCATTCTTGTTCTTATGTGCTACTTTCTAGCCTTATACCCTAGAGGCTCCTTTGTGTTGAGTTGTACTGCTGCATCTCATATTGATTCTTGCACCTTTTGGCCTTGAGCCAGCTTCACTTGGACTTGTGTTTAAGCCACTTATCAACCATCTCTTATGCAGATCAACCTTGCAATCACTTAGCCTCTGCGACTTGACACACCCTTTTACCCATGGAAAGAACATCCCTTTGAGTGTCCTTGACCAGTTTCGCCTCCTCGCATTGAGCATAGAAATGTTCCCCTCCCAGGAACTAGAACATCTACTTTTTCGAGACTCATTCTTTCCAGTGTACTATAGCATTCTTTTATTCTTTTTCGAGCTTCATATAAAAGAAAAAGTAAAAAATTTATATATTCCAAAAAGAGCGGGAACGGGACATTATTCCCATATTCTGATGGCAGTGAGAGTCAGTCATGTCAACCTTGAAAAAAGCACTCAAAAAAAAGTCTTTCCTCCATGGGGGTGGGTTTAATTTGACTTAGGAGAGCCTTAACCTTGTTATCGAGTCAATACTACTTCAATTGGTTACCTCTTCCAATCATATGGAGAGTTTGCTTATGCCTCCTGCATGACAAACTTATACAAAATTATCATATGCTACCATGTAGTCACAGTTGAGTCGTGCTTTTGTTCAAGGGAAGTAAACCTAAGTCGGCCTCTCTGCGGTGTGTCTTGACCTATTTTTCCATTAGCCATCCATGTTTTTCAGCGTCATGTTCATTATCACATCAGTTTTATTGGTCCTTTGCTCGTTCCGGTTTGAGAAGGTCTCCATTGACTTCTTGATGTGGGTCTTGTCCTTATCGACTACGACAAATTGCTCTGAGGGCAGATCTAGAGTCGTACCCTTGCCCTATTTTCATTATTGATAGGTCACCTTGTGCTCTGCATCGGTCAGTATCTTGGGTCTTTGACTGGGTGGTTTCCCTTGTGTTCGACATCAAATTTCATTATCACAATTGGGATTCATGCAGTGCCTTGGATTCCATTTGATCCTATTGGTGGATTCCTCACCTCTGTCTCAGCTTTCATTATTGGTTGGTTCAGAGGGTTTCTATTGTGCGCTAGCCACATCTTGTGTACACCAGAAATGTGCTTTGGTTGGGTTACTACATCTTTGTTCATCTGATTCCTTCCACATTATTGGCCTACGGTTACACTTGCGCTAGATTGATGAAGGATTCCTCAATGCCTTCCTTCTAGCGTATCTTTTCCCATCGACTTCAGCTCATTGCTTTGGGAAAGAGATCTAGAGTCCATTTGATAGTACCTTAGGGTTTGCATTCATCAGTGGCAGATTCATTTGCTATCGACAGTGGGAAAACATCATTGTCTCCTAATTGATAGATTCTTTCAGGTGCTCAACTACAGCTCATTTATTTGCACTTGTTAGATTGTACTCGGTACCTTGACTCTCATCATCATTATCAGTGAGTAGTCTCGCATTTGTTAATGGTATACACCAATGACCGGTAATCAAATGATTTCTGACATGGTCGACCTCAAATCATTCATTCCCATTGTGTAGAAATGTACCACAGCGGTCAGTGAAGACCCTGGGTTTGCATCAGCATGTCTTGGTTCACTTGTCAGTTGCTCCTATTTCTGCTAGTTGACACCATCCACATTATATGTAGTAGTTCCTTACAGTGACATTTTATATGCTGGCACCTGAGTTGTAGTGTAGTACCATTTATTCCATCATGTTCACTTGGTACTATTTGGATTAGTTTCTTGACTTTAGTGATTGGCTTCATACTTCAGCATCATTGATCAACTCGTTATATGTGATATACAGACATGTACTTGCTTTATTATGATCAGATGATCCATTATGTATTTTCAGTTCCTTTATACTTGTATGCATATTGAATCCACCTTTATACTTGACATGCGAACATTCTTTATTATTTATGAGCATGGGTGTGCCTGCCTCAGGCAATAGTTTCTTTCTGATCTCTTTCGATGGCTTGACAGGATGAATTCAGTTGAACTCCTCCTCGGTCTTGGCATGATTCCTTCCATACACTTAATACATTTCGGCCATCATGTACCCCTTCTGACCTCATATATTAGGGGGCATATATTAAGCACCATTTACCACTCTTGGTAGATCTTATGCTTTGATTATGGTCTAGGGCAACCCTTCCTTCCAGACTTGGTTCAAAATCTAAAAAAACGGCGGTTTATTCCCTATACGCTACTTTTCCTTGTGATAAAAGCATGTACACGCAGGTCAATAGATACCCAACCAGCGTACATATGTTAAAAAACTTAAAAAAATTAAATTTCCTTAATTTCAGGTGGAGTTGACAAGTTTTACCTGTTACTCACCTCCTATTGCATGTGGCCCAATTGTTTTCCAACTGAAAAAACTAATTTGGCGAAGTATAAATAAACCTCCATGGGAATGCCTTAAGGGAGAAGATATGAGATATTGATACTATAGTGAGATTATCCCTGATCGAGTCTGACGAATCCCTGTGCCTCCTGCACTCCCCAAAGCTTCAGGAAACCCTTGTTTCCTTGTTATAGATATCCTTCATCTTGCTTGAAATATCCTTGTATTGGTGATGGAGGAAGATTGATGAAGGTCGGGAAAGGATGGATCTAGAGGACTGTTTCTCTTGGAGCTGGAGAAGGACTCAAGTCATATTTCTCCACTTTACTTGTAGCTAACTTCAATAAAAGGAATGTTGTTATGTTTCTGATATTAAATGTGTTTATGCATCAAATTATGTTGGAATTCATTTATGAATCTTCTATTGATGTATAATTAGTCATTCATTTATATGATTAAAGTTAATATCACGAACATGCTTTATGTTTCTACTACTTTGTATGTTCCATTTGAATAATTTTCAGGTTTCAAGAACATCAGGAGAAGTTGAGGGTTTGCACCCTACGGGATCTACCCAAACCAAGGACATCCAAGTAAGGACACTGCTACATAGTTTAGTAGAATAAGCATTTTGGTTGATTGCCTGAGAATTTCTTGTTGTGTTTTTCCCTCTGCTCTGTTGGGGTTCTCAACCGAAAGCCCTAGGGTGGTTTCACCCGCAGCACACAGGTCACAAGAAAGGATAAACTATTTCTTTCATGCACTAGAATGAACCACAAATGAGGTGGAAATCAACAATTGCACAAAAAATGGCACATGCACCCCAATTTGTACAATATGTAATGATATATTATTTGAAATAGAATTGTGACCCTTTGAGTTGATCAATGCTATTCTCTGAGCATGTGTATCTCTCTATATTTATAATTATATTTTATTTTATTATTAAAAAATGTCATTAAATTACTTAAATAGGTTTTCATAAAATGTTATATTTTTATTAAAAAAATTATTATAGGTGTAAATTCACATATGAAATTATAGATAAATGTGCATTATGAATTGTTTAAAATCAAATATTTAATGAGAAAAAAAATCATATCTATTAAAAATAATAAATGTCAAAAATCATTTGAGGAGTTGTAGCAGCTACAACCACCCTCCAAAATTTTTCCTTAGCTTGTTTTGGAGCCTCCCTACCAACCTTCACAACAACTTGCCTTGCTTCATCCAATCCTCAAGCTTAAGTGTTTTCCTTGCATAAAGGCAGCCTGTTGATCACAGTCGATCCATTCCCCTCATAGGCTACTTACCCGAACTTGGTCCAACTACAGGTTAAGCAACTTCCCCTTTAAAATTGCGCATTCCTGGAGGGAAGCCAGCCTTTCCCTCTAGGAATTGCGCAATCCTCTCTGATAGCCTGCTAGTCTCCAGCATTGCACAATCTTGCCAGCCAACCCTCCCAACAGGATTTGAGCAATTTCCCCCATCAATAGGTTGTTCAACCCAAGATTTGCACAAGTTTGGGCAGCAGTCAGTTGTTGGGCCTAGAAATTGCGTAATCCCCTTCGGTAGTCAGCCCAGATTACAGTCAGGAATGCGCATTTTTCCCAAGAAGTTGAGCATTGGCATGCATGGACAGTCTGGTTGACCAGTTCCACCTAGAACCGACGAAACTTGACTTGCATACATGCATGACTTGATCTTCCTAGAATAGCAAGAGACAACATGAAAAATGCATCCCATGATTTAGGGAGCTATTTTTAACAGTTGGGGGTTACATGAAAATTTGTTTTAGAAGTTTCCCTCCAAGTGTTGTTTATCCTAGATTTGTGGCATGCGCGTCTTGAGACAAAACTTATTTATTTGATGCATCAGAGCTCATTCATTCACATCGATCTTGGAGCTCTAACATCCAACAGCACATACAGGACCCTTCAACACATCCGGCTCAGCTATTCACAGGTAAGTTGCCTCAACTTGTCTTTTTTAGCATTTTTGTCACTTTTTCTGTATTTGCTTGTGTGAGTGTTGTTTTCATGATTTGTTTGAACGCCTGTTGTAGTTTACATATATTCTAGCTTGTCCTATCTCTGTTTTAATTTTCTTTGCTATCTCATTGTTGTCTCATGCATGAAATTGTTTTGCACGAATCTTCGCCCAACTGGTAAACGACCTCACCCACATGCATGTTGATCTGTTTTCTTAATATTCCATTCATATTTTTCATGCATTGTTTATCACTTCTACTATCACTTAGTTTCGCCATGCATTTCATCGACTTACTTGCTTTAAGTTGCCCGTCGGCTAGTCGGGCCAACCTTGGCTAGGTCTCTGCCTTCACCAAGGCTGCATTGCGCAATATGGAGAAGGAAGGCTCACCTTCCTCTCTAGATTTGTGCATTCTAGCTCAGCACTGGCCTCCTAGGCTGAATTGCGCATTTCTGGAGGCCAGTGGCTGCTTGGCCCAAAATTTTGCGTAAATCTGTCCTTGGGCCAACAATCTTTCCCAGCTGGTATCACACATTGCACAATCCCAGCAACCAACTACCCAACTAGATTATGCATTGCACAGTTCCAGTAGTCTGACAGTCTCCCAGCATGCCCAGACTATGCCTTGTGTAGTCTTGGCAGTTGGTCTCCCGACCTGTCGGATGAAATTGCGCAACCTTCATGGTCATTCACCCAGGTATGTTACAAGTCAGTTCTCATGTTCATTTTGGTTTTCAACTGACAGATTTCTTGCTATGAGTGTTGCCATGTCTCTAGGTATCGCAGGTGTTCCTTTTCCTCTCAACAGTACAAGTACAATGGCTTCCAGGAGAGCAGAGACAAAGACACCATTCAAAGCACGCCTATGGATGCAGTCGCTCAAGTATCCATGGGCTTACCTACTCATGAAGACATCAAGTTGTTCATGGACAAAGACATCAAGTAGCAGCATCACAATGAGCAGCATCATGAACAACGGTTGAAGGAAGCATATCGAATGCAGCCAATGCAATGAATGCAAGAGGAAGATTGTTGACAACATAGAGGTGGAGAAAAGTTGCAAGATCAAGCAGATCCATTGATAATGAAAGAAAATTTGGAGACTCCGGCTATGAAGTGACAACGCGACATGAAGATCGCGCAAAGGTAGAAGATGGAACAAAGAAGGAGTTGCATGTGTTGAAGCAACAATTCAGGAAGAACATGAAGTTGCACAAACAGTCTAATGAGTTGTAGCAGGAACAAGAGCAACAGTGGGCACAACATGCACTCGCGGCTGAAACTGTGCCAGTATGAGTTAAGGATCTATCCCTTCAGCTGACACAAAGAAAACATGGTGAGCAATGTTTTTGATCGCATGCAAGGGATCCATCAGCATGCATGTCGTTGAGTGCACCCATTCAACACACTCACCAAGGCAAGACAAGAAGAAAGTCCAAATGGGGCTGAACATGTACTTTGGAAAGTTGATGCGCATGACCATCAGCACACACTTGAATATTAGCATAGACACTATGCATCAGTGTGTTTCCGTTTCAAACGTACCCAAGAAGACCATGCACATGTTAGCAGATGAGTTGGATGAAGGGGCTGAACCAATGCACCAGTTGCAACAGAGGCAGAGTTCGCTTCAACAAGATGTCACCATGAGGTGCATGCACACCATCAGGAATGACCAAGCCTGGCATCTGCTCACCACCTTCACCATCACAAGCATGTCAAAGAGTTGGTCACATCATAACGAATTCAGTGTCAGTGATGTCTTGCAAGGCTTGCTCAATCCATGTTGTCTCGCATGAGTACATGTGCATTGTAATGTTGAGTTATGTCAAGTGTAATTCAAGCGTCAATGGTTGGATGTAACAGTCATAGAGTAGGTGAAGAGTCATGAGAATAGTAGAATTTTCACAAAGGGAAATGTCAAGGGTCACCCCTGTTAGAAAATTATATATTACGGAGCAATGGAACACATAAAATATTGTAGAAATATAAACACAGAAAATGCATAAAAACAAGAGAGACACATATATACATGGTTCACCCAGTTTGGGCTACATCCACAGAGAAACAACCAGTCCTTCCTTTTACATTATCCAGCAAACTGAAGAGATAAAACCTATAGCAGATCTTTTGTAACACCCTCTTTGCTCTCAATCTCCTCTCTCTTCCTCACTCAAAATACATATCTGCATAGACGCAATACAATTCCCTCATATATAGTGAGAGGTTGCATTCTAGGGCAAAAAAACCCTAAATTAAACATAACTTCTACCGTCAGATCATCCGCCTAATGAACAACCCAAATTGACTAGAAATTACTAGACTTTTACAAGGCAGTTTTACATCTAATTTTAGCTTCAAGGGCGCTACCCCCGAACCCCCGTCAAGGGACCACTGGCCGCCAGACCCACCAGCCGAGGGGGGATTAGCCCCCTCGGACCCCCACGGGGGGGACAAGTCCCTCCTGCACCCCCCTGCGTGGAGGGGTGTACAGACTTCCTGGGGTATACATCCAGCTAAAACCTTTGAATACAGAAGATAATCAAGCTCCACACTCAACAATCTCCCACTTGGAGACTGATTATAAAAACACCACCGCTGCTTCATTTGATATACAATAAATCTACTTTGGACCTAGTTGTTTCTCATCTTCTTCATCATACTTGAAGACCGATTGAAACTAAGCAGATTCTCAGTTTCTCCCTGGTTACAATTTTTGTTAACATATCTGCAGGATTCTGGCTAGTGTGTATCTTTTCCAGCTTCAACTGTCCATCTTCCAATGCTAACCATATGAAATGGTACTTGAGCTGTATATGTTTAGTCTTGGAATGAAATGTAGAGTTCTTTGCAAGATGTATGGCACTCTGGCTATCACTGTATAACCTGCCCAACTCCTGCTTCTTACCCAATTCATCTAGAAACCTTTGTAACCAAATCATTTCTTTACTAGCCTCTGTAGCAGCAACATACTCTGCTTCTGTTGTTGAAAATGCAACAACACTTTGGATTTTTGAAACCCAACTGACAGCTGTTCCACCTATAGTAAACACATACCATGTTATGCTCCTCCTGTTATCTCTATCCCCTGTCATATCTACATCAACATATCCCTGTAGAGCAATGTTCGAACCACCAAAGCATAATGCTTGATTTGTGGTACCTCTCAAATACCTGAGAATCCACTTCACTGCCATCCAATGTTCTTTTCCTGGACTTTTCATGTACCTGCTTACAACTCCCACTACATGTGCAATATCAGGCCTTGTGCAGACCATTGCATACATTAAGCTTCCAACTACTGATTCATATGGAACTTTAGACATATGAGTCATTTCTTTCTGAGTCTTGGGACATGCCTCCTTACTTAATTTGAAATGGCTAGCCAAAGGTATACTAACTGGTTTTGCATTCTGCATATTAAACCTTTTCAACACCTTTTCTATGTAATCACTTTGAGACAATGTTAATTTGGGATTCTTCCTGTCTCTAGTTACTCTCATACCAAGGATTTGTTTTGTAACACCCAAATCGTTCATTGCAAATGAGTTTTCCAATTTCCTTTTGAGCACATTTATTTCCTACATGTCAGAACCTGCAACAAGCATGCCATCTACATACAATAACAATATAATATAGCTGCCATCATTTTTCCTTATCAGATAAACACAATGATCAGAGTGACATATAGTATAACCTTGTTCAGACATACACCTGTCAAATCTTATATACCATTGTCTTGGAGCTTGTTTTAAGCCATACAAGCTCTTCTTCAACCTACACACTAGTTTCTCCTTCCCTTTTACCTCATATCCTTGTGGCTGCTGCATATATATCTCTTCCTCCAAATCCCCATGGAGAAAGGCTATCTTTACATCTAACTGCTCAAGATGCAAATCTTCAGCTGCTACTAGACTTAAAATAGTTCCAATTGAAGTCATTTTAACAACAAGAGAAAATATTTCATCAAAATCAATACCTTTCTTCTGTGCAAACCCCTTCACCACAAGTCTAGCTTTGTAACTCTGTTTTCCTCCATATTCTTCCTTCAACCTGTAAACCCATGTATTCTACAATGTTGTTTCACCTGCAAGAAACCTGACTAAGTCCCAAGTGTGGTTATGTGCTAAGGAGTCCATCTCTTCTTTCATGGCTTGCTCCAACTTCTTCCTGGTTTCTACCTACGCTACTTCTTCATAACATTCTGGTTCACCAGAATCAGTCAACAATACATAATATAATGAAGGAGAGTATCGTTCAGGGGATCTACTTATCCTGGTAGATCTTCTAATACCACTTTCAGGTGTTTGAAGTGCTTGTTGCTATTGTGGTTTTTGTTCTGTCTGTTGATCATTATGATTTTCAAGCACCATGACTTTTCCTATGATATCGTCAAGCACTGTGTATTCTCTGTTTTCTTTTTCTTGTTTCTTTTCCTGCAACTGATTCTTATACCAGACCTTTTCATTGAATATTACATCTCTGCTCCTAATGATTTTGTGATTTTCATAATCCTATAAGCGATAACTAAAATCATTAACACCATATCCAATAAAGGTACATTTCTTTGATTTTGCCTCAAGATTTGTTCTATTTTCTTTGTTAATGTGGACAAAGGCTTCACAACCAAAAGTCTTTAAAAATGAGTAGTTTACCTTTTTACCTGTCCATGCCTCCTCTAGAATACCACCATCCAAGGAACTTGAAGGACCTCTATTTATTAGATAAACAGTAGTATCTACAGTGTTTCCCCAAAATTGTAAAGGCAATCCTGCATGCATTCTCATGCACCTTGCACGCTCCATGATTGTCATGTTCATCCTTTTTGACACACCATTTTCTTGTGGTGTTCCTGGAACTGTCTTCTCTCTGTGAATTCCATTCTCTGAATATTACCTATCAAACTCTTTGCTACAATATTCAACACCATTATCTTATCTGAGACACTTCAACCTTTTCCCTGTCTCATTTTCAACCAAAACTTTCCATTTCTTGAGAGTATCAAATACATTAGATTTATTTCGAATACAATAAATCCAGGTTTTCCTGGTTGCATCATCAACAAAAGTAACATAATAATGAGAGCCACCAAGAGATGATACCTGAGCAGGTCCCCATACATATGTATGCACAAGATCTATTTTTTCGCTCTTCTTTTCTTTCCCAACTCTAAGGAATCTGCCTCTCTTCTGTTTTCCATAAACACAATTCTCACATAATTTTAAATCAACATGCTTCAAACCTGGTAGAAAATTTCTTGAGTGAAGAATCTGCATCCCCTTCTCACTCATGTGCCCGAGCCTATGATGCCACAATGTTGTATCTTCTCCTATAGAGGTTAAAGCATTAATAGAATTAGAAATACCATTGCATAAATACAATGTACCAACCTTTTCTCCTTTTGATATTACCAGGGATCCTTTAGTGACCTTCCAGGTTTTATCTGTGAAAGTAGTTACGCAACCTTCACCTCCCAACTGCCCTGTTGAAATCATATTTTTCTTCAGATCTGGAACATGCCTTACCTTCTTCAATAGCCATTGATTTCCATTTTGTTGTGTTATGAAAACTATACCCATTCCAATGATTTTACAGGGTTTATCATCACCCAATCGAACTTGTCTAAAATCTCCTTGAACATAATCATGAAAATGTTTCTTATCAGGTGTGGCATGGAATGAGGCCCCTGAATATATCACCCAAGCATCAATAATATTTTCTAATGAAAGAATCAAAGCATCTTGCAACACATCACCTGTTACATTCACTTCATGATTAGTTTCTTGTTGCTCATCTCCTTCTTTTCCCTTCTGATACTCGCAGTCTTTCTTTAGGTGTCCTTTCTTCCTGCATTTCTAGCACACTATCCCCGATCTGGACTTGGATCTGCCTTTTCTTGACTTACTGCGATATCCTGGGCTCTTTCCTTTTTCCATTTTTCTTCCCCTAGTCTCTGCAATCAAAGCATTACCTAATGTCTCACCAAAGCTTTTCTGTCGCATTTCCTCGCTAAGGATTGCACCAACAACATCATCAAACTTTAAAGTACTAGATCCAGAGACAGAGTTACTAACGGCCATAGCTAAACCATTCCAACTTTTTGGCAATGAGCACAGAAATAATAGAGCCCTAATTTCATCATCAAAATTTACCCCTACAGTACTTAACTGACTTGTAACTGTATTAAAATCATTTAAATGATCTGCAACAGATCCACCTTTTGACATCTTCATATTAAATAAACACTTCATAAGAAATACCTTATTTGAGGTCGAGGGTTTTTCATACAGTTTGGCCAATGCCGACATTAAACCCTATGTTGTCGTTTCCTTTGCAATATTAAACACTACCAACGCCGCTAGGCACAACCGTATTATTCCAAGTGCCTTTCTGTCTAGAATATCCCATTTTGTGTCTATCATACTCGTCAACTTCTTTGTCTTTCCGCTCAATGGTAGGTACAGATCTCTCTGACACAGATAATCTTCCATCTGCATCTTCCACATCTGGTAGTTTTGGCCATTGATTTTTTCGACCCTGAACCTACCATCTTCCGCCATTTCTCCCACTCGATCCAGGAACCCTTCTCTCCTATGAGTTTATTAGCCAAATAGACCTTCGGCTCTAATACCAGTTGTTAAAAAATTATATATTACGGAGCAATGGAACACATAAAATATTACAGAAATATAAACACAGAAAATGCATAAAAAAGAGAGACACAGATATACGTGGTTCACCAGTTTGGGCTACATCCAATGAGAAACAACCAGTCCTTCCTTTTATATTATCCAGCAAACTTAAGAGATACAACCTACAACAAATCTGTTGTAACACCCTCTATGCTCTAAATCTCCTCTCTCTTCCTCACTCAGAATACAGATCTTCATAGACGCAATACAATTCCCTCATATATAGTGAGGGGTTTCCTTCTAGGGCAAAAAAAAACCCTAAATTAACTTAACTTCTACCATCAGATCATCTGCCTAATGAACGGCCCAGATTGACTAGACATTACTAGACTTTTACAAGGCAATTTTACATCTATTTTTAGCTTCGCGGGCACTACCCCCGAACCCCTGCCAGGGGACCGCTGGCCCCTAGACCCCCCATCCGGGGGGGATTAGCCCCCCCCGGACCCCCGCGAGGGGGAAAAGTCCCCCCTCACCCCCCTACGTGGAGGGGTGTAGAGTCTTCCTAGGGTATACATCTGGCTGAAAGCTTTGAATACAGAAGATAATCAGGCTCAACATCCAACAACCACACCCTTTGCTATAAATAGTCCCTCATAACTCATTGTATAGGCTTTTGGTCAGCCAACCTTATGCTAAGACTATCTTGAAGAAGGCTTGGACATTATTGTAACACACCTTGGCTTATCCAGTGCATGGAGCTAGTACATCTCTTTGGAGGAGCAGGCGGATGTGGCTGTAATGCTCCACTGATGGAGCTAGCAAGTTTACATCGTGTATTGTATGATCGTGACTTACACTTCTTTATATAATAAAATCCACCACATTTTCATGCATATGTTTTTATTATAGTTGGACTGCTCCGGTTGCCTTAATTATATATGTTTTTTAACTTACGTACTTGTATATAAATTGATTTGTATGCAATTATATGAATCTTGTTGTTAATGTTGTCACTGTCCATGTTGACTGCTCTTCTGGACACCAAATAGACCTTTCTCTGAACCTTGATATATCAACCGTCACACTCGTCTCAGACTCATCCATGAGTGTTGTTTATGTTATCTTACCTTGTATGTTGTGACTGTCGCGTCCATGTTGACTGCTCTGCAGGAAGCTGCATGTCCTTTGTGTTGTGTGTTCCTATCCGAGTTGGGACTGATCCCTTTCAACCTAGAACTCAGCTTCACCTTCCTCCCCCTTTAAAGTATTGAAACCTCTCATACTCATTCCTTGACTCACTACATCAGTCACACCCTTTCTACTGACAGAGTTATCTTACTTGTCTCTGTGTGACATCACAGTCAAGGCATTACCTTACGACCCACTGCTGGGACTCCTACACCAAACTATCTGAGGTCTCATTTGGACTTCTTACCGGGTAGATCCCCTTGACATGTTGGCAGGTCCAACACCATCAATATTTATGGCGATAGAAGGAGGTCATACTGACAAGAAGTGTCCTCTCATCCAGTTTTGAACCTTTGCATATCTTTCATGGAGTCTTACATTCTTCGTCCCTCGGGGTGTTTTGTGAATCGTGGAAATGTCTCCAACTCGGGGAAGCTTTTCAATCTCTTGCCCACTCACATGTATGATGGTGAAGGTGAAGTGGCCTGGCCTGAGCACTTACATAACTTCATTTCCATCATTTATGAGGAAGATGAGTTTACTGACGAATAGGTCGGTCTATTACTTGCATTCACACTTCGCGAATCCCCATCTCATTAGGTGCTCAACCTATTGGATGACACCATGCACTCATGTGAGAACTTATTTGATCTTATTGAAGGCATGTTCCATCATTTTGATCCAGACCATCTTGACCGAAAACTGTTACAGCAATGCAGGGCTCCGCATGAATCTGTTATTGATTTTTGGCAGTGCTTCCGTGATTTACAGTTTCAAGCTTCGAAGAGCTAGATGAAGTTCGCTTATCTCTGGGACCAGTTCGAGTACTGTCTTAAGAAATCTGCCCATCCCAAGAGGAATCTTGATGTCAATCCTTGCTCAACCTTCTTCGTTGATGGAACTGCACAATCCCATGTGGGAGCAGGCACTGTCTCAATGGACTATCTGCCTCCCTCTCATTCAACAGTTCCACCATCGCCTAGTGATGTTGAGGATCATGTTCACACATTTGTTCATCCTTCACACCCTCCCAACATCACTCCACTCAATTTTCACATAGAGTTGGTTATGATTCCTTCAAGTTCCCATATGCATTATTTTCTTTGACCTCCGTCTTCGCACTCAGGTGTTCCTCCAGATGATGTTGTCTTGTGTTCATCCATTTCAGACTCTTCACTTGTTGTGAATGAGGAACAACCCACTGATGGAGTTGGTGTTGCACAACCAACATGCGTTGTCATTCATGAAGAGTATGAGTGGGAGCTTGAACATCAACACTCGGTGAAGGATGACTCCCTTACATTCTTTCCTAGCTTATTTGGTGAACCTGCCATCCATGATTTTGCATCTGTGTCTTCATCCACGGATGCACCCATTGTTGATCACTCGCAGGACTCACCGGATGCTAGTCCATCATTCGACAACGGAGAGGATAAGTTATTCATTGAAGATCCACTTGATCCTTCATCTATCTTTTCCGGAAATACAGAGGATGAGTTCGTTCACTTTTCATCTACCCCTTTGTTTGATTCATCTCATCATGAGGATGCCGAAGAATTCATTGATTTTTCCAATTGTGGCATTCGTGATCCATTTGCTTCCAATTTTTATCACAATCATGAATCTATCGCAGTTGATCTTTCGAAGCCACTGGTTTATGATGATCTACTTGATGATGAAGTTGAGACACCCAAGACTATCGAGGCACTTCAGCCAGAGCTAATGGTTATGTCAGGCCCTCTCTCTCTTGGGGTCAGTCTCACT
Source organism: Pinus tabuliformis (assembly GCA_031772625.1). Taxonomy (NCBI): domain Eukaryota; kingdom Viridiplantae; phylum Streptophyta; class Pinopsida; order Pinales; family Pinaceae; genus Pinus; species Pinus tabuliformis. The sequence continues at coordinate 424,716,765 of CM062816.1, forward strand.
TCTGATCATGAAACTTTTCAATCACCCAAGGCTCTTCATCACTCGTTTGTGTGCATTGAAGATCCATCTCACACACATATCACACTTCCTCCACTCGAACTGCATGATCCCATCGCTCATGCATTGGAGGAGTCTTACATTGCAAGAACTCATTCATGACACAAGTTATCTTTGTTTCTTTTGTTTTCTTGCATGTCTCAGTCAAGAGTGTGCTTTTGCTTCAAAGTTGCACGTAGTGTCAGAAAACTCCATGATGAGTCCACGGACTGTCTATCATGCACATGCACTTACTTGTGTCCTATGGTCTCTTTGAAACATGAAGTGTGGCTGTCTTCATTGTTATATCTTTCTTGTATGTTGGTATGCACAACTGGGTTACTCACGGACCAAGCCTTCACCCACATGGGTCTACCAATGCACCAATGGTTGCATTAGAAGTATCACTTCATGTGATCAGACCCATGCATTGTTAGTATAGGAGTAGGGCTAGTGTTTTCTTTCAGTTGTTTGCTTGCATTCTTGTTTGATTACATTCTTTGCTTGATTATTTATGTGCTTTCTTGTTTTCTTACTTGTTTTGCTTTCACTTTTACTTCTGATCTTGCTTTGCTTTGTTGTTTGTTTCATTCATTCATAGGTTATTTTTCATGACGCCATGTGTGACTCATGAAACGAGTTGGGTAAAGTACAAGAGTGTTTGTACAGATATCGCTACTTGGTTATATGTCATCTTGCCTTTATATGATGAACTTGTTAATATTAGTCCATGATACATCGAGTGAAAATACGTACTCTTCAAAGTGAACCTTGGTATAAACACAACACTTGCACGCTAAATAGTGTCACCTTCTCTAGTCGATTGTTTTTGGGTTAACCCTTGTCAGCTCAGTCAAGTAGAGTAAGGTGAGGGGGGAAACCTTAATAGGCACGTCAGAGATATAATAAACTACTTCTTTGCTGGGAAAACATCCTCTCCTCTCAATAAGTCAGGATCCCTCTTCCGCCTCTGAAATGAATAAGTGTTATGCACAGTGAAAATGAAAAATGAAAAAAAATTAAAAGTCAAAAAATTAAAAATTAAAAATGAATAAGGTGAAAGAAGAGAAAGCCTTCTTGCACAGGGAGGTGATGCAAGTAACTCCATCGACTTACTGACTAGGATTGCTGGCAACAGAGCCATGCTTGTGTTCCTATGTGACTCCATCAGGGTATTTTCCAGGCCTGCTGGAAGTGGAGCAACACTAGAGATAAAACTAAGACTCTAACGAATATACTACTTGTGCACCTATATACCCCTCAACCCCAATCGAAACAACTATGTTGCCTTGGCTTGGAATGTGTGTCAATCGACCAAGATTCTGGCAGATGCTACATCTTACATCAAGCTAGTGTGAAGCCAAGATGAGCTAAGAATTGAACAATACTTCCAGAGGTGTTAGACTCGTTTTCATGAACAAGGTCCATTCAGAGAGTTGGAGTTCTATGAGTGTGTCGCCAAGTGTTGTAGCGGCTATAAGCACCCTCCAAAATTTTTCCTTAATCTGTTATGGAGCCTCCCTACCAACCTTCACAATAGCTTTCCTTGCTTCGTCAAATCCTCAAGCTTCAATGTTTTCCTTGCATAAAGGCAGCCTGTCAATCATAGTCAATCCATTCCCCTCATAAGCTGCTTACACAGATTTGGTCCAGCTATAGGTTAAGCAGCTTCCCCTTGAAAATTGTGCATCCTGGAGGGAAACCAATCTTTCCCTCCAGGAATTGCGCAATCCTCTCTAGCAGCCTGCTGGTCTCCAGGATTGCGCAATTCTTCTAGCCAACCCTCCCAGCAAGATTTGCACAATTTTCCCCATCAACAAGTTGTTCAACCCAAGATTTGCGCAAATTTGGGCAGCAGTCAGCTGCTGGGCCTAGAAATTGCACAACCCCCTTGGGCAGTCAGCCCAGCTTACAATCAGAAATGCACATTTTCCCAAGTAGTTGAACACTGGCATGCATGGAAAATCTAGTTGACCAGTTCCACCTGGAACTAAGGAAACTTGACTTGCATGCATGCATGACTTGAACTTCCTATAATAGCAAGAGATAACATGAAAAAGGCATCCCATGATTCAGGGAGCTATTTTTAGCAGCCGAAGGTTACATGCAAAGTTGTTTTAGAAGTTTCCCTCCAAGTGTCATTTTTCCTAGATTTGTGGCATGTGCGTCTTGAGACCAAACTTATTTCTTCGACACATTAGAGCTCATTCATTCACATTGATCTTGGAGCTATGACATCCCATAACACATCCAAGACTCTTCGACACATCTGGCTCAGCCACCGGTAAGTGGCCTCAACTCGTGTTTTTTAGCATTTCTGTCTCTTTTTGTGTATTTGCTTGTCTGAGTGTTGTTTGCTTGATTTCTTTAAACACCTATTTTCATTTATATATATTCTAGCTTTTCGTAGCTCTGTTTCAATTTTTGTTGCTATCTCACTATTATCACATGCATGAAAAAAAATTCACGAACGTTCACCCAACCGACAAATGGCCTCACCCACATGCATGTTGATCTGTTTTCTCAATAGTCCATTCATGTTTTACATGCACTGTTTATCACTTCTACTATCACTTAGTGTCTCCATGCATTTCATCGACTTACTTGCTTTTAGTTTCCCGTTGGCGAGTCGGGCCAACCTCGGCTCAATCTCTGCCTTCACCAAGAATACATTGCGCAATCTGGAGAAGGAAGTCTCACCTTCCTATCCAGATTCGTGCTTTTTGGCCAAGCACTGGACTCTTGGAATGAATTGCACATTTATGGAGGTTAGTGGCTGCTTGGCCCAAAATTTTGCGCAAATTTGTCACTGGGCCAATAGTCTTTCCGAGCTGGAATCGTGCATTGCACAATACCAGTAGCCAGCTGCTCAACTAGATTGTGCATTGCATAGTTCCAGCAGTTAGCAATCTCCCAGCATGCCCAAACTGTAACTTATGCAATCTTAGCAGTTGGTCTCGGGACCTCCTGGCCAAAATTGCACAACATTCATGACCATTCACTCAGGTATGTTGCAAGTCAGTTCTCATGTTCATTTTGGTTTTCAACTGATAGATAGCTTGCTATGAGTGTGTCCATGTCTCCATGTATCATAGGTGTTCATCTGCCTCTCAATAGTACAAGTAAAATGGCTTCCAAGAGAGCAGAGATGAAAACACCATTCAGAGCATGCTTGGGGATGTAGTTAATCAAGTATCCATGGGTTTACCTACTCACAAAGACATCAAGTTGTTCATGGACAAGGACATCAAGCAACAACATCACAGCGAGAAGCATCATGAACAACAGCGGAAGGCAGCGTACTGAATGCAGCAAATGCAAGAGGAAGGTTTTTGACAACATAGAGGCAGAGCAAAGTTGTAAGATCAAGCAGATCCACTGATAATGAAAGAAACTTTGGAGACTCAAGCTATGAAGTGATGGCACGACATGAAGATTGCATGAAGGCAGAAGATGGAACAAAGAAGGAGTTGCATGTGTTGAAGTAGAAACTCAAGAAGAACATGAAGCTGCACAAAAAATCCAATGAGTTGCAGAAGGAACAGGAACAACAGTGGGCACAACATGCACTTGCAGATGAAACTGCGCTAGTACGAGTTAAGGATCTATCCCAGCAGCTGACACAGAGCAAACATGGTGAGCAATGTTGTTGATCGAAAGCAAGGGATCTAGCAGCATGCAATCCAATCCATTCAACACACTCACCAAGGCGAAGACAAGAAGCAAGTCCAACTGGGGTTGAACATGTGCTTCGGCAAGTTGATGCGCATGACCACCAGCACACACCTGAAGATCAACACATACACTATGCATCAATGTATTACCGGTTCAACCATACCCAAGAAGACCATGCGCATGTTAGTAGACGAGTTGGATGAAGGGGCCAAACCAATGCACCAGTTGCAATGGAGGCAAAGTTTGCTTCAGCAAGATGTCACCATGAGGTGCATGCACACCATCACGGATGACCAAGCTTGGCATCAGCTCACCACCTTCACCATCACAGGCATGTCAAATATTTGGTCTCATCACAGTGGACCGACTATCAGTGATGTCTTGCAAGGTTTGGTCAAGCCATGTTGTTTCGCATGAGTACATGTGCATTGTAATGGTGAGTCATGTCAAGTGTAATTCAAGTGTCAATGGTTGGATGTGATAGTCATAGAGTAGGTGAAGAGTCATGAGAGTAGTTGAACTGTCACAAAGGGGAATGTCAAGGGTAACCCCACCCTTTGCTATAAATAGTCCCTCATAACTCATTGTATAGGCTTTTGGTTAGCCAACCTTCGGCTAAGACTCTCTTGAAGAAGGCTTGGATAGTATTGTAACTCGCCTTGGCTTCTCCACTGCACGAAGCTAGTACATCTCTTTAGAGGAGCAAGCAGATGTGGTTGTAATGTTCCACTGATGGGACTAGCAGGTTTACATGGTGTATTGTATGATTGTGACTTACAATTCTTTATATAATAAAATCCAACACATATTCATGCATATGTTGTTATTGTAGTTGGATTGCTCCAATTTCCTTAATGATATATGTTGTTTAACTTATGTACTTGTATATGAACTGATTTTTATGAAATTATATGAATCTTGTTGTTAATGTCTTGCATATTAGGTTAATGTTTTCACCGTATGTGTCGACTGCTCTGTCGGACACCAGATAAACCTTTCTCTAAACCTTGTTATATCAATCGTCACACTTGTCTTAGACTGCTCCATGAGTTTTGTTCGTGTTAGCTTAACTTGTATGTTGTGACTGCCGCATCTATGTTGACTGCGCAGCTGGAAGCTGTGCATGTCCTTTCTGTTGTGTGTTCCTAGCTGAGTTGGGACTGATCCCTTCCAACCTAGAACTTGTCTTCACCTTCCTCCCCCTTTGAAGTGTTGGAACCTCTCATACTCATTCCTTGACTCACTGCATCAGTCACACCCTTGCTACTGATAGAGTTATCTTACTTGCCTCTGTGCGACATCATGGTCAAGGCATTACCTTACGACCCACTTTCAGGACTCCTACACCAAACAGATTGAGTTCTAATTGAGACTTCTTACCGGGGATATCCCATCGACATGTTGGTGGGTCAAGCACCGTCAACATTTCTAGCGCTAAAAGGAGGACCTGATGATAAGCAGTGTCCTCTCATCCAATTTTGAACATTTGCATATCTTTCATGGACTTTTGCATTCTTCTTCCCTCGAGGTGTTTTTCGAATTATGAAGATGTCTCCATCTTGGGGAATCTTTTCAATCTCTTGTCCACTCACACGTACGATGGTGAAGGCAAGTGGCCTAGCCTGAACATTTACATAACTTCCTTTGCATGATTTATGAATAAAATGAGTTTACTGATGAACAGGCCAATCCGCTGCTTACATTCACACTTTGCGAATCCCCATTTCATTGGGTGTTCAGCCTACCAGCTGACACCGTTCACTCATTTGAGAAATTTTGTGATCTTATTGAAGACACTTTCCATCATTTTGATCCAGACCATTTTGACCAGAAATTGTTACAACAGCAAAGGGCTCCGCATGAATCCATTATTGATTTTTGGCAGCGCTTCCATGATTTACAATTTCAAGCTCCGAAGAGCCAGATGAAGTTCGCTTATCTCTGGGACCTGTTCGAGTACTACCTTAAGAAATCTACCCATCCCAAGAGGAAGATTGATGTCAAGCCTCGCTCAACCTTCTTCATTGATGGAACTGCACAATCCCATGTGGGAGTAGGCATTGTCTCAACGAACTATCCACCTCCCTCTCATTCAATAGTTCCACCATCACCCAGTGATGCTGAGGATCATGTTCACACATTTGTTCATCCTTCACACCCTCCCAACATCACTCCACTCAATTTTCGTGCAAAGTTGGTTTTGATTCCTTCTAGTTCCCATATGTATTCTTTTCTTCGACCTTTGTCTTTACACTCAGGTGTTCCTCTAGATGATGTTGTCTTATGTTCATCCATTCCAGACTCTTTAGTTATTGTGAATAAGGAACAACCCGCTGACGGAGTTGGTGTTGCACAACCAACATGCGATGTCATTCATGAAGAGTATGAGTGGGAGCTTGAACATCAACACTCGGTGAAGGATGACTCCCTTCTCTCCGAGCCCCATCCATTCTTTCCTAGCTTCTTTGGTGAATCTTCCATCCATGATTTTTCATGTGACTCTTCATCCACAGATGCACCTATTGTTGATCACTCACAGGACTCACCGGATGCTAGTCCATCATTCGAAAACGGAGAGGATAAGTTATTCATTAAAGATCCACTTGATCCTTCATCCATATTTTTTGGAAATATAGAGGATGAGTTCATTCGCTTTTCATCTACCCCTCTGTTTGATTCATCTGATCATGAGGATGCCAAAGAATTCATTGATTTTTCTAATCATGGCGGTCATGATCCATTTTCTTCCATTTTTCATCATGCTCATGAATCTATCGTAGTTGATCTTTCGAAGCCACTGGTTTATGATGATCTACCTGATGATGAAGTTGAGACACCCAAGACTATTGAGGCACTTCGGCTTGAGCTAATGGTTATGTCAGGGCCTCACTCTCTTGGCGACAACCTCACTTCCAATCATGAAATTTTCAATCAACCAAGGTTCCTCATCACTCGCATGTATGCATTGAAGATCCATCTCACACACAGATCACACTTCCTCCACTCGAACTGCACAATCCCATCGCTCATGCATTGGAGGAGTCTTACATTGCAAGCACTCATTCACGACGCAAGTTATATTTGTTTCTTTCGTTTGCTTGCATGTCTCAGTCAAGAGTGTGCTTTTTCTTCAAAGTTGTACATAGTGTCACACAATGCCATGATGATTCCACGGAATGTCTATCATGCCCATGCACTCACTTACGGCACTTTAAAACATGAAATGTGGTTATCTACATTGTTATATCTTTCTTGTATTCTCGTCTGCACAACTGGGTTACTCACAGACCAAGCCTTCACCCACATGGGTCTACCAATGCGCCGGTGGCTGCATTGGAAGTATCACTTCACGTGATCAGGCCCATGCACTGTTAGTATAGGAGTAGGAGTAGTGTTTGCTTTCAGTTGTTTGCTTGCATGCTTGTTTTCTTACATGCTTTGCTTGCTTGTTTGTGTGCTTTCTTGTTTTCTTACTTGTTTTGCTTTCACTTTTACTCCTGCTCTTGCTTTGCTTTGTTGTTTGTTTCGTTCATTCGTAGGTTAGTTTGCATGAAGCCATGTGTGACTCATGAAACGAGCTAGGTAAAGTACAAGAGGGTTTGTACAACTATCGCTACTTGGTTATCTGTCATCTTGCCTCTGTATGATGAACTTGTTACTCTTAGTCCATGATACATTGAAGGAAAATACGTACTCTTCGAAGTGAACCTTGGTATAAACACAATGCTTGCACGCTAACTAGCGTCACCTTCTCTAGTTGATTGTTTTTGGGTTAACCCTTGTCAGCTCAGTCAAGTAGAGTAAGGTGAGGGGGAAAACCTTAACAGGAATGTCAGAGATATAATAAACTACTTCTCTACTGGGACAACCTCCTCTGCTCTCAATAAGTTGGAATCCCTCTTCCACCTCTGAAATGAATAGTGCTATGCACAGTGAAAATGAAAAATGAAAAGTCAAAAAATTCGAAATGAAAAATGAATAATGCAAAAGAAGAGAAAGGCTTCCTGCACAGGGAGGTCATGCAAGTAACTCCACCGGGGTACTAACCAGGCTTTCTAGTAGTGGATCCATGCTTGTGTTCCTATGTGACTTCACCGGGGTACTGTCTAGGCCTACTAGCAGTGGAGAAACACCAGAGATGAAACTAAGACTCTGACGACTATACCACTTGTGCACATATATACCCCTCAACCACAATTGAAACAACTATGTTGCCTTGGCTTGGAATGTGTGTAAATCAACCAAGAGTCTAGTTGATGCTACATCTTACATCAAGTTTGTGTGAAGCCAAGATGAAATAAGAATGGAACAATACTTCCAAAGTTGCTAGACTTGTTTCCACGAACAAGGTCCATTCAGAGAGCTGGAGTTCTTCCAGTGTGTTGCCAAGTGTTGTAGAGGCTACAAACGCCCTCCAAAATTTTGCCTTAGCCTATTTTGGAGCCTCCCTACCAACCTTCACAACAACTTTCCTTTCTTTGTCAAATCCTCAAGCTTCAGTGTTTTCCTTGCATAAAGGCAACCTGTCGATCACAATCGATCCATTCCCCTCACAGGATGCTTACCTGGACTTGGTCCAGTTGTAGGCTAAGCAGATTCCCCTTGAAAATTGCGCATTCCTGGAGGGAAACTAGCCTTTCCCTCTAGGAATTGTGCAATCCTCTTTGACAGCCTGCTGGTCTCCATGATTGTGCAATCCTACCAGCCAAACCTCCTAGCAGGATTTGCACAATTTTCCCCATCAACAAGCTATTCAGCCCAAGATTTGTGCAAATCTGGGTAGTTTTCATCTGCCGGGCCCAGAAATTGTGCAATCCCCTTGGGCAGTTAGCCCGGCTTACAGTGAATAATGCGCATTTTCCCAAGCAGATGAACAATGGCATGCATGGACAATCCAATTGACCAATTCCACCCAAAACCGAGGAAACTTGACTTGCATCCATGCATGACTTTATCTTCCTAGAATAGTAAGAGACAACATGCAAAAGGTATCCCATGATTCAGGGAGCTATTTTTAGCAACTGGGGGTTACATGCAAAGTTGTTTTAGAATTTTCCCTCCAAGTTTCGTTTTTCCTAGATTTGTGGCATGCACGTCTTGAGACCAAACTTATTTATTCAATGCATCAGAGCTCATTCATTCATATCGATCTTAGAGCTCTAACATCCCACAACACATCCAGGACTCTTTGACACATCCAGCTTAGTTATTCATGGGTAAGTGGCCTCAACTTGTCTTTTTCATCATTTCTGTCACTTTTTGTGTATTCGCTTGTGTGAGTGTTGCTTACTTGATTTCTTTGAACACCTGTTGTCATTTACATATGTATGGTATCGCCTTGACTGCGGTTGTGTGTACAGGTAAGTAAGATGTCCTTGTTGGTAGAAATGGTGTGACATGCGCAGCAAGCTAAGGAAGGTGCATGAATGGTTCTAACACGCAGAAGGTGGAATGAGTGCGCCCCCTCGAAACCTGTGTAAACACGCAACTTGGAAGCGAAAAAACGAGCAAAGATGCATCACAAACTAGAAGGAATGTGAACCAACAATATAAACTGATGGTTAAAACAACAACACATTTCAGTAAGATTCATACATACATATATAGAAAGAGTCTATACATACATGCATAAGAAAACAGATACATATATCATTAGAGTAACCAAGTTAATTGAAATACAATAACAACATATGCATGAAACGTGTTGGATCTATTATATTAAGAAGTGAAATTTCCAATCATACAGTACAACCATGACCAACCACTATTCCTGGTAACGAAACGTTACACTCACTGACGCTTGCTCCTCCAAAAAGATATACTAGATCTGCACTGTGGAGAAGCCAAGGCTCATTACAATACTCTCCAAGCTTTCTCTAAGATACTCCTATCGGAAGCATGGCTAACCAAAAGCCCCTACAATGAGTTATGAGGTATTATAAATAGTAAAGGGTGGGGTGACCCTGGACATTCCCCTGTGTGACTCTTCACCTACCCTCATGACTCTTCACCTACTACATGATTTTTACATTCAACTATCGACACTTGGACTTTCTCTTTACAAGACGCTACATACAATCTGCACATGTACCCATGTCATAAAAAATAGGCTTGAGCAAGCCATGCAAGACATCACCAAGACTCCAACAACTATGGGAAGACCTGCTCTTTGACATCCTCATGATGGTCGACGATGGCGAACTGATGCCTAGCTTGGTAGTCCCTGATGGTTTCCATGTGCTCAATGGTGACATAATGCTGAAAGTGAACTCTTGCCTCCGTTGCATCCAGGTACACTGATATGGCTCCTTTGTCCAAATCATCTGATAACATGTGCATCATCGCCTTGAGTGTAGTTGGACCAACAAAATACTGATGCATAGTGTCTGTGTTGATCTCCAAGTGTGTGCTAGTGACCATGCACATCAACTTTTCAAAATACATGTTCAGCTCCAGTCGAATTTTTTTCTTGTCTTCGCCTCGGTGAGTGTGCCAAATGGGTGGGATCGCGTGCATGCGCACAATGAAATCCATACTTTTTAGAGAAAGATTCTTCGGCGAAAATCACATGGAATCTCATCCCTGTTAACTTGCATCCCTATTAATGAGGCCATGGATGTGATCAACTGCCTTACAGATCCTGACACGACCAAGTTGGTTGATGTTGTAGGGAAAAGTATCCGATTCGGATGACCCTATCCCACTCTAAGGGTGATAGTACCTCAGCAACAACTGTAAAGAAAACTACTTAAGGTTTACTTCTTTACGAAAGCAAGAGAGAATGAGGAAATGCACTAACCGTTGCCTTGCGCTTAATGTCGAATCCAAACTCTTCTCTTCGCTGCTTGCTCCCAGCTCCTTGCTCTTTTGCTGGCCCAGCTACGATGAGATCCTGCAAAATAACAAAGAAGGAAACTACAAGAAGCATGCAATCATAACTGATTCACGGATTAGCATAAATCAAATATACAATTATCACAATACATTATTGAAACAAGTGCATATAGAAGAACCTCAATAGCTTTTATTAATGAAGAAGTAAAGTTCTGAGAGAGTTACAACCATTGAAGGCCCCAATCCAGCAACACCTCCCAGCAGAAAGAATTTCTCCTCTTCACCTCCTTCAAGCAATCACCCAATAGTTCTATTGTGAAACCAACAGCATAGCATTACTTTGCACAAAATTCCAGCCCCCTGAGCTCATAGGAGAGAGCTCAATATATAGATGAATTGAGAAAGGATGAGTCAGCTTGCAACTGATGTGTAGCTGCCTTGTGTCCTCTCTCTCTTCAGTTGATCTTCAGTTGATCTTCAGTTCTTGAGTCCACTTGGAGAACCTTGCTTCCACTTGGAGAAACAGAGCCTCTGACTCATCACAAGGCGAAATCCCTGATCCAAGTGTCATTTTTGGAAGATTCCAGAGCAATGACTCAGTGTGCCACTTGTCCCATCTCGCTCAGCGCAGGTGGCCTTTGTTCCACTTGCTTTGCAACGCAGGTACACCATGGAGGAGTTGAGTTTCAGCGCAGAAGCCTAGTGGAGCACCTGCTTTGATTTCAGGATTGCTTGTTTTTGAGTGTTTTCAGGTGGAGAACTGATCTGAGAGCTGTTGGTTTGCTGACCTTGTTCCTCTAGGGGTAGGAACATCATGTTTAGGGACTTTGGATCCATTGGATTATTGACAATTCATGCAAGGCACAAAATTGTCTATAACAGATGCCCCCTAAAGTATGAGGTCGTTTATCGGGTGAAATGCTTTATTAGGAGGATCCGAAGTTCATTCAATCTGCTGAGAAGTGTCCTGTAATAAGATACAATACAATACATTATTTTTCATACTTTTTCATGATCTAGCTGAGGCGGGCATTCCCATGCTCAGCTTTATAAATACATTTTGGTACATAGAACAGACGATCATCTGATGATAGACTGATAATTCTCTGCTGAAATTATCATCCTTTGAGAAGGATGATCATCTGCTGCAATGATGTACATATCAAATGTCTTTATATCCTGAATATATATCGCAGCCCGGATGGATGAAACTAGATCCGGGGTCTTCAATCTCTTCCGATCTTCACTCGATGTACAAGTCGATCCATGTGAGAATTTCTTGAAGTCGAACATGGAAAGACATCGCTTGATTACCGGTCAATGATGTAAACCGTTAACAAGCGCGAGAGGAATCACCGATAGGGATGATGACCCTCAAGGTACGGCAGTACAATTCACATGGTGGGAATAAAGGACTTGGCGTCGACCACCATGCAAAATCTTCTGGTCGAAGGTCATTAATGTATACCTGTCGCCGGAAGTGAGAAACTTGCCATTGAGGCATGCAAGCTTCAAAGTACTGAAGGGGTTGTTCCTAGATCAACTCCTTGGATAATGAGCTGATGTCGACAAGGAGCGATCCGTCAAAGGAGGGCCTTAATGAATCCCACATCAATGACACGGAACGGAGCTAGTGATTGTGATGAGGTGAAAACAAACTGTGATGTATGATTCAGGGTGGCGGTCATGAAATGGATGAAGGACAATGTATGGTAGTGGATGGGACACGGTTGACTCTTTGCAGAACAACATCTCTTGAACATATAACGACACTGATGCGATGGATTGGTAGCATTACCCCAAATGTGGATGGTGTGGCGAGGACCATGGTGATGAGACCGGTAAAATGAAACAACCCAACCCGATGTGATACGGAGGACAAAGTGCCATGTTCAAGAGCGACTTGCTACCATTAAAGCTGTGAGGTTCTCCCAATTTTTCCCCAGTCATTGCTGACCAGTACCTCTTTATTTTTATCAAGCTTGAGGAGGATAACATATGCTTGTTCTATAACCTGCCCTTCGGGCAAGCCCATCGCTATGTTTTAACGAGCCTAGCGATAGGGAAACTCGTTCTCGTCTAAAGACAAGTTTGTCGCTATTTAATGAATTTAACGAGTCTAACGACAAGGATAACTCGGTCCTTTTCATTTTTATAGAGTCGGAAAAGGTACGTAAAGTCAACTCCAAAATTCCTTTTTCGTCATCTAATCCCTTAAGTCCGAAAAAGTATAAAACAATACAGAAGGGATGAATTTTCGATTGCTTTAACGAGCCGAACAAAACAAGCGCTCGATCTTTTTGTGCAATAATCCCTCAGGTCCAAAAAGATTAAAATCTAGAGGAGGGATAGCTCTTCCGGTCGTTTTAACAAGCTGGAAGGCCAAAACTCGGCAAACTTTTCATGTTTTACGAGTCAGTGAAAAGAGCTCAAAGAAGACTCGTCTTTTGAGGAACGAGTGATGAACAGGGCAGCAACAGATTCCAGGTACAGGTTGGAATATTCCAATCACGGCAGTGTCACAAGGATGGCTTAGTGAAATCACTCTTCGCAGCTGTTCCTCAAAATGGGTAAACAAACATATGGAGATGAACGATTGGCCAAATGAACGGATGGAGGTGAGACTGCAAGAACACGACCAAGGGCTTTAATATGGCAGTCAAAGGTTACATTTCTCAAGGTTATTTACCGGTTCATTTTTTCTGGGTGAGCTTGAACTCTAGGGGAAGATTGCTCACAACTTATGTTTATTTTTTAACGAGCATGAACTATGTACTAAAACTGCTCGGATCTTGCGTTTATTTTTTAACGAGCATGAACATTGCTAAAACTGCTCGATTATATGGTTTACTTTTGATTTTTTACCATAACTAGCTTCTCTTTTTCACTGATAGCACTGCATTTTCAAATTGCTGCAACAAACTAGTTAGAAATGAGTAATATTTACTTGAAAATGAGATTAACACATTAATATTTACCTTGAATTACGTAAGAAAGCAAATAAAAAGGGTTTTTACCTCTCACTTTACCATTTCATTTGCATTTTGCTTGTTGGAGCTTTGGAGGAGCCTCTTTCCCCTCGATTTTCATCAGCTGATTCCGGGAGATTCTGCGGACGATTTTCGGCGCCGTTTGGACCAAGTAGGAGCTAAACCTTAGCTCTTCATTTTCATGGTTTCATTTTCCTGTTTTATGCCTGTTTTGCTGTTCTATTGAGCCTCTGGGGTTTTGCCAGGGTGCACCCTGATCAACGCAGGTTCCCCATTCGAAAACTGCGTTGGGATCTAAGCTGCTTGAAGGCAGCTTGTTCCCCAACGCAGGTAGTACACTGGGCACCTGCTTTGGGGCATAAAAGCAACAATTTTTTACAGATTTTGATGAAATTTTCACCAGTTTTTCATCAATTTCAGGAGCTGACTCATTCTCTCGTTTGTTTTGCTGGGATTCTTGATCAAGATGGCCCTTACATGGCGAGAACGAGAACATGAAGAAGAAGATATGATTGCCCTTCATGATCCTGTTACGGTGGGCGCGCTACGAGACTGTGGTATGCTAAAGTTTTTCCGGATCTCAAGCATGAGAGCACAGATTTCACTATTGCAGTATTTGCTTAATGCTTGGGATCCTGTTAACCAAGTATTCCAGATCAGGAACAAACCTATTCCATTGACTGTGACAGACATTTACTTCTTGACTGGCTTGTCAAGGCGGGGTGCCCCCATTTCTTTATCAGGTACAGTTCGGGGGAATGATTCCGTGAGAGATTATGTCCGCCAGTATTGTAGGGAGGGGTCCCAGCCGAGCAGAGACGGCAAGGTAGTCATCCGTGATGTTACTAGCAGGCCTCTCAGGTCTATTCTGTATACTCTTGGTAGGATGGCCGGTAGCGCATCTTTACATGTTGCCAACAGGTCTCATATGCAGCATGCCTTGGAGTGTCTCCAACCGAAGATCTTCAACTGGAGTGATGCAGTGCTTACTCAAATGAAAAGTCAACTGAACAAGGTGAAGGATGGGAAGGTGAAGAACTTTGGTTTTGGTTCGATTCTGACTGCCTTCGCCTTGGAGAAGTTCCCTCTGATGCAACCTCAGTACATTGATCTCGGAGTGCCTTCTCCTACCGAGCCACGTATGCAGCGATGGGTCGATCACATGTCCAGACATGCAGGTCAATCCCAGATTTCTTTCAATGCCGCTTTCTTCAGGTGGTTCGATCGCCAGGAGATGGCTTTTTCCAAGTACCCATATGTTGGTATGGATTTCCGGGGTGATCCGGATATGGTACTGCCAGACGGTGCTCAGTGGGATGCTACTGGTAAGAACTTCAACCATATTACTGTTCATTGTTTTCATTCATAATGTTCTTGTGCTTTATTCTATCAAGACTTTAATTGAACTCATGTGTGCTTGCAGATGTCGGTCCTGTTCGTCCGGCAGTTCGTCTGAGACCACCTGTTGCTGCTCCGGCAGAGGAGCCTGCTCGGAGAGTTATTATCCGTGATCTTAGCGACACAGAGACCCTTACAGCTGTGCAGGGGCAGGTTGAGAACCTTACCCGTGGTCTTCCGGATGTACAGATTGACGAGTTACCTTTACCGATGCAGCAGCATACTATCGGTGTACCTAGACGATGGACCCGTCTTCTGCGCATGATAGCACAGACTGTGGCTTACTATCAGGAGCATCACTAGGCTAGGGTGCCCCCTAGCATTTTTGAGTTTTTAGGTCATATGACCAATTTTTGTCTCTGTTACAGGACATTATGTATGAACTTTATGAACAGCTTATATATATTTTGATTTTCGAGTCTTATTCTGGTTGATTTGGATGATTCATATGTACACTTTTTATGATGTGTCCTTTTTATAAATGTTGCAAATGTCTATCTAACACATAGTTTGCCAATGAGTCAGTTAATGTGTTTAGATTTCTTGAAATATGTTGATATTGAATTGAATCAAATCGTCTTTCCAAGATCTTTACTCTTAGGAACATGCGATAAATAGCTGGATTATGAACAGAATATATACCATTGAGTTGTAGTACTACGAGCTGTGAGTCTAGCCTGACAATTAGTCGGCGTATGCCTCGTGTGATGGCATCAGAGAGTAGTTCTATCAACGCGCTATATTCAGCGATGTTATTCGTTGATTGCCCAATACATACACCTCTGAAACTTACTAACTCGCCACTTGGATCAAAAATGGCCCATGCTGCGGAGGATAGGTTCCGCAAACTACGACTCGCTCCGTCGGCATATCCAACACATGTCTCCATAAGGTTTGACATCTGCAACGAATGAAAAAGGGGAATCACTCAACCAGAACAAGAACTTTGGCGAAAACAAAATACAACAAAAGCATGCAGGTTACTATTTAAGCATAGTAACGCTTGAGGTACAGCCCGTTCCGGGGTTGCGCCAGTGGAATTCCGTCGTAATCTATTAACTCGTAGGCTCCTTTTGCTAACACTCTCTTAACAATATAGGGGCCCATCCATAAGGAATTGAATTTACCTGCTCCTAATTTATCGGATTCTTGGTCATAAAGCAAGACCAAATCACCTTCTGAGAAGACGCGGGGTTTGACATTTTTGTCGAACTGAACCTTGACTCGTTTCTTATGGGCTTCGTTAGCCAAAGCGGCATCATGACGGGTTTCATCCAAGTGGATTAATTCCAAGAAACGAGCCTCTTCTTCCGAAGTTCCGGGGAGGAGATCAATTGCGAGTTTAAGCGACGAAATTTCACACTGGATCGGTAAGACTACTTCTAGACCGTACACCAATTGGAAAGGTGTGAATCCGGTCACGTTTCTTACCGAGGTTCAGTAGGCCCACAAGGCTGCATACAGGATTAGGTGCCATCTTCTTTTATGAACCCCGATCATCCTTTGCAACATACGCTTCAGGACTTTGTTGATTGCTTCAACTTGTCCGTTGGCTTGTGGATAATACGGAGTAGAGCTGTCGTGAGATAGCCCTAGTTTGGCAGCTAATTCGATCATCATTTGATTGCGGAAATGCGATCCATGATCTGTAACTATAGCCTGGGGTACGCCGAACCTGGCGACTACATGATTGAAAAAGAATAGGGCAGCTGTTTCACCGGTATTGTCCAATGTAGGCATCGCCTCGGCCCACTTGGTAAAATAGTCTACTGCGACTATAATATGCCCATGCCCCCCGGTCGAGGTGGGGTTACATTGCATGAAATTGATGCCCCATTTGGCGAAACGCCCAACTGCAACTATTGGTTGCAGGGGTGCGGGCGGTCTTCTGGTTTTGCTATCAAAGATTTGGCAGGAATGGCAACTTCGGACTGCGATTATGCAATCTTTGAACATTGTTGGCCAAAAATATCCTGCTCTTAATATCTTTTGGGCTGTAGCGAAACCTGATTGATGCCCCCCACACGCGCCTGAATGACACTCATTCAGGGCTTTTTCGGCTTCTTCATGGGTGAGACACCTCCTCAGAACGGTATCGATACCACGACGGTAAAGAGTATCACCGACGATCATGTAGTCTTTTGCTTGGTATCGTATACGTTTCTGTTCGGAGTGTGAGGTGTCTGGCCGAAACTTTTGGGTTTGGAGATAGATAATTATATCTCCATACCATTCATCGTTTGCAGATATCAGAAACAAAGTCTCGTCCACGATTGATTCCTTGGAGGTTTCATCGTTGGACGACGAAGGGAGGTCGCATAATAATTCTGCGAATACCAGAGCTTTCTTTGACTTGGATTTCACAAATTCCAGATCAAACTCTTGAAGAATCGATATCCATTTGGAATACTTGCCCCCCAACAACTGTCGTGACAGTATATAAGTCATGGGGTTGCAATCTGACTAAATGGTAGTTTTCCTAAAGAGGATATAATGTCGAAATCTCTTTCCCGCTTGAACAGCAGCAAGCGCTAGCTTTTCAACGTAAGAATATTTACTTTCTGTATCATTTAAGTTTGTACTTAAATAATATACAGGATGTTCAACTCCATCGACTTCTTGAACTAAAACCATCGCAATGGTTGTATCTGCTGCAGCTAGATACAGGTTAAAATCCCTAAGATAATCTGGGGCGTACATTAATGATGCTTTTACTAGAGATTCTTTCAAAGCGTCAAAGGAAGCTTGTGCAACCTGGTCCCAATCGAAGGGTACATCTTTTTTCAAAAGACGTGTATAACCTTTAGCAAGTTCTGCGTAATTTGGAATGAACCTCCTCAGAAAGTTTGCTTTCCCTTGGAGTTTCTGAATCTGAAGCAAATTCGAAGGTGGAGGCAAATTGATGATTGCCTGAACCTTACAAGGGTCGAGATGAATTCCATCTTTAGAGACTACAAAGCCAAGTAAACGACCAGAACCGACGCAAAACACACACTTGTGTGGGTTGAGTCTTATCTTGTAGTGTCGGCAACGTAGAAATATCGCTCTTAAATGCTGCGGATGATCAGTCCGCTTTCGCGAATGAGCCGGAAGATCGTCGAGATATGGTTGAACAATGCTCTTGATGTCATGGAAGGCATAATTCATAGCCCTCTGAAAAGTCGCTCCTGCGTTCTTCAAGCCAAAGGGTAATTTTCGATAAGCGAATGTGCCCCACGGACATATAAATGCAGTCTTTGACTGGTCCTGCGGGCGGATATTAATTTGATTATACCCGGAGAATCCGTCCATAAAGGAAAAGATTTCACATCTGGCGCATTCATCAATTATCTGGTCGATGAAGGGTGTAGGGTAGTTGTCCTTCGGACAAGCTTGATTTACATCTCTATAATCGACGCACACTCGTATTGTTCCTTGTTTTTTCATAACCGGAACAATATTCGATACCCAATCGGTTAGAGGAACCGGGTAGATGAATCCAGCATGGAGAAGTTTCTCAACTTCTGCTTTAATGGCAGCGGCTTTCTTAGGGTGCACCTGTCGAAGCCGTTGTCTTACTGGTTTGACATCAGGATACATTTTAATTTCATGTTCAACGATACTCGAGTTGATGCCTAGCATTTCATCATACGGCCAAGCAAAGACATCTCTAAATTCATGAAAGAGAGCGTTATATATTTCCAGTTCTGAAGGGGAACAACCTTTGCCAACATGAATACTCTCTACAATACCTGTTTTGGTCGAGATATTTAAGGCTATAGTCTCTTCAATATTGGATAAGTTTCGCTCAGAATCCACCGTGTTTACAGTATTTGTTAGGAATTCAAAGACTGAAGGGTGGTAAAGATCTTTCTGAGTATCTTCTTCGTATTCCGGAAGAAGGGAACGATGGTGGTGATCATTCCATGGTGCCCCCTCAGTCATCATTGATTGTAAGATTCCTTCGTCAGTCCCATGTACTTTCGACCAAGGATCTAATGGGGTACCATATTCTCTAGATCTATCTACCCAAATGCTCGAAGAGCGCTGATCGGGATTCGCCTCCCAGGCATGAAACATTGATTGCTACAATATTTCAATGGGGCTTGGTGGCAAAACCATTGCATGATCCATAGCGACTTTGCCTTCTGTGTCTTTCAAGGTGGATACCATATTGCATGTTGCTACAAATGGTACATTTCCTATGCAACTAGGAGGTGGTAGCGCGAAAGTTCCCATCATAGTGGGATCTTTCAACAGACCTACTCCAATATCTTGAATCGACCGGTCGCTGCCATGGATCATGGGAACGCTTCCTGTAACTTGTGAACCATTAGGGAGGAAGTTTTGTTGATCGACGACCGTAATCCCTCCTTCAAAGGGGAATGCGATCTTCCTAAAATAAGTCGACACAACAGCTTGCATGGCATAAATCCATGGTCTTCCCAGTAGGATGTTATAGTCAAGATTGCCATCAATGACTTCAACATCTATTTCTACTGTTTTGTTCCCTAGTTCAACTTTCAGGTTACTAAGGATACCGTAAGGGGTATATGTCCTTCCGTCGAATGCTTTTAATGTTGTCGATGATCGCGACAAGGTTGGAGATCCTAAAGTTTTCCAGCAACTCATCGATATAATACATGTCGATGCCCCCTCATCAATAATCGTTCTATGAACTGTTTTGTTGAGGGCTTTCACTTGGACGAGGAAAGCTAGTTGAGCTGGTAACTGAGGATCATACCCTTTGTGATCAAAGGATACCAGATTGGAATCTTTAGGATCCACCCCACCAATTGCTGATAACAATGCCTGCCTTTGGGATGGGAAATGTTGTAGTACCTCAAGAGTCGACATAGCAGATGGCGATTGCGCCAAATCTTCTACTATGTTATAATGCTGTGCCGCTCTGGCACGAGGATTAAATGTCGACTTGTGTACTACTCCCTTTGGCGGTTTTATCGTTAATTCATGCGTGATGGGGGGTACAACTTCTGCCAAAGTTGTTGTCGAACTGCTAGGTTGATCTTTACCTTTATCGTTCGACACCTGTGGATTCCCGTAATCTTTGTTCCTTGTCGAAATCAAAGCATCATTTTGCTGTTTCGAAATCGACAACATAAGTACTTGAGACGGGGAAGCGTTTCCACTATCAACCAGATTCTGACCTGGGTTAGGAAATGGATCACTTGACACAGCTGAGGTATGCGGACTCTTAAAGAACCTCTTTAGCTCAGCTTTGAATGGGCAATTCTTAGTGTTATGATCTTTGTCATCGCATATTTGACATGGATTCGGTTTCCTATTCCCAGGAGGGTTCGAAGAATTTTTCTTAGGGGATGACTCACCTTGTTTATTCTTCTTCCCTTTGTTTTGTTTCTTCTTGCTTCCTGGTTGATTGGTTTCTTTGCCTTTATCTGTCGATACGGCATTTACTTCCGAAGCAAGAATTTCCTCATGCGCATTTTGATTTGAATCCTTACGGGCCTTCTTTTGATTGGTCCTTTTCGGATTCGTGTTTGCCGTGCCAATCACGCCATCGCCGGCATGAGAGTCACTATTTGATTTAGGAGGAGGAGGGATTGAAAACTCTGGTCTAAGGGCGTCTGGTATTTTGTCATAGAGCGTGCCGGACTGAGTATATACTAAGTCCAAATATTGTGCACGAGCGATAACCTACTCTTCTGTTACGACTCCCCCCTTTGCCACATCTTCCGTTATGGCCGGAAGTAACGACTTTATAAACCACTCAGCTAAAAGCTGATCAGGAACGTATGTTTTAACCATTCTTCGTCGACGTCGCCACTCATGTATATGATCTGATATATGAGTTGCGGTTGTCTGTTTGAAGTTAGTCAATATCTCTGTTCCGGTTTCATACCTTATTGGTAATTGAAAGTGGGTTAAGAATGTCGTGGCAAGGGAGCTAAAATTGTCGAACGAAGCTCTTGGCAATTCTATATACCATTTCGCCGCTGGACCTGTCAATGTCCTCTGAAAGAGGCGAAGCCTTATCGAATCATCATTTAAAGTGTTCGACGAACACCACAGATGAAATGTCATCACATGATTCGACGGGTCTTCACCTGGATTTCCATTGAATTTAGGAATGTCGGATGGAAGTTTGTGCGGGATCACTGGCCACCATGGGGCATAAGCAATTGGATCATTGGTTAACCGATGTAAATCAAGTAACTCTAAAGTCGCCACGAATGGTAACTGTTGATTCAAGTTAGGTGAAGCGTAACCAGGGTACGATGGAATCGCCTGAACAGTTGGTCTTTGCATACCAGCATAATGGAGTTGATGTTGGTATGACTGATACGGTTGATGGACTTGACCACTATAAAGTGGTTGATTTTGACCATTTTGGATATATGGTTGTCCAGTATTCGCAAAGATTTGCTGTTCAAAACCTTGGTACACTTGTTGGAATTGTGGCTGTTGGTATTGCACTATCCACGGTTGCGATACCATGGGTTGTTGCGCTACACTAACCATTGGACCAAGATGTGGGGTACTTGTACCCGATTGTACTTGTGTCGCCCCACCAGTAGGCGATTGTGGTTGGGTCGCAGGGTCAAGGGGCTGTTGCATGAGAACCTGAGAAATCGTAGGTTGACATACAACAGGCATTGTTTGAACTTGCAACACGGTTACAATAGCCGGTGTAGTTGGGATGTTCGTCACAGGTACACACTGTTGCATAGAATATACAACTCTTGGTGGCTGGGATAGCATAGGTACCCAACTACTCATTGCAATTCCACCATAACTTGAATAAGGTTGAGAACTCCCGTATAGGTACCCTCCCGGAGGGGGTAATGAAAGGGCATACTGCCCCCCATACGGTGGTAATCCAGAACTCAAGGCAATTGATTGTCCTGGAGGACTGGATGGCCTAAATTGATTCCCAAAAGGGTCAATTTGATGAGTCTCACCATAACAGTTACCAGACATTACTCCGGAACAAACAGGAACAGACCATACTGTCGAGATAGTCCCTTGGTGGGCTCCTTCTAGCGATTGAGAGCTAGTTGGGACAGATGGTAAGCCGGCGAACATTGTCGGATTTGCAGCAGGTAATTCTGCCGTCGCCGTGTCATTTGACACAGTCCTAGATGTCGACGGTTGTTCAAACATTTTGAGTCTATCCAATTGATTGCCTAGTGATTCTACAGGAACTTCTACTGGTGATGGACAAACTTCTGTTGTAGCAGGAAATAGAGTGACCCCTACTCCAAAATGAGTTGGAGTGGATACTTGCAGTTCCTCTATAATTTCCTCTATCGCAATCAGACCAGGTGGAAGAGGAAGACCGTCAGGTCCGTAAAAGATTTCCGGTGCCGAAGAAGGGGTTTTATCGACAGCGACAGATGTTTGAGGAACAAAACTTTCTGGACCGGTTACAGATGGAACTGGTTCAGTTATACAAGTATTTGCCCCCAGACTAGGATCAGTATTACTGTCCTTCTGCGGCGGTTGAACTTCTTCTATAGAGGCAGGGTTTCCGGAAATGTTTGGAGTAACCAGAATCTCAGATGTTGTTGGAACACTTGTTCTAACTTTTAAAGGAGATTTTGAACTGGTTCGACGAGCTCGCTTTGTCCGGATTGTTTTCGATTCCGGAGACAAAGACGGTTGACTCGCAAGCCTCCGAGAACGACGGATATTCAATTGAATTTCTTCCACGATTGCGGATTACTCGATCAACTAAAATATAAAGGGGAAAATTTGTGTTTCCGATTTGAATGAATTTTATTAGACGCTTTTAAACATAACTTTGCTTTTTCATGTTTTAAGAGTCGAGAAAAAGCTAAAGATGACTCTAGTCTCCTTCGATGTATTAACGAGCCCGAAGTGACAAATGCTCGGTTGGACCTTTTCAGTTATAGAGTTTGAAAAGGTCCAAAAGAAACTGCTCTGGAGATCTAGGCAGAGGGTGTGCCAAACCTTTCGCGAAACCACAGAATACGTTTTACGGTACGGGTGGTCGATCTTCGTGAATGTTGTGTTCACTGCATCGCGATCAGTAGGGCAGCCGACACGGCTTCCTATGGATAAAGGCTTTGTTCCTATAGGGGTCTCCCAATATATACGCGATGGTACGTGGGAGCGCAAGTCCGTATTAGTGCCACCGACTCTCAGGAGGAATCACCCACCTTCGTAGAGATCGACAGTCACTATGTTTAACGACGCTGAAACACGTCTCTACCTAGACCTCTATGTGTTTGCGTTATGTTTCAAATGCGTTGTTAGGTTCATTCAGTATATTTTAAGTTGATCTTTTTAAAGTTTGCCTTTCAAGGTTCACCACGAGATGTATATGAACAATTCCTAAATGCAGCCTAAGATGAGAAGCAAGCTTTTTCAAATCTTTTTGACTGATGAAAATCTTAACTACTGAGGGAGAAGAAAGGAAAATCTTTTCACACAGTTCATACAGCACAAACTAATGCACTTTCTCCTAAATCATCATGCAAACTTTTTCAAATGCAAAATGCACAATGCATGTATTTTCTTTTCCCTTTCTTAATGTTGATGTATTACAAAAAGAAAGTTGTTATATAACTTTGATTTCGATTTAAAGCGAAAACAAACAAGTTTGTCCAAAATCAAAAGACACCTTAAGATTTACTTGTTTAATCACTGGAAATACATGAAATCAAACCATAATGACGAAATTAAAAATACTAATCAGCTATGGACAACAAACAAGCTAACTCTTTAGACCAGCAAAATGCCTAACACAGGTTCAGATCTAAGAGGCCAAAGCAAGACTAGTTTACTCTTCGTTATGGGAAATTGTAAATGAAGTAAGAAATAAAAAAGAACAAGTACAATTTCGTTATATAACAGAGGCGGAATGATGGCAAGTAAGGTTGGTTTCAGAATAGGTGCAAGAAAGACAACTTGCTGCAAAAACTATAGTGAAAACAGGCAAGAAAAAGGGAGGAAACCCCAACTGCACTAGGCAAAATTGGGCCAACGCAGGTGCTGCTCAGCCAGTCTGGCTCTCAGTGCAGGTAGCCCCTTCGGGACCTGCGTTGCAAAGCAGGTAGCATGTGTACTACCTGCTTTGGAAAACGAAAGTTGCGTTTTCACAGTTTCCGGGTCACAATTTTCTCAAAAATGCATAGTTTTTACTCAAATCAGAAGCAATCAGTCAAGCACACACAAAGGGATGATTAGGAGGATGAAAAGCTATCACTAAGAGCTTACAAGGATCCTTGTAGATCAGCTCTTCAAATCATGAACATGCTCAGGAATGAGTTAGAGTAGCTGCCCTCTACTTCGCTTTTGATATAGTCAAAAGCTTTTCGATTTGGTACTCTTTTGTTCAGGAAATGAATAGCAAAATACTACAAACAATCAAACAGATACGATCCCCAGTGGAGTCGCCAATTTGTTGTAGGGAAAAGTATCCAATTCGGATGACCCTATCCCACTCTAAGGGTGATAGTACCTCAGCAACAACTGTAAAGAAAACTACTTAAGGTTTACTTCTTTACGAAAGCAAGAGAGAATGAGGAAATGCACTAACCGTTGCCTTGCGCTTAATGTCGAATCCAAACTCTTCTCTTCGCTGCTTGCTCCCAGCTCCTTGCTCTTTTGCTGGCCCGGCTACGATGAGATCCTGCAAAATAACAAAGAAGGAAACTACAAGAAGCATGCAATCATAACTGATTCACGGATTAGCATAAATCAAATATACAATTATCACAATACATTATTGAAACAAGTGCATATAGAAGAACCTCAATAGCTTTTATTAATGAAGAAGTAAAGTTCTGAGAGAGTTACAACCATTGAAGGCCCCAATCCAGCAACACCTCCCAGCAGAAAGAATTTCTCCTCTTCACCTCCTTCAAGCAATCACCCAATAGTTCTATTGTGAAACCAACAGCATAGCATTACTTTGCACAAAATTCCAGCCCCCTGAGCTCATAGGAGAGAGCTCAATATATAGATGAATTGAGAAAGGATGAGTCAGCTTGCAACTGATGTGTAGCTGCCTTATGTCCTCTCTCTCTTCAGTTGATCTTCAGTTGATCTTCAGTTCTTGAGTCCACTTGGAGAACCTTGCTTCCACTTGGAGAAACAGAGCCTCTGACTCATCACAAGGCGAAATCCCTGATCCAAGTGTCATTTTTGGAAGATTCCAGAGCAATGACTCAGTGTGCCACTTGTCCCATCTCGCTCAGCGCAGGTGGCCTTTGTTCCACTTGCTTTGCAACGCAGGTACACCATGGAGGAGTTGAGTTTCAGCGCAGAAGCCTAGTGGAGCACCTGCTTTGATTTCAGGATTGCTTGTTTTTTAGTGTTTTCAGGTGGAGAACTGATCTGAGAGCTGTTGGTTTGCTGACCTTGTTCCTCTAGGGGTAGGAACATCATGTTTAGGGACTTTGGATCCCTTGGATTATTGACAATTCATGCAAGGCACAAAATTGTCTATAACCGTTGAGATCTATCTCACTTCCACCTTCTTCAGTTTTGAAGGGGAGTTATTCGAGCAGACATGTGGGGTTGCAATGGGATCCCTCCTTTCCCCTGTTGTTGCTAATCTGTTTATGGAAGATTTTGAGTCCAAAGCTCTGAACTCTTCTTGGCTCTTGCCTAAGCTATGGAGGAGATATGTGGATGACACCAATGTCATCTGGTTGCATGGCCAGGATGAGCTTGATCTCTTCTTTGATCATCTCAACAGGAAATCCTCAGCCATTAAGTTCACGAAGGAGCAGGAAGTTGAGGGATGCCTTCCTTTCCTTGATAGCCTTATTTCTAGGAATGATGATGGTTCCCTCGCCCATCGAGTTTTTCGAAAGAAAACTCATACGGAGCAGTATCTTCATGCCAGTTCCCACCATTTCCCGGCTCAAAAGATGGGTGTTCTCAGTACCTTTGCCACTCGGGCCCTGAGGATCTCGGACAAGAAGAGCTTTGAGAAGGGAAAATCCCATCTGTTGGATGTCTTTGTGGAGAATGGTTACAGTAGATACATGGGTCAAAGGGATTTCCTTAAAGCTTCCAGGAATTCTCTGGCTAAAAGAGAACCGAAAGATCGAGTTCCTGGTGTCCATCTTCTGTATGTTCAAGGGACCACTGATAGAATTGGTAGGATTCTCAGGAGACATAGTATCCCTGTTACCTTTAGGCCCCTGAACACCATTCGTATGTCCCTCAGATCAGTGAAGGATCCCATCGACCCTAAAGATATGAAGGGAATTTATATGATCCCTTGTTCATGTGGGACCCCCTATATTGGGGAGACTGGTCGCTCCATTAATCAGAGGATTAGCGAGCATGCAGCGGATCTGAAGCATAGGAGATCTAAGTCTTCCGCTTTGGCTGAACATGCTGAGAAAACCAATCATCATGTTTGTATTGAAGAAGCCAATGTTATTGCTAAGGTTTCGCATTTCCATCATCGTAAATTCAGGGAAGCGCTTGAGATTGAAAAGAGACCTAGCAATCTCAATAGAGAGGATGGTTGGAAAGTCAGTAGGTGTTGGGTCCCGGCCCTCTCCTCCTAGTCGTTTTTCCGTCTTCTGTGGTTTTTTGTCTTTGATCTTTATTTATTTATTTATTTTTTATTTTTATCTTTATTCATTTATTATTATTATTTTATTTTTTTTCTCTTCTGATATTTTAAGGTCCTTTGGGCCTTGTTTCCATTTTATCTCCTATTATTTTTATTTAAGGTCCGTCATATAACTAATTTCTTCCTTTAATTTCTAACTATTTTCCGATCTTACTCATCATCCTTTGATTTTCTTTATTATATTCTAAGCTTATAAGGTCATTTTTATAGTTTAATTACCTTTTATTAATTAACATACAATTTTCAAATAATATTAACTTATATATTACTCTAGATCTAGGCTTTTAACTTATCCTTTATGATAAGGTCTTTTAATTAACTAATTTGCCTTTTTAATTATTAACTAACTTATAATTTTTATTACTTTGATTTTCTTTAATTAACATTCAATTTTAATAATACTTTTAAATGGAATTATTTTTATATTTCTTAGGCATTTAACTTATTTTAAGGTCATTTATTTAACCATTTTTCTTTTTTATTGAACTTATACTTTTTATTATTACCAAATACCCTCAATAATAATATTTAATTTATTACTCTATATATCTAGCCATTTTTCATAAGGTCATTATTTTTAAAAAATTATTAATTAAATTATAATTTTTAGTTATTAACTTTGATTTTCTTTATTTTTATTTATTATACAATTTTTAATAATATTTTTAAATAAAATGATTTTTATATTTTTTTTAGGCATTTCAAGGTCATTTATTTAACTAATTTTCTTTTTTAAATTAACTTATAATTGTTAATTATTAGGTCTCGTACCATATACCATCAATAATAAGTTATTTTTTCAAATTAAACTATTATAATAATTTTGACCCCTGTCTTAGAGTCAAACTAGCCGTTAGGGAAGATAGCTGTTGGAGGCTCCGCTCAGACTATTTAAGCATGATGAGCTAGATCTGTTTCTTCAACTTGTCCAGACGATGAACCACACTAGTTGGTTCGAAACGCGTCGAAAAATGAGATTCCATGTGATTTTCGCCGAAGAATCTTTCTCTAAATTGATATGGATCACAGAAGCCTTAACTCTATTATTGAAATCCATACTCCTTAATACCCTTGCATGTGATCGAAAACACTCCTCACCCTGTCTGCTCCATGCCATCTGCTGATGGGTCCATAACCTTGTATGGGATAATTTTCATCAATCTGTGCATGTTGCGCCTCATGTTGTATGTGTTCCTGTTTCAACTCCTTCTCTCGTTTGGTCAACTCCTATTATTCCTTAAGTTTCCACTTAAGAATCTGCTACTCCATCTCTATTTTTCTCTCTACTCCACGCGATGCTCTTGTCGCGCTGTCACCTCATAACCTCAATCTCCAAAGTTGCTTTCATCACAAGTGGATCTGCTTGAACTTGCAACCTTGCTCTGCCTCTATGATGTTGACAATCTTCCTCTTGCATTTGTCACACGCAGGTGTGCTACCTTCTATTGTTGCTAATGCTGCTACTCACTATGATGTCGCCTCCATTTCACCTTTATATCCTTGTCGATTAACAACTTGATGTATTCATAGACAGGCAAGTTCATAGACACTGGATCGACTGCATCCCCAGTTGCGCTCTCAATAGTGTCTTTGACTCTGCTCCTTTGGAAGCCATTATACCTGTGTTGTTGAGAGGACAACAAACACCTGTGATACCTGGAGACATAGAAACACTCATGGCAAGAAATATGTCAGTTGAAAACCAAAACAAACTTGAGGACTAACATGTAACATACCTGTGTGACTATTTGTGAAGATTGCGCAATTTTCACTGGGAGGTTGAGAGACTGACTCCCAAAACTACACAAGGCACAATCTGGGTTGTCAGGAGGCTAACTAACTATTGGAACTAGGCAATGCAAAGTCCAACCTAGCTTGCTGAGAACTGAAACTATGCAATGAGCAATTTCATTCAACAGTGACATGCAAACCAGTAAACTGCATTGTGAAATTTCTGGAGCCAGCAAGGCACTGCCTCCCAGAATTGCGCAATGCAAGCCTGGAGGTCAGTGCTGGGATAGAATTATGAAATTTCTGGAGAGATGGCAGAGCCTTCACTTCCAAAAATGCACAATACTAGCCATGCAAGGCAAGGTTTGGGCCAAGGCAGCCTAGAGCCGCCAATGGGCGACTGAAAACATGAGAAGTCTAAATGCATGGTGATACTGAATGTAAAAAAGAGTGAATGATCATTCATGCAAACAGTAAGTGTAGGATTTAGAAAACGAGAAAGCATGCATGTGTGTGAATCGGGTCGCCGCAACAATGACCATTGGTGGACAAACAATGTCATGCATACGACAATAGTGAGATCCAAACGAAAACTAAAATGGCGCTTCTACAAGCTAACATACAAAAAAATGACAGCAAGGGCTCATTGAAATCAAGTAGACAACACTTACACAAAGCGAAACACAAAAAGCAACAGAAATGCAGTGTAAGACATGAGAAGGAGACTTACCCTGAAATAGCTAAGCTAAAAGTGCTGAAGACTCCTAGATTTGATGTGGGGTGTTAGAGCTGCAATATCGATGTGAGGAATGAGCTCTACAGTGTCTGGTTCATAAGTTTTGATAAGATCGAGGTTATGATGCGCATGCCACAAATATAGGAAAAAGCGGCACTTGGCGAGAGGTTTCTAAAATGATCTTTGCATGTAACCTCTAGTTGCTAAAAATAGGTCCCTGAATCCAGGGATGCCTTTTGCATTTCTATTTCAGGAAAAGTAGCAAATTCATGCAAATTAGTATTGCTCAGTCCTAGAGGGAACCGGTCAACCTGAAGGTACATGCATCGATCTACAAGCTTGAGATGGAAATTTGAGCAGTTTTTGGGCTGAGTTGGGCTGGTTGTCCCTAAGGGATTATGCAATTTCTAGGGTCAGTAGGTGATTGTCTCCCATAATTGCACAATTTTTGGGCTAAGTTGCAGTACCGGGCCAGATTGCATAGTTTTCTCAAGGAAGCTTGTCTGACTGTTATGTGCAATTTTGGAGCTCATCAGGCTCCCAATAGTTTTGCTTAATTTCTGGGCTGAGCAGAGATGGTTTCTTGTCAGACATTGCATAATTTATGGGCTAAGAAGGTCACTGCCTCCCAAAATTGTGCAATTTCTAGGCTGAGGCCCAATGTCGAGTCAGATTGCGCAGTTTTATGAAGGAGGACTGCTTGAATGTTTTGCGCAATTCTAGAGCTCAGCAGGCTATCTAATTGATTTGCGTAATTTATGGAGGGAAGGCTAGTTCCCCTCCAGAATTACGCAATTTTCTGGGAGAGTCTCTTCAGCCAGCAAATAGTCTAAGTCCGAAATGGTGGCCTATGAGGGGAATGAAGTAAACTAACATGCACAGGCTAGCAAGCTGTTGAAAAACCAATGAAGCCTGTGTACTTGACAGTGCAAGACATGCTGCTAAGGATGGTTGGTAGGGAGGCTCCAAAATGAAGCTAAGGAAAAATTATGGAGGGTGGTTGTAGTCGCTACAACACTTGGCGACACACTGGTAGAACTCCAACTCTCTGAATCAACCTTGTTCGTGAAAAACAACTCTAACACCTCCAAAAGTATTGTTCAGTTCTCTACTCTCATGGTTTCCACACTTTCTTCATTGTAATATGTAGCATCCACCAAGCTCTTGGTCGGTCGGCAAACATTCCAAGACAAGTCAACACAGTTGTTTCAATTGGGGATGATGGGTGTATTGGTGCACAAGTGATATGGTTGTCAGAGTTTTAGTTTCATCTCTGGTGTTGCTCTGCTGCCAGTAGGCCTGGATAGTACCTCGATGAAGTCATGCAGGAACACAAGCATCGCTCCACTGCCAGTGACCCTAGTCAGTACCTTGGTGGAGTTACCTGCAGCACCTCTTGTGCAAGGAAGCCTTTCTCTTCTATCACCTTATTCATTTTCATTTTTTCCAAAAAAATTTCACATTTTCATTTTCATAACTATGCATAGAACTTATTCATTTCAGAGGCGGAAGAGGGATCCCGACTTATTGAGAGCAGAAGAGGTTTTTCCTTCAAAGAGGTAGTTTATGTATACCTCTGACATGCTTGTTAAGGTTTCCCCCCTCACCTTACTCTACTCGACTGAGCTGACAAGGATTAACCCAAAAACAACCGAATAGAGCAGTTGACACTAGTTAGCACACAAGTGGTGTGTTTTTACCAAGGTTCACATTGAATAGTACATATTTTCCATTGATGTATCATGGCCTGAAGACAAGAAGTTCTTCATACAGAGGCAGGATGAAAGATAACCAAGTATTGATAACTGCACAAGTCCTCTTGTACTTTACACAGCTTGTTCCAAGAGTCACACATGGTCTCATGTGAAACTAACCTATGAACGTAAACAAGAAAACATACAACAAAAAAAATCAAAAGAAGAAGTAAATGCATAAGAAAAGCGAGTAAGAAAACAATCAGGAAAACAAACAAACATGTAAAGTAAGAAGCAAACATGCATGCAAGCAAACACTACTCCTACTCCTACGCTAACGGTGCATGGATCTGCTTATGTAAAGTTTTACTTCCAATGCAGCCACTAGCGCATTGGTCGACCCATGTTGGTGAAGGCATGGTTCACGAAGAACACAGCAGTGCGAACTAGCAAACATGAAAGATATAATAGTGAAGTCAAACACACTCTGAGTCTAAATGTGTCCACAAAACATAAGTGAGTGAAAGCACATGACATGCACTCTGTGGTATTTCCATGGTGTTGTGCTACACTGCATGTAGATGTTAAGTGTATGCATTCTCTTGACTGTGACATGCAAGCAAATGTGATAAAGGTAGACCACTTACATTGTGCAAGTGTTCTTGCTGTGTAAGATTCCTCCAATGCATGAGTGATGGGATCGTGTAGTTCAAGTGGAGGAAGCGGAATCTGAGTGTGAGATTGATCTTCAATGCAAACATATGAATGATGAGGCACCTTGGGTGTTTGAAAAATTTCCTGATCAGAAGTGAAACCAACCTCAAGACAACAAGGGCCTGACATAACCATCAGCTCAGGCTAAAGTGCCTCAACGGTCTACAGGATTTAGAATTCGTCGACAGATAGATCATCATAGACTAGTGCCTTAGACAGATTAACAATGATTGAATCAACGTCATGATCGCATGAAAAAGTAGAGAGATCACGACAAACAAGATCAGAAAATTTAGGATTTTTGTTGGTGTCCTTATGATTTGATGAATCACACAAAGGGGTAGATGAGAAGCAAGAATTTTCACCCTCTGTGTTTCCAGAAAAAGAAGATGAAAAATCAAGTGGATCTTCAATGAATGATTTTTCCTCTCCATTATCGGATGATGGACCAACATCTAGTGTGTTCTGTGAATGATCAACAATGGGTGCATCTGTAGATGGAGATACACATTTGAAATCAGGGATGATGGAATCACCAAAGATGTCAGGAAAACACAAAGGAGGATTGAATAGATGGGAGTCATCCTTCACCGAGGATTGATGCTGAGGCTCCCAGTCATACTCTTCATGAATGAAAGCATAGGTTGGTTTTGCAACACCAACTCCCTCGATATCTTGATTCTCATTCACAACAAGTGTAGAGTCCAGAATGGAAGAACACAAGACAGTGAAATCTGGAGATCATCATAATACGAAGATGGAGGTTGAGGTACAAAATACATGTGACAACCCATGGGATTCATAACCAAGTCTGCGTGGGAATTGAGATAAGTGATGTTGGGAGGATGTGACAATTGAACGGATGTGTGTGCATGTTCACCCACATCACTCTGCAGTGGTGGAGCTGTTTGATGAGGGGACGGTGAAGAGTCACTTGTGACAGTGACCATGTCCATCTGTGATTGCACAGCTCCACCACTGAAGTATGTTGAGTGGGGCTTGGGCTTGAACTTATTCTTATGATTGATAGACTTGGTAAGACAATATTCAAATTTATCCATGAGATATTGGAATTTCATTTGGCTTTTCGGAGCTTGAAACTGCAATACACAGAAGCAGCCCCAAAATTCCATAGGTGATTCTTGCGGGGTCTTCCATTGTTTTAACAGTTTTTTTTCAAGAGTTTCTAGATCAAAATGATGGAAAGTAGATTCAATGAGATCACAGAACTTCTCAAGCGAGTGCATGTTGTCAAGTGGAAGACTCCAACACCATCGTAGTGATTTGCGAGGTGTGTATGAAAGCAGCACGTTGACCTCTTCTGCATAGAACTCGTCTGCATCCTTAAGTAATGCATAGAAGTCTTCTAAGTACTCAAGCTAGGCTACTCTGCCTTCAGCATCATACGTGAATTCAGACAAGACATCAAAAAACTCCCTTGTGATGTCGAGAGCTTAAGTTGCAAAAAACATCACGGAGGGATGAGTGTGGCAGTATCCATAACGGATGTGCAAAGATTTGGAACTGGATCAGAGGACACAACTTGTCATCTAGCCCTCCTTCTAACACAAAAATGTTGATGGTGTTGGACCCGCCAACATGTCAGGGGATCTCCCTGGTAAGAAGTCCCAACTAGACCTCAGACAGTTTGGTGTAGGAGTCCCAGCTATGGATCGTACGGTATCGCCTTGACCGCAGTTGTGCACAAAGGTAAGTAAGATTTCCTTCCTGGTAGCAAGGGTGTGACGTGCGCTGCAAGCCAAGGAAGGTGCATGAATGGTTCTAACACATGGAAGGTGGAATGAGTGTGCCCCTTGGAAACTTGTGTAAACACATAGCTTGGAAGGGAACACACGAGCAAAGATGCATCACAAACTGGAAGGGTAGTGAACCAACAATCCAAAGTGATGCTTAAACCAATAGCACATTTTAGTAAGATTCATACATACATCTATAGAAAGAGTCTATACATACATGCATAAGAAAACAGATACATATATCATTAGAGTAACCAAGTTAACTGAAATACAAAAACAACATATGCATGAAACGTGCTAGCTCTGTTATATTAAGAAGTAAAAGTTCCAATCATATAGTACCCCATGACCAACCACTAGTCCCGAAAATGGAATGTTATAGTCACTGCCACCTGCTCCTCCAAAGAGATATACTAGCTCTGCACTGTGGAGAAGCCAAGCCTCGTTATAATACTCTCGAATATTTCTCTAAGATACTCCTATCGGAAGCTTGGCTGACCAAAAGCCTCTACAATGAGTTATGAGGTAATATAAATAGCAAAGGGTGGGGTGACACTTGAAAATACCCTTTGTGACTCTTCACCTACCCTCGTGACTCTTCACCTACTACATGACTGTTACATTCAACTATCAACACTTGGACTTTCTCTTTACAAGACATTACATCCAATCTGCACATGTACCCATGTGAGACAAAATAGGCTTGAGAAAGCCATGAAAGACATCACCAAGACTCGGACAACTATGGGAAGACCAACTCTTCGACATCCTCATGATGGTCGACAGTGGTGAACTGATGCTAAGCTTGGTCATTCATGATGGTGTCCGTGCACTCAATGGTGACATCTGGGTACACTGATATGGCCCCTCTGTCGAACTCATTTGAAAACATGTGCATTATTGTCTTGAGTGCAAATAGACTAGAAACATACTGATGCATAGTGTGTGTGCTAATCTCTAAGTGTGTGTTGGTGACCATGCGCATCAACTTGTCGAAATACATGTTTAGCTCCAGTCATAATTTATTATTGTCTTCGCCTCGGTGATTGTGCCAAATGGGTGGGATCGCATGCATGCACACAATGACATCCATGCTCCTGAATACCCTTGCATGTGATCGACAACATTGCTCACCCTGTCTACTCCATGTTAGCTGCTGGATGGGTCCATAACCTGTATGGGCGTAGTTTCATCTTTTTGTTCATGTTTTGCCTCCTGTTGTACCTGTTCCAACGGCAACTCCTTCTCTCATCTGTGCAACTCTTGTTCTTCCTTGAGTTGTCACTTCAGCATCTGCTACTCCATCTCTATTTCTCTCTTTTCCTCCACGTGATCCTCTTTCCGTATTGTCACCTCATAGCCTCAATCTCTAGAGCTGCTTTCATCTCAAGTGGATCTACTTGAACTTGCAACCTTTCTCCGCCTCTGTGCTGTAAACAACCTTCCTCTTGCTTTTGTCGCATGTAGGTGTGTTACCTTCTGCTACTGCTGATGGTGCTTCTCTTTGTGATGTCACTTCCATTTCATCTTGATATCCTTATCCATGAACAACTTGATGTCTTCATAGACCTACAAGTTCATAGACAATGGATCGACTGCATCCCTAGTTGCGCTCTCAACAATTTCTTTGACTCTGCTCTCTTGGAATCCATTATACCTGTGTTGCTGAGAGGAAGACGAACACATGTGATACCTGGAGACATAGCAACACTCATGGAAAGAAATATGTCAGTTGAAAACCAAAACAAACTTGAGGATTGACATGCAACAAACCTGTGTGACTATCTATGAATATTGCGTAATTTTCACTAGGAGGCTGGGAGACTAACTCCCAAAATTGAAAAAGGCACAATCCGGGTTGTCAAAAGGTTGACTGACTATTGGAACTAGGCAATTCAAAGTCCAGCCTAGTCTAATGAGGACTGAAACTGCGCAATGCACAATTTTGGTCAACAGTGACATGCAAACCATCAAACTGCGTTGCGCAGTTTCTAGAGCGAACAAGGCACTACCTACCAAAATTGTGCAATGCAAGCCTTGAGGTCAGTGTTGGGCCAAATTGCGTAATTTCTGGAGGGAAGGTAGAGCCTTCATTTCCAGAAATGTGCAATGCTAGCGAGGTAAGGCAAGGTCCAGGCCAAGGCAGCCCAGACCCGTCGACGGGCGACTGAAAACATGAGAAGTTTGGATGCATGGTGATACTGAGTTTAAACAAGAGTGAATGATCATGCATGGAAATAGTAAGTGCGGGATTCAAAAAATGGGAAAGCATGCATGTGTGTGAAGCAGGTCGCTGCAACGACGACTATCGGTGCATAAACATTGTCATGCATGCGAAAGCAATGAGATGCAAAAGAAAACTAAAGCTATGCTTCTACAAGCTAACATACATCAAAATGACAGCAAGTGCTCATTGAAATCAAGCAGACGACACTTACACAAAGCGAAACACAAAAAGCGACAGAAACACAACACAAGACATGAGAAGCAGACTTACCTTGAAACAGCTAAGTTGAAAGTGCCAAAGGCTCCTGGATGTGATGTGGGATGTCAGAGCTGTAATATCGATGTGAGGAATGAGCTCAGTGTCTGGCTCATAAGTTTTGATAAGATCGAGGTTATGACACTCATGCCACTAATCTAGGAAAAAACGACACTTGGCGAGAGGGTTCTAAAATGATCTTTGCATATAACCTCTAGCTCCTAAAAATAGATCCCTAAATCCAAGGATTCCTTTTGCATGTTGCCTTTTGCTATTTCGAGAAAAGCAGCCCATGCATGAAAATCTACTTGTTCACCAAATCTACCCGTAGACTTATCATGATACTAACCGAGATTGCACCTTTCAGCGAACGTTCCAAATTCAAATTACATGTTTTTTTTATTTGCAGGTTTTTAAAGGCCAAACACCAATTGAAGACTGTGTGAGCCTGAAATGTACAAGGGTTGCGTTCACACTCATGCTATGAGAAAATTGCATTATCCACCCTTGTTTGTTTATTATGTGCGATGGTTTTCGTTTGTCTATTAGTTGCGACGGTTTTTTAATACCCGTGCATATGGATTTTATATGGTGTGTTTTGTTTATGTTTTGTTTTTATATTATTTGATTTTTTTGTTTTATTTTTGTTTGTTTATATTGTATTTTGGTTTTATTTTTTTATTTGTTTTTGGCTTTTTTAATTTTTTCGAATATGTTATTTTATTTTTCTATTATTTCATTTTTTTTTAATGTTTTTTGTTTTTTTTGTTTTTAAATTAATGTGTGTTGTTTTATTTTTATTTTTAATTGTTTTATTTTAATATTTGTATTATTAAAATTTTAAATGTATTTTTTTTAGATTTTTAAATAAAAAAATTATTTTAAAAAAATTGAGAAAATTTAATTAGGTTTTTTTTTTTAATAAAGAAAAAGAAATTAATTGAGTAAATTTTGAGACAAAAATAATTTGAAAGTTAGAGATCGAAATTTAAGTAAATTTTTAGAATGAAAAGTAAATTTAGATCTCTTAGTTGTTTTTTAGATCTATGAATTTTATTGCAAATTTCCAAAGCTAACTTATCTAATTTTCCTCTCTGATCTTTGAGGTTCCACAAGGCGTAAGAAGAGAGCATACTTAGGTGTTTTGTCAATCCTTTATTCTTTTGAAATTTGGAATTAAAGTAAGAAGAACTATTCTCAAACCTCAAATTTCAGCTCTCTAAACTCCACTTGTCCTCCTTATTCACAAACACCCATTTTATTATAGATCTTCCTGCCAATGGTTAGTGAATGGGGTGGCTCTTACTGCACCACAAAAAATGAAAAATTCAAGAAAATAAATGAAATCAAAAACTCAAAAACACTACCAAGATTAGTTTTATTTGTTGGTCCTATCCTACACTATTTTGAAAAAGAAATTTTTTTATTGTCAAGTGTATGAGTATTTCCAATGAAGCCATTTATAGATCAAGATCTCTAGTATGCTCACATCCAACTTTGAAAAATATACCTCGATGTTTGCAAGGATATCAAAAATCATTTGTACATTTGAATTTGGTACCAGGATTTGTTGAAGAATGAATGAATGTTGTGGCATAGTCACCTTTTGAAACCAATCTTCAATGTAGTCCTTGCTCTTCAAGAAATGTTTGGTCATTTTTATAGATCTCTTGTCC
The DNA here is from genome assembly GCA_031772625.1 of Pinus tabuliformis. Classification (NCBI taxonomy): domain Eukaryota; kingdom Viridiplantae; phylum Streptophyta; class Pinopsida; order Pinales; family Pinaceae; genus Pinus; species Pinus tabuliformis. Next base: position 424,754,069 of record CM062816.1, read on the forward strand.
ATAAATGGATTAGTGTCGAAACTCTTATAGTACAAAAATTGATTGAAATTTATGCATCTAAATGATTTTTAACATGAATTTTAACTATGCATCTAAAAATGAATGCAACTAAAAAAAAGATTGAATCTAAAAAAGAATTCTAGATTGAAATTTAACCCCTATGTATACTTCCCCAGCATGACGCAAAAAATGTTGGGTAATTTAATTGTCAGTTAAATTACTTGTCATTAAATTTTCAAACCTAGGGTTCATGAACCTGTGAAGTATACTTGCACAATATATGCTAGGAATCAACTTTCAATTTCAAAAGATAATCCTAATCTATTGAAAGAAACAACAAAACTGAAATAAAACATATCTATGAAAAATGTCTAAGATGAGTATGCACACACTTTCTTTTTTAAAAGTCTCAAATTTGCAACTTGGGAGTAAATATTTTAATCTTTGAAATTGAGACGACAAATTGACATGAAAGTAAGCTTACTCTATTGACATGAAAATAAATATATTCTAGTGACATGAAAGTAAATATATTTTACCAACAAGAAAGTAAATCTATTCTAATGACTTGAAAGTGAGTTTTAATCTAGAAAGCAACAAATCTTATACTAAGAAAGCATTGAATTTTTAAACTATTAAATTCAAAGGCAACCTATTCTGAAATCAGTGAGAGGTCAATTGAAATTACTAATGTGTGCATTGTCAATTTAGAATCATTCATGAGTATATATCAAACATATTGAAAAGCAATGAATCTATGAAATGAGAGCAATAATTCTTAACCTGCAAAATAACATAAATGCAATGAGCATGAAAGAATGTAAATAATGCATCTAATCAAACGAATTAAAATGAAAATAAAGAAACTAAAAAAATAAAACATTAGAATACATCCCATACTCATTAGGTGGCCATCCCAAAGTGAATGAGAGGTGGAAAGTTAATAAAATCTTGATGAAACACCAAATGATGGCACAACCAGATCAAAGTAAACTATAATGGTATTCATTACATCAACCATAAGCATAGTGTCAATCCTTAACATCCAAAACTCTTCATTGAAACATGATCATAGCTCCCAAACTTTTCACACCTTTTGAGAGAAGAAGGCACTCTTATTTATAAAAAAACTAAGATAGCTAATTCATAAATATTGATCCACATATATCTCCTAGCTCCACAAATATCTCATATGATTACAACCATGTGTTGACATCTAGCAATTAGCATCTCTTCATATCCTCTCACAAATCTCTCCTAGCTTTGATAGGAGACACTTATGAAAACTCCAATGATTCTTCTCCATGAATTGTGCATGACCAATGATCTCAAATCTTCCTCAAAAATTAAAGAGTTTGAAGAGGAAATTCGAATTTGAATCTTAGAGGTCAAATAGGATTGTCTTGGAATCTTCAAATATGGCTACACATGTCACAAAACTCATCCAACTTTAATATATAAGTGAGTACATGGAATTTTTCTAATATTTAACCATAACTTCACTTAAAATACCAAAATAATGTATTGGAAAATCATATGCCTAAACCCATATTTGATCATGAAGATGGCCTTAGTGCATGGTTATAGAGCAGTGAAATATGGTAAATTTTGAAGCAAAATGAAATAAAAGAGAGTGAAATGAATGATATTGTGTGTAGAAATTCCTTGTAGATTCAAACTGCTAATTGTAATTTACTAAAACAATAGACTTGAATCTACTTTACTCATTAGGGGTAACAATTGAACGATCACAAAATGACGAAGCGTACAAGAGAAATAATTCAATCAAGACATTACACAATGATTTCCTAAGGAAGGCCACAACTAAAAATCACTACTATCTATATATTTCATCAGTCAGAAAATATGATAAGATTATAATGCTTTGCTCAAGCCGAGCAACATTTGCACTATCTCTATCTGCCTCACATCTTCCTAGACAAGCCTAGGCCAGTACTTAACCAATTTTCTACTTTCCCAAGTCCTTATTTCCTTGTGTTGTTTCATTCGGAATTAGCCCCCTATTAATTAGTGAAATTCCTCAATGTGAATTGCACAATACTCATAGGCCTTCCTCTAATTGCATGCACCACTTGCACAATTTGGATGATTGTACAACTGATATTACATTTCCCTTGAACTCCAATCTCAACTGGGTAACTCTCATATCTGACATGCATGAGTTATTTATGAGTGAATCATCAATTAACTGGTTGAACACACAAAGCAACACCCCATTGTATGGCCTCCTACTAGCTCCTACATCAGTTGGAACTAGCTTAAATAACTTTAACTCAGTTAAACTAAATCAATTACTTACAACTCAAAATAAACTCAACCAAGGCTCCTATAAAGTAAGAGACACTCTACATTACTCTAGTTAGACCCTCAACTCGAATTAACTGAGCCAACTAAGTCAAATTAACTTAGTTAACATCTAGAAGTTATCTTGTGGTGTGGAATTAGAATTTTATTCCTAATTTAATTCAAGGACAAAATTAAATCAAGATTTTCTTATTGCATTTTCAACTCTCCCTCGCAACAAGAAATGGGTTATCAGATATCCCAATCCTACCTCTATGGAACTCGAATTTTCCTCTTAACAGTGCCTTAGTGAAGATGTCTGCATATTGTTCCTTTGTAGGAATATACTTCAACAACAGGATTCTCCTCTGCACACAATCACATAGATGTTGATACCAGATGTCAATATGCTTTGATCGATCATGAAAAACTGGATTCTCAAAGGGTTTTATAGAACTTTAATTATCACAGTAAATCATTGTAGGATCCATCTGTTGACCAAGTAACCTAACAAGGATCTTCCTCATCCAAATGGCCTCATATGTTTCTTGATGAGAAGCCATGTACTTTGCTTCTCACGAAATGAGTGCAACTGATCTCCGCTTCATGTTGTACCAACAAATTATTTCTAACCTAATACTGAAGATTCCCCTTGAAGTGATCTTCATGTCTAATGGAATCCCTACCCAATCTGCATCTATGAAGCCTTGTAGCTTCACTCGCTCTGTTCGTTCGTACCAAAGACCAAACTGAGTTGTGCCTCTTAGGTATCTCAACATTTGTTTAGTTGTCTTCCAATAGAGTTTGGTTGGCTTAACCATAGTTTGACTAAGCTAGTTAACTGCAAAACATATGTGTGGTTGTGTTCCTCCAATTCCATGCTAGAGGAGTCTCCATGAGTTTGCTTCTCTCCATGTGAAACTTCTTTAGTATCACGTTGGCATACTTACCTTAAGAGACAAACAATTCCTCATCTCCTTGCCATACTTCCATACCAAAGAAATAATGAATAAGACCCAAGTCCTTCATCTCGAATTATCTTGAAAGATCCTCTTTGTGATATTTTACCAGCTTCTCATCACCTGTTATAATTAAATCATCAACGTATAATACTATAATCAATAACTTACCTTCAACCATAATACGGTAAATATTTGCATAAGCCCAGCGTAGTGAAATAGCTTTCAATCCTAGTGTACCAAGCATGAGGTGCTTGTTTCAATCCATACAATGCTCTCTTGAGTCTACACACATGTGACTCTCTATTGAAGGTCTCAAATCCTTCTTGATTTTCTATGTACAACTCTTCCTCAATAACTCCATTGAGGTATGTTTCCCTCACATCCATCTAATGTATCTTTCATCCCATCTGTGCTGAAAGTGCTAGAATAGATCTGATTGAAGAGTACCTTGCTAGTGGAGAGAAGTTATCCTCGTAATCAATTCTCTCCACATGAGAGAACCCTATAGACACAAATTTGGACTTGTGCTTCTCGAAATTCCCATCTGCTACTTGCTTTACCTTGTAAATCCATTTGGAACTCACCACTGACTTGTCTGTTGGTCTTGGGACCACTTCCAAAACCCTATTTTTGATAATGGATTCATACTCCTCTACCATGGCATCAACCCATACTGTTTGTTGCACTGCTTCCTCGAATGAGGATGTTTCAATCTCTACACTCTCGCTCATCAGAACCATGTAGCCAGTGTGTCGATCTGGTGACCCCCTCTGCCTACACTGTGATGTGGGTGCTCCCACATTCTCTCTAGCGTAATGCATCAATCTATCAACTTCTATGGTGTGCCTCCTTCCATCTCTGGAAGTCTCTGCATGAGTGGGTGCTTCCACTCTCTGCTCCTCTTCATGTGGCTACTCCACATCATCTTGAGGTTCTTCCTTTGGAGCTAAAATCTCCTTATATACATGTAACTAAAGCTCCCTCTGACGGGAACATCTCATAGCCTTCTCTTCATCGAACTTCACATCTCTACGAACCACTGTCATACTTTGAGATGGAAAGTACACCTGATAGTTGTGATATGTATTAGTATACCCCACAAATATGCCCAACTCAACTGTCGAATCTATAGTTTTCCTTGCATCCTTGGTAAAATGACAATAAATTAATGAACCAAATATATTGAAGTGTGCCACATCTAGTTTCTTTCCTAAAAAAATATTATTTTGGTGTAATCATCCCGAGAATCCGATGAGCACTTTTGCTCTGCACATATACAACTGTATTGCATGCCTCACCCCACAAGTGAAACGGTAGGCCCTGATCAGGTAACATCGTTTGTGCAACTCCCATAATACTTATGTTCTTCCTTTCATTGACCCCATTCTGCTTTGGGTTACGGGGTGATATTAAATCTCGTGGAATTCCTTATGATGAACATAAGTTATTGAATTCATTCGAGACATCTTATCCACCATTATTTCTCTTGAGAGCCTTCACTTTCTTTCCAGTGTCTTTCTCAATATTGTGAATTTAAAGCATGTGAGAAATCATCTACAAATATTACATAATACCTTTGCTTGGTCATGGAGGGTGTCGAGAATAGTCCACACACATCTGAGTGAATTATTTCAAGGATTGCTTTCACTCGACTGTCCTTTTCATGGAAGGTGGCTTTTGTGTACTTCCCCAATATACACCCTTTTCATGTATCTCTCTGCTCTAGTGCACCCTTTGGAAGTCATGTAGAAATGTGCTACATTATCTTCAAATCTCCATGGTGCAAGTGCCCCAATCTTCTATGCCATAATTCACCGATGTCTTAGCTTTGCACCTTCTCTACTTTTGTACTCAAAACATCACATTCGTCTACCTCTAATTTGTATAGTTTCTTCACTCGAACCTCGATCTGCTTCACTTTTCTTGTGGCTATGTGACAAAGGAAAACCTTTCCTTTGCTAAATATCACATCGTAGCCATAGTCCTCCAACAAAGCAATTGAAACTAAATTCTTCTTCAGACTTGGAACATATGTGACGTATTTTAATGTGAGAGGAGAACTAGACACCCTATGAAAAGTAACAGTATCGATGTCAGTCGTGCTATACCTTCCATCATCTCCCATTTCGATGTGCATCTAGAGGTCCTTCTCCTCCAAGTCACTAAAAATTTCTTTGTTTCTTGTGATATGGAATGAGGCTCCACTATCTAGATACCAGATACTACCCATCACCGATGTCACCATGCAAGAAAAGAGTGCGAAATCCAACACAAATTTTGAAGTAAGAGCTTCACTTGCCACTTCTCTTTAGGGATTCTTGTCGGCCTTCTTGTGCGGACACTTCGTGGCATAGTGTCCCAGCTCATGACAATAAAAACATTTAATCTTCGACAAGTCCTTCTTCTTTCTGCCCTGAATGGAATCTCCTTTGGATTGGAATTTATTTTCTTTCCCTTTCTTCTCCTTTTAAACTAAGGCACAATTCTCCTAATCATCATGCTTGGATGAGGTTCCATCTCTGGTGCTCTGCCTTATCTCTTCTTTCACCAAGTCAGACCACAAAAACTCCCACTTTAGTAGATGCTCCCTCCCATTTACTGAATCCTGGTAGTTGTGCCAGCTCTTGGGAAGACCTAGAAGTGCTAGGCTGACCATATCATCTTTAATAACTACAATACCAATTCACCGAAGCTCATCCTAACATTGGGTGAACCTGCTCAAGTTTTGTGGTATTGTATTGTCCTTCTCCATCTTGGTCTTATAAAGCTTGTCCTTCAGTGTCAACTTCCCATGGTCATTGCTGAAACAAGTCGATCAAGGTTTTCCACATTGCATATGGTGTAGCCTTCCTGTGGAGGTTCGAGACAATATGATCTCGAACTCCTTCTAGTATGATACTTCCTGCCTTTACAAAAAATTTCTTCCACTCCACAGTATCTTGATAATTTGTTAGTGGAGGCTTAGGAATATCGTTGTCTATGAATTCCTTCAGCCTGTTGTCTTCCAACACTATCTCGATCCTATCCTTCCAAGTAATATAGTTCGAGCTACCCTCAACGTCATATTCGAGTCTCAATTCATAGAACAACATCCTGTTGGCTCTAAAGAATGATACTGCAAATTCGATTTCACCTGCAAAATACAAACTTTTATTCTTCTTTTATAGTGTAATTTCTTCTCTGATACCATGTAGAAATTGCTTGTAGATTCAAACTGCTAATTGTAATTTACTAAAACAATAGACTTGGATCTACTCTACTCATCAGCGGAAATAATTAAACAATCGTGAAATCACGAAGCATACAAGAGAAAGAATTCAATCAACACACTATACAATTATTTCTTGGGGAAATCCACAACTAAAAACCCCTTCTATCTGTATATTGCATTAGTCAGAAAATATGAGAAGATTACAATGCTTTTCTCAATCCTGAGCAACCTCGACACTATCTTTATCATTCTCACAACTTCCTAGACAAGCCTAGGCCAATACTTAACCAATTTTTGCTTTCCTAAATCCCTATTTCCTTGTGCTTTTTCCTTGGGAATTAGCCCCCTATTAATTAGGGAAATTCATACTAATTATGCAATCCTAATAGGCCTTCCTCTTACTACATGCACCATCTGTACAATTTGGATGATTATACAACTAATAGTAAATTGCCCTTGAATAAAATTTCAACTGGGTAACTCTAAAATTTGACATGGATGAGTTATTTATGAGTGAATCATTAGTTAACTGGTTGAACACATGAAGAAACATGCCACTGTATGACCTCCTACTAGTTCCTCCATCAGTTGGAACTAGTTTAACTAAATTTAACTCAGTTAAACTAAATTAATTAATTACAACTCAAAATAAACTCAACCAAGGATCCTTTAAAGTAGGATACACTCTACATGACTCTAGTTAGACCCTCAACTCAAATTAACTGAGCCAACTAAGTCAAATTAACTTAGTTAACTCATACAATTTTTCTTATGATGTGGAATTACAATTTTATTCCTAATTTAATTCAAGGAAAAAATTAAAACAAGATTTTCTTGTTTCATTTTCAAAATTTTGGAGACTCAACACCGATCAATCCTGATTTGATAGACCATTTTTGGGGGAACTAATTTTAATTCGCACCTGATCTTTATTGTACAAATTCATGAGTAAAAACTAGATTTCGGTGCTACTTAAGGAGAGGTTCCTATTATTGCTTTATGTTTGTGGGATGATCCCAAGTGGTGACCACTCAGATCAAGCTCTGTTGTTCGGTTTATAATATAAAGGCTATGAATTTATAATACAAATGTTGATGTCTAGGTTTTACCATATGTTGCCTTAAGCTCCTTATCTCTTTGTGATTTAATCTATCAAAGAGGCAGCGTTGTTAGTTGGATTGGGCCCACCAACTCAATGAATTTTCTTCTTGTATCATTTTCATTTTAATTCTTAGATCTCTGTGTATATAGCATAGATCTGATAGTTACCTATGCTTCAAGTAGGGTTTGAATGTGTTTCACAGATAAAAGGTTGAAGGGTGTGTGTGTGTGTGTGTGTGTGTGTTTTCTCTTGTGTTTATTTAATTATTGGATTGCATTCTGGTTTGAAATATTGAATATGATGGTTGAATGTGTGAAAACCTAGATCATTGTGTATCTGATTTGGGGATTTAAATTAGATCTAAAGGGTTTATTTGCAGATTTTGTTTCTTGGTCTACCATTACTGTATGAATAACCTTGTCATTTAAAAATACAAATTTTGGATGATTTATTATAGGTCTCTAATTGTGTTTGATCAACACAATGCGATCTCGGTCAATACAATAATTTGTGGCCTTTGATTGGTAATATGATACTTGTAGCTTGAAGTATCTCAATTTTCAAGCATAGCTTAATAGTGCAAATGTTGCATCAGATAGATCTGTGCATTTTATTTTATGTTCATTTGTTATGGAAGTTTGTTCCAAGTTCCTTTTTTTGTTAATAGTTTGTTGATTGTATAAACCATGTGTAATCCATAAATGGCATTGAAGAGTTTAGTTAAATCTAAGCTTTTTGTTCCTAAGGATGACCTGAGAAATGCATATAGGTTGCATCTAAGGTTATTAGTTATTTAAGTTGTGGACTTGTATTTTATAGTAAATGTTCACATGATTTCTTATCAATTAATTAAAACTTGATATCTGAACTTCAAAGTTTTATTTGTTCTCTATTCCTAATTCTTTGAAAAGAAATCTATGTGATATGTTTTGATATTCTGTGGAACTCATTTAGTGTTGTGATTGAAGCAACGTTTTGTTATAGGTTATACATCTCTGATTCTATTAATTGATGAGCGCTTAATAGTGGTATGACCATGGGGTAAATTTAATACCAATCACTTCTTCCTTTTAGAAGTGTGTGACTAACAATGTTTCCTAGTTGATTAGGAGCTACTTGATCAAGCCTATGTTTCCTTTACTATCATGAGTTTATATAACCCACTATGAGTCTCAAGTCCTTTGTCCACTAGAGAACCAAGAAGATAGTAGGCCAATCGGCATAGGAGGAGCCAACACATAGATCCCACATTGAGTCCCAAGTCCTTTGTCCAATGGAGAATCGAGAGGACAATAGGTCAATCAGCCCAGGAGGAGCCAACATCTAGGGCTCAATGGTCCTTTAGTTAGAATATTTGATTATTTTTAGTAAAGGATTGTCCCTGAAGGTACTCCTATCATTTGTAGTCTAGGAGATGAATATCTAACAAAAACCAAGGTGATACAAGTATCGATGTTTTCCTTTGCGAAGCTTCCTTGGGTAGATAGATAGGTCCTTAACTTAGCAGGTCTATGTGGTTCCGATATCCACACAGATTGTGTAGTTTCTCTATGTCTACAACCCTAGATTGACAAAGTAAATGTTGAGTAATACTTTTGTCAATTAAACCACCCAAAAAAGACAAAAAATATTAATGTTCAATATCACTTTGTGAGGGATGTTGTTGAATAAAATAAGGTGCTTATGTCCAGAAGATGAACACTTTGAAGCATGTTGTGAATTCATTAACAAAATTTCTGAGCATTGAGAAGTTCTCTTAGTGTAGGAAATAAAAAGGAAAGTGAGATAATGTTGGGTATGTGTTATAATATTTTCACTACTCCCACACATTGTATGTTGCACTAGGCACAATAGGACCCTATGTTTTGGGGGGTCGCATGGGGGGTTTTATGCCCCATGTGAAAAGGTTTTTAGGGAATAACCTTTAAAAAAATTGGGTAGTTTTTTTCATCCATTTTTTACTGTTTTTAGCATATAGTTTTTTCCTTTAGTAATTTTGTGGTGCATGGTGATTGAGTCCATGGTTTTTTCATTTTGGTTATAGAACTATATTTGTATTCTAATGCAAGCTAAATGGATTAACAATTTATGGATACCAAAAAATATATCACATTGTAATATTGTAAAGAATAATATATTGAAAAATATTTCTAGTTTTTGCAGTTTTGGTTTCTAAGTTAAAATCTCTATGTTAATATGTGTTTTTTCCATTGTGTCTTTTCTATTTTATTAAGAAGCTATTTGTAGTAATTAATTGTATAGGGTTAAAACCTAAATTTAGACATACACACACAATGCAAAAAAATATGCCCCTTTATCTTTTAAATTTTCCTCTAATTTTATATCCATATTCTTTGATGTCAAACCCTATAAAAATTCATAGTTAACATGCAAAATAGAGACGAAATCCTTTAACCAAACCCTTAGAAAACTAGCAATACTAAGAAATTAGCAACAATAATGAGAAATAGAAAATAATACAAATAAATCCATAATGAGGAAAAATGAAATAATGTGGGGGGGCGGGGAGAATTAGGGGTACTTGTTTTCCACATTATTCATCTTTTTCTAAATTTACAATTAATTTTATTTCATATTCTTGTAGAACCATTGCCTCTCCTCTTCTATTATTTGAAATGTATTTTTATTTGTATTTCATGATATTGTAAAACCACCTCCTCTTCCTCTTCTCTCATGTGAGTTGTAGCAATGGATTAAATATTCACTTTTTCTTCTTTTTAAAAGTCATTATGTAGGTTTTCCAACCTCGTTTTATAAGTCAAGTCCAGTTAGATTAATTCAAACAATTTGTTGAATTAATTATGAGCTCAGTTAGTTAATGCTTGCATGCATGTAACTGTTGCACTTCAGATAACTGAATATTCTCTCATAAATAACTCATGCATGTCATTTCAGACAGAGACCCATTTGAGACCAGAGGAGGGATAGTGTACTATCAGTTGGATGGATTTTTTCCTATAAAGGGAACTGATCCATGTAGAAGGATTTATCTCCTTCAGGATTGCGTAGTTACTATTGGACCAAGTAAGCAGTGTGAGGTGGGAATTCACATGTGTGGAAGCACTGGACCCCAAGAAAAACTGCACAAGGAAATAGGAGGTTTGGAAGGCAGAGGATAAGGTGTGTGAGAGACCTTTGGTTGTCTATGAGCAGTAGAGGGATTATATTGAGAGCTAGTTGGCTTCCAAGCTAAGGCTTTGTGTAATTCTGTGACTATTTTCCAATTGTATGATAATACAGATATTGGGGTTTAGGCTAAGGCTTTACCCAGGTTATTTATTCTGTGTTATGTGTGATTGATTTCTCATTCTCAATTATATTTCTTCTCTTGATCTTGCTCAATTTGATTAAGCTTCCACAAAGTGTTGTAGAAGTAGATCTTGTATTTTTCTTTAGTCTATTGCATAATCTGTTGATCTACAGTGGGAATTTCTACATGGTATCAGAGCAAAGGTGATCAAGGTGAAGAACAATATACAAGAAGGAGAAGTTCGAAGTTTGTGGTTTCTGAAAATAGAAATCGAGTTCTTATCACATCTCAATTTCACCAATGGCATTCATCGGTTTAAGACTTGAGTATGCCCTTGATGGCAACTCGAATTATATAGCCTGGAAGGATCGCATGGAGGCAGTATTAGAGGATAATGGTCTAAAGGACTTCATTGATCAAGAAGTCCCCAAGTCGACTGATGCTGCTCAATTGGCGGAATGGAAGAAATGTGTGGCTAGAGCAAGGAGAATCCTCCTAGAGGGAGTTCGAGACCACATTGTCTCGAGCCTCCATGGGAAGGAGACGTCGTTTTCGATGTGGAAAACATTGAAAGATTTATATTAGAACAGCAGTGATCAAAGGAAGCTGGCGTTGAAAGACAAGATTCGTAAGATCATGTGTGAAAAGGGCGACACAATATCTACATATATGAACAAGCTCACCACCTGCATGGATGAGCTTGGAAGTGTAGGGATCACGACCGTTGATGATGACATGGTGAGTCTTGCACTCCTCGGTCTTCCTAAGAGTTGGCATAACTACCAAGACTCGGTTAATGGAAGAGAAAAAATACCAGATTGGGAACGACTTTGGTCGGATCTGATGCAAGAGGAGATATGAAGAAGCACCAGAGATGGATCTTCTTCATCCAAGGAGGATGAAGAAAATTGTGCCTTAGCGAGTAAGGCAAAGAAAGGGAAGGAGAAGGATTCTCATCCCAAATCGAGTTCTTCCCATGGTGGGAAGAAGTTTGAAAAATCGAAAGATCGATGCTTTCCTTGTCATGAAGTGGGCCATTTTGCTACAAATTGTCCACTAAGGAAATCCAAGAATGGATCCGTGGAAGGATCAGAAGGAGAGGCACTTCCCTCATAGTTCGAGTTGGATTTAACACTTTTCACATGCATGGTTTCATCCATGGTGGGAAGTGGTTGGCTTCTTGACAGTGGAGCTTCTTTCCACATGACCGGCGATAAGAGTTTGTTCAGTACCTTGGAGGAGAAGGATATCCAAATGCGGATCGCGATGGCTAATGATGAAAATTATAGTGTCTCAGGTGTAGGCACAGTTGTTTTTCAGACAGAGCATGGAGCTCGAATTACCTTGACCGATGTCAAGTATGTACCAGGACTGAAGAAGCATTTGGTGTCAATCGCAATGCTGGAAGATAGAGGTTATGATGTAGTCTTTAGTAAGGGAAAGGTTTTCCTTAGACACATCATCACGAGACAAGTGAAGCATATATGTTCACGAGTCAAGAACCTGTATGCTCTTAAGGTTCAAGATGCATGCAAAGCCTTGAGGAGAAAGGAAACTAATGGAGACTTGGTAGTTGAGAGGGAGAGTACATTACCTCTCAACATGCAGCCACAGGAGAAGTATCAGATGATTGTGGAGGAGCCACGATTGGTGAAGCAGCTTCAAGAGGTTGTGGAGCAGCCACAACTAAGGAAGCTAAGAGGAGACAGAGTGGAGGCATCCACTCATGCAGAGACCTCCAGTAGGGGGAAATTTTGAGCCAAGTGGGCAGAGGGATCAATGTAGCCATACCTCTAGGTCGGAGGTGGGGCGATGTGGAGTGATCGTCCCACGAAGGCTAAAATAGGGGTTGGATCCTTGACATACCCAGCCTTTTGGATTAAACTTTTCTACGGGAGCCCCGACAAGGAGTAGCAGGACTAGCTGAGTGGGTAGAGACAGATGCAAATGGAGCAGCAGAGAGAGCTACAATGCAAGAGTCCCAAGACTGTGTAGAGCTAGCAAGTTGCAACAATGCGAGAGGCATGGGAGTGTTGCACCAGTGCAGGATGGCACAAAGAGGTGTGCAACGGTGCGAGATGCATGGAGTGTTGTAGCATCTCAAAGGTTAGAGAGGGAGTACTTATCAACGGCAGAGGGAGCGTCAGCATCATAGTATGCTTTTAGCCCAACAGAGAGGTCAGTTGGGAGTTTTTTTTTTGTTTTTAGAGTTGTTGGAGCATCCACACTTGGAAGAAGTGTTGCATGCTGAACATTCCAAAGGTTCAAGATCGGGTTCGAGTTGAAGCCTTTTTTTTTTAGAGTGAGTTTTGAAAATGGTAACAAGAAATGCGAAAAATAGAAGTGCTAAAAATAGCACTGCTATAAATAGTAGTTCTGGTACCAGTGTTGGACTGAGCAATAAGGAATGAAAAATGGAAGTGCTAAAAATAGCATTGCTATTTTTAGTAGTTCAGGATAGATTCCTATTTTAGTCAGTCCCTAAACTAAAATAGTGAAGTAAAATTCGAATTTGATCTTAGTGGTTGTTTGTAAAATACTTAATTAATTCATCTTGAGTTAATTAGTTAAGGAAAATCAAACATGAAGTCTATGTGGGGACATGCAATAGTTTCTCCATTGATTGAGGAATTTATCCTTCAATCAAAGAGATAAGGATGAGTTGTAATTAGTTGGCTCAGTTAACTGAGTCAAGTCCAGTTAGATTAAATCAAACAGTTTGTTGAATTAATTGTGAGTTTAGTTAGTTAATGCTTGCATGCATGTAACTGTTGCACTTCAAATAACTAAATATTCTCTCATAAATAACTAATGCATGTCAGTTCAGACAGAGACCCAGCTGAGATTAGACGAGGGACAATGTACTATCATTTGGATGGATTTTTCCTATAAAGGAAACTCATCCATGTAGAAGGATTTATCTCCTTCAGGATTGCGCAGTTACTACTGGGCCAAGTGAGCAGTGTGAGGTGGGAATTCACATGTGTGGAAGCACTGGACCCAAAGAAAAATTGCGCAAGGAAATAGGAGGCTTGGAGGGCAGATGAGAAAGTGTGTGAGAGGCCCTTGACTGTCTATGAGCAGCAAAGGGACTATATTGAGAACTGATTGGCTTCTAAGCTAAGGTTTTGTGTAATTCCGTGACTATTTTCCACTTGTATGATAATACAGAGGTTGGGGTTTTAGGTTGAGGCTTTCCCTGGGTTATTTCTTTTGTGTTATGTGTGACTGATTTCTCATTCTCAGTTATATGTGTTCTCTTGATCTTTCTCAATTTGATTAAGCTTCCGCAAAGTGTTGTAGAAGTAGATATTGTATTTTGCTTTAGTCTATTGCATAATCTATTGATCTACAGTGGGAATTTATATAGGGAGCACTATCACTTCCACACCAAAGAGGAGCATCAGTATGCTCAATATAGACATGGATCATTGGCACTCTTATATTACTAAAGAAGAACATTGTGCCACTTAAATAAGCCTCATGAACCTGCAAATAAAGAGATGTAAAAATTGTTTTGGATATGCACCCATTTTTCACAAAAAAAAAATGTACAATTTATCAGTCAACTATTCTCCTCCATTTTCTATCTATATTCACTCATGAAAAAACCTAAAACATATCCACTATTAACTAAAAAATAGAGGCAAAACCATTAGAAAAACAAAATTAGGAAAACCAACTAAAAAATTAGGAAGAATAGTGAAATAAAGAAAATAGTAAAAATAATATTAATAATGGGGATTAATGAAATAATAAAAAGGGAAAAGTGGTTACCTATAAAAAAATAATAGTTATTTTTCCCTACATATATAGATATTTGTATATCATATTCTTTTATAGCTCACCTCCTCTTCATCTTCTCTCATGTGAAATGTTGAAACAAAACAAACCCTCAAATTTTCCTCCTTTTGAGATTCATTTTACAACTTTTCATACATCTTTTAATTCATTGAAAAACTATGAATTATTATTTAGTTCTTTGGTGCATCATGAGCACCAATTCCTCCATTCCAAATACTGACATTGGTGCAGCACTACTAAAGAGAGCCATTAGTGCACCCATACTTATGAGGAGCACTAGTGCTTCCATACTAAATAAAAAAATTGGTGCACCTATATAGAAATTTATGGCTGACATCGTTTTGGGTTATTGATACTTTAATGTCAATGGTTCATGGAACTAATGCCCCTTGACCAATGTGGAACACCAATTCAACTAGGAAAAAATGGAAAATCGATGTATTTTTGGGTTGTTGGTACAACAATATGCATTAGTATAGGATCACCTATGCATAAAATCAAATGTAGAGAACTAATTTGTTTGGACCAAAGCGGAGCATTAATGTATTTTCCACATGTTGTTTCTCGACTCTGCACATGGTCATGGAGCACTGATGCTCTATTTTATTAGGTGCACTAGTATGCCTATGTGAAACTAGTACATTGTAAATGACCTAACCTCCACAAACTCCTCCACTTGAGACCCCCCATAAAAACCCACTACAAATAAGGAAATTCAAAAATAAATTTTGTAAATTCCTTTGCTAATGGGTTGTTTCCTTATAATGTCGAAAGGATAATCTTCCATGTCTTCTACTAACCTACTTTCAAATTTATCATCACATTTCAATCCATTGGTGGAGATGTCATCAATCATAGATCCTTTCCATAGATTAATTCCACTGACATCTTAACAACTCATCTTCCCATATCACCTCTTCTACTCATAAGTTATTCCATTCAGTGAGGTATTCAATAATTTCTTGATTTTTCAATTGTTCAATCCTTGTTTTTAGGATTGTTTCTGGTTCTAGTATGGTTTTCATTTCTTCATTAATCTCTAGAAAAATTTCTTGGACTATGATATTGTCACGAATTACATTATTTAAGCAAGAAACATGGAATATTGGATGTATGTGTGAATATGGAAGGAACTAAAATTTGTAATCCATACTTCCAATCCTCTGCAACACCTTATAGGGGCCATAATACCTAGGTGCTAATTTGTTTTCCTTGTTTTCTTGCTTGAGGGATATTTGGTTATATGGTTGTAGTCTCACAAATACCCAATCCCCCACTTCAAATTCTATTTCACTGTGTTAATAATTTGCTTCTTGTTTCATCTTATGTTGTCTTATAGCCAAGTTATAATATTCTAAGAACCATTTCTAGTGCCCTTTGCAGTCCTCCACTGCTTGATCCTTTACAATCCCTTTCAAGGGTGATGTGCTAGATAAAGGATGATAACCATAAAAGTTCCATAAATGGGGATTTTTTTTATGAAGTATGGAAGGATTTGTTGTACCACAATTCTTCCAAGGGAAACCACTTAAGCCATTGTTTCTATTTATCAGATGCAAAGAAATACAGATATCATTCTAAACATTTATTCATAATATTGGTTTTCCCATCATAGTGAGGATGGTAAGATGAGTTTTGATCCAATTGGGTACCCCAAAAAGAAAATATTCAATAGAAAAATTTCTAGGGAAAATTGGGTCTATGTCACTTAAAATAACCTTTATAAATCCATGTAGCCTTTGGATTGTTTTGATGAATTCCTTTAACATTGACTTTGCTTTAAAAACATGAGAAAGAGAGGAAAAATGGGTGTACTTTCTTATTCGATCTCGCACTACCATATTTGACATTCTTTCCTTTAGATTTGGGAAAAATTGTAATAAAATCCATCAAAAAATCTTCTTAATGGTATGGTTAATGTTTGTAGGAGCCATAGGGTCTTGATTATCTCTCCTTTATTTTTTTTGGCACGCCACACATTTAGCCAAAAAAAAAAACATGTGCTTTAATTCCTTTGCACCACCCCCCCCCCCACAAAAAAAAAAAAAAAAAAAAAAAAAACTTTTTAATCCCATGGCATGTTTTCAAGGACTCTAAATATCCTCCTGCAAGAGAAGTGTGTAATTCCATAAACAAATTTTTTAATTGAGAATTATTACATAAGTATAAGCAATGTTGATACCACAAAAAATCATTCACCCACATAGATTTTTCTACTACATTGAGGTCCTAATGTAGTGTTGAAGGCTCTAGATTCTCTTCCTCAACATCGGGGAAAACCACCCAGATGAGAACTTAAGGCAGGTCCTTTTCTATTTGGAATGGTGGCTCTAACTGGGATTATGAGACCAGATTCCCTTAATAAAAGATATAAAAAATGGATGAGATATATAAGTGTGGGGCTAATGATGTAAATGGAACTAATAAATGAAGAATAAATAGACTTAAAATACCTATCCCGGGAAAGATTTCTCTATATATGCGACTTTACAAAGATCTCACATTTAACATGATAATATAAATCATCAAGTCATTTATGAGGTTAAAATGAATTAAGATAACTAATTTAATTAAAAAATTAATTAAATTAGTTGATGAAACTATTTACACATATAAGATATCGTTGTTCACGCATATACTTAAAATATTTCAATAAAACGCATCAATAGTGATAAAGATTAGTTGCCTGCAAAAACATATATGATAAACACAATTAAAATGACCATTTAACTCATAAACATAGTACTAATACATAGATAGTAGTACCCGATATATGTTGACTCTGATAATAAGTGAAACAGTAACAATTCCTATTTCTATTAAGATCACTTCAAGTTACAGTAATGCAAACCAAAAGATATATTTCCAAAATTTAGAACCACTTCTTCATATCAATGAAGGGGATTTATAGTTTCTAGTGAAAATACCAATATAGTAAAGAACCATAAAAGACTAGAGTGGTTTCAAAAAACCACACTTGAAATAAAGTAAAAAGATAATAATAGATTTCAGTTGTAACAACTTGACTATGGCTGAGATAAAAGCTGTTCTCTCATACACTGCCGAATTTCACATATATCTGTCATTGGCTTTAATTCATGTGGATGATGAAGTTGTATGTGCACCCATGCAGTGAATATCACATCGCTGAGTGTTGGAAGCAGATGGGCGTTCATGTTAGAGAGACAGATCGGCATTAGCCACTAACTATGAGGTTTAACTAAGAAATTCCAATGGAATTCTAAGTCAACCTTTGACATATTCTTGATTTTCTTAGCCTTCTTCTTCGATGATTCCTGCCATGTTTTATTTAACAATTTCACATTAGGAAAATTATCCTCAGGGCAGTCTAAAATTAGGTTGACCTGTAATAAACTGTCACTGATAGATTGAGTAAGATTATTTGAAATATCCCTAGCACTGAAAATTTCCATTTCTGCATGCTTGAGCTTTATTTCCCATTCTTGGAAAACAATCCTTTTCTGTGATTCTTCAATTTTAGGGAGATCAATTAATCAGTTGATCTCCCCTAAGTACTATCTTGCCATTCTATATAATCTGAAATCTTCTCCTCAACTTC
This sequence comes from Pinus tabuliformis, assembly GCA_031772625.1. Classification (NCBI taxonomy): domain Eukaryota; kingdom Viridiplantae; phylum Streptophyta; class Pinopsida; order Pinales; family Pinaceae; genus Pinus; species Pinus tabuliformis. The sequence continues at coordinate 424,772,303 of CM062816.1, forward strand.
CCTATATTATGTCCTCAGATCGGACAATTAATTCACTAATGAATCGGTTGGTTGACATAAGTCATGTATAGTGGCTAATTTATGACAAAAAACAACTTATTGTTGAGCAAGGATATTTTTTACTTCTCTTGCTTCCTTCTTGAATTTAGCTATCTTGGGTTCACCTTTAATTTCTCGAGCTTTTGTTGAAGTTCATGGATTTGAGTATCCCTGCCCTTTAGATCATATTCATGTTGATCTTTAAGTCATTGAAGTTATTTTGCAGTTTGCAAGTTGTGCTTGCCTCTGTTGAGAAATTACTTGTTTTTCATTCTCAAAACCCTATTGTAGCTACATGATCCTTTCATCTTTCAACCTTAGGATTTGTTGTACTTCACAGTATTTATCAATAATAGCACTAGCATATGCTCCTACAACATGCAAAAGCCTTTCGAGATCATTAGCAGGAGTAGCTTGAGCATCTTTCCAAATTACTTCAAAAGAAGAATTACTAGGGACTAGAGCTTCGATTTGTTCAATTCCCTTTCTTTTGCTCTGTATTATAACCACAACTTTATGTTTTGGACTACAAAACACATCAAGAGGAGGAATTTCTTCAATTTTCAAAATGACCTCAGAGGTCGGGAATACCGACATGACTTCTAGATCATCAATGTCCAGAGCTTTATCAAAAGCCTCAATAGCAAGCAAGTTCTTCCCTGTAACTTCAACGATCTGTGTAATCTTCATTTGGAATGGAGTCTTTAGATTTTTAGGATTTGTTTCTTTGGTGAACTGCTCCCATATTGCATCTAGATTTTTGTGTGTTAAATTCTATTCTACTTGAGATGAAGAGGAAGTACCCATCTCTTTTATCTGAGATACATTAGGGACTTATGTTGTACTAGCCGAGATTTTATCCTACTCTGTATTTTTTTGATGTGCATCAATAAATCCATAGGCAAGTGAGTTGTCCTTTTATTCCTGTACTGTTTAAACTAAATCAATTCCTCAGGACTTAACTATGTTGTTGCTAGTTTCTCAACCTTTGAATAGATAGAATTTGATTCAAATAAATCATCAAACTTTTCTAGCTCATTCGTGAATTTCTTGAGTTTCGCTTGTATAGTGACATTCTTGGTAGCATCATTAGAATCATATTGTCTATTGGGAATAGTTGGGAAATTTAAACTTTGAATTTTTTCAATCTCAAGACTAGCATGCCTGAAATTGTCAAGAGAATAGACACCACATTGAATAGGAAAGGTAGGCCACATTTTCTTTTTAGCATCTTTCATAACCTTTGAAAGGCCATTCCCTACAATTTGATAGGCTATCTCTCGAGCTAGAATTTTATTGGAAACATAAAGGGGCAACACATGTGGGTTTGCAAGTCTACTAAAGATCCAGATATAAGTGAATGATTCTTCTCCAAACCATCTTCCAATTGATAATATATCATTGTTGGCTTCAAGTGAAAGTCTATGAGCCCTCTGATTAAAGACACATAGGTGGATTGGCATCATAACTCCATGGAAAATTTTATAGAGATGAGGCTGGTATTTGGATTCCTAGAGTATGTTATGATAGATATGGATAGTTGTAGGGTCTTCTATGGTCTATTTCCATCCCATAGATGTAAAATTAGAGGTGAAACATATAACATCCATTATAATAGCACTCATATAGAATGGGGGAACAATGTTCCCAGAAAAAGTGCACTTTTTCCTATAATTCAGGATGTGGATGCCTATAGTATCAAACAATATAGTTACCCAATCCATAATATATCCATCCGAGGCAGCATCAATTAGGGGTACCCATTGGTCTGATAATTTATGGGTATTAGGGTAACCATAGATTCCACACATCATAGCAGTTATATAACATAATGGTCCAGCAAGGGAAGAAATAACATACATACCATTATCCTCACACTTGTGTTTGTTGGGATCCCTTCTCCATCCTTTGATGAACTTTAACTGATCCTCATTTTCTTTCATGATGTTTTCTATAAATTTATTTTCTTATTTTTTCTAAAGCGGCGGTAGCTGATAAATCTTTCTCAAATCACTACTCGTAAATGACCCGATAAATGTGTTCCTCTTAGTCATGAAATTCCTATCTACAATATTCATATGGTCGATAACCCATTTAACCATATCTTTATAGGGCATGATGTTGGGTTGAGCTACAATACTATGCCGGAATGAATTGTTGACGTCGCTATAAATAGTTTCAGAAATAAGGGCATAATCCTCAGTTGTGGTTGTTTTCTCTGTCACCCTATGTTCTTCACCTTAAAAGAGTTTATAAATGGCTTCCCAAGAAGAGATTACAGCATTGGTAGTGTAGGTTATATTTGAGAATAATGCAAGAATTTTAGTAGCTTCACGTGGAGGAGCAACCGGTTATTGTTGAACAATAGGTTTCTTCCTATTTAGTTTCCCTATACATTTCTGCTGAGCTTTTCTTATCAGGACTGGTCTACAAAGGAAAACATGGGAACAAGTAGAGACTTCTTTAACTGAAGAATTCCTTAGAGATAATAGCCAATTTCATCTCAATTTATGTCTTTATGAGAAAAATTCTAGTGACATCGAGTGGTAATAATGAAATCGTTTAGAGCTTCGAAATCATAAATTCATTACATTTGGCCATTAAATGATAAAATGTGGGTTCACATGGGTTTTTGTACACATCAGCATATCGGAGGATTATATGGTAGAAATCTTGTGGTTGTATCTTTGAAACATGCGATATTCTTATTTATCAATGGGACTTTATTATTAAAATGTAACGGTTAAAAATATAAGCAGGAAGGGATATCAGAGGTATTGTATCGGATATTTGATATCAGGGATTGAAAAGAGTGACAAACGATTGTAAGTTCCTATATGGATAGGGGGAGTTTATTGGAGATTGGAGGATTGGGAATATCGAAGATCAACTATATGAGGATGTCATATATCAAAGGATGGGCGAAAAGAGATATCGAAGGATCGAGGGATCTGGATACCAGAGTATTTAGAGTGATGCTTACATTGAAAGCTCTGATATTCAGAAGCTCTAATAATGCTACGTGGAAATCATGTGGGGTTAGGGCTTTTATTATTATATTTGCAAAGAAGCGTTTTATTACTTTTAGACTTAAAATATTTGAAAACTTTAATCGGGGAGGAATTTTATCCTATGGGACATGTTACAATATTTAAAATATTCTGATAAATTTCCTCCAAAAATATATTTTAAACAAAATCCTATGGGTAGCTTATTTTTGAATATGTCTTATGGGCCTAAGCTTCGATAAGGGAGATTTCTCATTTAGTCAAGCTTTTTTGAAAAATAAAACTAATATTGTCTTATTTTCATAAAACTAAGGGATTTTATCCTAAATCAAAAGGGTACCGATTATTTATTATTTCTATTATTAACCTTAATGTGGGGCTTGTTGAGTAATATAACAATTGGTGACATACTGGGCGAAACAGTTATCTCTGTTAAAAATAAATGAAGTTTTAAACTATTAAAGGAAAAGACTTAGAAAGGTAAAAATACTTGAAGTTTTGATTGATAAATATTACTCTGAATAAAATAACTCATCATTTTGTGAATTATCTCATAACTTGTTTATTGATGAAAATATTTATTACCTTTGTTGGTCATTTAATTAGTTATAAAGATAAAGTTAAGAACTATAGAAGCTTAGCTTTTAAGATAGACCTTTTTGTCACTGGTAGAGCCACTGCTGCCAGTAGGCATCCATAGCCTTGACAGGGTTACCATTTAACCAAAGATATACTAGTATCCCATCCACTCATAGTAATATTCTTAGAGGTATTTAATCTTTTCTTTTATAATTTTTGTTTTAAAGTTTACTTGAAAGCCATTATCCTGGCTTGGTAACCAGATTATGACAATGCCATTCACAGGTTATAATGATATTGAACAAGTCGTCTTGTGATGAGACCTCTTTCCTTATGGTTATATAGCCGTAAGACATTATCCTGATTTGGTGACCAGCCTTGATATTTTCAATATCATTGGTTTCCCATGATCATGGTAAGTCGGCTCATGTTGAGACCTCTTATCTTTCAAGTTTTATATATTTTTGAATTACGCTCTAATTTTTTTTTAAATTAGTGGATGGGGAGGTATATTTACTCCTTAAGAGTAATGAATGACAATTGAAGCCAAAATATGCTAAAACTTCAAAATAGTTTTCACTTTTTAAGGAAAACCTCTTCATGGCAAATTGTAGGATAACCATATTTTATAAAGTTTTCAAGTTATGAAATATTTACAATTTAATGGATATAAATACTTTAGTTCTTTGTAATAGAAGCAATACTAAACTTCAATGTTGTAATTTTCTTTCTAATATCTCTTCTTTAGTCAACCAAATTTCATGTAAATGATGAGAGACCCCAATGTGAAGACAAAAGTGTATTACCTAAAATTACCAGGTTTAAAGACACTAGTATATACATGTGATTATTTACATATTTACAGGAGGATAGGTATCCTTAAGAAAAATATTTTTTCAAAACTAGCCCATTAACGGGAAGAGCATCCCTCTTTCCCTATCAATCTTGGAGGATGAAAGTTGATGGGCCTAGTTTTTCAACGATTTGAAATGGGCATAACCATAATTTATGGAACTTTCTGTGTTTTCCTTTTTCTTCGTGAGATTTGTCCCATTTCAGAATTAAATCACCAATTTCAAAAAAATTGTTATTAAATGAACTTGCATCAAATGAAGATTTAACCAATTGTTGATGATGGGCATGAACTTGTCTAGCTTTATCCCTTTCTTCCTCTAGCTTAAGAATTTGGGACATTCTTAATTGTAAAGCAGAAGAAGGTTTTTCTTCAATGGATTGCACTAGGGCTAGTGATGGAATAGCTAGATTAGGAGGTAGAATAACTTCTTTTCCATACACTAATTGAAAAGGAGAAGTGCCTATAGAGACCTTCTAAGTGATTATGTCAGCCCATAAAGCAAAACTAGAGCTTTGTGCCAATTTCATTGATTTTGGTCAACCATTCATTTGATTATTCTAATGATATTTTTATTAGTAGACTCTACTAAGCCATTTCCTTGAGGATAATAATTTGCAGAATAATTGAGTTTAAAACCTCTTTTAAGAGAAAATTCAGTAATGGTATTTCCCGAAAAATAAGATGCATTATTAAACATAAGAGCATAAGAAAGACCAAACCTGGTAATAATAAATTGATTGATAAATTCAATATTGTCTTTCGAATTGGCCACCTTCAAGGGTATTTCTTCCACCCATTTGATGAAATAATCTGTAGAAGTCAAGATGTATTTATGCTGCTTGGAAGAGTTAGGAACAATCTCACCTATTATGTCTAGTCCACATTGTTCAAAATGTTTCTCAATGTTAACTGGCTACAAAGGTAAGGATGGTTTCTTCTGTCTTCTTGAAGCAGTCTGGAAGACTTTTACATTTTCTTACATACGCATGAGTGTCCTTGAATAGAGTAGGCCAATAGTATCCAACATGCAGAACCTTATGAGTAGTGGTGTCTCCACCATAGTTTCCACTAGTCGGTCCATCATGTAGCTCTTGCAAGACTTTTTCTACTTCAGATTTTTCTAGACGTCTTAATAAAATAGAATCATAATTCCTCTTAAATAATACATCAATGACAAGTTGATATTGATTAGCTTTAAGCCTGAGAGCTATTTTCTTTTTGTAATTGAGTTCCGATGGAGCATAACCATTTTTCAAATAAAAGTTAAATCAGCATATTGAGACTCAGTGTTGATGAGGCGTACCTCTGGGATTTGAACATTATTACCTGAATACTCATTAGTTGAAATGTCATAAGCTCTAGTAATTAATCTGAAAAAACCTAGACCCCTTACTATTTTAGCTGGTTTGATATCTAGATCATATTCTTACTTGGAAATAATTAATTAATTTATTTTAAATTAATTAGTTGGAGAAATTCAAGTTAGAAGTCATTCTGAAGTCATGCAAGAGTTACCCCTTAAATTAAGGAGATAGGATTGAGTTATATTTGAGTTGTAATTAGTTAACTCAGTTTATTGAGTTAAGTCCAATTAAATTAGTTCCAAATTGTTTGAGGAACTAATAGTGAGTAAACATTCAGTTGATGCATGCATGCACTCAACTAGTGCTACTCCAGTTAACTGAAGAATCCCTCATCAAAAACTCATGCATGTCTATTCTGAGAAAGACCTAGTTGAGATTAAAGTCAAGGATGGTGTACTATCAGTTGCATGTGTTTTCTCGTGGAGAAAACTTATGCATGCAGTCAAGGATTTAATCCTTGAGGATTGTGCAGTTTTGGAGGAGATCATCCACTTGGTTGAAGGTGAATCATCCACAAGGAACAGCGCAAAGAAATAGGAGCTTGGAGAGTAGAGAGGAAGGCTAGAGAGAAGCCAAGATTGCCTGTGAGGATTGTACTGAGAGCTGGCTAGCTGTGAGAGCTAAGGCTTTGTATAATTCCTATGTATTTCCACCATGTATGATAATACAAGAGTGTGGGGTTTTTAGCTGAGGCTTTCCCAAAAGTATTTTCATGTGTATTGTGCCATTGATTCTTCTTCTTCTAGTTATATTTTTCAGCTCAATCTTTAAGCTTCTGGAAATTGAAAGTAGAAGCAGGTTATAGTATTCTACTTTAATTTATATTGCATTATCGGGTTAACCTACCATCAAATTTTCTACATGGTATCATAACTAGATTTGTAGAATTATCTACATGGTATCAGAGCTGTGAACAGTATACTGAGAAGAGAATTACAAGTTTGAAGTTCGGGGTTGCAGGTGCAAATCGAATTCATATCATACTTCAAGGTTGGCCAATGTCGTTCTATGGCTTGAGACTCGAGTATGCCTTAGAAGGTAGCTCGAATTACATAGCATAGAAAGATAGAATGGAGGCTGTATTAGAAGACAATGGCTTGAAGGAATTCATTGATCAAGGAATCCTAAAGGCAGCATCAACTAATGCACAAGAGTTGGCTGAGTGGAAGAAGTGTGTGGGGAAGGCGAGACGGATCATCCTTGAGGGAGTTCGAGACCATATTGTCTCGAGTCTCCATGGGAAGGATATTCCACTTTCAATGTGGAAGACATTGAAGGACCTCTACCATAACAGTAGTGACCAGAGGAAATTGGTGCTCAAGGATAAGCTTCGAAGAATCAAGATGGAGAAGGGCGATACTATTTCCACATATCTGAACAAGCTCACCACCTACAGAGATGAGCTTGGCAGTGTGGGAATAACTACTTCCGAAGATGATATGGTGAGCCTCGCTCTCCTTGGCCTTCCAAAGAGTTGGAATAGCTACCAGGACTCTGTGAATGGAAGGGAGAAACTGTTGGATTGGGAATGACTGTGGTCAGATCTTATGCAGGAGGAGATCAGGAGGAGAACACGAGATGGTTCTTCATCCAAGAATGATGATGAAGAAAATTTGGCCTTAAGAAGTAAGGCAATGAAAGGGAAGGGGAAGGCTTCCCATTTCAAATTGAATTCTTCTCATGGAGGGAAGAAGGGTAGCATGTCTAAAGTGAGATGTTTTAATTGTCATAAGATGGGACATTATGCGACTAATTTCCCAACGAAGAAGTCCAAGAAGGGATCCTTGGAAGGATTAGAAGGTGAGGCATTATCCTTTTTGTTCGAAATGGACTTTACCCTCATCGCATGCATGGTGTCATCGATGATGGGTTGTGTCTGGTATCTTGACAATGGAGCCTCATTCCACATGACTGGTGATAAAAATTTAGTCAGTGCCTTGGAGGAGAAAGACCTCAAGATCCACATAGAGATGGGTGATGACAGAAGGTATAGTGTTTCAAGAGTGGGCACAGTTTCTTTTCAGAGGGAGCATGGAGCTCCTCTCACCTTTATGTGCCTGGACTGAAGAAGAACTTGGTTTTGGTCACGATGTTGGAGGACAATGGCTACGATGTTGTCTTCAATAAAGGAAAGGTCTTCCTAAGACACATAGACACGGGTCAGACCAAGAGGATAGGGATTCGGGTGAAGAATCTCTATAAACTAGAGGTAGATGATTGTGTAGCATTGAGTACGAAAGCAGAATTGGTGCAAAGCCAAGACATTGGCGAGTTATGGCACAGGCAGTTGGGCCATTTGCATCATGGGGCTTTGAAGATAATGCAGCAGATATCTACAGAACTTCCCAAAGGTAAACTTGAGAAAGTTGACAAATGCAAAGGTTGTACCTTGGGAAAGTACACCAAGTCTTCCTTTCCTGATCGAGACAGTCGAGCAGAGGCTATCTTAGAGCGAGTTCATATTGATGTGTGTGGACCATTCTCGACAGCATCCACAGGGAAGCAAAGGTATTATGTGATTTTCATTGATGACTATTCTCGTAAATGCTGGATTTATTTCATGCAGAAGGACCAAACTTTCACAAAGTTTTGTGAGTTAAAATCTTTGGTCGAGAAAGAGTCAGGGAATAAGATCAAGGCCTTGACAAGAGATAATGGTGGAGAATATGTCTCTCAAGAGTTTAAGGACTTCTGTGCAACGGAAGGAATTAAACGAGATTTGACGGCACCTCTTAACCCACAGCAGAATGGGGTGGCCGAGAGGAAGAATAGAACTATTGTAGGCGCAGCACGAGAAATGCTGCATGACCAAGGCCTACCACTTCACTTGTGGGCTTAGGCATGCAACACAGTGGTCTATTTGCAGAATAAAAGCCCGCATCGCATACTTGGGATGAAGACACCAGAGGAAGCTTTCTCCGGTAAGAGACCAGATGTGGGTCACTTCAGGATCTTTGTCTCATCGATATATTTCCATGTGACAAAGGATGCACGAAAGAAACTTGAGTTGACAGCATAGTTGGGGATATTTGTGGGGTACACTAATCCACCTCACAGCTATCGGGTGTACTTGCCTACTAGTCGGAGGACAGTGGTTTGCAGAGATCTCAAGTTTGATGAGCAAAAGGAAATGCGAGTTTCCCTTGAGAGGGAGATACAACTACAGGTTGTGGAGGAACTGTTGGTTCCTAAGGAGGAAGAGCCTCAAACTGATGTAGAGCAGCCACATGCAGAGGTTCTAGGAGTGGATACATCCACTCAAGCAGAGTCTTCCAGAGATGGACAGAAGCGCACAAGAGCAGCTGACAGATTGTTGGAGGATGCAAGAGAGAATGTGGGAGCACCATCTTCTCAACGTAGACAAAGGAGGTCAATTGAGAGGTACACTGGATACATGGCCCTTGCTGGGGAATGTGTTGAGACCAAGCCATCTTCCTTTGAGGAAGCAGTGCAGCTGCCAATTTGGGTTGATGTTATGGTGGAGGAGTATGACTCCATAGTTTGTAACAGTGTTCGGGACGTGGTTCCGAGACCGGAGAACAAGTCAGTTGTGAGTTCTCGTTGGCTTTACAAAATAAAGAAAGTTGTTGATGGTAGTGTGGAGAAGCATAAGGAAAGATTTGTTGCCCATGGCTTTTCACAGGTCGATAGGATCATTTTGTTGCAATATATTTTGACAGAGGAGCAAGATGCTGACATTTTGACAAAGGCATTGTCAAAGTGTAAATTCGAGTTCCATAGAGACAAGATCAAGGTGGCAGATAATCCCTTTCTTGTTGAGAGGGAGTGTTGAAATATGGCAACAAGAATATTCCAATTTAATTTGTCCTTGAATTAAATTGTGAATTAAAATTGAATTTAGTCTTAACAGCTACTTGGAAATAATTAATTAATTTATTTTAAATTAGTTAGTTGGATAAATTCAAGTTAGAAGTCTTTCTGAAGTCATGAAAAATTTATCCCTTAAATTAAGGAGATAACATTGAGTTATATTTGAATTGTAATTAGTTAACTCAGTTTACTGAGTTAAGTCCAGTTAAATTAGTTCCAAACTGTTTGAGGAACTAATAGTGAGTTAACAGTCAGTTGATGCATGCATGCACTCAACTAGTGCTACTCCAGTTAACTGAATATTCCCTCATCAGAAACTCATGCATGTCTATTATGAGAAAGACCCAGTTGAGATTAAAGTCAAGGACAGTGTACTATCAGTTGCATGTGTTTTATCATGGAGAAAACTCATGCATGCAGTCAAGGATTTAATCCTTGAGGATTGCGCAGTTTTGGGGGAGATCATCCACTTGGTTGAAGGTGAATCATCCACAAGGAACAGCACAAGGAAATAGGAGCTTGGGGGGTAGAGAGGAAGGCTGGAGAGAAGCCAAGATTTCCTGTGAGCATCTGTGAGGATTGTACTGAGAGCTAACTAGTTGTGAGAGCTAAGGCTTTGTATGATTCCTATGTGTTTCCACCATGTATGATAATACAATAGTGTGGGGTTTTTATCTGAGGCTTTCCCCAAAGTATTTTCATGTGTATTGTGCCATTGATTCTTCTTCTTCTGGTTATATTGTTCAACTCGATCTTTAATCTTCCGCAAATTGATAGTAGAAGTAGGTTATAGTATTCTGCTTTGATTTATATTGCATTATCGGGTTAACCTACCATCAGATTTTCTACAGACTTAAAGACTGCAAAGGCTTGCCTCTCAACCTCCGAATAATTTAGGTGAGCTCCATGTAAATTGGAACTAAAGAAGGAAATTGAAGCTTCAATTTGTTGTTCATTAGGTTGAGTCAAAACTATTGCATAGGATTGTTTAGAAGCAAAAGTATAAAAAACAAAGTATTTAGAAAAATTAGGGATTGATGACGAAGGGGCATCAATGATTGCCTATTTTATTGACTCAGATGCTTTTCTTTTGATCAGTCCCCATTTGAAAATTGGCTTCTTCTTGATCATAGCCTGTAAGGGAAGTACAATTTGAGAGAAATATGGGACACATCTTTTGACAAAAATAATTTGTCCAAGAAAGGATTGCGTGGATTTTTTGTTGTATGGTAAGGGGATTTCAGATATCACCTTGATTCTATCTAGATCTATACATATTCCTTATTTAAACACAATAAATCCTAGAAGTTTACCTTCATTAAGAGCAAAAAATGACTTTTTTGGATTTAAGGAGATTCCAAATTTTCTACATCTTTTAAAGATCTGTTTTAAATCCTATAAATGAGTACTCCTTTGTTTAGAATAAATTGTAATATAATCTAAATACACTACAACTACCTCTGAAATCAATATCCATAGCTCTTTGTAAAGTAGCTCCAACAATAATCAGTCTAAAAGGCATTTTTTGATAAGCATAGGTCCCCCACTTAGTCCTGAATGTGGTTTTCAGTCTATCATCTGGATGTACAAGAATATGATTGTAACCTGAAAAACCATCTAAGAAAGACATTAGTTCATAACCAACAACATATTGTAATTTTTTTTCCATTGGAGGTAAAGGAAAATTATCCTTTTCACAGACTTTGTTTAAATTTCTAAAATCTATACAAATACGAATATATCCATTCTTCTTTCTAACTAGCACAAGGTTTGAGACCCACTTGGAATGCCTGACTGGGAAAATGATTTTAGCTTTGAGAATCTTATTCAGTTCAGTCTTAATCTGAGCTTCCAAGTTAGGGTGAATCTTCCTAAGCTTTTGTTGAATTGGCTTGACATCTGGAAGCATAGGAATGGTGTGTTGAATGATGGATGTGTCATAGGTTTTAAGATCATCATAATTCCATGAAAATATATCCTTGTATATTTTCAACAAATGAATGAAAGCATATCTTTCATCTGGTGAAAGTCCAAGGCCTAAATTGATGTTTTGAGGCTTATGATCATATCCTAAATTAACCAATTCAAATCTCAGAGTCAAACTTTGAAGCTTGCAATTAGTTACCTTTTTGAACCTATCTTTTAGATCATATAAATCTTTCAATTTCACTACAGGTTTAGGTAAATAATTTTCCTCAAAATATTTATTCAGCTTCTTGTCATGCTCATCTTCATCAATAATCTAATCAGAGTAAGACTCTTCATATGTCAAAAAACTTAAGATGTCATAGTCATCATTAAACACACGCTAATTAGTAATGTTGTTTGGAATGCAGGGGTGAAAAATTAATTCAATAGAAAAGTTGTCAAGACTGAAATCTTCAGGTGGAATGATTTTGGAAGCAACATTTTCTAGGAGGTTAGCACTAGCATTTTGTATTTTGGGGATAGGAGTTATGTTGAATGCAATGAAATGAGAAATCAAGTCTTGGATCAAATATTGGTAATGCTTAAGGTGACTACAAACAAAATGGATATTGTTTCTAACTTGTTTGATAAAAATCTCTGAGTTGCCAAAACATTTAAGGTATTTGATATCAAGACTAATGGATTTCTGTAAGCCATGTACCAATGCTTCATATTCGACAATGTTATTGGTACAGTCAAATTCCAATCTAAAAGCCAGCATAGTTTTTTCTCCATAAGGGTTAACTAAGATGAAACTAGCTCTTGCACCTTCATTATATTTTGATACATCAAAATAAATAGCCCGAAATAAATTATCATGCTTATTTACAAGTTTTTCTACAATATTAATACAATTAGATGAGTTTGTTTCGGAGAAATTTTCAATTTGAGATGAAACAAAGTCAGCTAAAAAGGGAGATTCTTGTGCTTGCAAATTTCCATAGAAAGATTCAAAAGAGTAACTTCCAAGAATATTGTTTTTAAATATGATTGGTTCGTTATCCTCATCAAAATCAGTAACTAGATATTTCATGTGTTTTTCCCTATCGACACAAATTTGATTGGGTTTTCCATTGTAGCGAAGCCATAGGTGTGACCAATCAGTTGCAAAGTAACCATGTAGTTTTTTAGACCAATCTATACTTAGAATAAGACCATAGAATTCAAGAATGTCTACAACTAATATATCTATTATTTGACAAACCTTTGAATTGGAAGATAACCTTATTAAAACAAAATTCATTTCTCCCAAAACTTTGACTTTTGTGCGATCTAATTGAACAATATGAACAACATATTTTTGTGGTGAAATATTTAATTTAAGACACACCGCATAAGGCATGACATTTGATGATGCACTATAATCCACTAAAAAGTTATGAACATTCTTGTTAAAAATCTGAAAAGTCAATAAAAAGGTTAGAGTATGGGAGTTTGATCTATCTCTAATCAAAATGGCATCTGATGGAAGAAACATTAGGAGGTTTTCCTTTCCCTTTTGAGGCCTTTGCAGTGACAACAGTAGGCAATGGAGATGTAGGAACTACATTTAATTCTTTAAGTAAAATCTTTTGTTGTTGTTTTAATTTACTAACCTCATAAAGGGAAATGTTGGATTTGATATTTTTCATGTCTTCCACAATATAATATTCCATAGTATCGAAGATTATCAAAGTTTTGGATGAAGAAGGAGATTTAGAAGTAGTTGGAAGATAATCTTAAGAAGGAGTAGAAGACTTCTTAATTACACCTTTGTACTTAGTAGGACAAGCAAGGGACTTCTGTTTTTGATTTGCTGGAGATGGATCATCAAGTCCTTTACTTCTAGTACTCACTAGTAGAGCCTCTTCTCCTTTTTCATTTTCTAAAGTGGTTAGGATGAAATCCCATAAACCATGAGCTTCTGCTAATTCTTCTTCTTGGGATTCTTCAACAGATAAGGTTTATTCTTCCTCTTTATCATATTGGTCAGTTTCGGCATTTGATTTAATGGTAGGTGGTTGTGACTATGATGGTTGAGTCATTTTGAATGGCTGAAAAGAATTTTTATAGGATTCAACTACTTTCTTCTTAATTTATACCATTTCATTAGAAATTACCTTCAAAACCTCTTGTAATCCTTCCAAGTCAAAAGGATATTTTGGGGCTTTCTTCTTGGATTCATCCTTGAAAGTAACTTTTTTGGTTTTCTTTCTTTCATCAAGAGCATTTTTCTTCCCAAGAGAAAGGATTCTCTTTTCTACAAATAAAAATTCTTTTATGTTTTCAAGCAATACTATTTTATTGGCTCAATATACGAACATAGCAATGTTTGAAGGAAGAGTAGAGATATACCATTCAATCTGTTATCACCAAAAAACAAAGGTTTACATTTTGTTAGTCATGGTCTTAGATAAGTGTCAAGTCACCCTATGTTTCAATGGGAAGTTGGTAGGTTAGGAGTCTCTAAGGCTTAATTTTTCATGTCCAAATAAAGTCTAGCATGTTTTTTCTATGTTTCATAAGTCCTACAGTCTTGTTAGAAACTCATAGCTTAAAGCCAATTTGAAAATTTTTGGAATTAGCCCTAAAACCACGTTTTCATAGTGCAGACAGTATAAATTGTCTGTTTTTCACTACGAAAATGCTACTCTTTAGGGAGGGCATACCCAGGTGACAAAGGAGTTTGCACTTCATTTTAGTGGCTTGAGTACAAAGGTTGGAATGCTTAATTTGTAGGTTTCTCCAAAGGTCATACAATTGATGACAGAAATTCTTAGGGGGCAAGAGACATGGTTCAAAAACTTCAGATTCAACATGGAAGCATGTAAGGTGTTCTTGAAGCTACAGTTTTCAGAAACCGACTTAACCAAGGCAGTTCCCAAAGACTACATCAAGGATAACTATACCAACCTGCTCTTCAACATTCACCGTTATTTCACCTGTGAAGGAAGATATCAAAAGGTTTATTCATACCATTTTAAACTCCTTTTACATTTTACTGGTATGATTTCTCTAGATTTTCCTTACTTCTTATTTCGAAGTATAGCTAAGATGGCAGATAAAGTACAGTTAAAATCCCAAGGATGTGAGACCTCCTTGTTTCATCATGGTCTAATTAAATTGATAGTTCTACATGAGCTCAAAAGGGTAAACAAAGATTGGTCTTCGTTTTTGTTTGTATGTGACTTTGGGACAGAAAAACAAGGTGCAAGACACTAGCCCTAGGGTTAAAGGAACTCCATCAGCAGAAACCAGCAAGTCTGCAATGTCCAAGGCAAAAAGGTATATTAAGTTAAAGCCTAGGAAGCAGGTGAAAGAGCAGGCAAGCAAAACCTCAGCAGTCAAAAGCCCAGCAGTCATTCTTGAAACTCCAAAATCTGCCAAGGAAAAGATATCTGAGGTTAGGGGAAAGACACAAGGGCAGACAACCAACAAACCACTTCAAAAGAGGTTGACTAAAAGCTAAGTTGCAAAGGAAAAAGGAAAAACAGTGATCTCGGGAGAAGGTTCAAGCTTGAAGGGTGATTTAAATGATATCTTAAAGGCCATTGACATTACAGAATCCCCTTTAGTGCAGGAAAATGTGCCAAAATTTGATCAAAGGAAGTCGAAGAAAGTGAAACCCTCCAAGAAACTAGAATTTGAAGATGATGTTGCAGCTTTTGTTTTTAAACCTAGAAAGCCCTTAACCAGGCAATCCAAGAAGATGTAGGAGTCCAATGTTGAATTGGAGAGAACAGAGGAAACCTTTTCTGTTCAAGAGGAGTTGACAGACTTACCATCTCCAAGACCTGGAGGAGACAAAAACACAGTTCCTGCCACTCAAACAGAAAAGGCCAGTTATGAAGTTATGGAAGAAAAGTTAAAAGCTACCAACAATGAAATTGCTAAACTAAGAGTGAGAGCAAGAAAGCATGCTGTTGAAAAGTCAAATTTCAAAAGGATGAAGGCTCTCTAGGAGGCTGAAAAGGTGTCCAAACCAGAAATAGTTAGCAGTGAAAATCAATACTTCACCTAGATTGTTCCTGCAATCAAAGAGGCCAGATTTGTAAGGAAAGTTAATGCTCAGCTCAGAGCTACAAACAAGGGGTTGAAAAGGTAGATTGAAGATCTGGAAATTCAACTAACCAAATTTGGACAAGGGTCTACAACAATTACGAAATAGGGTGTTGAAAGGAAGCAGTGAAGGAGATATAGTATAAACAGTTTTGGCACACAAAGAGAATGTTGACATATGAAGAAGAACATCTATAAGAAGAAGTGATTTAATTTTTTGTGGTTGATCATATCAGTCCTCTTGGAATTTTGAAAAAAAACCCAAAATAATAGATGTTTGAAGGCCGTATTGGAAAAAGAACATCACACAGTAGTTTCATAGCGCACCACGAAACTGCTGAAGATCATTATTTAGCACTTATGGATGCTTTTTGAAGGTAAGGTTGAATTAGTTCCAAATTTTGAGGTTGCTGGTGGATAGCTAATCATGTATGAACTCTCAGATGGCAATGATGTAGATAGCAGAGCTTCAAGGAGTATTTCGTAGGTGATATGAAGGCTGTGCTATGAAAACAGAGTATTTTCGTAGCACAGTCATGTTTCATTCTTTACACCATATGCTCTAGTTTCTTTTTGCACAGGTGGAAAATGATACCTTAACAGATTATTAATGTATGCCACATATACACCAGCAAAAAACTGTTTGAAGATAAGCACCAAGGGTTAAGGGCCTAAAAAGCAGGAACTCTATCCTATTCTTCAGGACAGTTAGGGCATAACTAAACAGGTTTTGAAACAGCACTATGGACATCATCAAATTCGAATACATGGCTGGAAGCTGATTTAAGAATGTATTGAAGACTCAGATAAGGTGGTTGAAAGCATTTTCTAGGAGTTTTACTCCTATTTGTATTAGGACTCTTAAAGAAAGCTAGCTGTCAAGTTCTAATTAAATAGTTTGTTTTGTGCATAGATATGTGTCCAAGTTAGAAATTCGAATTCCTATAAAGGTGGATGAGAGTATCCAAGGATGTAAAAATATATATTAAGCTTGAGAATCGAATTCCTAAGGGTTGGAAAATGTGATAGAAAAGGACTACTTTTGTAAATGTTGTGAAGGGACTGATATATACAGAAGCAGTTTAACTTTTCTGAAGTTGAGATTCTTAGTGTATTTCAGTGAGCTTTATCTTTTATTTTTGATATGTCTTACTTCCATAGTCTTAACGCTTATTACTCAGAATTCATGGACGAACCTGCTTTGACTTCCTTTAAGTGTTAAACTATGGTGAATTGAGTTCTTGGGTCCTATCTTTCAATGTTTTAATACTTATTACTCAGAATTCATGGTTATTCATGCTCTGACTTCCTTTAAGTATTAAACTTTGATGAATCACTTTTAATTACTTTCCTTTTGAATAACTTGATGTATCATTACTCAGAATTCATGCCCGCATGCTCTGACTTCTATGAACTTCAAGTTATTGAGACTTTCCTGAATTTGTTACTCTTTCATTGAATTATATTCAAGCCTCAGTTCATAAGAAAAGATATTTGTTATCTTTTTCTCTGTCGCTAACTCCATAGCCCAATGGTAGCAAGTCTCCATCTTTCAACATATAAACATATAAATCACAAACCATAGAGTTAGCCATCTATCTATATCTTTAATCAATATCATTAACCCTTGAGAGAGCCCTCTCAGGCCGAGGAGGCTAAGCCTTAGCCAAAAGATTGGTTTGAAAGTTACTCAGAGTCTACTTGATTAACAGCATATCAAGGTCAGATTTTGTGATAACACAATCTGTACATCAATCCCTGGTCTAAAAGTGTCTGGGATTTTATTCAGCAATTCGTTGAATCTAGAATTAAAATCTATTATTTTTTCACTTGGATTGGTATTAAGATTTGATAAGTCATTAATCAAAGTGACAGTTGTTCGTTCATCACCAAATTTAAACAAAAATTTCTCTTCGAACCTATCCTAGTTTTTTATTGATCCAGTAGGAAGAGTAAAATACCAAGATCCTGTAGACCCTCCAAATGTGTATGGAAAAAGTCTGACAACATAATATTCTTTTGTGACTCCATTTAGATTGATGGCTAACATGAAATTGTGAAGATCTTCCTCTACAGGGAGTCCATCATCAGGATTAAACTTAGGAAGCCACCTCTCTGGGTGTTTGGGAAGAGGGTGTCTATACTGCCCTAGGGTTATTCCATGGTCTTTGGGCCATTTTGGGAGTACTAGGAGTAGAGGAAGTAGAAGAAGATGTGGGGGATGATGAGGATTTACCAGTTTCCCTTAATAAAAGATATAAAAAATGGACAAGATATATAAGTGTGGGGTTAATGATGTAAATGAAACTAAGAAAAAAATAAATAAATAGACTTAAAATACCTATCCTGAGACATTTTTATTTATATATTTGACATTAGAAAGATCTCACATTTAACATCACAATATAGATCATCAAGTCATTTCATTTTGACTGAGAAAAGAAAAAAAAACCGTGTAGGGAAAAATGGCACCCATAACCTAATCCTAGTGTCAGCACTCTTCGCAGCCTCCTTTGGCGCATCTGGTCTGGGCCATGCTACGCTCTGGCCAACATGGAGGAACTACACTTGAACCTTAGTGCTCACTCATTCAAAGACATGGTCACTAGTTGGCCTCCAGACCAAGATTCGTTCTTCACAAAGTTTGCCTCCATATCGACCTTCCGCCCCTCGAGAGGAAATTTAGAAATGGAGATGCTAGACTCTCTCAAGAAAAAGAGTCGCCTTAGAGAAACAGAGAGACAGAGAAAGGGAAAAATAAAGAAACTCGCTCAGCAAACAAAAAGGCCTTAGACATCCCCTCCTCCACGGACACAGACTCAACAAAGACTCAGGAGCATATGCAAGAACAGAGGAAAAAGAAAAATAATAACTGCAACCCCATAGCCAAGAAAATCCTGGAACTAGAAATCTGGGACCTAGGAGTAGCAGTATATAGAGAATAAATGAAAGAACATGCAATAATATGCAATTTTATGGGCATATGGTTAACCGAAAGAGCCCTGAACTGGTGGATACAAAGAAAATGGACACCTAAGGGGGAGATAAGACATTAGTTGGGATCCAAAGCATTCTTCACAGTCATCTTTGACCTCCTAGAAGACAAAGATAGAATATTTGAAGGAGGTCCCTATTTCTACAACTCAATCGGACTGTACATGAGATATTGGAAGGACAACTTCACACTAGAAAAGGAGGATTTCACAAGAGTTCTAGTCTAGGTACACCTCTACTCCTTACCAACTGATTACGAGGCTCCTTCAAGTTTAAAAGGAATAGGGGACCAGTAGGGGGAGTACATCAAAATGTCAAAAGGAACCAGAAACAGTCATTACATTTCCTATGCCTGTATTTATGTATACATAGATGTCTTTGGAGCCCTTCCAGAAGCAATAAAATTAATCTTCAGGGATGAAGTTTTGATCCATAGTATAGACTATGAACACATCCCTTCAGATGTAGGAAGTTCCATGAGCACGGTCATATCTTTTGAGACTATCCTCTAAACAAAGCCCCTCAACCTCCTAAGCAGGAAAGAAAAAAAATATAGTGAAGGATACACTAAAATCAACTCCAAGAACAAGAACAATAGGAAAAAGGCGATCCCCAAGAAGAATCTACATAAGGAGGCAAGTCAGAATCCATTTGATGCATTGAACATCAATTAGGAACAAATGGAACCAAACTATCCGACAAGAGATGAAGTAGGAGAAGAGGAGTTGACCCAAGTAGACAGAGAACACGTGACAAGGATACGGTCATCAATAATAGAGAAAAGGAGCACTCACAAGAGGAAAAAAAAATGGAGCAAATAGCGTTAGAGGAAACACCAGAGGAAATCACCATAGAAGAATATCTGGAGGAGGTAAACCTAGCAACCATTGTTGAGGAATGGAAGTTAAATGGAATAAAAGCGATACCAGAACATCAGTTACAAAAATTGAAGGTGCTTACCTCCTCCAAGAAGATTTAAAACTCAAGGCTCTCCACCCCGCACAAGAAAGCACTGCATCAAAGGGAATCTTAGCCAACATTCCAGTAAGAGGATTCAATATTAAAGGTCCAAGTCGGAAAAGAGGTTGAAAGACCACCAGTCAGCTCCTCCAAGAACTAGGAGCCAAGATAATCAATGAAGGGAAGGTAAAATCTTTGGCCCTAAACCCCTCTCCATGCTTATGAATTGCATTTCTTGGAATATTAGAGGACTTAATAGTCCCAAGAAGAAATGAATCTTGAAAAACAGAATCTTGTCTGACAATCCTGATATCCTTCTAATTCAAGAAACCAAACTTGAGTCGATTCACCCTTCTCTCCTTCTCAACTCCTGTTTTAAGCCTTACAACTTCTTAGCTAACTCGGCCACAGGTTCGGCGGGAGGGATAATGACTCTATGGAAAAACTCTAAGTTTGACCTCATATCCTCTTTGGCCACTCATCATTCTATAACAGCGGTCCTGATAATTATTGGCCCTTAGGAAAGTATCTGCATAACCAATGTCTACGCCCCTCATAAGGTGATAGACAAAGTTAAAATGCTTCAATGCATCTATAGTCTACTTGATCCCATATATATCCCTTTCAAAATTATATCAGATGATTTTAATATGATAACTAATCTGGCAGAGAAGAGAAGTGGTATCTGGAAGCTAGATAAGGACTCATAGGATTTCCTTACAACCATAGAAAACCTCAACCTCATATACATACCCACCAGCAATGGAACTTTCACCTAGAACAACCGAAGAGGAGGAGATCGACAAATTGTCTCTCGGCTAGATTGCTTCCTCTTATTGGAGGCAACTTATCTTACCTCTTCGAAAACACAAGCGTGAATTCTCCCGCAAGCAAGTTCAGATCACTGGCCTATCTCCCTCAAGATTCAAATATCTAATGGTCCTAAAAATAAGCCTTTCAGATTTGAAGCCTTCTGGTTGGATCACCCAGATTTCATGGATAAAATGAAATAATGGTGGACCAACCCTCCCACCAGATCTAGCAACAAAATGTTCACTTTCCAACAAAAGCTAAAACATATCAAAGATGAACTCAAAAAATGGAATAGAAAATCATTCGACAATATCATCACGGAAAAAAACAAAAACAAAAAAAACTTGGAGCTCAAGCTGGAGCTTCTCCAGCAAAACATTATTGAAGAAGGGCTCACAGAGAGCAGCAAGCTAGAGGAACAAATATTACAACAAAGTTGGGAGGAAAGAGCCATCCAAGAAGAGAAGTTGTGGCAACAAAAATCTAGAATCAATTGGCTGAAATGTGGGGAAAAGAACACTGCGTTTTTTCATAAATCAATGATACAACACAGGAGAAACAACAGAATTCTGGCTCTGAAGAACCAAGAGGGACAACTCATTCACTCTCAAGAGGAGTTGGAAGTAGAGCTCACTCACTACTTCAACTCTCTTCTCAAAGACCCAAGGAATGACCAGGATCAGGATATTAAAAAAATCACCAACCACATCCCCAAAATCCTTATTGAAGAGCATAACAAAATGCTCCTAAGAAAAGTGTCCCTCTAGGAGGTGGAAGAAGTGGTTATGGGGATGCCCAATGGGAAATCCCCCGGCCTAGATGGTTTTACCATAGATTTCTATAAATCTTGTTGGCCCATCCTTAAATCAGAAGTCCATGCCCTTGTGGAAGAATCATGCTTTCATAAGTATGTCCTAAGAGCCCTCAACTCCACATTCCTAACCTTGATTCCCAAGGGAAAATCAGCTGACTCCCCGGACAAATTTTGGCCTATAGCCCTTTGCAACGTCATTTACAAAATTATCTCAAAAGTCCTTGCCAATCGGTTAAAATCCATCCTGCGTCTCCTCATCTCTCATCACCAATCTGGTTATGTGGAAGGTAGACAAATCATGGATAGTATCATCCTTTCTCACGAGCCACTCTCTCAAAATTCAAAATAAGCCTGGTATGATGATCCAATTAGACATATCCAAAGCCTTTGACAAGATTAGTTGGGATTACATGAGACAAGTTTTGGTTGTATTTGGTTTCCTCAAAGATAGTATCAAATGGATCATGGCAATGGTGTCAGGAGCATTCTTCTCCATCCTAGTGAATGGCTCCCCTTTGACACCCTTCCATCCTTCTATGGGCATCAGGAAAGGGGATCCTATCTCTCCCTTCCTCTTTTCCATCATGGCTGAAGAGTTAAGCCGCTTAATAACTGCTTCTTTTCATGCTAACAAGCTCTTAGGTCTACAGCCTCTTGCCTCAGCTCCCCCCTCCATGCACCAGCAATTCGTGGATGACACCCTGCTCATAGGTCTCCCTACCATCAGAGAAGCTCCCTCTTTCAAGTCCATTATGTCAAAATTTTATACAGCCTTTGGCACCACCATCAACCCTGAGAAATCCAAGTTTTTCTTCTTTAACACCCCTCTGCCTATCTACAGGAACATTTCTAGACTTCTTGATTTCCCCATTAGCACCCTCCCCTCCATCTACCTTGGGGTCTCCCTGATAGACAGGCTTCTCTACCAGGCGGCTTGGGAAGACCTAATCAGCAAGATGGAAAAAATAACTGCCAATCTGACCTTCAGATCTCTCAATCTGGTTGGACGCCTTATCCTTTTTAAATCAATTTTTCAGGCGATCACGCTCTTCTTGTACTCGTCTCTGGTAGCTCCCAAAGCAATCTCCAAAAAAATTAGAAACTTGCAAAGAAATTTCTTATGGAGAGGCGCAGAGGTAAAACAAAAATGGGCTCTTGTTGCTTGGGAAAACATTTGCAAGCCCAAAAAAGGTGGCGGACTTGGTCTCAAATACACAAAAATCCTGGGGAAGGCTATGGGAGCCAAAACTCTATGGAGATGGATTGAAAACCCTAAATCCCCCTCGGGAACCCTTTGGAAAGCTAAGTATACCCATTCCCTCTCGCAAGAACAAATTATCAGGCTAAATGGCAGCATCAAAGGATCAGTCATCTGGAATCAAGCATGGGAGAACAGGGCAATAATTCAAAAATATAGTTTCTAGGAGATTGGAAATGCAAATAAGGCTCTCTTCTGGGAGGATGCTTGGAAACAAAGGTTTGAAATCGATCAAGATCAATACTAATAAATAAAGATTGATATGAAAAATAAAGGGAGTACTAGAGTTAGCCAGTATTGGAAACTAAGGGCGAATGAGGACAAATGGAGAATCTAGCTGGATCAAGAAGACTGGGTTGTCCACATTAATCCTTAGGCTTGGTCTGATCTCTCATCAGAACTTCAAAAAAGAAAAATCATCCATGACTCCTTTGAGGATAAAATCTAATGGGGAAAAATTTATCAGGTCTCTTTAATTTAATAAAAGCCTACAGATACATAACCAAGCTAGACCAACTTCAACCAGACCCAAAATGGAACTCTATCTGGGATAGGAAACGGTGGCCTAAAATTTCAATCTTTCTATGGCTTGTTCTACGTAGGAATATCCTTACCTAGGAAAATCTAAGGAGAAAAGGCTCCATTGGCCCCTTGAGATGCCATCTTTCTCAACTAGAAGAAGAATCCACAATCATCTCCTAAATGAATGTCCATATGCATCCAAAATATGGGACTGGGTTTTCCTGGTCTTCAATAGTTCGGATTGGGATCCCTCCTCCATACAGAACACCATCGCGAACTGGAGACCTTCTTTCTCCTCTCATCCTTTGGTTAATCGTGCATGGAACTTAATACTGGGTCTAGTCTACTAGGCACTATGGAAGGAACGCAATGCCAGAATCTTCTGAGGCATCTCTACTCAGGAGGAAATTATATTATCGAAGATCAAAAGCGTTATTTGGGAAACAGTGGTATCTTCACCCACTCAAACTTCCAATGCCCCTCCAACCAATTCAGAAGCGATAATTATGTCAAGGATGGAACTTGTCCATATCATATTTCTGTAAGTATCCTCCCCCTTGAGGAATGATAAACAAAAATAAATATGGAGGTCGTCGGAGCTGAGCGCCATAAAGCTCAACTACAACAGTGTAGCTAAAGGTAACCCGGGCCAAACTGTTTTGGAGGTGTCTTTAGGAACACAAAAGGAGAAATAATATGGATTTATGAGGGCAACATAGGTTCAACAACAAACAATGTTGTTGAACTTCATGCTCTAGAAAATGGCATTACCATCGCACACAAGCTAAAGCTCAGTCCTTTGATCGTGGAAGGGGACTCTACTCTGGCCACTCAGATTGGCAAAAAACTTCAGCAGGGTATCGAGGTGGCTAAAGTTTCAAACAATTGGTGCCTAAACAAAATCATACAAAGAATCAAACACAAAATAGACAACATGGCAAGCCTACACTTTTAGGCCATCAGAAGGAATGACAATAAGCTCATGGACAGATTAGCAAATGAGGGTACAACGGGGACCCTTTGGCTGAACTCCAGATCATGGAATGACCTGGAGGATAGTGACCTTCGTCAGCACTGTGCAACCATCGATAACAAAGACAACAAAAATATTGAACAATAACTATTTGTGTACCCTCCATCAAGTCAAGGATCATACTAAGTATCGGAAGAAGGATGACACTGCGGTACACCTGCCCAAACCCATCCTTAGCACGCTAGATTTGTTATCCTTATCTGCCACCTCCCTCTTCCCCTGTGCAGTCATCACCATCCCATCACATCCCCTCTACATGGCTCTTCCCCTGTGCGGTCACTGCCATCCTGTCACATCCTCTTTGCATGTCTCTTCCCCCACTTCCCCTCCTTCATTATTCACACACTTCTCCTTCCCGCTCCCCCTCTCTGCACCTCACCTCCCTCGATCCCCTGGCCTCTATTTATTTCCCCCTCACACTCCTTTCTCCCATCATTTCCTCTCCTCTCACTCCCCCTCGCTTTTCCTCTGCTCTCTGGCTCCTCTCGCCCCCCAGTCCCTCTGGTTTACTCATGGACCTGAAGTGTAGTTCCATCCCTGCCTCCAATTAGGGAGGCATGCGCGGTCGTGCAACTTCCCAATGGCATTCTCTAGGTTCACCCCGCACTACCTGTGTTGAGACCTTTATGAGGCAAGCAACTTTGAACTACGCAACGACCATCAACCCGGAAACTCAAGAGCGCATCGTCAATCTAGAAGCCCAAGCTAATGTTCTTCGCAGAGAGGTAACATTTGAGGAAGTAGATGTGGACTTTTCTTGGATCCTTGATCCCACCCTCACCAGATCATGCGAGAATCTTTATGTGCGCACCATCAAAGCATGGTGGCAGATGAAAACAATTATGGGTCTTGCAATGCAGGAGTAGGAGGAGCACACTAAGGCGCTAGAAACCAAGATTGACAGTCTTACTGAGAAGTTTTTTATCTATGTTGAAGTCGTCCACCATTGTATTTTCATCACTCAAGACTCTCAGCAATACACTGTCATCAGGAAGAAATCGATGATGAAAGTCCACTCTGCAGCTGAAGGCTCACCAAGAATCAAGAAAGAGAACATTGGAGCCTCCTCGAGTCATTTGAACACCATCGCATCATAGGAGGGGAGCACTCAGGAGACTCCCATCAGCATGGATGAAGACCCAATCACCACCAACCAAGAATTACTTTGGCAAGCCCATTTTTGTCTCTTTTCCTTTGAGAAAGCCTGACTATTGCAGACTACCCAATCTCGGAAATAAACACCCTAGGCCTAGTCTGTATTACAATGACTATAATCTATACTCTCTTTTTGGAGTATGTTGTAAAAAGGGTTCCTGTTTGGTTACTCTATTGTATCTACCTTAGGCTACAGAACCCAATTTTGCCAAGGTTTCAATGTAAAAGGAAAAATACTAAAGTCGGATCAGACTAATCTGTTGGTCCTTGTGTCAGGTTCTCTCCCCCGCACAAACCAATCAATGTAATTAATCACTTATTTTAGTAATATATTATATCTTATTCACAAAAAAATAGATCATAAAGTCCTTTATGAGGTTAAAACGAATGAAGATAAATAATTTAATTAAATTAGTTGATGAAACTCATTGCACATATAAGATATCCTTGTTCATGCATATACTTAAAAGATTTCAATCAAACACATCAATAGTGATAAAGCTTAATTGTTTGCAAAAACATATATGATAAACACAATTAAAATGACCATTTAACTCATAAACATAGTACTAATACATAGATAGTAGTACCCGATATATGTTGACTCTGCTCATATGTGAAACAGTAACGTTCTACTTTCTATTAAGATCAGTTCAAGTTACAGTAATGCAAACAAAATATTTCTTTCCGAAATTTAGAGCCACTTCTTCATATCAATGAAGGGGATTTAAGTTTCTAGTGAAAATACAGATATAGTAAAGCACCATAAAATACTGGAGTAGTTTCAACAAACCACACTAGAAATAAAGTAAAAAGACAATAATAGATTTTAGTTGTAACAACTTGGCTATAGTTGAGATGAAGGCTGCTCTCCCATATGCTACCGAATTTCACATATATCTTTCATTGGAGTTAATTTAGGTGGATGATGAGGTTGTATGTGCATCCGTGCAGTGAATATTGCATCGTTGAGTGCTGGAAGCAGATGGGTGGTTGTGTTGGAAAGACACCTCAACATTAGCCACTGACTATGAGATTTAACTAGGAAATCCCAATGGCATTCCAAGTCAACATTTGACAAATTATTGATTTTATCGGTCTTATTCTTCGATGATTCCTACCATGTTTTATTTAACAATTTCACGTTGAGAAAAGTATCCTTGGGGAAGTCTAAAATCAGGTTGGCCTGTAATAAACTATCACCGATTGATTTAGTGAGATTATTTGAAATATCCCTGGCGTTGAATATTTCCATTTTTGAATTCTTGAGTTTTATTTCCCATTCTTGGAAAACAATCTCTTTCTGTGATTCTTCAATTTTAGGGAGATCATTTGATCTCCCCTATGTACTATCTTGCCAGTCTATATAATATGAAATCTTCTCCTCAACTTCCCTATAGTATGTCCTCAGATCGAACAATTGATTCACTAATGAATCACTTGATTGACACAAATCATGGATAGTGGCTAATTTATGACAAAAATCATGGATATTGGCTAATTTATGACAAAAATCATGGATAGTGGATTGTTGTTGAGCAAGGAGATTGTTTAGTTCTCCTGCTTCCTTCTTGAATTCATCTATCTTGGGATTCACCTTTAATTTCTCAATATTTTGTTGAAGTTCCTAGATTTGAATATCCCTTCTCTTTAGATCAGATTCATGTTGAATCTTTAAGTCATTGAAGTTATTTTGTAGTTCTGCAAGTTGTGCTTGCCACTATTGAGAAATTACTTGTTTTTCATTCTCAAAACCCTATTCTAGCTGCATAATCCTTTCATATTTCTCCCTTAGGAGTTGTTTTACTTCAGAGGCTTTATCAATAGTAGCATTGGCATTTTCTCCTACAAATTGTGAAAGCCTTCTAAGATCCTCAGCAAGAGGAGCTTGAGCATCTTTCCAAATTAATTCAAAAGAAGCATTACTAGGGACTAGGGCCTAGGTTTGTTCAATTCTCTTTATTTTTCTTTGTCTGCTAACCACAACTTTATGTATTAGACTATAAAACACATCAAGAGGAGGAATTTCTTCAATTTTCAAAACGACCTCAGAGGTTGGGAATATCGGGGTGATTTCAAAATCATCAATGTCCAGAGCTTTATCGAAGACCTCAATAGTAAGAAAGGTATTCCTTGTAACTTCAGGGGTCTGTATAATCTTCATATGAATGGAGTCTTCCGATTTTTAGGATTTGTTTCTTTAGTGAAATTCTCCCATATTGCATGTCTATTAGAGTTTCTTCTGCTTGAGAAGAAGAGGAAGTACCTATCTCTTTTATCTGAGATACATTAGGGACATGGGTTGTACTAGCCGAGACTTTATCCTGATCTTTATTTTTTTTATAAAGCATCAATAAATCCATAGGCAAGTGAGTTGTCCTTTTATTCATGTACTGTTTAAACTGAATCAATTCCTTAGGACTTAATTAGGCTACTACTAGTTTCTCAACCTCTGAATAGATAGAAACTGATTCAAATAAATCATAAAAAAAATTTGGCTCATTCATGAATTGCCTAATTTTCTCTTGTAGAATGACATTCTTGGCAGTATCATTAGGATCATATTATCTATTGGGAATAGTTGGAAAATTTAAACATTGAATTTCTTCAATCTCAAGACTAGCATGCCTGAAATTTTCAAGAGAATAGACACCACATTGAATAGGAAAGGTAGGCCACATTGTCTTTTTAGCATCTTTCATAACCTTTGAAAGGCCATTCCCTAAATTTTGGTAGGCTATCTCTCGAGCTAGGATTTTATCAGGAACATAAAGGGGAAACACATGAGGTTTTGTAAGACTACCGAAGATCTAGATATAATTGAAGGATTCTTCTCCAAACCATCTTCCAATTGATAATTAATCATTGTTGTCTTCAGGGGAATGTATAGGAGCCCTCTCATTAAAGATACTTTGGTGGATGGGCAACATAACTCCATCGAAAATTTTATAGAGACGAGGCTGGTATTTGGATTCCCAGAGTATGTTATGATAGATATGGATAGGTGTAGGGTCTTCTATGGTCCATTTCCATCCCATAGATGTAAAATTAGAGGTGAAACGGATAACATCCATTATATAGGTGCTCATATAGAAAGGGGGAACAATGTTCTCAGAAAAAGTGTGCTTTTTCCTATAATTCAAGATTTGGGTGCCTATAGTGTTAGAAAAGATAGCTACCCAATCCATAATATATCCATATAAGGTAGCATCAATTAAGGATACCCACTGGTCCGAGAATTTCTAGGTATTAGGGTAACCATAGATTCTACAAATCATAGCATCTTTATAACAGAATGGTTCAAAAAGGAAAGCAATAGAATACATACCCTTATCATCACACTTTTATTTGTTGGGATTCCTTCTCCATCCTTTGATGACCACTGACTGATCCTCATTTTCTTTCACGAATTTTTCTATAAGTTGCTTGTAGTATTTTTTCTGGGGTGGTGGTAGTTGATACATCTCGCTCAAATTACTACTAGTAAATAACCCAATAACTATGTTCCTCTTAGTCATGAAATTCCTATCTGCAGTATTAATATGGTCGATAACCCATTTAACCATATATTTATAGGGCATGATGTTGGGCTGAGCTGCAATCTTGAGCAACAAAGAATTGGCAGCGTCACTATAAGTAGTTTCAGAAATAGGGGAAGAATCCTTAGTTGTGGTTGTTTTCTATATCACCCTAGGTTCTTCACCTTCAAAGAGTTTATAAATGGCTTCCTAAGAAGAGATTTAGTAGCTTCAGGTGGAGGAGCGACCAGCTGTTGTTGAACAATGAGTTTCTTCCTAGGTTTAGTTTCCCTAGACATTTATGTTGATCTTTCCTTATCGCGACTAGCCTACAAAGAAAACATGGGAATAAGCGAAGACTTCCTTAACTAACCAATTTCATCTTAATTTATGTCTTTATGAGAAACAATCTAGTGATATCAAGCCACAACTATGAAATGGTTTAGAACTTTGAAATCATAAATTCATTACATTTTTCCATTAAATGATAAAACATGGGTTTGCATGGGTTTTTGTACACATCAGCATATCAGAGTATTATATCGGAGAAATCTTATGGTCGTATATTTGAAACATGAGATATTCTTATTTTATAATGGGCTTTTATTATTAAAATGTAACGATTAAAAATATAAGTGAGAAGGGAAATCAGAGGCCCTTTATCAGAGATTTGATATCGGGGGTTGAAAAGAGTGACAACCGATTAGAATTTTCGATATAGATAGGGGGAGTTTAGCGGAGATCGGAGGATTGGGAATATTGGAGATCGGTGATATGAGGATATCAGAGTATAAGAGATGTAAGGATATCAGAGTATCGACAATGTCATATATCGAAGGATGGGCGAAAAGAGATATTGGAGAATCGGGGGATTGGGATATTGGAGTATTTAGAGTGATGCCTATATTGAAAGCTCCGATATTCAGAAGCTCTGATAATGCTATGTGGCAATATTGTGGGGTCAGGCATTTTATTATTATAGTCGCAAAGAAGCATTTTATTACTTTTAGACTTTAAATATTTGAAAATTTTAATGAGGGAGGGATTTATCGCAACTTATCCTATGGGACATGTTACAAAATCTAAAATATTCCAATGAAGTTCTTCCAAAAATAGATTTTAAACAAAAGGCTATGGGTAGCTTATTTATGAATATGTCTTATGGGCCTAAGCTCCGATATGAAGGCTCCCATAAGGGATATTTCTCATTTAGTCAATTTTTTTGGAAAAATAAAACTAATATTGTCTTATTTTATTAAAACTAAGGATTTTATCCTAAATCAAAAGGGTCCCCATTATTTATTAGTTTTACTATTAACCTTAATGGGGGGTTGTTGAGTAGTACAACATGTAGTTGTTGAATGAACTTACATATCTTCCTATCTTGATTCCATTCTATCCTTTCTTCTTCCACCCAGTTAGATTGTGGAATGAAAATAACACATAGTAAAGCATTATAGGCTTCCTCCTTCATTGAAAGTTCATCTTCCACAATATTTTGTTTCCTATTTTGTAGATAATTTCAAAGTCGTAACCTAGCATATTTGTAAACCATTTTTTCTAGTATTCCTTTCTTCCAAGAAGTACTCCAAACTATCATGAATTTTTCTTGTTTCGAAGTGTCTTCCTACTAGGAATGAATGGGAATTCCTAAATACATTTAGTATGGCCAACATTTCTTTCTCATAAATGGCTTTTAGTAAGGTATTTCCTTTGATTTTTCTACTTTCAAAGGAAAGGGGGCTTCCTTCTTGCATTAAATATATTAATTCCATGGCTTGAGGCATCACAATCCACAATGAATATTTTTGTGAAGGTTGGTGTGGCCAGGATGGGATTTCTACACATCGCCCTCTTTAATTATTTCAAAATTTTTGGTTATATTTGTAATCCAATAAAATGTTTATTTGTTTAATAATTTTGTTATAACTACTGTTATTTGACCATAATTCTTGACAAAATTGTAGTAATACCTTCTAAATCCTAAGAATCATATGAGTTTCTTCAAGGTCTTGAGGATTGGCCATTCCCTCATATATTTAATTTTGTTAGAGTCTATTTTGACACCTTCATGAGATACAATATGAACCAAATATTCTACTTCTTGAATATAGAATGCACACTTAGAAGCATTTTCATATAGTTGTTTCTCTTCCAATAGTGTTAAGACCTTTTTAATGTGTTGTACATACTCTTACCAAAATTGGTTGTTGATTAGTATGTCATAAAAAAATACTAACATAAATTTTTTGAGGGTGGGTTTGAAAATAGAATTCATCAAGCTTGGAAGTGTTGAAGGTATATTAGTAAGTGTGAATATCATAACCAAAAACTCATTATGACCTTCATCCATTCTAAAGGCTATTTTGGGAATGTCTTCTTGACTCATTTTGATTTGATGACATTCAGAATAGAGATCCAATTCAATAAAGAAATTTTCTCCATGCAATTTTCCTAATAACAATTACAGGAATATGAAACTTATCTTTGATTATCATTTTGTTTAGATATCTATAATATGAAAATATTACACCATGATCCATCCTTTTTTATAGCCACCAATACTATTGAAAAGAGGCCACTCCGGCTAAGCTGAATGATGATATCCTCCAACATTTCCTGAACCATATGTTCAATCTCACTTTTCTGTCCATGTGGACACCTATAGGGCCTAATGCTAGGTGGTATACTCGTAGGTTGAAAATGAATAACATGGTCATGATCTTGAGAAAGTGGAAGACCCTTAGGCATCTATCCATATACCTTGGAATGATTGTTGATAACTT
Organism: Pinus tabuliformis; assembly: GCA_031772625.1. Lineage (NCBI taxonomy): Eukaryota > Viridiplantae > Streptophyta > Pinopsida > Pinales > Pinaceae > Pinus > Pinus tabuliformis. The sequence continues at coordinate 424,803,839 of CM062816.1, forward strand.
TTTCGAGATCATATGGGATAAAGGATACATATTTTGAACATCTAATGAACACAATTATTTATTTACACCATGGAATCCACTTTTTAGCAATTTTGTAATGTTACTACAGCGTATCACTTTAGATGATTATCCTTGGATACCTATAAGCTCAATTTCCTTTCATTCTAAGGAAAATATCTTGAAAATTAAGGGTCATTGTTCTGAATGGTTGTACCCATTAGGCATATATTACAATATCAACACCACCCATTTGAATTGTAGTCATGGGACTATCCAATAAATACTTCCTCATATTCAAGTTAATACTACAGAACTTCCCTAAATTTTTTATGGTGCCTACATCTATAATCATTACTTGAAATTATGGCATTGGATACACAAAGTAGTTAAGAAGTTTCTCCAATATGTAATTGACAAAGTTATGGGTACTACTTGAATCAATAAACATTGTTACCTTTTACTTTTTGATATATACCTCTATCTTTATGGATTATGGAGTACTAATGTTGGCCAATACATGACAAGATATTATTGGAGTATTCGCTTCTAGCTCTAAATCTTGTGATGATTCCAGTTCTCGATCTTCTTCATTTTCACAATCTATGTAGAATAAGTTATTCTCAATATAGTTATTCCCTTATCATTCTTGATGTCATAGTTGAAACATAATACATTTTCTCTTCTTTCATCCATTTGTTTAGGTCTCAACCTTGTTAGTTAAGGAGAGGGAGCATGATGTTCTCTATAGTTATTAGTGACCAATTTCATAGTAGCCATATTTTCACTTTCAAGTTTCCTTGCTAGACTAAAAGCATGCTCTAGGGATTCAGGTTCAAAGAGATGCATAAGATATTGGATGCTTTCCTTTAAAGTTCCCATAAATAGGTCTAACAAATTATTCTCTGAAATGTTCTTTACCATGAGACTTAACTTTTGGAATTGTTGAATGTGTTCTATAATTGGACCTTTTTCTGAAGATTTACTAGTTAACCAAATAATTTATTGCTATTAATAACCCCAAAATGTGATATCAATTCCTCCATAAAAAGGGACAAATATATAATAGAATCATTTTCCATTTCACAAATCCATTGATACATATAAAATGATATTGTTCTAAATACATGGCTTCCATATCTACCTTTCATAAAGATATTACTTGGTGTAGATCAAAGTATTGTTTAATATCGATGATCCATGTTAAAGGTTTGTTACCATCAAACTTTGTCATACATATATTTGGAATGTAGTAATTTCTTGGAGTTGGCTTGAATCCCTAATGATGTGGATCTTGGATTGAAAAGTCTTGATTATGGTTCTTCGATTCAATATTTGTGCTCTAAAATTGTGATAAAATGCTCCCCATATGTGATTGATTCTCAACACCTTGCTCCTCCTTATGTTCATGATTTCCTTGGATCTCCATTTCCATTTAAGGGAGATTCTATAATAGCAAAGTTTGTATTTTTTTATTTCTTCCTTGTTTTACTTTCATCTTTTGTTCGAAATGTGACAATTAATCTTCCAACTTGGGTACACTATACTGTACATATTCTATATCTTCATCAGTCATAAATCAAAATAACTTTTGAAGCACCCATAGGATCCGTGTGAGTAAATAATAATGCTCCTATTTTTCTTCTTTGTCACAAATTTTTAATCACCAAAAATATATCTTCCAATCAAAAGTTATGTCAATTGTAAGTTATGTACCTTTTAAAGCCCTAATTTGTAGACTATCAAGATCAATGACCTTTGTCCTTTTATATCTCTAAAATTTGAGGCCTTCTAAATATGAAATTTTAGCTTGTAATTCACTACAATTCCATAGGTCTAACCAAAATTTGTTGTGTCAAGTGAAGGTTATGGTAACTTTCCCAAAGCTTGTCGACATTTTGTCTCTTATTAAGATCAAACTTGTATAGCATGTCATGTGTCCAATTCTTCAAATATTATTCTAGAATTTTTACCTAAGGTAACTTGATATGTTTTCTTGTATCTCTTAAAATTTCATAGTCTAAAGTGTCCCAAAAAAAATTATAGTGAAAATTCCATGATCACTCATTTGAAATTGATTTCAAGACCATTCACAAACCTTAACTTCTACAAGGTATATCTTTGAAATTATAGTGAAATATAATATAAAATTTCTATTAAATGTACCTTGAGATGTTTTTTTAATATGACCAAAATTTTAGTCTCTAAATCTTCTTGGAAAAATATTTATAGAAGAATTCTAGTATCATTCATTTGAGAAAAAAAAAGTTCATTCACAAACCCTAACTTCCATAGGGTATATCTTCGAATGTGTAGTGAACCAAAATCCAATTTTTTTATCAAACATTATGGGAGATGTATTCTCGATCTTCTCAAACATTCACATTCTGAATCATGTTAAAAACGGATTTATAGTGAGTATTCCAAAACGATTTGTTTGGAGTAGAAAAACCCTAGAATCATAGCTTTGATACCAAATGTTAAGAAACATGCACCATAAAAATCATAAGAATCTAATAAGTATAGTCCACTTGGAGGGGGAAACCTCCTTTAACAATGAATATAATGTATAAGACAGTATTTTATGATCCTAATATTTGCTCTACTTGGTGTATATATAGGATACAAAGGGTACAATTATAATGAAATGGTTCAATGAAATGTTTTGGCTTATGTAACATTATAACAATAGAAATGTACTAACTAAATATCTAGGGATTAATAAGGAATTTTAGGGTTAAAATGAGGCTTGTATAGGGCTTAATAAGGACAACACTATCTATTATGTCTATGTGCTAGAGAATTGTTTAGAGATTTGCTACTCTACATGTTTATGTTCTCTTCCTCATCATAATCCTTTGGTTCTACAAGATTTCTCCAATCTTGTGTTAGTTTTATAGTTTTAATGTATTTCCTTTCGAGAGTAATACTATAACATTTGCACAAAATTTAGACTAATAAATGGCCTAGTTTATATTATGATAGACTTGGGGAATGAAGGTATTAGTGGAAAGAGTCAAAAAAATTTCTTGTCATTACTTTTAAACTATTAATATAAAGATTTTTTTTCTTCATCCTACCAATTCCTTGTGCAATTATATTCTTTAACTTTTTATTTAATTTGATGAATTGTGGATGGGACTAATTCAGTTAATATTGGTATAGCATCTTTCCCCACAATGATATAGAGATGTAGTTTTTGGCCTTCCATTTCCTAATGCAAACTTCTTTTCCCCAATGAACTATTCTAAAAACCATTTTTAAGTTCGCATATGCTACCCTTACTTTGGCATAACATGTATATATGTGACTCGCATAAAATCAAAACGTGTATGTCTATAAATATCTTCAAAGAAACCTATGTATGCATTAAAAATGAACCAAAAAAATGTAAATGTTTGCATTAAAGTGCATTTTTGGGTGGGGTTTACATGTTAGAATAAAAGCCACTTGTTATAGCTTGTACCACAATGACCCCAACCAATTATTTGGAGTATAAAAGCATGCCTAGGGTGGTGCATTGGATTCCTTGATTTAGAATCCTTATGCTGACAAAATTTCCTTGATCTTAAGTTTGCATTTCCTTATGCTTTTAATCATTCTCCTAAGAAAGAAACCATTTTTTTACGATCTTCATGTTTTCCCGTGAGTTGACCCTCTTATCTCTCTCATTCAGTTTATAAGTGAAATACTAGTAACAAAGACCTTTAGTGGCTAGTGTTATGAAACCAACTCACAAAACAGAAGAAAAGATAGATCAATGACTTAAAAAATAGCCTCTTCGAGGGTGAAACCTCCTTTCCATCACATAAATGAACAATTATTGGATGATACAAATGATAGGACCTCCTTGGTATATATAGGAGTCTAAGGGGTCACAATATAATCAGAGCATACATAACAATAATAATGTAAGGTTACAACAATAAAAATAGTGACCTTCTATGGGGCACAATAATAACAACATGGGGGATACATGGGCACAACAATAACAATAGTGGGATACACCAACAATAACAATAAATGGGATACACTAATATTATAGGGACCTAACATGCCCATCTCCTTCAAAAAAGTGTTTTCCTCAACACTTGAGTAGTTTTTTATGCCTCTGTATAAAATTCTCATCCTCCCATGCGGAATCTTCAGCAGGTAAGTTCTTCTACTTAATGAGATACTCTGAAATTAATCGATTTAGTAGCTATCAAGTGTTTCTGTGACTGGTTTAGGTTCAAATATGATTTTTCCTTCTTTGTTAAGTTTTGGAAACATTGTTTGAACTGGGATCTTTTCACTGATAACCTTCTTTAAGCATGAAATATGGAAAACTGGGTTTACTCGGGAAGATGCGGGCAACTCCAATGTGTATGCCATATTACCAATATTCTGCTACACCTTGTAAGGAACATAATACTTGGGTGATAATTTATTATCCTTCTTAGGTTGCTTGAGGGAATTTGTTTGTATGGTTGTAGCCGTAATAATACCCAGTCACCTACATCAAAACTTATTTCACTGCAATGTTGATCTACCTGTTGTTTCGTTTGATTTTGTGCCAGAGTGAGGTTAACCTTTAGAGTTGGAGAACTTGTTGTTGATGCTCGATGTGATCTTCCACTGCTTGAACCTTAGAATTTTCTCTTAAATATGATGTGATGTATGGTGGATGATATCCATAAAGTGCCATAAATGGGTTCATTTTTGCTGCAATATGGAATGAAATGTTATACCACCATTCAGCTAGAGGTAACCACTGTACCGATTGTGCTTGTTTATTAGATACAAAGAAATGAAGATATCCTTCCAAACATTTGTTCATCGTCTCATTTTTCCATCAAATTGAGGATGATAAGTTGAGTTATGATCTAATTGAGTACGAAGACAAGAAAATAATTCCATCCAAAAATTTCCAATGAAAATGGGATCTCTGTCAATTACATTAATATTTGGGCTTCCATGTATCTTTTGAATTATTTCCATAAATATAATAGCAACTAAACTGGCTTTAAAAGGATGAGATAATTCATAAAAGTGTGCATACTTGATAAATCTATCAACTACCACCATGATGAGACTCTTTCTTTAAGAATTGGGTAAACGTGTGCTAAAATCCATTGAGACCTCCTCCCAACGCTGACATGGAATGGATAAAGGTTGTAACAGACCCAATGTCTTAATTATCTCAACTTTATTTTGTTGGCAAACCAAACTTTTGCCACAAAATTCTAAATATCATATTTAAGGCCATCCTAGAAAAATTCCTTCTTGACCCTGTGGTAAGTTTTTAAAAACCCTTAGTGCCTTCCTAAAGGGGAGGTGTGTAATTCCAAAAGAATATTTTGTGTAACTTGGTAATTCTTACAAAGATATAAGTGATATTTGTACCATAATCAATCATTTTTCCAGCTAAATGTATCATATGTACTGGAATCTTGCTGCAACTTTTGAATGAGTGTCCACACCTCTTCGTCATTCTTCCATTCATCCCTTGCTTCGGTTATCCAATTGGGTTGGATAATAGAAATGACACAAAGAAATTCTTCCACATATTCATCCTTTCTTGAGAGTGTGTATGCAACAACATTTTTCTTCCCTTTTTTGTATATGATTTCAAAGTCATAACCCAACATATTTGTGACCCATTTTTGTTGCACTTCTGAAGATAATATTTGTTCCAAAAATTATTTAAGACTATCATGATCTGTTTTTACCTTGAAGTGTCTTCCCGTTAGGTAAGTTCATTATTTATTTAGTGCATGTAGTATTGCCAAAATTTCGTTTTCATAAATAGGTTTTTGTAAATACTTTCCTTTGGTTGGATGAATTTAAAAAGTATTGGTTCTTCCTTATTGTATTAAAAAAACACCAATTCCATTTCATGAGGCATCAAATTCCACAATAAATGTTTTTGTGAAGTTTGGTGTAGATAAGATCAGTGCTTGGCACATTGACTCTTTAAGATGTTCAAAGACCTTAGTTGCTTCTGGAGTCCAAGAAAATTCATCTTTCTTCAATAATGTTGTTAGAGGTGTTTCTATTCTCCCATAATTCTTAACAAACTTGCAATAATACCCTGTCAACCAAATAAATTCTCAAAGATGCTTTATGGTTGTTTCCTTAATGGCTTTAATTTTCTTAGGGTCTACCTTAACACCCTCATGAGATACAATATGACCCAAATATTCCACCTCTTGTACTTCAAAAAAAAACATTTCAAGGTTTTTGCATATAAATGTTTCTCCTCCAATAGTTTGACCACCCTGTCAACATGTTGAACATGATCCTTCCAAGCCTTGTTGTAGATTAGTATCATAAAAAAAAATAACACAAATTTTCTAAGGAAGAGTTTGAAAATGGAATTCATCAAACCTTGAAATGTGGAAGGTGCATTAGTAAGGCCAAAAGGCATGACCAAAAATTTATAATGAACCTCATGATTTCTGAATGTTATTTTCATAATGTCTTCAGTCTTCATTCTAATTTGATGATATCCTTAATGAGGATCCAACTAGGTGAAGTAAATTTCTCCCTGTAATTCATCCAACAAATCATCAATGATAGGAATGGGAAATTTATCTTTAATAGTGAGCTTGTTGAGATCCATATAATCTGGAAACATACACCATGATCCATCCTTCTTGTGCACCAATACTATTGGAGCAAAGAAATAACTTTTACTAGGTTGAATTATACCGACCTCTAGAATTTCTGCAACCTTATGTTCAATTTCACGCTTTTGGGCATAGGGATATCTATAAGGTCTAATGTTTAGAGGAACACTTCCTGGAATCAAATGAATAACATGATCATGATCAAGAATAGGTGGGAGGCCTTTGGGAGTCTCAAATACCTTGGAATGATTGTCCAAGACTTTTTCGAGATCTGGAGAAATAGATGATTTTGATGTTTGAACCTCTAGTGAGCGTAACTATGCAATTACGCACCGTCGTTATTTACTTATAATATTTATAATGCCATTAGAGATGATTATCTTTCATGGTTTCCCTACCATACCCCTTAGTTAAAATTCCTTTCCTTCCCAAAAAAAATTCAAGAAAAGTTCTTGAAAATTAAAAGTTATCGTCCCCAAAGATTGTAACCATTGGACTCCTAGTACAACATAAACACCACCCATTTGAATGGAAAGCATTGGACTATTCAATAAATATTCCCTAATGGTTAGCTTGATATTATGGTACTTTCTGGAGAAACTTATAGTTCCTCCATTTACAACCATCACTTGACACTCTAGTGCTAGATATAGGAAGCAATTCAATTCCTTGGCTATCTTACAATGAATAAAATTATGGGTACTACCTAAATCAATTAACATTATTACATTTTTCTTCTTGATATATCTTTCTATCTTGAGAGTTTGAGGAGTGGTAATTCCTACCAATGCATTACAAGATATGGTCATATTCATTTATTCTTTCTCTGGGGTTAGTTTTTGGTGTATATCCTCATCTTTTGAAGCTTCTTGTTCCTTTTCTTCCTCCTCTTCAAAATCCATGCAGAATAATTTCTTCTCAAAACACTTATGACCTTTAGTGTATTTTCTATCACAACTGTAACAAATCCCTTTTGCTCCTTTTTCCTCCAATAGTTGTGGTGTCAACGTTGTAGGTTGTGGAAGGCTAGGAGCAACAACACTTCCATCTTTATAGTTGTGTCTGGTAGACTTTTTGTTTCCATAATTTTTCTTTCAACATTTCTTGCCACCATGAATGCCTTCTCCAATGAATCAAGTTCCAAAATTAGGTGAACCTCATGTTGGATGTTATCCTTTAAAGTCTGTTAAAATTGGCAATTAGGGCCAAACTCCATGTGGGTCATCATATTTATGGCACCTGATATTTTTCGTGGATCCCTCTCATCGAGAGGTGTAGTATTGATCTAAAGATCATCTGATTCCGACAAGTATTCATGGAGTTATGAATTTATTTGTGTTATAAGACAAATTGTCAAATCGGCCAGCAACTTATGTAGGCTCAAAAGCCCAATAGTCATGTCTATTCATCATCTACGTTTTAGTATAAATAGGAGAGGAATTGAAGTCATTTGAGTGACACACTCTTCATGTGATCTCCTCCTCTCCACGTCTTTGGGTTTTTGGTGAAGGAGAGACACTAAGAGTATGCTGGGCTTAGTAGATGATTCCCTAGCCACAGTAGCTGATGCCCTAGCCACAGTAAATGATTCCCTAGCCACAGTAGATGATGCCCTAGCCACAGTAAGGATGACCCCCTATACGTTGTCTCAAGAGGCTCAATCCACAGATGAAAGGAGGGCTAATATAGGCCCTAAATGAAGGTCTGAATCCGCTGTCTATTGACCCTATAAGCAGCAAGAAAGAGACTCATTATCAGCAGTCACAAAAGAGGCATAACCGCAGTTGGAAGGAGACTTACCACAAGTTCTATTACGCAGTAAAAGAAGGTATTTAAACCCTATATCTGCAATTGAATACGCTGCACAAAGGAGGGCTAAACGCAGTCAAAAGAGACCTCATCTATTCGTTGTTGAGGATCCCTAACCCACTATCCTAAAGAAGATTTATACGCAGTCAAAGGAAGACCTATATGTTGTCGGAAGAAGCTCCTCCTAAACATTGTCAAGGAAAGGTCTTAGAGCTAGTGTTATGTGCAACCCTTATTCCGCAACTAGAAGATCTTATATGCAGCTCTAAGAGACCTGCTACAGTCATCTAAAGAGGTGTCATAATGCCACATTGTTGTAGGTGACAGTGTGGCCTATTTAAGGACTGTTTGGACAAGTTAAAGTTATTCTTGAGAGGCAATAGAATCTGCAATAAGGAGGAATTAAAGGTTGTTGTTTAAAGTTGTCTGGATCCCTAAGCTACAACCTATAAGTGCCCTAACCAGTCATCATGACAGCATCAAAGACTGTAATGTGTAGAGCAGCAAGTTGTGTATAGCAACTCAACAGTGGAGTAGTATGATGCAGCTCAGGAACATGGTATGATGTTGTAACAAGAATGCAGCATGGTTGCAACACGATGGGGGCAGCAAAGTGATGATGGATGATGTATGATGAGTGCAGCATAGCAGTTATTGAGTGCAGATCAACAATATTAGGTGCAGAACTGTGATAAAGAGCAGCTTTGTGATAGAAGAAGCAATATGAAGTGCATGGCATGGTCATTAAAGTCCAACATTGTAACGATAAGTACAACATGGTACAACACGAAGAGGTGCAGCAAGTGGACAAGATGTAGCACTATGATAGGTGAAGGAGTCACCTTGAAAATTCAGTTGAAGCAACATGTTTTCAACTGATCTCATATAGATATATAAAATCAAAGTGTTGACTTCTGTTGTAAATGTACTATCTCTCTCTCTCTGAACTTTGAAGAACATAAAAGAAGAATTGATCAATGGTTTCCCCACATTGGGGTTTTTCCCTGGCCAACGCCACATCTTGTGTCCTCTTGTGTTGGCTTGTCTTCTGCAATTTATGTTTATGTTCTATCCGCAGTTTACTTTAATGCTGATGTGATTGCTAATTTGGAAAAGATATTGTGCTAACTGAGAAAATTGAAATAAATTGCTCTAAGCATAGAACATACCTAAAATTAACATGGTATCAGAGCTGAGGTGAAGGCAATGCCCAAGCAAGAGTGAAAGAGAAATCACTGAAGACAGTTGGGAAAGGACAAAAGGATCAGTGGATTCCTCATCCCTCTTCAAATTCACCAAGGGTGAAGTCAAAGCAGAGAAAATTATCAGAATGGCGTAGCGGAATATGGCCTACCTAAAGATCACTTCATTGGAAGACCAGATCTCAGGGTGGAAGGAAAGGCAGATAACTAGTTTGGCCATTATGTGTTGGAGTGTCCGAATGACAGGGACACATCACTTGATGATGATAACAATCATTCTAGGGACATCTTCAATGATCAAAGGAATGACAGGTAATGAAGGTCATCAAGGAAATGGCTGACTCTTCATAGAAAGCAAGGAACCCTAGGTATGAAGAATCAAATGTTGTTTTTGATAAGATAAAGAAGTGTTATCTTGTATTGGTCCTCTCCTTCAGATTCTTTGGGAATCTGGCTTATAGATTGTAGTGCTTCAAGGCACTTCATCAGATAAATGGTTGCACTCTCTAATTTGGTAGAGATGGAAACAATTGTGGGATTATACTTGGAGCCTATGCCACCTATCCAGGAAAGGGTGTAGGGAATGTTAACTCTCAATTAAATAAGGGTAACTCGATTCATTTACAGAATCTCTTTTATGTACCTGATCGCAGGAAGAACCTGGTGTCCATCTTGGAAATGAAAGTCAAAGGTTTTAGGGTTGCATTCATCGATGGAAAGGGATGTCTGAATTAAAGTATAGCATGAAGGTACATGTCTGAGATGTACCGAAGGAAAATCTTATAAGGGGACCATTCCCCTCATGCAGCAGGTCCACAGGTTTGGAACAACCCGAGGAGTTTGAGATTCATGATCGGGAATCTCATGTATACAAGTGGAAGAAAGCCCTCTATGGCTTGAAGAAAAACACCCAGGGCGTAGTATGATAGGATTGATAGCTATCTGATGAAGTTGAGATTCACTATGAGTGAAACCGATCCAAACCATTACCCAAAGGTTGTGGATGATAGACCTCTCATACCAGCACCTTATGAGGACAACCTATTTCTGACAGGTGTAGACCCTCTCATTTGCAGAAGTAAGAGGGAGTTGGATTCCAAATGTGGAATGATAAACTGCAAGCCTATGACTACCTCAAGGATCTTAACTTTCAAAAGTTATATGGTAGTGATGTCGAACCAGATTTGGGAAATGCCTCTAAGTTTCATAAACCCATTCGCGTTGATGTTCTTGGTGAACTTCCGTCTGGAAATATGTTTTGCAGTTAGCATGGTGAGCTCGTATTTGGTTGAGCCTCACTAGATTGGTTCCAAGAATCTTCTCAGATATCTTCAAGACACAATCTCTCATGGATTGAGATACACTGCCGTAAATATGAAACTGCATGATTATTCGAATGCTGACTGGGTAGGCAGTGTGGAGGATCACTAGAGCACTTCTCAATGCTGGTTCTCTTTGGATTCTGCTTCGATATCATGGATGAGCAAGAAGCAGAAGTTGGTTGCTATAAGCACTGCCGAGACCGAAAACATAACTACGAGTATGATCTCGTTTGAAGTTGCATGTTTGCATAAGCTCTTAAGTGAGTTGTTTGTACACATGATGAATACTACTGTGATTCTTTGTGACAACCAAAGGTAGGATTTGATTATTGAGGAATCTTGTATTCGATGATTGTTCTATCATATAGACATCAGATACTGCCTTATCTGGGATATGGTAAGTCGATGATCAAGGAGGCTCCATCGCATTGCGACTAATGTATAGGTCGCAGAAATTTTGTCAAAGCCCCGGGGAAAGGTCAAATATGTGACTTTCTCGAATGACTTGGAGTCGTTGAGAGACCTTCTTATAAGGGTCCTGAATTTTTTCACGCATTGAGCTCTGGGAGCTCTGAGGGGTTTGGGGTACTTACTGGAGCTACATAAGACCACAGGGCGACTCACCCTCCCCTGGTGGTGCCCTATGAAATAGGATGATTAGTTCTCCTGTGGACCAGGATGATTCGTTCTCCATGGCGACTATGGAACAGGATGATTAGTTCTCCTGTGGGCCAGGATGATTCGTTCTCCGTGGTGACTGTAGAATAGGATGATTCGTTCTCCTGTGAGCCAGGATGATTCATTCTCCATGGAAACTGTGTAACAGGATGATTCGTTCTCCTGTGGGCCAGGATTATTCATTCTCCGTGGCGACTGTGGAACAGGATGATTTTTTCTCCTATGGACCAGGATGATTAGTTCTTTGTGGCATCCACTAGACAGGATGATTCGTTCTCCTGTGGACAGGATGATTAGTTCTCTTATCGAGGGATCCTACCCATGTAGTATGGGACTCATGGGAAGTACCTCTCATCTGATCAATGAGCAGGGAAATGAGGATAGGGACCATAGTAGCTCTATCGATGGAAGCATCGTTGTATCTACCATACTCCTTATGCTAGGATGACCTCCATTGATCTAGGATCAATGATACTGGTCTGGGGCCAGTGGTACACACTCTGAAACTGACTTCGGGTCAATAGAGGACTGGTCTGGGACCAGTGGTACACACTCTAAGACTGACTTAGGGTCAGTGCAGAATGGTATGATACATTCTCGATCAATTCTTCTTCTTCATGGTTGAGCAGAGTTGAGCTGAGCTGAACAGAGCAGAGCTAAGCTTAGCAGAGCTGAGCTGAACATAGTAGAGCATAACTCAGCTGAATAGAGCTAAGCTGAGCTAAGCATAACTGAGCTGAACATAGCTGCATAGAGCTGAGCTGAAAGAGCAGAGCAGAGGATCAGAGCTGAGCTGTACAGAGCAGAGCTGAGCTGAGCTGAACAAAGCAGAGCAGAGCTTAGCAAAGCTGAGCTGAACAGAGCAGAGCAGAGTTGAGATGAGCTGAGCTAAGAAGAGATGAGTAGAGCATAGCAGTGCAGGGCACTGATGGCAGAGATATTACAGTTGGACATATGAATCAGTGCATGGAGTTCTCCCTAGTTGAGAGGGAGTGCTAAAATTGGAAACTAGGTCCAAACTCCATGTGGGTCATCATATTTACGGAAACTGATATTTTTCTTGGATCCCTCTCATCGAGAGGTGTAGGAATGATCTAAATATCATCTGATTCCGACAAGTATTCATGGAGTTATGAATTTATTTGTGTTATAATACAAATTGTCAAGTCGGCCAGCAACTTATGTAGGCTCATAAGCCCAATAGTCATTTCTATTCATCATCTACGTTTTAGTATAAATAGGAGAGGACTTGAAGTCATTTGAGTGACACACTCATCATGTGATCTCCTCCTCTCCATGTCTTTGGGTTTTTGGAGAAGGAGAGACACTAAGAGTACGTTGGGCTTAGTAGATGATTCCCTAGCTGCAGTAGATGATTCCCTAGCCGCAGTATTTGATGCCTTAGCCGTAGTATGAATGACCCCTATACTCTGTCTCAAGAGGCTCAATCCACAGATGGAAGGAGTGCTAATATAGGCCCTAAATGAAGGCCTGAATCCGTTGTCTATTGACCCTATAAGCAGCAAGAAAGAGACTCGTTATTAGCAATCACAAAAGAGGCATAGCCGTATTTGGAATGAGCCTTACCACAGGTTCTGTTACGTAGCAAAATAAGGTCTTTATACAGCCCTATATCTGCATTTTAACACGTTGCATGAAGGAGGGATAAACGCAGTCAAAAGAGACCTCATCTATCCGCTGTTGAGGAGCCCTAATCCGCCATCCTGAAGAAGATTTATACGTAGTCAAAGGAAGACCTATATGCTGCCTGAAGAAGCTCCTCCTAAACGTTGTCAAGGAAATGTCTTAGAGCTACTATTATGTGTAGCCCTTATTTCGCAACTAGAAGACCTTATATGCAGCTCTAAGAGACTTGTTACAGTCATCTAAATAGGTGTCATAATGCCACATTGTTGTAGGTGACAGCGTGGCCTATTTAAGGAATATTTGTGCAAGTTAAATTTATTCTTGAGAGGAAATAGAATCTGCAATAAGGAGGAATTAAAGGTTGTTGTTTAAAGTTGTCTGGATCCCAAAGCTACAACCTAGAAGTGCCCTAACCAGTCATCAGGATAGCATCAAAGACTGTGATGTGTAGAGCAGCAAGTTGTGTGCAGTAACTTAGTAGTGGAGCAAAATGATGCAGCTCAAGAACATGGGATCATGTTGTAACAAGAATGTAGCATGGTTGCAGCATGATGGGGGCAGCAAAGTGATGATGGATGTTGTATGATGATTGCAACATAGTAGTCATTAAGTGCATATCAGCAATATTGGGTGAAGATCCGTGATAAAGAGCAGCTCAATGGTTGGAGCAGCTCTGTGACAGGAGCAACAATATGAAGTGCATGGCATGGTCATTAAGGTACAGCACTATAACGATAAGTGCAGCATGGTACAACATGAAGAGGTGCAGCAAGTGGACAAGATGCAGCATTATGATAGGTGAAGGAGTCACCTTGAAAAATCAGTTGAAGCAACATGTCTTCAACTGATCTCATATAGATATAGAAAGTAAAAGTGTTGAATTTTGTTGTAAATGTACTATCTCTCTCTCTCTCTGAACTTTGAAGAACATAAAAGAAGAATTGATTAAGGGTTTCCCCACATTGGGGTTTGTCCCTGGCCAGCGCCACATCTTGTGTCCTCTTGTCTTGGCTTGTCTTCTACAATTTATGTTTATGTTCTATTTGTAGTTTACTTTAATGCTAATGTGATTGCTAATCTGGAAAAGATATTGTGCTAACTGAGAAAATTGAAATAAATTTCTCTAAGCATAGAACATATCTAAAATTAACAAAGTCTCTATGAAAACATAAATCCTATGCTCCTCTGGAATATCAGTTACCATGATATTCAATTTTTGGAAGTCTTCAATTTGCTCCGCCATTGAACCCTTTTGTTTGAGATTTATCAATTGGCTAAAGAAGGTGTTACTCTTTGTATCCTCATAATGTGCTATCAGTTCTTCCATAAAAATTGACCAAGTAACAAGTGTTTTATGAAAAAAACACATTGATACCATACAAACTAATTGGGTTCTAATATAGAGAGGCAATGCGTACCTTTTGTGTGTGTTGCACATCATGGAGATCAAAATATTGCTCCATCTACAATACCCATGTTACTGGATCCTTACCATCAAACTTTCTCATATCGATCTTTGGAATGTGGTTGGTCTTCAATATAAAGCTAGAGTCTTTAAAATCATGATTATCATACCTTTTATTCTCATCATGAGTTTTGGGGAATATCTTTTCTCTATTGGGAAGCATTTCTTGTAGCAATTTTGTCAAACCTTCCTTCAAACCTTCCATCTTGCCTTTTATTTTTGCTTCTAAACCGTCCATCTTGGCTTGTAGTTCATTTTTGGTTACTCTTTGTGAGAGCAAAATTTGTTGCACTTGGTCTCGTAATTTTCATATATCGTGTTGCATTTCTTCCTCTTCTTCATGCGTCATAGTAGATATTTCTAGTTTCTTAATAGGTGTGTCCATTTTTTGTTTCAAGGAATTTTTGAATAAAACAATGATATCTATGCTTCACTATGCCCTTTGAATCACTTCAAACTGATTTTTCAAACAAATGTTATGCAAATTTTAAAACAATATACTCCTTTTTCTTTCCTTTTAGGAGCTCGATATTGAAACAGATGTATCTCTATAATTTCATATATCCAAGGTTTGAAATTTAGTTATGTGGTAGTACTCTGAGTCTTCTTTCCAACACCACAAGTCCAACCAAGATTGGATTCTTCAATATAAATTTATGCCAAATTTCCCACGATGACCTGATTATGGATTGGTTTGGTGGAGTGAACTTATACAGAGTACCACATGTCACTGTTTAACCTATGGCCCTAAAAATGATCCAAGGAAAATTAAAATCCATGCACATTCACTCAACTTTTATTAAATTAAAATCCGATACTCGGAGAGAACGCTATGATGATTTTCCCTAGGCCACCTCTTTGAGATGAAATTCTGGAGCCTACAAAAACCCTAACTTCCTTTGATCATGTCTCTGAAAATATAGCGAACCAAGATATTAAATTTGTACACAAATCTCACCAATATTTCAGCTCCATGTGGTTGCAGTTTCAGCTTCTAAAGCCTCGTATAAAAACAATTATAGTGAAATTTCCAAGATGACCTGTTTGAAAAAAGCAAAACCCTATAATCCAAAGCTCTGATACCAAATGTTATGCAACCATCTCACAAAATAGAAGAAAAGACAAATCAACAACTTGAAAAATAGCCTCTTCGAGGGGGAAACATCCTTTACATCACATAAATGAACAATTCTTGGATGATACAAATGATAGGACCTCCTTGGTAATATATGAGTCTAAGGGGTCACAATATAATCAAAGTCTACATCATAATAATAATGTAAGGGCACAACAATAACAATAGTGAGCTTCTATGGGGCACAATAATAAAAACATGGTGGATACATGGGCATAACAATAAAAATAGGGGGTTTCACTAACAATAATAATAAGGGGGATACACTAGTATTATAGGGACCTAATAGCTAGGGTGGAGGGACTCAAAGGACGATTTCATATAGTGTTCTCTTCATTTTACTAGGTTTATTGAATCATTTTGTACTATTGTTCACTCATTGATAAGAAATTGTTTCCCTTGTTCCAATTTGATGTTCATGTATGTTATTATGCATTGAATTGTGAATTTCTTTCAAGTTATGCAATTAATTTTTGTTGAATATGCTACTTTCTACTCTTTTTTTGGTATGATGTAAGTAGGTTTCTAGCAGAAGATCGAAGGAGGAATATTTGACTAAGGGATCTACATCAACCTTTGTCCTTCCAACTGCACACAGCAACCATAGAGTATTTCAACAATTTTTTTTTTTTTTTTTTTGGGTATAAATTCTAAGTTTCTTGTCACCACTTTGTTGTGGCTTTAAACCCTAGGCACATGGAAACATTTCCCGTAATAGACATTAGTTGGATTTTAATAATTCATGTACTTTGTACTATTTGGTTATATGCTTGGTTTCGCTTGAGAAAGCTCTTAATTCTTGACTTGTGTTCAAGTTTGGAGTCATATTGGAAGGTTTTTTCTCATATTACTTACAAGGATCAATGGGATTCATTGTATAATTCCAAGTATTTTTCTCTACTTGCTTTTATACAAAAATAATATATTTTGTGAATTCAAGAAATATACTTTGTTGTCTTTGCTTGCATCATCAATGAGTCGATCAACCCTGGTCACTGAGGATTTTAACCACAAACATCTATATCATCACAAATAAAGTTATAAATGATGTCTTTCTACAACTATATGCTTTCTAACGAAGGGGTCCTACTATACACATTTTTCAATGATTTTGTAAGAAAAAAAGACCACAATGACAAAACTAAATGTTGATGTAAATGAAGTATATAAAATACAACCAATAAACCTAATTTTATGGGGGTTGGGGCTTGACTTAACATCCTTATATCATTATCAAATTATGGCACTCACCCTAGGAATTATAAGGAGTAACAACCTCATGTATGATTGAAGAGGGATGCACACAAGAAATTAGGTATTGTAATCGACACACCACCTAAAAAAAACGAATTTGAAGTGAATTATAAGCAGTAACAACCTCATGTATGATTGAAGAGGGATGCACACAAGAAATTAGGTATTGTAATTGACACACCACCTAAAAAAACTAATTTGAAGTCACCATAAAAGAGATATCTTGTCATTTAAGTTTAATAAGACAAATAACATGATTCTTGTTTTAACCTCATCCAACCAAATCACATCTTCATCCTGTAACATAATATTTAGTTTAGAACAAATTACAATATTGTGCACTATATAGAAAATATAAGATATTAAAGAGTTAAACCAACAAAATGATCAAATACATGGCTATGGCTATCATCTTTATACGAAGTGAGTTAATAAATACACAAATTTATTATTTTAATTATTTTTTTTCCAATTAAATAAAGTTCCATATAATTCTTTCATTTTAAAAAATATGATAATTTAAATTATTTTAAAATAAATTAACACTCCTAATTATAACATTATGTGATTAAAGATATTCATCATATTTATCTATATGTTTAAACAAAATATTTATTAAATTTCAAAAAAAATCCAATTAAAAAGTTATATTTATCCATTTATTAACTTATTTCTTATATACATATATATATATAACTTTATCACATTTAGTAAAAACTAATAATTATATAATTCTTCTAGAGATTTTTTTCATTTAAAAAGGAGGAGTACAGTTACAAAAAAATGTATATAGCCAAAAAAAAAAAAATTAGCGAACACTTTCAACTGAGGCATAACAAAAACTGGGCATGGTAGATATTGTTGTATGCTAAAAATAACTTAAACAACATTTTTGCATAAAGGTTACATAACCAGTAAGACTAAATCACTAATTCCCAGGACAAAAAGGATATAACATATTTCTAATCAAATACTATGAGTTGTTCATGAGCTGATGGAAAGAAAAGAACACCATGACATATCAAATGTTTGGAGCTAGCTGAAGGTCACTAGGGAGTTGAATTTTTCCCCTCCTCAATAAATGAAGGCCCCTTCCCTTCATTCTTCAAAGAAGATTATCCTTTCCTCCACTTGCAAAGCTTTATTGGACAGGTAATCAACCTGTTGGTTCAATTCCCTTAATATATGTTGAAAGGATAGATTAAGGAAGAGACCCTTAAGAAATTGAATTCGATCCATCCAGTGTTGGAGGAAAAGTACTTTCAGAAGCCCTCTCCCTCTCCTTCTCCCCACAAGCCAGTGAATTACACACTTTGAATCTCCATAAATCTGAAGAGAGAAAATATTCATGGATGTAGCAATATATAAGAGGGCCCAAATAGTTGTAACATTTGCTTATGTATTCATAGATGTAGCAATATATAAGAAGACCCAAACAGTTGTAACCTTTACTTACCAAAATTCAGCAAGATCTAAAAAAACACATTGTGGAAAAAAAATATAATAGCGCCCTCTCCACATAAGTAGGCAAAATATGCACCATTGAATAAGCCTACAATTACTTTAACCTTTACTTACCAAAATTGAGCAAGATCTAAAAAAACACATTGTGGAAAAAAATATGCACCATTGAATAAGCCTACAATTACTTTAACCTTTACTTACCAAAATTGAGCAAGATCTAAAAAAACACATTGTGGAAAAAAAATATAATAGCGCCCCCTCCACAAAAGTAGGCAAAATATGCACTATTGAATAAGCCTACAATTACTTTATTTTTACAATTTGTAATTATTTTTTTTAAATTTGAAAAATAAATTTAATTTTATACTAATTATATAATTATAAATATAATTATATTTTATAATTATATAATGAGTATAAAACTAAATTAATATATAATTATATAATTAATATAAAACTAATTATAGTAATATAATTATATACTAATTTAATTTTATACTAATTATATTTATAATTAGTATAAAACTAATTTTATTTGTCAGATTTTAAAAATAATAATTACACATGGTAAAAGTAAAGTTAAATTTTGTTTATCATTATCATTCTTGAAAAGACAAATGACAAAAATAGACCTACCAAGGAAAAGTTGAAGGAATTTTCTTTCCCCGTCCTATTTTATTAGGAAAAATATTGTTTTTGAGTAAAACTCATGATGAACAACTCTAGATATAAGATAATTTATCGCTCAAAATTGTACAACTCTCTTCATTATGACATGAATTTAAAATCTCCCGCACCTTTCCTCTCAAGATTTATTACAGGAATATAAAATATTTGACGGCATATAAGTTAGAAATTGGGCAAAAAGTATAGAATCATAAAGATGGAGTTGTGTTTTTTTTTAAATGAAAGGTATGTAGTAAAAGGGTTAAAATAAAAAGCTATAAATTTATTTATTTTTATAATATTATTAAATAAAATAAATTTATTATAAAAGATAAAAAAAAACAAATTAATTATTTTAATTAAATCATTAAATAATATTTAAAAATTAAAATTAAAAATATTTATTTATTTAATTAATTATTTTTAGCCAAACTTTAAATAAAAATAATATATAAAAATATTTATTAATTATATTAATAAATTCATATTAAATAAAATAAAATTACCAAAAATAAATTAAAAAGAAAAGCAAAGCAAGCCTGATTATAACATAAAAGACTTAAAATTACAACACTATTACTGTAGCAATTTAAAACTTAAAATGCTGAGAGTTTAATTTCAAAATGTAAATCCAAGGGGTCAAATTTGTAATGATCAATGACTTATAAATATCGATTATAAAGTTATAACTTCAAGATTAAGATAAATACTCTTTATCTTATTCTTTTAATCGAAGTTGGCTTGTCCTTCATTGAAAGTATGGCTATGTTTAGGTATCTGATGTATAAGAAGAAGCTTTACAACATGGAATCCAAGAGGCTCCCAAAAATTGCTTCTAACTTTAGTCAAAAACCCCACCTGCACCTCAAGTGCGGGTGGCATAAGGATGCACAGTCTTAGCTCAACCTTTGAGGGATTGAGAAGGAGATCATCATGGGAAGCAACGATAGTATCAAAGATACTATTACCTCCAATTTTAAGGACAAGATGTGGGATGATAAGGAGTTGGAGGCTAAAAGGAAGCTAAGATACTATAAGGAGGTGATCAACCCCACCCTTGATAACCAGAATTATCTCTCTATGTTGACGAGCACTAAGAAGAAAATCAACATTGCTAGGATAAGAACCAATTCAAATGAGCTTCGAAGTGAGACCGGGCGGTGGTCTACTCCCAAGACTCCCTGGGACAATAGAATCTGTTAGATTTGTGACATTAAGAAGGTGGAAGATGAAAAACACTTCCCTTTAAACTGTCTAACTCTTGCCCACATCCGTTCTCAATTCCATATCTTCTGTCACACCTCCAATCTCCTTACCTATCTCCTGTCACACCGCCAATCTCCTTGACTTATTAGGCGAGCCGAACTATAACTATCTTGGAGCGCTTCTTTCCCTTGTTCTTGATCATAGAAACAAGATTTTGAAGAATGACAATTAAACTTTTTTCTTAAGTCCAATAAACCACATTAATCTTAGTGAATGTTAATCATCATCATTTATTTATTTAATAAAAATTTTTTAATTAAATTTAAAATAAAAATAATATATAAAATTTAAAATATATATATATATATATATAAATCATATTTATAAAAATTATATTCCAAACATATATATATATAATTATTAATAAATAAACCTAATAAAAGTAGTTTTTTTAATTCTAAATTAATTATTATACAAAAGCACGAGCAATAATATCATTCTTAGTTAAATCATATTATTATTTTCAACGTAATGGATATATCATAATTTTTAGATATATCATATGATGGATATATGATAATTTTTGTGACGAAATTGTCCTTTCATTTTTAATATAAGTTTGTGAATGATTTTGTAACCACTCAATATAAAATTTATAATTAACTAAAATTTATGATTTTGTATAATTATAGATATTTTCTCAATATATAATATAATGAGTATTAAAATTATTATAGAATTTATATGCAGGTAAATCATAAGATACTTATTAAAACAATAATAAAGGATTACTCTTTGTTATTAAGATAATAATGACAGATTAAGAATCGCGCGCGCTCCTCTCTGCGGCTAGGTCAAGCAGCGCTCTGAACCGACGCCGCCATGGGAGCTCCTGGGGGCGGAGAGGCTTCTCCCCCCCGCCAACCTCTTCAGCAGACGCATTCCGGAAACTGCTGTCTCAGAAAGGAAGGAAACGAACCCCGCCTGAGGTCCCAACATTTATCAAAAAACTCGAAGAAATACCTGAGATCGATCTGCCAGAAGAACAGCCGATCAAAATTTCTCTCGCCTTGGCCGTCAGAGGGCTGGTCGGGCAATTTATGGGTAGATGGCCTACAGCAAAATCAACAGATGAATGGGTCCAACGAAATTGGAGGCCCTTACTTTCAAACAGTGTGATCAGTTACCCTGTCGGTAGAGGTTTCTTCATTTTCGAATTCACTACCAAGGAGGATCGGGATCTGGTGTTCAGAAACGGTCCGTATTTCATGGGGAATCAAGGCCTCTTCCTGAACAAATGGACCCCAGACTTCGACCCCTCAGTCGATGTTCCAAAAGAGGTTCCTGTTTGGGTCCGGCTCCCAAATCTGCCAATACATTGCTGGAGCTATCAATCCCTTCAAAAAATTGGAAACGGGCTGGGTCGATTCATAGACAAAGCAGATAACAGAGGTCAATACACCTGCGCAAGAATATGCGTGGAAGTCGACTTGGAAGCTGGTCTCCCGGAAGCCGTTAAGCTATCAGTTGGAGATTGGCACCACTACCAGAAACTGGACTACGAGCAACTGCCATTTAAGTGCAGAATCTGTCATGAGCATGGCCACTTCCAACGAAACTGCCCTAAAGCACCATCAAAGGACAAGGTGGAAGAAGAAGGATGGAAAGAGATAAAAAAAGGCAAAGCAGTCTCAAAGTCTGTTGATCATACAAAATCTGGAACAATGGGGGAAACCCAGCCCACCTCTCAGACCAATCCAATCACAAAAGAAGGCACCCCATCAGGTGAAAAGGCGCTTGTAACAGAGAGTCACGAAGAAACGGAAGATCAACCGAACAATCTGAAAAAAAACGAAGAAAGCCCATCCGCTCCTCCACCTACTGCAGATCAAAGGGGAAACGAAGGAGCTGAGGAACATATTAGCCTAGCTTCTGAATCGGGTGAAGAGTCAGAAGAAAGAGACACCGAATCAGATGGCTCTCAAATCACCCCTATCAAGTCGGCTAGGGGCCGGAAATCTAAGAAGAAACAGAGAGAGGAGAAAACCTATCTGGATGTCCTGCAAGGATCCCAGAAAACCCTCAAAGGAATGATGAACACAAGATCCGGACGAAAGCAGAGCAAGGCTCCAAAAGGAGCCACCTCCTTCCAAACCAGTAAATAATGAAGTACGTCTCCTGGAACTGCAGAGGGTTAGGCAGCAAACTGAAAGAAGAAGCCCTGAAAGATATTGTCAGGATCCATTCACCTGAAATCCTTCTTATCCAGGAGACAAAGATGGAGGATAAAATTCTCCTCCAAACTAGCAAGACATTTTGGCGTAAAGGTCCCGGAAGTGCAGTAAGTGCCAAGGGCACCTCTGGCGGACTTGCCTCCTTTTGGGACAGCTCCAAATATGAGCTGATTCAAGAAGAAAATTGTTCCCGCTAGATCTTCACTCAGCTCCTTCACAAAGACTCTGGTCAGCAAGTAAGTATGTTCAATATTTACGCTCCGGTCCTTCCAACGGAAAAAAAACTTTGCTGGAACTCGATTCAGTCCTTTTTATTATTGCATAGTCTAGAAAATATCATTATTGCAGGTGACCTGAATGTCACTCTAGCCACTGACGAGAAAAAGGGAGGTTCTCCAGTAAGGGACCCAGCTAGAGAATGGGTGGAAGACATTATGTTAGACTGGGATCTTGAAGATATAAAGCCCACTACAGGAAAATTCACCTGGTCTAACAAAAGACTAGGGCCTAACCATATAGCCACTCGTCTGGACAGATTCCTTGTTCAATCCTCTTTTCTTTCCTGTGGTCTCTCAGCCTCCTCTAAAATCCTTCCAAATTGCACATCTGATCATAAACCTATTAGCCTCGAGCTCTCCCTTGATGGAAACCTTGGGCCAATACCCTTTAGATTTAGTCCTATGTGGATCCAGCAAGAAGGGTTTCATGAAATGGTTTCAGAAGCTTGGAACAGGCAGATTTTGGGGTCCCCATTCTACGTATGGGAAGAAAAGTTGAGGGGCCTTAAAAGAAGACTCAAGGAGTGGGCCAAAACTCTGAAAACACCCGCTGCCAAGAGAAAAGAATCCTTAGAAAACCTTGCTGCCCACCAAACTGCAATGGAGAATTCTGTTGCTTCTCATAGTCTGATGCAAAGAGAAATCGAACTGCAAAAAATTCTCCATAGAGCCAGCAGAGATGAAGAGGAATATTGGAGGCAAAAATCCAGAAATCTATGGTTACAAGCCGGCGACAAAAATACCAGTTTCTTCCATAAGCAAACCGAAGCCCGCAAGCAATTTAAAACTATTTCAGAAATTCGGTCCCAAGATGCCATGATCAAAGATCCTGAAGGCATCAAAAGAGCGGCCTTCATCTACTTCAAAGAGCTTTTCACGGCCCCAGAGAATCCTCCGCTAGACCCCCAAGCTCATCCCTTCGATCTAATCCCTCATTGTGTTCAAGACTCTGTTAACTCTATGCTTACCGCTCCGATCAGCATGGAGGAGCTCAAGAAGGCATTGGACTGCATGGAGCCGGATAAAGCTCCTGGGCCAGACGGGTTCAATGCCAGATTTTATCAGACATGCTGGCCTATAATTAACAAAGATCTTTTAAGAATGGTCAGGAAATCACAATCATGTATCAAAATTGGAGGCAACACCAATTCGGCCTTCCTTGCCCTGATTCCGAAGGAGAAAGGAGCCACTGACTTTGGCAGATTCCGGCCTATTTCACTATGTAATACAAGCTATAAGCTGATCACCAAATTAATAGCCAATCGTCTCAAGAACGTGCTGCCGGACATCATACCGGAAAACCAAGGTGGCTTCATCAAAGGGAGAAAGATTCTGGACAATATTGTGCTGGTGCAAGAAGCAGTTCATTCAAGTTGCCAGCGAAAAGAGAAAGGAATGGTGATAAAGCTCGATCTGGCTAACGCCTTTGACAGGGTGAGACATGATTTCCTCTATGCTGTTATGGAGAAACTGGGCTTCTCTTCAACCTTCATCAGTTGGGTGAAAGCCTGCATTGTTGTCCCTTGGATAGCGCCGCTAGTTAATGGCCGTTCAACCAAGTTCTTCAATGCCTCAAGGGGTTTAAGACAAGGTTGCCCGCTCTCCCCGCTTCTCTACGCCATCCAAGCCTCGGTGCTCAGTTTTCAACTAAACTGCTGTCAACAAATTCAATCTCTGCCTGGACTCAGAATGGTTCCCAACATTAAAGATATAAACCATGCCCAATTCGCCGATGATACCCTTCTGCTAGGAGGAGCGAGCAAAAATTCTGCAAGATCCTTTAAGAAGGAGCTGGATATCTACAAGGAGGTCTCAAGCAGCAAGATAAACTATCTAAAGAGCACCATATACAGCTGGAACTGCTCGGCCAAGGATCTAGCTGATATAGCTAGGCTTCTAGAAATGAAAGGAATTCAGACCTGGGAGTTTTTCAAATACCTAGGGATCCCAATCTTCAAATCCATTCCTAAAGTGGCCCACTGGATGCCAATACTAGACAAAATAAAACTCAGAATCCATGCATGGGGAGCCACCTGGCTGAACAATGCGGGGAAAATTATCCTGATGAAATCAGTGCTCACAAGTATGCCGCTATACCATAACTCCATTCTGCTTGCTCCCAAAACTTTCCTCAGTAAATTGGACAGTCTGCTGAGAAGATTTCTTTGGGAAGGGGGGAAAAACAATGAAAAAAGACTTCACTTAGTCAGATGGGATACTGTCAAAAAACCAACTCTGGAAGGAGGCCTTCACTTAAGAGATCCGGGAGCCCAGAATCTCTCCCTGGGCTCCAAAATACTATGGAGCATTGTTGATGGGAAGACTAGCTGGAGAAAGAAAGTGTTGTGGAAAAAATATTTCAAAGGACAGCGGCTGAGATGCTTGGACCAGCCTCCAAAAACCCGGAAAGGCTCTCCGATCTTCAAACATTGCCTATCAGCTTTGGAGCACTTCAGTCATAATCTTTACTGGATTCCAAGTAATGGGAAAAATATCAGAATTTGGGATGACCCTATCCTTGGTGATCAGTCATTAAACCAGGTTGAAGGTCTGACAAACATTAAAATATGGCTACAATCAAACAATCTGAACACCCTGTGGGACATCTCAACATGGACGGAGGATGCTGGAAGACGGTGGGCTAGTTGGAATTTGGGAGAGGTCCCCCATCAGCTGCAGGTTGAAGCCAAGATTCTGCTCGACAAGCTTCAAGGGAAATCTCCAATTAAAGCATCAGCCAAAGACAAAAGAGGGTGGGGCTCCCTCTCAGGCAATTATACAGTTGCTGAAGGTTACAAAAGCAGGACTGCGATTCCTAATGTTCCCCCTGATCCAGCTCAATGGAGATTCATCTGGGCCTTTCCCTCGCTGCCCAAAATCGATTTCTTCTTCTGGACGCTAGCTCACAACAGCATTCTAACTAGAGATACTTTGAGAAAACGTGGAATGGAAGGACCTTCCAGATGTCCACTGTGTATGTCCGAGGAAGAATCCGCTAATCACCTGTTATTGCTATGCCCCTTTGCCCGTGAAGTTTGGAGGGGAGTCCTGAGAACAGGGGCTGACAAAGTCGAGATCCCTGGTAATATTAACACCCTGCTTCACAACTGGGCCTCTTTAACTCCGTTTGATCTCTCAAAAAAAAGCCTCCTCAAAACAGCTTGGATGTGGACACCTAAATTTACACTCTGGAAGCTGTGGTTGGAGAGGAACAATAGAATTTTCAGGGATGAGAAATGTACACCAGGCAAAATCATAACTAAAATCCAAGCTTTACTGGGAGAAACTCTGGACACCAAACAGGCAATAAAAAATGAAGCTGATCTGAACAGCGAGGAGGAGCTATGGCTCAAAGAACTGGTTCCACACTATGACACCAAGCCCCTGTCCCTTGCAATCCCCCATGCGAATTGGGAAATCCGCCTGGAAGAACAGATGTTTATTAAATGGCGCTCTGTCCTGGAGGAACATTGCCTCTTCTTCGATGGGGCCTCTAAGGGCAACCCAGGGGCTGCGGGAGGAGGTGGGGTTATTCTGAAACCAGATGGTTCCACTGAGCTCCGATTTCAATGGGGACTGGGCATTGAATCCAATAACAGAGCTGAGGCTTTGGCGCTGTGGCAAGGGCTCAATCTAGCTCTCAAAAGGAACATCTTGAAGCTGTCAGTCTTTGGAGACTCTAGGCTAATCATTCAAGCGCTGAATCTCAACACAATCCCCTCTCAGATCCTCTTAGCCTCCATTTTCAAGAAAATCAGACTTATTCTTCCCCTGTTCCAGAAAATAAATTTCTTCCACATTCTGAGGCATTTGAATGATCAAGCGGACCTGGAAGCCAACTTGGGCTCCACCCGAGACAGAAGATCTTTGTTAATCAATTTCGTCGAGGAAGACTGCATCATTCCTTAACCCACTGTATTCGATTTGCCTCCATTTTTCGCCTAGCTACCTATTTCAGTGGTCTCATTCTATCCAGAAAGCCTGCACCTATCCAGAAAGCAAAGACCGGGTAACAGGGTATTAATTTGACTGAAGTTGGTCTCTCAGATTTCATGTCCTCCACCCAGCAACGAAATTTAGGAAGAAGGCTCCATGTTAGATCATACGGATGGATTTCTGCTAGGATTTGCGCCCTCCTGCCGGGGCCCAGGATCGGTCTTAGAAGAGACATGCCGACTCCATGATTAAGGAACAGGGATGCAGAGGACCGAAAGGAAGAAGGCCCAAGGAAAGGTTAACGCGGACTCTGTAATCATGAAGGACAGCCATCATTTCATGCCTGAGCAAGACCAATTAGAGCTGGGCGCAACGCAACTCAGTCATCTGGCAATCCGAGGATGGATCTCACCTGGATCTGGTTCATTAGAGAAATACGCTCCTGTGCATTAGCATTGTCAATTCAGAATCTGATGTAATGTTCAAGCACGCGGCAGCTGGTTTGCCGCCCTAATTCCAATAACCGTTACAGTCTCAAAAAAAAAGATAATAATGACAGATTACTTTATTCATAATTAGATAAATGAACCATTTTAAAATTGTAATAAAATATATTTATTTATATTAAATATAATATTTAAAATAAATTAGAAAATAATTAATCATTATTTATATATATTTTTAAATATTATCAAAATAGATTTATTTTAAATGTATTTAATATGGATTAATTTTTTCCACATGTAATTTTTTTTATTGTAAACTATAATGTATTATTTTTCATTGTTTAAATTGTATTTTTGAATGTTAAATAAAGTATATATAAAATCAAATAAAAATGTTAACTATAAAAATTTATTTTTTTTCTATATATAAATATATATGAAGTTGAATTAAAATAGATATTCAAATAATTTATTTAAATTTCTTGTTGAAATATTTTGAAAAGTATAAGATTTAAACATTTGATTCACACATTTTTTTTAATTTCTGATTATTTTATAACATATTTATTTTTTTAATTATAATTTATATTATTTTTCTATTTAAAACATATTTTTTATTTTTTATTTTTTTTTATTTTTTATTTTTTATTTTTTATTTTAAAAGAGGCACAAATAAACAAATAGATAAAGTTACACATTCCTTCATATTAAATTATAAAATAAATCTTTCCATTCAATAAATAATAAATTAACAATAACATAAATATTATTATAATATATTTTATTTATATATTTTATTTATTATATTTTTTTTTCCACTGGAAAAATCCGTAAATTTCATTAATATGAAAATTTACATATGTAGATGCATGAAGCATATGCCATAGTCAATCTGTTGTATCTGATCTTTTCCAAAATTTATCAGTTTGGATTGTTGTATGTATTTACCTCGCAGGGTATTCAGTATGTTGCTATTTACAATGTGCCTTTTCGGCATCTATCTAGCTGGAAATAAACAAAAAATTACAAAAATGGCAATATATATACTGCTGTCATGGACATGCACGTTCCCTTTAGGCTCTATGGTGACCCGTGGTTGGATATTCTGTGTCTATGTAAGGACGATGGTAAAAATTTTGTTCCTGTTGGTCTTTGATCTCGGAGATCTCCCACATGCCTTTGTCCATCATCGCTGCCTCCTTGGATAATTTATCAGCGCCTTTGTTATGTTCCCTGTAGATGTGTGAAACAGTGATATTGTTAAATGCTGCTTTGAGTTCGAGAACTTCATTCAATATAATGTTGAGTGTGTGTATGTGACATGTGGATGTGCCATTGATCCAATTTATGATGATCTGAGAATCCCCGAATATGTTGATACTAGTGCAGTGGTGACTCAGTGCAAAATGGAGTAAATGACGCAGTGTGATGAGTTCTGCGAAGTTGTTGGTTCCGGCTCCCAGTCCGGCCTTGATTTTGTAAAGGTGATGCTCAGATAAATGGATGATGATGCCGCCCCCACAGCTCTGCGTGTTTGCAGCTCCGTCGAAATAGGCCCAAGGGATGCTTTGATCGATGAGAGGAGGAGGGGTGGGATGTCGAGATTTTGGAGGGGGCGGGTCTGGTAGCTCACTCAGGGCAGTGATGATACCAGCCTCCATCAAAGGCCAGTGAATCGGCTTGTCTTCAAATATTAACCGATTTCTAGATTTCCATATAGACCAGTTAACGATTATGGGAAGATTGATATTCTTTGAACCTTTGTTTCTCTTATCCCATTCAGTCCATGCGTTTAAGAGGTCTGTTCCATTCCATTCACCCGAGTAATGCGTGAAGGTCTTGAGGTTTTTCCAAAGGTTCAGAGTCGCCCGACATCTCAGGAAAATGTGTTCTGTTGACTCTGAGGCTTCTCTGCAAAGAACGCACCAGGTAGGACCATACTGTGCCCTTTTCATGAGTTGTTCTCCGGTGGGAATTTTATTTCGCAGGATGCACCAGGTGAAGAGCTTTGATCGGGGTGATGCGGCGAATTTCCAGATATTCTGCCACCAGCTAGCAGTGGTTTCGGGCTTCTTGTGAGAGATCAGCTGGAGGTAGCCTGCCTTGGGGGTGTATAGACCGCATTCAGCCAAGTTCCATACGAGTTCGTCCTGCCCCTCTGTAATTCGAATGTGAGATTCATGCAGGGCCTCTCTGTATGCTCTCCAAGCTGGGTGCCATCTTCTGGGGAGGTTTAGCTGGTGCGCGGATTTCCATGCCTGGTGGAATATATCAGATTGTTCACGATCCGCGATCTGTGAGATTACTTTGATTTCTTGTGCTGAGAGGTATTCCACCAGTTCTCGAGGAAGTATATGCCTCCCTCCACTGCCGGCCCAAGGATCGAGCCCAATCCTTGCTCTATTCCCGTCTCTGATACGCCATACTAAATATTTAATTTATTATATATATATATATATATATATATATATATATAAACCAATAATCTAACTTAATTAGAAGTCAAATATTAATATGACATTTAAAACAAAAGTCCTTCTCCTCAAACAGACATATATCGTCCATGCGATAACAATCACTTATTGAATACATACATATACCTTAATGAATCAAAGTGCATGAACCACTCGTGATGCACAGGTCTCAAGAAAGGATAAACTATTTCTTTCATGGACTGGAATGAACCACAAATGAGGTGGATATCTGCAATAGCACAACAAATGGCACATGCACCCCAATTTGTACAATATGTAATGGTATATTATTTGAAATAGACTTGTGACCCTTTGAGTTGATGAATGTTATTCTATGAGCATGTGTATCTTTTTGCATTTATAATTATATTTTATTATTAAAAAATTACTTAAATAGGTTAAAAATTATTATATGTGTAAATGCTCATATGATATTATAAAGAAAAGTGCATTATGAATTGTTTAAAATCAAATATTTAATAATCAAAAAAATCATATCTATTAAAAATAATAAATGTCAAAAATCGGTTGAGTATAAAAACAAAGTGCAATAAGAATAAAATTGAAATCATTTCCTTGGTGATTTAGCTACCTATATGCAGAAAAGGAATTATTGTATTAGTTGTTTTGTGAAATAAAATAAAAGTAAAATTGAAATCATTTCCTGGGTGATTTAGCTATTTATATATATAAAAAGAATTATTGTATTGGTTGTCTCGCAACATAAGATAAGAGTATCATAGAGATTTCTAGAACAAGTTTTATTGTATTTGTGGTTTTGTTTTGATTGGTTAAGTTTAGTGTATTTGTTGTTTTGTTTTGATTTGTTAAGTTTAGTTTTGTGAAATAGAAAAGTAGTAATTTTGGTTGGATTTAATTTAATTTGATTGCTAATAGTTTTATTATTGGTGGTATAGGGGCTCATGGTATTAACATGTAATAAAGCTTATTTTTAGATTTGAATAACTCTATTTTAAAATTCTTTAAGTGGCTTGGCGTTTGATTATTTTGGCCAAGGAAATAATTGATATATATTTTTGGGTGTTGGTCTTTTCAAGTAAGAGTTTCCAAGATAAATATTAGTTGTATGTGTTTATTTGTGTTTATTGTGTTTATCTCATTATGCTATGTCTCTCTCTTAGTTTTAACATTTGGTATCAAAGCTCAGTAGACTTAGATTCTCTAGCAAGAGTGGTTTGGGCATTTCCTAGATGGTGGATCACAACTTGGTAGACCTAGACTTGCTCAAGGGAGTGGTCTAGTATTAATATCAAATTTTATCTCATGAGGTCTATTTCCCATGTTGTCCCAATATGTTTATCATGTTATCCTTGTCGTAGATGTATACATCCATAATATATTGATTTATAATACCTTAATAGAATGGGGGGAAGTAAGTAATGTGATGGATAAGGGCACAATTCCTATGTTGAACCTTATAGAGTTGTTACAACACACACCTACTATCCTGCATCTTATAGATGCATTAACTATTGACCTAGAAGGAGTTTTGTAAGATGTTATAGTATCAATTGACTAATGGGAGTCAGTAGTAGACTTCATAGTTTTGCAAACTAAAGAAAATATTGTTGGATATCCACTTAGCTTAGGAAGACCTTGCCTAGCCACAATTAATGCAATGTACGGTAGGGGATAAGACCATCACCAATGGTTAATTACATAAAACATTTAATTATTCATCCCCTTGCAAGAATGTTTCATCAATATAGAGAAACTTATAAGAAGAAGGGGAGGACGTATTTAAAACTACCCTACATCTAATTTTCACGATAGAATCGACTTTAGAATGTAATGACAAAAATGATGACATGGCCATATCTAACTATGTATTCAATTTTTGTTGAAATTCAAAAATACAATGGTAAGGAAGAAGAAGAACATGACCATGAAAATATATTAGTTTATACCAAACATATTGTATAATTTGTTCCCTATTAATAGAATGTCTTATAGTCAAAACTATAAATATTTTCCCTAATAAGACTAAAAATTAGTAGCCAACTAAATTATGTCCAACAATGGAAACTTCTAGAAATTCTTAGGAAGCATAGTTCACCTTTCTTTTGGGACTATGATCATGCAAAGAATCCACACACACCATATAATATACATTCAATGTGACTCTTTCCCCATAAGACCACCTAAAATATGAAAAAATATGAAGGCTAAAAGGCAGAGTGAAAACAAAGATGTTTTTTTTTTTTTTTCGATGCAAATTTCATTAATTATTTTTGTAACAATGAGTAGGTGTCACCTTTTGTCATTTTGCCAAAAAATGGAAGAAATTGGAGGATATTTTTATATTATAGAGAACTCAAAAAACCAACAATAAATTATCCTTTCCCCAAGTTACCCTTCAATAATTAGTATTGGATGCATTTTTGGTAAATAATGTGTTTAATGTCTAGATGGATTCAATGGGTATAGCCAAATTTATATTAGCTTAGGGGACTAAGATAAGTTTGTGTTTCCTTGGGGGACATTTTCCTAGAAATTACTCCCATTTTTCCTATGCAAGGCCTCAACAACCTTCAAAGAGTCATTTTATGTATATTTTCATATACTCTGCATGAAAATGTTGAGATTTATATGATGATTTCATTACCTAAGGGAATACATTTTAGGAACCGTGAACTAAGTTGGAGAATGTTTTGAAGATATTCCAAGAACTGAGCTTATCCTTAAGTAGTGTGAAGTTCCTCATTCTCATGAGTGAAGTTGTAGTCTTAGGATAACATATCTCTCCTAATGTCATTGAGGTAGATCCGTCTTTGGACTATCATTTAGTAGCTTCCAATGCCACAAAAGGAAGGTTGTTCAAAGTTTCTTAGGACATGTGGGCTGCTACAGAATATTCATAAAATATTTTAGAAATTTGGTGGCACCTATGTTTACCCCACTATCCAAGAATGTAGAATTTGCTAGTCAATAGATTATCAAAGATAATTTGACAATATAAAGTAGAAATTAATGGAAACCCTCTTTTGCAATGTCGTAGGTGGGATATATCACCACACGATCATATTGATGGTTTTAATAGAGTCTTTGGGGTAATTCTTGAATGTTAGGAAGACAAAGAGCCATTTGTTATTTATTACAAAAGAAAAAAAAATGTCAAAAGTAGAGCTAAACTACATATTCAATGAAAAATAGTTTCTTGTTGTTTATTATATTAATAAATTTTTATATTATATTAATAGTTATCTAATATTTGTACATACTAACCATATTATAAAACTTATAGTAGTCGAAGAGCCATCAGATGGTTGTTGTTACTATATAAATTTTACTTTAAAATACTGGATAAACTTGGTAAGTAAATTGTTGTTATGTATTTGTCCATTAGGCTTTTGATATTAAGTAAAAGTTCCAAGACACATGTATTCAATGAACACCACTAGCTCCAATAGTGGAGCGTCGGATCCACTCCTTGCTCCCCAAAAGAACTATCTTGTCTCTTTAATGCCTTGCAGGAGGAGCCAAGGTGAAAAGTCCTTTGCTCATACAATGAGGGTGTATATATAACCAATGGGGTGATGTTTCACCTCCTTGTGACTCTTTGACTACCCTCATGACTGTTTGACTTCCTATGACTTTTCGACTTTTCATGACTCTTCATATTTTGTATGTGTCCTTTGGACTTCCACTTTAAAATACCTTTTGAATAGAAAATTACATAATCCACAATAATGATGTGGCATATGACGACTCATGAAAATACATGACATGACATTGCTGACATGGACTGCATGATGGCATGGCAATGTCAAGCCATTCTTTGTTTCTGCTTGATTTTTGTCTTCTAAAAGATGGGTCATGATCTTCTTCTTTGTCCTTCAAATGGCTTAGAGATGAGGAATCTTTAGTGGAACTTAATCTCTAGTTGTTGTCTCAATTTGATGTCCATTTTCTTTCTCTTCATTGATCAACTTGTCTTTGAAACTAATAAGTGTCTTCTAGTATGGGCTCCTTCTCCATATCCTTCTTCATCATCTTGCCATATCAGGATAGAGTACCTGCATCTGCAATCCACTCATGACAAGATGACATTAGTGTGATAAACCCTTATTCTTAGATGTTGCATGATGATCCACTGATTGAGCTGGACTCAAGTAGTCAGGGGTGAAGCTTGAACCTTCAGGCTATGCAATGCATAGTTTAGGCTAGACTAGAAAAGTAGATTGTGTAGTTTTTGGAGTCAATGAGCTAGGATGAGGGGTTTTTCACTATCTCAACCAACTGCACGGTTCTGAAAGGAAGAGGAGGTCAAGTGACTACACATTTGCACAACTCAGGAGCTCAAGGACTGGGCTTGAGGTCTTATACTGCACAATGCACAGTTTAGGCCTAGCTGGAGGGAATGATTGCATTGTTTTGGAGGCTAAGGCCCG
This sequence comes from Pinus tabuliformis, assembly GCA_031772625.1. NCBI lineage: Eukaryota > Viridiplantae > Streptophyta > Pinopsida > Pinales > Pinaceae > Pinus > Pinus tabuliformis. Next base: position 424,838,075 of record CM062816.1, read on the forward strand.
AGCTTGAGCACTAAAATTTTGAAATGCATTGTACTGGAAAGATAGGAGGCTAGGTGATTGTGTAGTTCAGGAGCTCAAGATTAAGGCTTGAGGACTGATACTGTGCAATACATACTGATGGCTTGGCTAGTGTTAGGTCCCTATAATACTAGTTTATCCCCCTTATTGTTATCGTTGTGCCCCATAGAATCCCACTATTGTTATTGTTGTGCCCTTACATTATTATTGTTATGTAGGCTCTGATTATATTGTGACCCCTTAGACTCCTATATATACAAAGGAGGTATTATCAATTGTATCATCCAAGAATTATGTATTCATGTAATGTAATGTAAAGGAGATTTCCCCCTCGAAGAGGATAATTTTTAATTCGTTGATCTATATTTTCTGTGAGCTAGTTGCATAACATTTGGTATCAGAGCTTTCAATTCTAGGGTTTCGCTTCTTCAAAAGGTCATCTTTGAATTTTCATTATAACTTTTTTTCAACGAGGCTTCAGATGCTGGAGTTTTGACCATGTGGATCATAAATCTTGGTGAACTTCATGTAAAAATTTGCTTGGTTCTCTACATTTTCAGAGATATGATCTAAGGAAGTTAAGGTTTTTGCAGGCTCTAGAATTCAATTTCAAACATGTGACGTAGGGAAAATCATCATAAATTTCCTTTTAGGAATCATATTTGAATTATGTAAAAATAGGCTCAAAGTGCATGAACTGTAGTTTTTCGTGTATCGATTTCATGGTCGAAGGTTGAAACAATGACACGTCGTATCCCATACAACTTCGATTTACTGAACTAGTCCATAATCAGGTCATCATGGGATATATGGCATAACTCTTTCTTGAAGAATCCAATGTTGATCAGACTCATGGGATTGGAAAGAAGACTCGGAGAACTACCATAGGAAGAAATTTTACAACTTGGAGATCCAAAATTACATAGTTATGACCGTTTCAAGATCGAGCTCCTAAAACCAAGAAAAAGGTGTGTGTGTGTGTGTTTTTAATTGCATAAATTTTGTTTTAAAAATATGTTTGAAGTGAATCCAAGGGAATATTGAAGCATAAATATCAATATTGGTTCTACAATTCCTCCTAAGTAAAAGGATTCTACACCCATTAAGCCCTCGGAAATCTCTACTATGATGCATGAAGAGGAAGAATTGCAACATGATATATCAGAATTATGGGACCAAGTGCAACAAATTTCACTCCCACAAGGAACAACCAAAGATGAACTAAAAGGTGACATGGATGGTTTAAAAGGTGACATGGATGGTTTAAAATGTGACATTAATGGTTTAAAAGCATACATAGAAGGTTTGAAAAAATTGTTGCAAGAAAGGTTTCCCGATGGTGACAAGGTAATCCATGAAAATCACGATGAGGACAAAAGGAATATGAATTACGATTTTAGAGACTCCAATGTGGAGTTTAATAACCACCACATTCCAAAGATAGATATGAGTAAGTTTTATGGCAAGGATCCAGTAACATGGATACTACAAATGGAGCAATATTTTGATCTACAGGATGTGCAACCCTCACAAAAGGTACGTATTGCACATTTACATTTAGAACCCAATCAGTTTGTATGGTATAGATGGCTTTGTTCACATAAACCACTTGTCACCAGGTAAATTTTTACGGAGGAAATGATAGCACATTATGAAGATACAAAGAGAAACACCTTCTTTAGCCAATTGATAAATCTCAAACAAAAGAGTTCAATGGTGGAGCATGTTGAAGACTTCCAAAAATTGAATATTAGGGTAATCGATATTCTAGAGGAGCATAGGATTTATGTCTTCACGGGGACTTTAAAAGATAACATCCAACATGAGGTTTGCCTTTGGGAACCTGATTCATTGGAGAAGGCATTCAGGGTGTCAAGAAAAGTTGAAAGAAAAATTATGGCAACAAGGAATTCTACCACTCACAACTAAAAAGATGGAAGTGTTGTTGCTCCTAGTCTTCCACAACCTACAAGGTTGAAACCACAACAATTGCAGGAATAAAGAGAAAAAGGGATTTTTTACAGCTGTTATAGAAAATACACTAAAGGTCATAAGTGTGATGAGAAAAAGTATTCTACATAGATTGTGAAGAGGAGGAAGAAAAGGAACATGAAACATCAAAAGAGGAGGATATACACCAAGAACCAACCCTAACGAAAGAAGAAATGAATATGACTATATCTTGTAATGCTGGTAGGAATTACCACTCCTTAAACTTTCAAGATAGAAGAATATGTCAAGAAGAAAAAGATAATAGTGTTGATTGATTCATGTAGTACCCATAATATTATTCATTGTAAGATAGCCAAGGAATTAAAAATCTTCCTATATCCAACACAACATTGTCAAGTGATGGTTGCAAATGGAGGAAATATAAATTGATCTAGAAAGTGCCATAATATCAAGCTAACCATGGGGTAATATGTATTGAATAGTACGATGTTTTCCATTCCAATGGGTGGTGTTGATGTCGTACTAGGAGTCCAATGATTACAATATTTGGGGACAATAGCTTTCAATTTTCAAGAACTTTTCTTGAATTTTTTTTTGGGAAGGAAAGGAAGTTGAATTAAGGGGTATCTTAGGGAAACCATCAAAGATTATCAGCTCTAATGGCATGAAAAAGAGTCTAAAGAAATAAAAATGGGGCATAATTGCACAATTATGCTCACTAGGGGTTCAAACATCTAAATCATTTATTTCTCGAGATCTCCAAAAAGTCTTGGACAATCATTCCAATTTGTTTGAGACTCCCAAAGGCCTTCCACCTATTTGTGATCATGATCATGCAATTCACTTGTGTTAACACTCAGGTTGTTCCCTTTGACTCCAAATGGAATACAGCCGAGGTAACCATTAGCCAATCTTTTAGCCACAGGTCCTAGCCTACCTGCAACCAGAGAGGGCTCTCTCTTTCTGATTTATCTTTGTTTTGGTGTAATTTTAGGCTAGTTATGATGTACAGGATTTTGTTTTGAATTTGTTGGGATGATGGTTTCAGTCAGAACAGGTATGTTTTTTCAGAATAATCTAGGCCATTGGGCATGGATTCGATGATAGTGAACTGCTGGAAATGTTTCTTGGGAAAAAAGGTTATGCTACAGAGCTAGACAGGCATCCATGGAAAAATTCTTCAAATCTGTAATATGATGGCATGAAATCAGGGAGTGAAAGGAAGCTAAGGATCTTTCAGTATACTGATAGAGGGAAAAAGTGGGAACATTATCTAGGAGCATTTCAGAATTCCTGAATAACATTCATAATGATAGAATGAATACAAACATGAGAAGTTAAGAATTCATGTTTATGATTAATTCTGAAGAAAACACAGCTAACAACCAGAGATTGAGCAGAGGGTGCATTCAAACAAGTCCTCAGCTATTCTTTTTCTCTTTTGCTAAGTTAATGAAACATATATTTGAATTAGATAAACATAGAAAGACAAAACATGGTTTAGAATAACTTATTGCTCCATCAAACAACACAGGAATTCAGTAGCAGAACGCAAATCATCACTTTGACATCAAACAGTGCAGAGATCATGAACTTTCCTAGCCATTTGTATTAGATAGTCTGAAAATTTACAAGACAGTGTCTCAGAGAGAAAATCACCAACCCCAAATACGTTCTGTGGGGAGGTATATATACAAAAATGAGATACAAAATATCTAGCTGATGAGTTAATAGCTCATAAATTCTATGCCAACCCCTGAGGAATTATAGCTGAAAGAGTAAATGCTGCAGTAAATATTTAATGCATTAGCTGTCCATCTTGTCAGAGAGTTTTGACTTTTGTGACCAACTAAGTCGACTGGGGTTGCGCTGTCTAAAATCTATTTTTTTCCTTTTTGGGCTTGCTGTCCCAGTATTTTGCTGAGTCATTATTCTCATCCGCTCTGCCTGTTTTCTCCATGTTGTATTCAATTCCATTGACCTGAGGTTGACTAAAAGAGACAGAACCGAGATCATTTTGGCAAAATTTAAAGCATTTCTTGCCACCAACATTCTTTAGGCAATTGGTGTCTTCGTATTTTTATTAAAGTCTCATCTACCTCTGTGTACCTATAAAAATTGGGTGGGACCTCAAACAAGTGATTAATTTCATGTTCAATGTAAAATAAATTTTCCAGCTTATCATAGAGACTCTGCCCTGATGGAGGTCCTGCTTCTTCTGAGGTACTTGTGGATGTTGTGATCTGATTTGAAATGAAATTAGTCATCCTGGTGGCATACTGCTCACGGGTCAGCAGTCTTCCAGCGCCGGTCAGTAGGCTGGGAAATCCTTTACCTTGCAATGCTCCCATTCTCAGCTTGTAATCATCTACCTTAGCCTGCATTTCCTGACATTTTCTCTCCAAACTTTGCACAAAATTTCTAAGGGTCAGCACCTTTTGGCTGTTAAAATAGTTTATGTTCTGTTACTGATATCTAAGGCTGCCAACTCTTCTTTAGAGTGAGTGTTCAGGAAGTGTATCATCCTGCTAGCCTGCTCAGGCATATTTCCTAGTGCTGCTCTGGCCTTTTGGCTTTCAATTTGGGCTTGGCCTATTAATTCGATCTGCTCATGCATAGTTCGGATTGATTTCCACTGTCTAGTGATAGAGTGGTCAATCCTGGTCCACAAAATCTTATTTATTTCAGCCAGAGTCTTTTCTAAATTCAACTCCTTCTCCAAGGCTTTTATTCTATCCTTCAGGGCCTTAATTTCTCTGGTCTATTCAGCCACTGTGATTTTGGATTTATCATATTTTGCTTCTAGCTCAGCCAATTTTTCTTTGGCCTGTTAATCTCTGTTGCCTGAAGCTCTAGCTCCTTGACAGCTTTTTTCAATTCATCCATGCTTATGCTAGACTCAGGAGCCGTTGTTGTTGCCACTGCAGCATCTGAAGTTGTTGTAGTTGCTGTAGTAATAGGAGGGGTCACTGCTACTTGTGTAGCTGCAACAGTAGTTGGGGCAGTTTGAGGTGGCTGGGAGGTCGACTCTCCCTACTTGTCTTGTAGTGCCCTTTCCAATTCTCCTTCCATTTGGACTATTCTCTAATTCATTTGCATTAGCAGTTCCAATGTATCCTCAGCTTCTTTCTCTTTCACCAGCTCTCCCGTTTGTGGATGCATGGTCGAGGAGAGCCTCATTTGCTTTTTCAGAGCAGCAATATCATCCTCCTTTTTCTTCATTAGGGCCTTGATAGCTTTGGGATTCTTAGGATCATGCCCCAGGTCGACAATAATGTCCTCCAATGTTTTAATTCTATTGGCTTTGGTTGTGGAGGACATTCTTTCTAAATCAAGCTGAGTATTAGTGTTCCTCGGAGATTCCTTTAACTCATGGGCCAGTGTGGCCTTGTCTACAAGTGTGGCATAGACCATTTCCCCTGTTTGCTTATGTAATTCTATTTGATCCATGGGGTGAATGTCTTTTGCCATAACCTCTAACTTTGTCCTGACATAATCTGCAGCTGACTGAGGCTGCTGAACCTTGGGTTTAAAATGGCTGAGGATCATTTTTTCTTCTTTGATGTCATACGCTGCCATCAACTTTTCCTGCTTGGCAGGTGTTGCCTTAAGAAATTGGTCATATAACTGTACTCTTAACAGTTCATTTTGTGCCTTAATTTCTTTAAAGGTGGCCTTGATGCTAGCTGGCCTCTTGCTTTGCTGTGTGGAGGAGGACACCTCCATGCCATGTTGTCTATCTTGCTCTTGTTGAAAAGAGCTTGTAGCTGTTTGTTGACTGTCTTCTCTATATTTCCTTGGACTTCCAAGGATTTCTTCACTGACTTCCTCCACAATTGGAGAATCAACCTTTTGCCTCTCGGCTTCGGGCTGCTGAGTGGACCCACTAGCAGGTGTGGAGTCATCTCGGTCTCGTTTTCTGCCTCTTTCCTCATGGGCAGGATTCATTAAGGCAGGCATTGTTGGTGATTCTTTTTGTTGTAGAGGAGCCTGTACTTGAGGTTGCTCCATTGAAGAGGCAGGTTGTTCTGTAATCACTTCTTTCTCTGCATCCATTATCTCATTCCCTTTTGCAGTATCTGTTGCTGATGTAGATGGTCCCTGGGCGGCTTGTGTGGCTGCAGCAACGGATGTGCCTTCTCCAATTTGATGTGGCAACTTGAATGTTACTTGCTGCAAAGAATCCAAGTCAAGAGTTTTTCTAAATCCTTGACATTTTTCTCCATTATTTCCTCTTGAGTCAATTCCTCAACTAATGTGCCTTGCAACCACTCATCTTGGTTGGCATATTGTTCAATTTGTGGATATTTACAATGGTCATAACCTAGCAACCTGTATTTAACTCTTTTGGCACTGATAAAACCTTCCAGGTCATAAGGGACCCACCAAAAGCTCCTCTTTAACTTATATTTTTCCCTGAGAATTTAATCAGCATCTTGCCAACCTTCTTTCTTGTTCATAATGAAGGGGCCTAGATGGTATTTGAATTTGAGGTGAGCTTTCTTTTTGGCACTATGAAAATGGGTAAGATCAGAACTAATGAGTTGCCTATAGTATTCCAAGGCAAACAGTCTCATTGGTACATACCTTGGGAGCCTGTAAGGACAGAGCTCACAGCCATAGATTCTAATGACAGTGTGATTTTGATATAGGTACCAGTCACCTATTTTATAACTCTTGGACAGCTGCAAGGTATTATGTATCTCAAATGACAATCTGGGAGGAGGGGATCTCATTAGGAGGCAAGAGACTGGGTATACAAATTAGTCAATAAACTCACAGTAAGAAAATGGATAGTTTTGAACCTCATGGAAAACAGATGACCAAAAGATGACAGACCTCTTTTCACCCCTAGAATCCAATTTCTTGATGGGGCATTGGAAGCTTTCAGACTGGTAATACATGAATAAGTGGTAGATATATGATGAATATTTGAATACTCCCTCCCTATCCACTTTCAATAGTTGATCATGTATTTTATTGGCTATGAACTTGGCATAGTTATACTTGTAAGCAGGGGGTTGTCCTGGACTATATGCAGCTAATAACACCAACATTGTTTCATCAATGTGCTCACTTGTTTTAAAACCCAGCACATAAGAGATCATATCAACTAGAAGCTTGCCCACCTCATTGAAATGGACATATAAGAAAGGAGGTGGCCCTGTAGGCTGGCGGTCTGCCCTCATGAATGTCTTGGTAATTTTTTCAATTTCAGAACTGGAGAGTTTGGAGCCTGCATCCAGCAAATAGTTCATGGAAAAGGGAAACAACAGCTGAGTCTGCTTGAAGTTGAGCATTTGGTTGATGGAGTCAGGTGTAATGTGGAAAAGTATGCTCCCAGATGGAGACTTAACAGCTCTCTGAGTTGGCTCATAGTTCTCAGCACATAAGCGGATGATCTCAGGAAAAATATTGACAGATGGGAGGAAGTAATAAGGCAAATTGGACTCCCATATACCATACATGTCACAGTTGCTTTGATAGTTGTTTCTCAACTGGCAGAAGGTCTGCAAGTGATTTCTGTCACCAACTAGATCTTGAATAAGGTAATCTCTATCAGCAAGAGGCATGGCTCCAAGCTCTTTGTTTGGTGGATTCATAGGAGTGACGCTAAGCGCTGATGGAGTAGCCATTATAGAACTTTTCAGATGTTATCTTTAGAGTGAAGTTTTTAAACAGAAACAGGCTGAGGATAACTGCTTGTGAGGATTTGTAGAGGAGTGGCAGAATGAGTTTAGTTGAACCAAAAGTCTTCAATATTTGTGGCTGTGGTGAAAAGAACAAACTTTGCAGAGTTTGATTTAAGATTTTGATTTCTTTTTAGCAAATTCTCTGAATTTAGAGACTGTGAGGGCCAAATGCAGAGGGGAAAGGGATTACACAGCTCAATGCACTGAGGTTTTTTAGTGAAACGCGGCAAAAGGGAACAATGCCGAGCAGGTATAAAATTATATCGGGAATTCAAGCTTGAAAATGGATTTTGGCACGGTGAAATCGTGAATGGACCGTGGTTCTCTTAAACAGGGGGGTGTATTAGTGAATTTAGGCCAAATTTATGAGGGACAGAACCATTAACTTAGGAGATTGCAGGAAATTGAGTGAACAAATTCGAGAAAACGGGAAGAACACGGGCGAACAGGTGGAATTCGGCAAATACCTGGTTTAGCTAGCACCGAGGGTGGTTGAGCTGATTGAATGGCGAGTACTGACGTCGAATTTGCAGGTGGCGGCATCCAAATTGTTCAAATTTGAAATCTAGAGGCAATATGGCGTGAACAGCAAAGCGGCGCTCTCCAAACTTTCCAATGAAAATGACCGAAAACAGTCACTTTACGCGTTTTTAATAAAAAAATTGGCGCATATGCGCTTTTGGCGCTTTCCCGCGATGACGTCAGCATGATGTCATCGGTGGGTCCCGGGTATGGCCGGGTGACGTGGGCGGTGACTCGGATGACGACGTGGCGGGACACGGTGGCACAACGTGGACGCGGGCAGACAAAGTGGCGAGTGACGTGGGGCAGCGGCGGAGACAGGGTGGTGACGTCATGGCTGACGGGATTGCTGACGTGATGGGACGGATGGTGGTATCCGGTTTCCCCGCACCACCTTTGAGCAGAGGCGGTTTTGGGGGAGGGGCCTCCGAACACCCCAGGCGGTCGACACGTGGCGGGGGTACGACAGGGAAACCGCCCATCCCCCGGACGTTAACCCCCGGTGCGTTGTGGGCTGAAAACACCCGCCCACCGTTGGATCTGGCGTGGTGGGGAACGGATGGCTGGCGGGGCGTTTCGGGGTGGCGCGCAGGTTTGGAGCGGGTCCCTCCCATATATTAAATAATATTGTGTTGTGTAGGGTCCAAACTTTGGCTTATGTGGGTTTTTGCGGGTTGGGTTAGTGCGGGGTAATATAATGTAATGTTTAATTTAAAGCATTCAAACATTAAACATTGGGGTTTGACTGCGGGGGCAAATTGCAAGGTTTAGATGGGTGGGGGTTGGGGCATAGGTTATTAATCATAACCAGAGGTTAGATTAATTCTGGGGTTACGACGCGGAAGGGTTGATTATAGCCCCAAATGGACTAATATCTCCCATAACTATGTTACCTAGCTATAATGCTAGAGGTGGGATAGTTAATATGTTTTTTGGGAATTTTATATAGTTTTTTGTAGAAAATAGGGGTGGGGATGTAACCAGGGAGCTATATAATAGAGTTAGGAGTTAATATGGGTATGTGAGGTGAAGTGTGAGGGAGAGATTAAGCTTGTGAACTGAAAACTTAGATGCAAGGAATGGATGAAGTATGAAATGAGGGTTTTACACAAGAAATGTGGCTTCTTTTTGAAGAAGAAGGTCAAAACTTGACATGATTTTCTCAAGGGGGAAATGTAAGTAGGATTGTTTGGGCAGATCCTAAAGTCCTCAAGGGGATATTAGTAAGAAACTTTTTGAGGGGAATGAGGGGAGTTAGACATGCTTTGATAGTTCTGCCATTTAGACCATTGCTCTGACCCTTCTCTTATTGATGAGATAAGACATGATTTTCAATATATCAGGTGGTCAGACCTTGCTTCTACAATCTCAAACTACCTACCCAGCGTAATACACCTAACATTTTTTCTTCTTTTGAGTGGGTACACTTAGCCTTGAAAACCCTGATAATCCTCTTTTCTTTTGGCTGACCTCCTATCTAAATCTACCCTTATCTCTTCCAAGGGCCCAGATTAAGCAGTTGGGCTCCTTCATTTCTCTATCTAGCTACTCATCTGCCAAGTTTGAACTGTTTGGGCAGATATTCATTCTCTAGTTTAGAACAAGCAATTTAAATACTGGCATGGTCCAGTTTGAATTGTTGGGCCATCCATCAAGGTAGCAGTGGCATTTTGGTTAGCCACTTTCCTGGTCTTTCTTTAGGGTTCATTTCAATTAATTTTTCTGACCAATTCATTTTCTTGCCTTTTGATCATTCTTTTAAGGCATACCCTCTTTACATTTTTTAACTCTTTGTTCTTTTCACAAAATATGGAACCTTTGTAGCATCAAAGATGAACATTTTTGGCACTTCCACTGTCAATCATGAAAAATGAAACCTATTGGTATAGGAGATTAATAGTGGCTCCACTTGGGGATGGCTTTTCCACATGAAAATCCAAGAACAGCAGGTTAGATCGCCTTTTTTTTCAATTCTTGCTACAGTCTGAATTTTCCTTCTGTTAGAGACCATTGATCCGAATTCTTGTAAGTTGTATGAAGTACCCTTTGAGCTGATTTTCTGTGAAATTACAGCTCTATTTTTACTGGTTTCTCTAAGTATTCATCACCACCTTCATAGTTCCCAAGTGTTTTCTCTTGCGTTCCAATGATAGGATCAAAACATGTATCAAAGATGGTGCAGTACCCTGATCTTCCTCAAAATCTGCTTCACTTGGTCCTTTATCTATCCGCTGTAGATGAAAATACTGGAAATACAAATATTTATGTACAAGATATAGTTGTGTTGTGTTTCATCAAAGGGGTTCAAAATAATGTTTGAGCATCCTCCCATTGACTGGGCCTTCCTCAACATTTGAGCCATCCAAACTCTTCAAAAAATAGGTGTTATTACCTTGTACAGCATAAATGACATAAGGTCCCTTCCACAAGAAATCGAACTTGCCATGCTTTCCTTTGTCCTCTCTCCTGGAATCCCATCTCAGCACTTTGCTTCCTATGAAGAAGTCTTCAACTTTGGTTCTTTTTTCAAACATTCTTTTGAGCTTCTCTTGTAGTACTTGGGTTCTATGATACACTTCCTCTCTTGTTTGTTGTAAGTGAATTGTCTGATTGATCCTTCTTTGAATATCATTAGGCTCAGCTTGTATTTCTTACAGCAACTTGATTACAGGGATCCCTAAAGATGAAGGAAATCTTGCTTCCATTCCATAAACTAGTTCATATGGGCTTGTGCCAATGGATCTTTTGGTGGTCAATCTGTCTGCCCATAGTGCATTTACCAACTTCTTATGCCAATTCTTTTTGTTCTCCTCCAAGACCTTTTTGATGATGTTGATAAGGCTTTTGTTGGAAGACTCAGCTAGGCCATTGCCTTGAGGATAATAGGTTGTGGAATGGCCCAAGGTCATGTGGTATTTATGGCAAAAGTTGATCATTTTTTTGGACTTGAAAGCAGGAGCATTGTCTGTAATAATTTTATCTATACAGCCAAACCTGGACAAGGTGTTGGTTTCTAAAAATTACATAATAATGGAGTCATTGGCTTGCCTACAAGGGATGGCTTCTATCCATTTGGTAAAGTAATCTGTAGCAGTCAAAATCCACCTATGCTGGCCAGAGGACGAAGGGTGGATTTCACCAATGAAATCTAAACCCCATTGCTGGAATGGTCTCTCAGTTGAAACAGGTTTAAGTGGTAAAGGTAACAGCTTTCTCTTGCCTTCGAAAATTTGGCATTTGTGACAAGACATTACAAAATTTTTCACATCAGTAAACAAGGAAGGCCAATAAAATCCAGCCCTTAGGATTTTATCAGCTGTGGATTTCCAGTATAAGTGTCCTCCACAGTCACCTGCATGAAATTCCTTGAGGACATTGTCAGTTTCATCTAATGTTAGGCAATTAAGTAAAATTCCTTCATGATTTCTCCAAAACAAAACATTGTCTATGATACAAAACTTTGATGCTTTCATTTTCAAGAACCTTTTCTTAGTTTTGGACAACCCTGGAGGAGCTTGCTGGTTTAACAATACAAAACATATATCAGCATACCAAGGAGATTGCAAAAAGGCTTGATTGATCTGTGGAGTCGCCATCTCCTCTTCGTTGTCCATTTCATTAATATCAAGGGCCTGGAAATTGGTTTCAGTCAGTTGGTAGGCTTGATTTCAATGTCATATTCTAAGATATTGGCAATCCATTTGCCCCTTTTGCCTTCAATTCCTTCTTGGGTTAAAATGTCCTTAACCGCTGCATTTGGGACATAGGCAATCACATGAGAGTATAAAATATAGATTATGAAGTCTTTAATGGCCTTTACCCAGTTATAGGCTTGCTTTTCCATAATCTAATATTTTAAGGGAGCATCTCTAAGGGCTTTGCTAAAAAATGCAATGGGTTTTTCACACCCTTGGTCATCTTTTTGTAATAGGACAACGACAATTGTATGCTCAGATGCGAAAGAAAAAATTATGAAATCCCTATCAAACCTAGGACTTGTGAGGACTGGTGTGTTTGTCAACGCTCTTTTGATATCCTCAAAGGCTTGTTTAGCTTCCATGGTCCATTTGACCTTAGAATCCTTCTTCAACATATTGTTTAACAGTCTTATGAGCTCAGCCAAATTAGGAATGAATCTTCTCAAGAAGTTGATCTTTCCTAAGAAGCCTTGTAGTTCTTTGATGTTTCTCAGATGAGGCACTTGAAGGATAGCTTGAATTCTGTCCAGATCGATCCTAATACCATATTTTGAGATTATATGACCTAGGAGCTTGCCTTCCTCTAGGCCAAACAGTGATTTCTTTGGATTCAAAGATATGCCATATTTTCTACAAATTAAGAAAACCTGCCTCAAATGTTCTAAGTGTTCTTGATCTGATTTTGAAAAGGCAGTGAGATCATCAAGGTAGACTACTAGGAAATCATGGATTTCTTTGGCAAAGGCTATATCCATTGCTCTTTGGAAAGTGGCCCCTGCATTCTTAAGCCCAAAAGGCATTTTGACATATTTAAAAGTTCCCCAAGGTGTTGTAAAGGCAGTTTTGTCTTGATCATCCAGGTGTACTAAGATCTGATTGAATCTAGAGAATCCATCTAATAATGAGATCCTAGAATCTCCCACTACCCTTTGTAGGATATGATCCATTTTTGGTAAGGGGTAATGGTCTTTGAGAGAGACTTTTTTCAAATTCCTTAGGTCAACACACAGTCTAATCTCTCCCATCTTCTTCCTAGTAGGCACTAGGTTTGAAATCCTCTCTGAGAACCTGATTGGAGCAATGATTCCTGCTTCATACATACGTTTAACTTCTTTTTCAATTAGGGGAAGGAGGACAGGATTCACTCTCCTAAGATTTTGTTTAAAACGTTTTTGGTTCTCTTTCAAAGGTATAGTGTGTTGGATGACTGAGGTATCATAAGACTTGAGGTCCTCATAACTCCAGGCAAAGATATCTTGGAACTCTTTGAACAATTCAATGTACTTAAACTTCTGATCAGCTGGTAATGCCTTGGATAATTTTACCATTTTGGTATTTTCTGTGGTTCCAATGTTACAGTCATCAATTTCAGCATTCAGTGGTTGCATTTTTGGTTTCCTTGAGATATCATTTGAATCAAACAAATCCTCCAAAGGGGTCAAACCTATGGGCAGAAAATTGTCTTCTAGATCAATTACTTCGGCTTCTGTCTCAGCTATTTCATCAAAATCTGTTTGCTTTAGCTCCTGTACATTTTCGTTATTAAAGGTAGTAGGATGCAAAACCAAATTTGTTGTTTCAGCTGATATATTCTGCTTAATTGTGTATGCCTGTTGTTGATCATCCATAGTGCTAGTATCAATGTTCATGCCGGAACATTTTTCCTTTAAAGTGAGGAAGTTATTTATCTGTGTGTCACTTTCAAAGACTTCCCAATTTTTGATGTTATCCGGAACTGCAGGTCTGTGTTTGATTTCATTAGTGAAACTGTGGTTGGGTTTAAAAGGTAGCTTGCAAGTGCTGGCAAAGTTTGCCAAGCTATGAGCATGTAAATTGAGCTTTCTGGAAATTTTAGTTAATTGAGATTCTAAGAAGGTGTCAAGTATTTGAATAGTTGCTCCTTTATAAGCCCTTAACCTAAGATCATTTGTGATAAATTTTCCCTTCATCTGTTGTATGATCAGATCTGAATCCCCTAGAATTGAAACCTTGGTTGCACCTATATTTTTGATGAGTTTGAGACCTAACAAAAGGGCTTTGTACTCGGCCATGTTGTTTGTGCATCGAAAGTTTAACCTATATGCATGGCCTTCAACCTGGTCATTCTGGATATTGTGAATCCAGACCCCTGCCCCAGCTCCCAACTTGTTTACAGAGCCATCAAATTCTAAATACCACAAGGTTTCATGGTCAAGGTTTGCATTGAGACTTTTAGAAAGTTGGACCATGGGCAGATTGGTTTCTTGCAAGTCATTTGATGTATCATTCTCCTTTGTTGTATCAATTATATCAAAAGTTTTTTTATCTTGAGAAGAAAATTTTTCATTCAATCCCTCCTTCTGTGCTGCCACTAGTAGTTTGGGATTAGCTTTGGTACACATGTCAGCATTATACAAAATGAATGAATCCATGTCGGAATGTATTGAATAGATGGGGAAGTTTTGGGGCTTTTCTTGACTACTCACCACATATTTCATTAATGTTTCACGGTATAATCTCTTTAGCTTTCCAAAGACTGAAATGGTGGCATAGGACATGTCTAGTTGCAAATATCCTTGGAGTTTGGCCCCCCAAGATCTGGATAAAAGCATACCGTACTTGGGTGGAATGTCAGCTACCACCACGTCCATCAAAATTGTTTTGGTTGGGTATTGGACTAGGGAAACACACAAATCTTTAATTAGGCCTAGACACTTGACTTGGCTTGAATCAAATGAGAACAGATCTTTATAAGGTCTTGTGATATCTAGGTCTAGTTTTTCCATTACAGATTTGGGCATTAAGTTGTGTGAAGCCCCAGAATCAAACATTGCATTGTGTAACACCTTGTCATGAATGTTTAAACTGACATAGAAGGGTGGAACCCCTCCATTTGTTATCTTTCCGTTCACCTCAGGACCAAACAGTAATTCAGGTTGATCATCTAGAACATTCACAGCATCCCTATTGTCTGATATTTGGAGTGACCTATTAATTTGTTGTCTATACACTTGATGTTTGGCCAATTCAGAAAGAGGGAAAGCTATCTTTAGCTTACTTACTTCTGTTTCCAAGTTGAATAGTTTTTCCATTTGTGTCTTAGCATTAAGTGCATCAGATTTTTCCTTTTCAGTTGAATTTTCAGTAACCCTTTCTTCATGATTGGTATGATTTTGAATGGAACCAGTCCTAAATTTATTTTCAGGAATGTTGTTTGAACTTGCTTTTGAGGGGAGGGATGGTTGGTTTCCCGAGAGTTGTACATCTGATATATCCTCCACAGTGACTTCTCTTGGATGTAGGTCTGTTTTATCAGAGGATTCTGGAAGAACAGTTTTATCTTTTGTCTTTTTTGGCTATTTACTGTCCTTTGGTTTGATAGGTTCAGGCACATCTATGGTTCTACTCCTTAGTTTATACTGTTTGTGTACCTCATAAACTACTGCATCATAGCCTTCCCTAAAGTCAAATGACTCTCCTGATTTGGTTTGAAATTGATTGCAATTATGGGCCTCTTGATCTTCTTGTGTTAGAAAGACCTGATGTTCATTGTCCAAACCCATTAGGTTGATGTGAGGGTCCTCGGTCGGTTCACTAGATGTTGAGGCCTCAACATAATTTTCTTGAAAAGGAGGTCTAATGTTCTGGTCGGGATCAACCCTTCCAACATTTGAATTTTTATTCTTTCTAAAATTTGGGTTTCTAGCAGTACTTGGTTGACCTTCCCATGATGATTTTCTCTCTATGGTTTCTACCCTGTCCCCAAGTTTGTCCATGCCTTTGATGATTGCGTCTAGATTTTGTTCAAATGCTGAAGGTTCTTCCTTAAAAGTAGTTCTTCTCTCAGCTCTTTCCCTATTTCTTTTAGCAATAAGGTTTGCCTCTACACTAACAGCTATGTTTTGCATGTCTGCCAAGGTTAGAGGGGCTCTTTCCCTTAGTTGATATGCCATGTCAGAATCAAATCCATCAAGGAATTTGATTAAGGCTAAATCAGGTGGAGGTCTAAGGTTTTGAGGGATGGCATTGTAAACATTGTTGAATCTTGCACAATAATCTAGGACAGTTTCTTGTGGGCCTCTTTTTATGCTGTCATACTCAGATAAGATATGCAGTGGGTCTTTTTTCTTTTCCCATCTGTTTAGGAAGGATTGGTAAAGAGCACCCGGATCGGCTATGGAATTTGCAGCAAGTGCTCTGAACCAAGTTCTTACTTCACCTGTTAAACTTTGGACAAAAATTTTCATTCTCACATCATCATCGTCTATTTCATAATTTTCAAAGTAGTCTTGCATTTTCTTGGTATGTTGTAAGGCAGTATATGTGCTGGTACCATCAAAATAAGTGATCTTACTTTGGTAGTCCTGAGGCATAGCCCCAGGATTACCAGGTAGCTGTAAAGGGGCATAACGATTTGCCATATTTACAGGGATAAATGGGACAACAGGAAGGAAGGGAACAGCTGGAACAACAGGGACAACAACGACAATTTGTGCAGTGGATGGAGGTGTGAAGAATGTGTTTTGAGAGGTAGATGAGGAAGAAGGAGAAGAAGGAGTTATGTGAGGACGAACTGATGGTTTAGCAGGGGTTGGGATATAACTTTGTTGAACTGCTTCAGGGCTAGAATCAGCAAGATCTTCTTGTTCCTCTTGCTTCCTAAGAATCTTCGGGATTAAATTAGGATTGTCAAAAATAGCTGGAGGATCTGGGTCAGGATTTGACCTGGTATACCTAGTTTTCTTCTTAGGAGCCAGCTTCCGAATTTGTTTTTGGTATTTTTGGGAATGTTTTTAGAATTAACAAGGAACTGCTCAAATTTTTGGAACAACTATCTAGAGTTTAAAACTAGCATGAAGTTTGACTGAAGCAGCTTTTATTTACTCCTGTAAATGCAAAGCAAGAACAGTTTCAAAGGCTTTCTGGCTGACATTCAGGCTTCATCTGTAGTTTTAAAGAGTAGACAGCAATTGAAAAATTCATTCTGTTCCCCAGTGGAGTTTCCAATTATGTTAACACTTAGGTTGTTCCCTTTGACTCCAAAGGGAATACGGCCGAGGTAACCACTAACCAATCTTTTAGCCACAGGTCCTAGCCTACCTGCAACCAGAGAGGGCTCTCTCTTTCTGATTTAGCTTTGTTTTGGTGTAATTTTAGGCTAGTTATGATGCACAGGATTTTGTTTTGAATTTGTTTGGATGATGATTTCAGTCAGAACAGGTATGTTTTTTCATAATAATCTAGGCCATTGGGCATGGAGTCGATGATGGTGAACTGCTGGAAATGTTTCTTGAGAAAAAAGGTTATGCTACAGAGCCAGACAGGCATCCATGGAACAATTCTTCAAATCTGTAATATGATGGCATGAAATCAGGGAGTGAAAGGCAGCTAAGGATCTTTCACTATACTGATAGAGGGAAAAAGTGGGAACATTATCTAGGAGCATTTAAGAATTCCTGAATAACATTCATAATGATAGAATGAATACAAACATGAGCAGTTAAGAATTCATGTTTATGATTAATTCTGAAGAAAACACAGCTAACAACAGAGATTGAGCAGAGGGTGCATTCAAACAAGTCCTCAGCTATTCTTTTTCTCTTTTGCTAAGTTAATGAAACATATATTTGAATTAGACAAACATAGAAAGACAAAACATGGTTTAGAATAACTTATTGCTCCATCAAACAACACAGGAATTCTGTAGCAGAACGCAGATCATCACTTTGACATCAAACAGTGCAGAGATCATGAACTTTCCCAGCCATTTGTATTAGATAGTCTGAAAATTTACAGTGTTTCAGAGAGAAAATCACCAACCCCAAATACGTTCTGTGGGGAGGTATATATACAAAAATAAGATACAAAATATCTAGCTGATGAGTTAATAGCTCATAAATTCTATGCCAACCCCTGAGGAATTATAGCTGAAAGAGTAAATGCTGCAGTAAATATTTAATGCATTAGCTGTCCATCTTGTCAGAGAGTTTTGACTTTTGTGACCAACTGAGTCGGCTGGGGCTGCGCTGTCTAAAATCTGTGTTTTTCCTTTTTGGGCTTGCTGTCCCAGTATTTTGCTGAGTCATTATTCTCACCCGCTCTGCCTGTTGTCTCCATGTTGTATTCAATTCCATTGACCTGAGGTTGACCAAAAGAGACAGAACCGAGATCATTTTGGCAAAATTTGCAGCATTGCTTGCCACCAATCTTCTTTAGGCAGTTGGTGTCTTCGTATTTTTATTAAAGTCTCATCTGCCTCTGTGTACCTGTAAAAATTGGGTGGGACCTCAAACAAGTGATTAATTTCATGTTCAATGTAAAATAAATTTTCCAGCTTATCATAGAGGCTCTGCCCTGATGGAGGTCCTGCTTCTTCTGAGGTACTTGTGGATGTTGTGATCTGATTTGAAATGAAATTAGTCATCCTGGTGGCATACTGCTCATGGGTCAGCAGTCTTCCAGCGCTGGTCAGTAGGCTGGGAAATCCTTTGCCTTGCAATGCTCCCATTCTCAGCTTGTAATCATCTACCTCAGCCTGCATTTCCTGACATTTTCTCTCCAAACTTTGCACAAAATTTCTAAGGGTCAGCACCTTTTTGGCTGTTAAAACAGTTTCTGTTCTGTTACTGATGTCTAAGGCTGCCAACTCCTCTTTAGTGTGAGTGTTCAGGAAGTGTATCATCCTGCTAGCCTGCTCAGGCATATTTCCTAGTGCTGCTCTGGCCTTTTGGCTTTCAATTTGGGCTTGGCCTATTAATTCGATCTGCTCATGCACAGTTCGGATTGATTTCCACTGTCTAGTGATAGAGTGGTCAATCCTGGTCCACAAAATCTTCTTTATTTCAGCCAGAGTCTTTTCTAAATTCAGCTCCTTCTCCAAGGCCTTTATTCTGTCCTTCAGGGCCTTAATTTCTCTGGTCTGTTCAGCCACTGTCATTTTGGATTTATCATATTTTGCTTCTAGCTCAGCCAATTTTTCTTTGGCCTGTTTAATCTCTGTTGCCTGAAGCTCTAGCTCCTTGACAGCTTTTGTCAATTCATCCATGCTTATGCTAGACTCAGGAGCTGTTGTTGTTGCCGCTGCAGCATCTGTAGTTGTTGTAGTTGTTGTAGTAATAGGAGGGGTCACTACTGCTTGTGTAGCTGCAGCAGTAGTTGGGGCAGTTTGAGGTGGCTGGGAGGTCGACTCTCCCTGCTTGTCTTGCAGTGCCCTTTCCAATTCTCCTTCCATTTGGACTATTCTCTGATTCATTTGCATTAGCAGGTCCAATGTATCCTCAACTTCTTTCTCTTTCACCAGCTCTCTCGTTTGTGGATGCATGGTCGAGGAGAGCCTCATTTTCTTTTTCAGAGCAGCAATATCATCCTCCTTTTTCTTCATTAGGGCCTTGATAGCTTTGGGATTCTTAGGATCATGCCCCAGGTCCACAATAATGTCCTCCAATGTTTTAATTCTGTTGTCTTTGGCTGTGGAGGACATTCTTTCTAAATCAAGCTGAGTATTAGTGTTCCTCAGAGATTCCTTTAACTCATGGGCCAGTGTGGCCTTGTCTACAAGTGTGGCATAGACCATTTCCCCTGTTTGCTTATGTAATTCTATTTGATCCATGGGGTGAATGTCTTTTGCCATAACCTCTAACTTTGTCCTGACATAATCTGCAGCTGACTGAGGCTGCTGAACCTTGGGTTTAAAATGGCTGAGGATCATTTTTTCTTCTTTGATGTCATACGCTGCCATCAACCTTTCCTGCTTGGCAGGTGTTGCCTTAAGAAATTGGTCATATAACTGTACTCTTAACAGTTCATTTTGTGCCTTAATTTCTTTAAAGGTGGCCTTGATGCTAGCTGGCCTCTTGCTTTGCTGTGTGGAGGAGGACACCTCCATGCCATGCTGTCTATCTTGCTCTTGTTGAAAAGAGCTTGTAGCTGTTTGTTGACTGTCTTCTCTATCTTTCCTTGGACTTCCAAGGATTTCTTCACTGACTTCCTCCACAATTGGAGAATCAACCTTTTGCCTCTTGGCTTCGGGCTGCTGAGTGGACCCACTAGCAGGTGTGGAGTCATCTCGGTCTCGTTTTCTGCCTCTTTCCTCATGGGCAGGAGTCTGTAAGGCAGGCACTGTTGGTGCTTCTGTTTGTTGTAGAGGAGCCTGTACTTGAGGTTGCTCCATTGAAGAGGCAGGTTGTTCTGTAATCACTTCTTTCTCTGCATCCATTATCTCCTTCCCTTTTGCCGTACCTGTTGCTGATGTAGATGGTCCCTGGGCGGCTTGTGTGGCTGCAGCAGCGGATGTGCCTTCTCCAATTTGATGTGGCAACTTGAATGTTACCTGCTGCAAAGAATCCAAGTCAAGAGTTTTTTCTAAATCCTTGACATTTTTCTCCATTATTTCCTCTTGAGTCAATTCCTCAACTAATGTGCCTTGCAACCACTCATCTTGGTTGGCATATTGTTCAATTTGTGGATATTTACAATGGTCATAACCTAGCAGCCTGTATTTAACTCTTCTGGCACTGATAAAACCTTCTGGGTCATAAGGGACCCACCAGAAGCTCCTCTTTAACTTATATTTGTCCCTGAGAATTTGATCAGCATCTTGCCAACCTTCTTTCTTGTTCATAATGAAGGGGCCTAGATGGTCTTTGAATTTGAGGTGAGCTTTCTTTTTGGCACTATGAAAATGGGTAAGATCAGAACTAATGAGTTGCCTATAGTATTCCAAGGCAAACAGTCTCATTGGTACATACCTTGGGAGCCTGTAAGGACAGAGCTCACAACCATAGATTCTAATGACAGTGTGATTTTGATATAGGTACCAGTCACCTATTTTATAACTCTTGGACAGCTGCAAGGTCTTCTGTATCTCAAATGACAATCTGGGAGGAGGGGATCTCATTAGGAGGCAAGAGACTGGGTATACAAATTGATCAATAAACTCACAGTAAGAAAATGGAGAGTTTTGAACCTCATGGAAAACAGATGACCAAAAGATGACAGACCTCTTTTCACCCCTAGAATCCAATTTCTTGATGGGGTGTTGGAAGCTTTCAGACTGGTAATACATGAATAAGTGGTAGATATATGATGAATATTTGAATACTCCCTCCCTATCCACTTTCAATAGCTGATCATGTATTTTATTGGCTATGAACTTGGCATAGTTATACTTGTAAGCAGGGGGTTGTCCTGGACTATATGCAGCTAATAACACCAACATTGTTTCATCAATGTGCTCACTTATTTTAAAACCCGGCACATAAGAGATCATATCAACTAGAAGCTTGCCCACCTCATTGAAATGGACATATAAGAAAGGAGGTGGCCCTGTAGGCTGGCGGTCTGCCCTCATGAATGTCTTGGTAATTTTTTCAATTTCAAAACTGGAGAGTTTGGAGCCTGCATCCAGCAAATAGTTCATGGAAAAGGGAAACAACAGCTGAGACTGCTTGAAGTTGAGCATTTGTTGATGGAGTCAGGTGTAATGTGGAAATGTATGCTCCCAGATGGAGACTTAACAGATCTCTGAGTTGGCTCATAGTTCTCGGCACATAATCGGATGATCTCAGGAAAAATATTGACAGATGGGAGGAAGTAATAAGGAAAATTGGACTCCCATATACCATACATGTCACAGTTGCTTTGATAGTTGTTTCTCAACTGGCAGAAGGTCTGCAAGTGATTTCTGTCACCAACTAGATCTTGAATAAGGTAATCTCTATCAGCAAGAGGCATGGCTTCAAGCTCTTTGTTTGGTGGATTCATAGGAGTGACACTAAGAGCTGATGGAGTAGCCATTATAGAACTTTTCAGATGTTATATTTAGAGTGAATTTTTTGAACAAAAATAGGCTGAGGATAATTGCTTGTGAGGATTTGTAGAGGAGTGGCAGAATGAGTTTAGCTAAACCAAAAGTCTTCAATATTTGTGGCTGTGGTGAAAAGAACAAACTTTGCAGAGTTTGATTTAAGCTTTGGTTTCTTTTTAGCAAATTCTCTGAATTTAGAGACTGTGAGGGCCAAATGCAGAGGGGAAAGGGATTACACAGCTCAATGCACTGAGGTTTTGTAGTGAAACGTGGAAAAAGGGAACAATGCCGAGCAGGTATAAAGTTATATCAGGAATTCAAGCTCGAAAATGGATTTTGGCACGGTGAAATCGTGAATGGACCGTGGTTCTCTTAAACAGGGGGGGTATTAGTGAATTTAGGCCAAATTTATGAGGGACAGAACCATTAACTTAGGAGATTGCAGGCAATTGAGTGAACAAATTCGAGAAAACGGGAAGAACACGGGCGAACAGGTGGAATTCGACAAATACCTGGTTTAGCTAGCGCCGAGGGTGGTTGAGCTGATTGAATGGCGAGTACTGATGTCGAATTTGCAGGTGGCGGCGTCCGAATTGTTCAAATTTAAAATTTGGAGGCAATATGGCGTGAACAGCAAAGCGGCGCTCTCCAAAATTGCCAATGAAAATGACCGAAAACGGTCACTTTACGCGTTTTTAATAAAAAAATTGGTGCATATGCGCTTTTGGTGCTTTCTCCTGATGATGTCAGCATGACGTCATCGACGAGTCCCGGGTACGGCCAGGTGACGTGGGCGGTGTCTCGGATGACGACGTGGTGGGACACGGTGGTACAACGTGGACGCGGGCGGACAAAGTGGCGAGTGACGTGGGGTAGCGGTGAAGACAGGGTGGTGACATCATGGCTGACGGGATTGCTGACGTGATGGGGCAGATGGTGGTATCCGATTTCTCCGCACCACCTTTGAGCAGAGGCGGTTTTGGGGGAGGGGCCTCCGAACACCCCGGGCGGTCGACATGTGGTGGGGGTACGGTAGGGAAACCGCCCATCCCCCGGACGTTAACCGCCGGCGCGTTGTGGGTTGAAAAAACCGGCCCACCGTTGGATCTGGCGTGGTGGGGAACGGACGGCTAGCGAGGCGTTTCGGGGTGGCGCGCAGGTTTGGAGCGAGTCCCTCCCGTATATTAAATAATATTGCGCTGTGTAGGGTCCAAACTTTGGCTTATGTGGGTTTTTGCGGGTTGGGTTAGTGCGGGGTAATATAATGTAATGTTTAATTTAAAACATTCAAACATTAAACATTGGGGTTTGACTGCGGGGGCAAATTGCAAGGTTTAGATGGGTGGGGGTTTGGGCATAGGTTATTAATCCTAACCAGAGGTTAGATTAATTCTGGGGTTAGGACGCGGAAGGGTTGATTATAGCCCCAAATGGACTAATATCTCCCATAACTATGTTACCTAGCTATAATGCTAGGGGGTGGGATAGTTAATATGTTTTTTGGGAATTTTATATAGTTTTTTGTAGAAAATAGGGGTGGGGATGTAACCAGGGAGCTATATAATAGAGTTAGGAGTTAATATGGGTATGTGAGGTGAAGTGTGAGGGAGAGATTAAGCTTGTGAACTGAAAACTTAGATACAAGGAATGGATGAAGTATGAAATGAGGGTTTTACACAAGAAATGTGGCTTCTTTTTGAAGAAGAAGGTCAAAACTTGACATGATTTTCTCAAGGGGGAAATGTAAGTAGGATTGTTTAGGCAGATCCTAAAGTCCTCAAGGGGATATTAGTAAGAAAATTTTTGAGGGGAATGAGGGGAGTTAGACATGCTTTGATAGTTCTGCCATTTAGACCATTGCTCTGACCCTTCTTCTATTGATGAGATAAGACATGATTTTCAATATATCAGGTGGTCAGACCTTGCTTCTTCTATCTCAAACTACCTACCTAGCCTAATAAACCTAACATTTTTTCTTCTTTTGAATGGGTGCACTTAGCCTTGCAAACCCTGATAATCCTCTTTTCTTTTGGCTGCCCTCCTATCTAAATCTACCCTTATCTCTTCCAAGGGCCCAGATTAAGCAGTTGTGCTCCTTCATTTCTCTATCTAGCTACTCATCTGCCAAGCTTGAACTGTTTGGGCAGATATTCATTCTCTAGTCTAGAACAAGCAATTTAAATCCTGGCATGGTCCAGTTTGAACTGTTGGGCCATCCATCAAGATAGCAGTGGCATTTTGGTTAGCCACTTTCCTGGTCTTTCTTTGGGGTTCATTTCAATTATTTTTTCTGACCAATTCATTTTCTTGCCTTTTGATCATTCTTTTAAGGCATACCCTCTTTACATTTTTTAACTCTCTATTCTTTTCACAAAATATGGAACCTTTGTAGCATCAAAGATGAACATTTTTGGCACTTCCACTGTCAATCATGAAAAATGAAACCTATTGGTATAGGAGACTAACAACTTGGTTCTAGAAAATGTTCCTCCAAACATCGGGCCCTACATATATCCTTATGCCCAAAAGTGTGAAATTGAACGTATAGTTGCATAAATGCTAGAGGCTGGTATAATTCAACCTAGTTTAAGTTCTTTCTTTGCTTCAGTAGTATTGGTTCACAAGAAGGATGAATCATGGTGTATGTGTCCATATTATAGGGAGCTCCACAAGCACACTATTAAAGATAAATTTCCCATTCGTGTCATTGATGGATTGTTGTATGAATTACATGGATCAATTTACTTCACCAATATGGATCTTTGTTTAGGATAGAATGAAGACTGAAGACATTCCAAAAACAACATTCAGAACTCATGAGTTTCATTATGAATTTTTAGGCATGCCCTTTGGCATTACTAATGCACCTTCCACATTCAAAGTTTGATGAATTCCATTTTCAAACCCTTCCTTAGAAAATTTGTTTTAATATTTGATTATGATATACTAATCTACAACAAGTCTTGGAAGGATCATGTTCAACATGTTGACAGGGTGCTCAAGCTATTGGAGAAGAAAAAATTATAAGCAAAAACCTCCAAATTTTTCTTTGGAGTACAGAAGGTGGAATAATTGGGTCATATTTTATCTCATGAGGGTATTAAGGTATACCATAAAAAAATTAAATCCATTAAGGAATAGAAAACCCCCACAACCACAAAGCATCTTCGAGGATTTCTCGGGTTGACATGGTATTATCTCAATTTTGTTAATAATTATGGGAGAATAGCAACACCTCTAACATCATTACTAAAGAAAGATGCATTTTCTTGGACTCTAGAAGCAACGAAGGCCTTTGAACATATTAAAGAGGAAATGTGCCAAGCACTGGTCTTAGCTACACCAAACTTCAAAAAAATGTTTATTATGGAATGTGATGCTTTATGAAATGGAATTAGTGTTGTTTTAATGCAAGAAGAAAGACCCATTTCTTTTGAAAGTCATCTAATCAAAGGAAATTATTTACACAAACCTATTTATGAGAAGGAAATGTTGGAAATACTACATGCACTAAAGCGATGGCGACCTTACCTAATGGGGAGACACTTGAAGGTAAAAACGGATCATGATAGTCAAATTAATTTTGGAAAAAAGATTATCTTCAGAAGAGCAGAAAAGATCGGTCACAAAGATGATGGGTTATGACTTTGAAATCATGTACAAAAAAGGGAAGCCAAATGTTGTTGCATATGCACTCTCAAGAAAGGATGAGGATGTGGAAGCATTGATTTGTGCCATTTCTATTATCCAACCTGAGTGGATAATTGAAGCAAGGGATGAATGGAAGAATGATGAAGAGGTGTGGTCACTCATTCAAATGTTGCAGCAAGATCCCATTACATGTGATACATTTAGCTGGAAAAATGACTCATTATGGTACAAAGATTGCTTATATCTTTGTAAGAATTCCCAACTCAAACAAAATTTTATTTTGGAATTGCACACCTCTCCCTTAGGAGGGAACTCAACATTTTTAATATCTTACCATAGGGTCAAGAAGGAATTTTTTTGGGATGGCCTTAAATTTGATATTCAGAAGTTTGTGGCATAATGTTTGGTTTTCCAACAAAATAAAGTTGATATAATTAAGACCTCGGGTTTGTTATAACCTTTAGCCTTCCAAGTCAGCGTTGGGAGGAGGTCTCAATGGATTTTATCACAGGTTTACCCATGTCTAAAGGAAAGAGTGTCATCATGGTGGTAGTTGATAGACTTACAAAGTATGCACACTTTTTTGCATTATCTCATCCTTTTAGAGTCAGTACAGTTGCAATTGAATTTATGGAGACAATTCAAAAGCTTCATGGAAATCCAAAAATTATAGTAATTGACAGAGATCCCATTTTCACTAGAAATTTATGGCCAAAATTATTTTCTTGCCTTGGTACTCAATTAACTCCTATCTCATCTCATCTCATCATCCTCAATCTGATGGGAAAATTAAGATAGCGAACAAATGTTTGGAAGGATATCTTTGTTGCTTTGTATATGATAAACAAACACAATAGGTCAAGTGGTTACCTCTAGTTGAATGATGGTATAACACTTCCTTCCATACTGCAGCAAAAATGACCCCATTTATGTCACTTTATGGATATCATTCACCATCCATAACATCATATTTAAGAGAAAATTCTAAGGTTCAAGGAGTGGAAGATCACATTGAGCATCAACAACAAGTTTTGAAACTCTTAAAAGATAACCTCACTCTAGCACACAATTGAATGAAACAACAGGCAGTGCAACATTATAGTGAAAGAAGTTTTAATGTAGGTGGTTCGATATTTTTACAGCTAGAACCATACAAACAAATGTGTCTCAAGCAAGCTAAGAAGGATAATAAATTATCACCCAAGTACTATGGTCCTTACAAGGTGTTGCAAAACATTGGTACTATGGAATACAAATTGGAGTTGCCTGCATCTTCTCGAGTACACCCAAATTTCCATCTTTCATGCTTAAAGAAGGTTATCTGTGAAAAGCTTCCAGTTCAAACAGTGTTTCCAGAACTTGACAAAGAAGGAAAAATCATATTTGAGCTTGAAGCAGTCACGAAAACAAGAACTTGTCAACTACGGAATCGATCAATTTCATAGTAGCTCATTAAGTGGAAGAACTTACCCGCTGATGATTCCACATGGGAGGATGTGAATTTTATACAAAAGCATTCATAACTACTCAAGCGTTGAGGATAACACTTTTTTGAAGGAGAGGGACATGTTAGGTCCCTATAATACTAGTGTATCCCCCTTATTGTTATTGTTGTGCCCATGTAGCCCCCATATTGTTATTGTTGTGCCCCATAGAAGCCCATTATTGTTATTGTTGCACCCTTACATTATTATTGTTATTTAGGCTCTGATTATATTGTGACCCCTTAGACTCCTATATATGCAAAGGAGGTCTTGCCATTTGTATCATCCAAGAATTTTTCATTTATGTAATGTAAATGAGGTTTCTCCCTCGAAGAGGATAATTTTTAAGTCGTTGATCTATATTTTTGTGAGTTGGTTGCATAACAACTAGAGAGAAAGATTGCTCTGTTTTGGGACTCAGGGACTGATTTTGAGCGTTGAAGTTGAAAAATGTGTAGTTCTAGGAGGCAAATACTATGCATTGTTTAGTGCCAAGAGACAAGATTTCTACTTGAGGAATGATACTGCGCAGTGCATAGTTTCATGAGGGTTTGATGAGGCTGAGTGGCCCAGTTGGGAGTTTTTCCAATTTTTACTAAGTGTTGGCTCAGTGAGAGGAAGTTGGATAAAATCAAGACTTGAACATGGTCACACACTTAGTTCTCTTGAAGACACAACACGCAACACTCAGAACACATGAGCAACATACTTTCCTCAATGCAACAACATTGTGACATCCCATTCCAAGTGTGACACTAAAGATACACTTTGTGACAACAATGAAGACACTTGTGTGACAGTACACAAAAATTTGGAAATGAGTGTGGAATGTGACATGACAATAACACCTCATTATCACAAAGACTTCCCTTGAAACAAACCAAAAATCCACTTTACACAATAAGTGGCAATTCCCATGCCAAAAGACAACACTTTCTATATGTAAATAAAAGTGCGAACGACATTTGTGATATGCAAACAATGGTGAAAAAAAAACATGTCAAGGCAAAGATAACATGAAAACAACACTAATTAAATGGAAAGAAAGTGAAAGAAACAGACGAAAACAAGAAAATGACACTCATGAAAATAAAGGTGTGTGAAGAGATAGTTTGCAAAACTCACCGAAATAGAAGTACAAATGCAGCTAGAAGAGAGAAACTATCAATGTCAGTGCACACTGACTGTCGACATGGATTGGACATTGCATAGGCACAATATTCATGGACTATGATATGCTTGTTCAAGCTTGCGTAAAATAATGCGCTCATGCACTTGTTATGGATTGAGCATGTGTGAGCAAGTGAATTTGACACTTCCAATCCAAAATGGAGCTCAAAGACTTAACAGAGATAGAAATGATTATAGAAAGGTTGATAGAAAGTTCCATGGTAGGCTCCAAAATTCAAGTATAGGCAAAATTTTAGATGGTGTTTGTCACAGTGACAACAGTTACTTAAAACGAGAGTCAGCCTATATGAGATCAAATAAATAAGTAAATAAGGTGGATTTTATGGTTGATTTCTTCAAGTTTCATGTAGGATGTTTTTGGGTCAGTTCCATAGGTCAACTACCTCGATCACATGCCCCACTTGATGTCCCTAAAAATTTAGGTGCCTTAATTAGCATTGATGATTTTGCACTGGGTACCACCTATGAATGTGAGGAAGTTCCTAGAACATTCCCCATAAATTTTTCCTTGGTAAAAAAATAATCTATTTGAAGGTGGGAGAGAATCAATTAGCAATTGTAACCGCCACTCCTAATCAAGGAGTTTGGTGAAAAGTAGAGAAAAACAAAGGTAGAAAAGGGCCTATTTTTTGGGGGTTTTTGCGATGTATTGGTTTATTATGTAGACCTTTAATTGTTGGGGGATTGTTTCTTGTAGCTTTGTGCTCAATTTTTTGTAGGCCTTTCAACTGACGTGATTGAATGCTTTCTGGCATATGCAAAATGTAATTTTGTCCCTATTGATAAGTTGATTAAAATTACGATTTTTTCTTTAGGAAAAAAATAAAAAAATGAAAGTTGATATGGGAGAGTGAAATAGATTTTCAACTTAACAAAAAAAAAAGCAATGGAATATTGCAGGGGCGGCTGAAGCTAGAGGGGAAATCTATTGCCCTGACGAACAAAAAGAATACAGTTTTGCCTAGGGATTAGGATTGGCAACTAACAATCAAGCAAAATTTTGGGCTCTATGGAAAGGAATGGATATTGAAAATGATTATGGACTCAAAATATTTTTGGTTATAATAGACTCAATGCTTGTAATCAGGCAGGTCTCACAGGCATTACCAAAGCACTTAGAAAAATCCCCATCAATAGGTGGAAGAACAACTTTGTTGGCAGCAAAATTTGAAAATATCTCCTTCCTCCACATCCTCAAAACTCTCAACATGGAGGCCAAAAACTTGGCTAACCAAGGCTCTCAGATGGAACAAAGGGAGTTGATATCGTCCAAAAAGGCGCCTGTTTGGTCAATTTAGTGTGATCTAAATTGCTATTTATATTGTCAACCCGGGATTCATAAACTGACGAAGTGAAGTGTACTATATGTACTAGATAACCATTTCCTTAGTCTTTTGTCGTTTTTAGCTTTTTTTTAAGTCTGTTTTTGGATTTATCTTTCCCTAATGTGAGATGATGAAAAGGTGATAAAGCAAGTGAAATATGGATGATTATGGTGATCTCTAAGTGGTTTTCAAAACTGAAAAGAAAGAAAGCTTTAAAATAACTGCAATGAAATCAATTCTTCAAAAGAAATAAAGACATCAAAAAATGAACTATGACATCGGCCCAGTATCTTTGTTGCTGAATGAAAATGAAAGTGAAATCTACACTAAATTCAATTAAAAGTAAGAACAACTAATCCACACTAGTTCAACTCTTCAACTCAATCTTCCTTGTGAGAAGATATCATGAAATGTTAAGCAATGTGAAATCTCAAAGAAGTTAAACTAAACTAATCACACTACTTTAACTTTCTTGACCTTTTGCCTTTCAGCTTAATTTACCCTGTGAGAAACAGTCATGAACAAGTCAAGCAATGTGAGATCTAAAGCAAACTAAATCAAGCTATAATGAGTGATATTCTGGTTCCTAATAAAGTTATTTGATTATAGAAAGGAACCATTAACAGATGAATAGCATGATATCTAAGAGCAGAAAATAAATGTACAACTTAAGGAAATGACAGTACTGGAAATCAAACTTCAGAAAACAAGAGTCAGCGACAAAGACAAGATGATCTCGTATGCCAATAGTTATAAAAAGAAAAGGTGAAAAATTTCCCGGGCTGCCTAAGAACACCTGCAAAAACACTGATCAGTTGTAACCATAAAAGAGCAGCAATGAAAATGTAAATCAACAGAAATCAAAAAGCTTTGTTATGTACAGCTAATATACATGTTGAAATAAAACGCAGCATTTAAATGACAACTGTACAGCTAATATACATGAACAGGAAAAAGTAATGCAAGAGTTAAAAGACAACTGTACAAGGCTTCAGTAAGCAGGGGCCCTCTGCCACTTCAACCGATTCAACGAATAGCTACAAGCTTAAGTTTAAACCAGTCTTCTCATATATTAAACAGCAACGTAAAAGTGCAGTGGGGAAATACAACAGCTTCGGATTACATTACAAAAAGATTAACTTGTACAGCGTTCATGGACGCATTATTTATAAGGAAAGAAAGCTAAACAGATTAACTAAATCTACGCTATTAACCACGCTGCCAGAGACACGTAAATCCTCTTCAGCCCGGATCTAGGTAACTGTCATCATGTTTATTAAATCTGAGAGGTATGGCTATTGGATTCACGCTATCAGGATGTCTTCGTGGCTGTCTGAACAAAATTCTAAACCAAACAACAATCATCAGCGTAGTTAGAAAACCATGTCAAAATCTCGTTTTTAAACTAAAATACAATGATTTAATCAACTTGGTGGATGAAATGAGTGGAAGAAGAAGGTTGAGAGGGTGTATAGGAAGGTGCAGGTTCGAGGCTCAACATACCCCCACTGTGAAGGTGTTGCATGTCCTCATGCAACCAAAACTTAGTTATTTTCCCTTAATCCATATGCTCTGAGGCTTCTGCAAAAACATCTAGCCCTCTTCCCTTTCTCTTTGATGCTAAAATGGTCCTTGGTTTCCTGACTAGACATTTGAACTTAAGATTAATCAATGCCCTGCTCAACTTTTTACACTTTTTCTTCAGCTTCCTGTTCTTCTTTTGCCACAGTCCTAAATGGAGCATGGTGTTATCATGGACAATCTTGTCTACCTTACTCTGCTCTTTGAGTGCTTCATTTTCCTGTTTGATGTGCCTATTTAAGACTTCCAATTCAAACACTTCTTGTTTTAAAGACTGTACTTGTGCATCAAGTGGCAAGGTGGTGCTTGGTCCTGCAGCTGATTGTTCCAAGGACTCTAAGTAGTTATATGCTTCTTGCTGGTTGGAATCTACCTCAGGTATCTTTCTCGGCCTGAACTCAAATTCTGGTGAAGGAGGACTGCTTTCTCTTTCCAGCCGAAAAGGGCTTTCCTCACGTGGAGGACTTGGCTCAATGCTTGGTTGAGTTGGAGATTTCTCAAATGTCTCTTTATCTAAATCAATAAAGTGAGACTATTTTTCTTGGGCTACACTCTTCTTTCCTTTTAGCCTAATGTTCCTCCTCACGTGTGGACTAGTGCTCTTTTCCTGTGCAGTATGTTTTCCTCTTTTCTTTTTCTTGGTTATGGCAGCAGCTTGAAGATCTATTAATCTCTCTGACAGATATTGATAATCTTCTCCTATGGATTTCTCAGGGGATGGATAGGTTTCTTGAATGGTTATTTTGCCTTTGTCCTTCTTCTGTTTCTTGTTTTTAGCTCCCTCCTCTTCTTCTTTCTGAATAGTTTCCTGAATGTCTATTGTAGGAGAATCTTGGGTTGTAATATTCTTTTCTTTCCTCCTACTTCTCTTTGGAATTTTTGGGGAACTGCTTCCAGAGGCTTCAGTCAGTTCTTGGAAGTGGTTTCTTGTCAAAAACTTTTCCCAAGTATCCTTTCTGTTTTTCAATTGATCTTCAATAAGGATTTTTATGAACCCGTGATGGTAAAGATGGGGTTCAATACTGCCTACGTGTTTTTGAACAGTAAAGCTCATTTTCTTCAAGCTTGATAACAGAAAATAAGGCAAATTAAGGGTATAACCTTCCATAAAATTCATCATTAGCCTGGCATGATACATGTACATGGTACCAAAACGACCCTCGCATGTGATAAATTTCTGGACAAGTAATAACAGAGTGGACCATTCTTCTTTTATTGCATGCACAGGGATTCCTTTGGTAAATACAGAGGTATCCATACCTGGGTTTTGTAGCATTGTTCTCCATATTTGATCTTCCACACTTCTATTTTTGAACCACCTTTCACCTTCTTGTGGAAGACTTGTTGCAGCTGCTATTGTGGCCTCGGTCACTGTAAATTTCAAGTCTCCAACCTCCACTGTTTGTCCATTAAAGGACCTGGCAAAAGCTTTAGTCACTTCTTTATTATAGCCCGTGAACTTTTGAATGAATCTCAGCCACCTTGCTTTCTTTAACGACTCCTTCGTTTGAGGATAACCCTCCAGGTACTTTGGTCCCTCCGGTTCAGCTCTTAGTAGTTTTCCCATTCTCGGCTTTAAATTCCGACTGAGAATTCTACTGCGTATGAAGGTTCAGGAAAAAAATGGGCTGATTACGGGATTCTTAGGGTAACTGGAGTAGCCGTAATCGAAGTTCAGGATGTATGTGGTGACTGGAGCCAGGGTTTGGAGCAAACTGTAGTGGATGCAGCGGAAATGGAGAACAGGGAATGGTATGCGTACCGAGGGAGTAAAGGGTAAGCAACAGTAACGAGTTTAACATCGAATGCATGCGGGAGTGAAGTGATAAATGGGCAGAATAACGGCTGAGTCCTTTTGAATCGGATGACTTGCGCACACGTCTCAGCAGACGGCTGCGGAAATTATGGTGAAGGAGAGTCGTAGTACAGTCGGTCACGTCTCAAAAGTACGGCCAATAAATGGAAGAGCAGTCCATTAGAATGATCATGGGACTGTTAGAAATGAATAAGGTGTGTATGGAATGACATCGTGGAAGAGGAGTGGTATGGGGCTTGTCATATCAAATCATTGCATTTAGTGGAACTTGCCATGGTTTAAATAACTATGCATAATAATGACATTGAATTGTTATTTGGTAGAGATTTTTGATCATACCTTTGGAAGTTTATCATTTCTTGATTAAGGCTTCTGACCCATGGTTTTTCTTTGATCTTGAATATGCCCCATGTCTTTGCTGCACTTGGTGATGATGACACTAACCTTTGATTGTGATTTTTTTTTTGAAAACAGAGTGATGCCGGCTGTAGAGACAGAGTGATGCTGGCTGCGGAAATTGTTTCTAGCTGCGGAAACTGGTTCTAGCTGCGGAAACGGTTTCCAGCTGCGGAAACTAAGACAACACCCCTTTAACTGCACAAAGATAGTTAGAGAAGAACTAACTAAATAAAATAGTCCTGAGAGGGACTTTTATTGATGGAATGAAATGAAATGAGTGGAATGAGATGGAAATGAAGTGGAGTGAAGTGGAATGGAGATGAAAATGAGATGGAGGTGAAGTGAAATGACAAGTGAGGTGGAGTGAAGATGGAAAGAAAGAGAGATTTTTTTTTGGAAAATATAGAGTGTCAGGTACCCCTGATTTTCACTCTACATTTTCTGTAGAAGACTTCCAATCTATGATTGGTTTTCAGGCTTATACAAAAGATTTTTTTTTTTATTTTTTTTTTTTCAACTGAAAGAAACAAAGACTAGGCTGATGGAGGAGAAGGATTCCTCTCCACCAGCCTCATTGCAGAATTTTCTTGAAACATTTTGACAAAGTCCTCTTTTGAGAGTGGCTTATGATAAATTTTCAATCGGTGGCCATTCACAATGAGAGGAGTTTGAAACTCATCAATGGTCTTGACTCGAACTGCTCCATTGCTAAAGACTTCGTCAATCTCATATGGTCCAAGCCAATGAGTCTGAAATTTTCCTTTGAAGTATTTAAACTTGGAATCAAACAGTAATGCCCAATCTCCCTTTTGAAACTTTTTCTCTTTGATATATCTATCATGCCACTTAGTTCTTTGGTGTTGAACTAGATCAGTCCTTAAAATTGCATCTTGTCTTATTTCATCTAGCTCATTCAGTTGCTCCATTCTGTGCTTTTGGGCTTCTGATAGATTCATCCCCAACTGAACTGCCATCTTGAAAGTCTTGACTTGAAACTCAATGGGGAGCAGGACTTCTTTCCCATAAACAAGTTCATAGGGAGAATGTCCTGTTGTGTTCCTCCATGTAGTTCTATAGGCCCATAAGGCTTCAAGAAGCCTTTCTGCCCAATCTCTTCTATGGAGATGAACAGTTTTGGTGATGATGCTCTCAAGAACTTTGTTTGTAGATTCCACTTGACCATTTGCTTGCGGATGGTAAGGAGTAGATTTTTTGTGCTTGATTTCGTATTCTTCCATCAACTTCTCCATCAAGTTAGATGTAAATTGACTTCCCTGATCTGTCACAATTTCTCTTGGGACACCAAAACTAGTAAAAGTATCCTCAAAAAGAAATTGAACAACTGAATTTTCAGTGGCAGAAGGCAATGCCTTGGCTTCTACCCATTTAGTGACATAATCCGTGCAAACCAATATATACTTCTTTTGTCTAGATGGTGGATTAATAGGTCCAATGAAATCTAAAGCCCATTTTTCAAAGGGTTCGATGAGTACCTGTGGCTGTAATGGCATTTCATTTGAAAGAGTTTGTCTCCCAACTCTTTGGCAGCTGTCACACCTTCTAACATATTGTTTTGCATCTTTGAAGAGAGAAGGCCAATAATATCCTAAAGAAAGGATTTTATAGGCCGTCCTCTTGTCATCAAAGTGTCCACCACACAGTTCATCATGACATGCCTTAAGGATGTCAGGCATTTCATCTTCCCGAACACATCTTCTAATCACACAATCTAGCCCTGTTTTAAACAATTCATTAGAAATCCATGAATAATTTGAACTCTCCTGAATAATTTTCCTTTTCTCATTAGGAAATAAGTGTGGAGGTAGCTTCCCTGTAACCAAATAATTAGCAATATTTGTCTACCAAGGAGTTTTAGTAGTTACTGCAAACAAATATTCATCTGGAAACTTATCCTCTACAGGAGAATCTTCGTTAGTATTTTGGATTCTAGACAAGAAATCAGCTACTGTATTTTGTTTCCCTGGTCTATCTAACACAGTAATATTGAATTCTTGTAAAAGTAAAAGCCATATTGTAACTCTGCCATTAGTAACAGGTTTGTTCATGAGATATCTAATTGCAGAATGATCAGTATGGACAAAAGTTTCATAGCCAGTTATATAGTGTCTAAACTTGTTGATTGCATGAACAACGGCTAAGAACTCTTTTTCATTCACAGTATAATTTAACTCAGTAGGAGTCAAATTTTTACTGGTGTAGTAAATGGCATAAGGAACTAAATCCTTTTGACCCAACAAGCTCCTAGAGCTGTATCTGAAGCATCTGTAGAAATATGGAAAGGAAGTTTCCAATTTGGCCCTCTCAAAATGGGTGCTTCAGATATTCTTGTTTTCAAAGTTTCAAATGCAGATTGACAGTCAGGATCCCAATTGAATTTACAGTCTTTTGTAAGTAATTTGAAGAGCGGAGATGCTATCTTGGTGAAGTTTTCAATAAATCTTCTATAATATCCAGTAAATCCAAGAAAACTTCTAACATCTTTTTGACAATTTGGAATAGGCAACTTGGAGATGACCTCAACTTTTGATCTATCAACTTTAATCCCATCTCCTGAAATCTAATGTCCTAAAACAATCCCTTCAGTAAACATCATAAAGAATTTCTCATGACTTAATGAAAGGTTTGTTTCTTTACATCTTATAAGGACTTTTTCCAAATTTTCTAATGCCTCTTCAAATGAATTACCATAAACTGCAAAATCATCCATATAAACCTCTACACAATCATGAATTAAATCAGAAAAGATTCCTAGTACTGCCCTTTGAAATGTTGCGGGTGCATTACATAATCCAAAAGGAAGTACTCAGTAAGCAAAAGTTCCCCATGGACAGGTAAATGTGGTCTTGTCCTGATCTTCAGGTGCTACCTAAATCTGATTGTAACCACTAAAACCATCCAAAAATGAGAAATACTTTTTGCCTGCTAAATTATATAATACCTAATCAATAAAGGGTAAAGGAAAGTGATCCTTCAAAGTTGCTTTGTTTAATTCTCTGTAATCAATGAAACCCTCCATTTACCATTCTTTTTAGGTACTATAACCAAAGGAGAAACCCACCGGCTATCTGAAATGGGGTAAATGAAGTTCACATTAAGTAACTTTTGGAGCTCTTCTTTCACTATCTCTCTAAGGTTTGGATTCATCATTCTTTGAGGTTGTCTGATTGGTCTACTGTTTTCCTCAATATAGATGTGATGAATGAAAGTCTTAGGGTCAATACCTTTCATATCGGTATACTCCCATGAAAATGCAGTAGAATGTTTTTGCAAGATTTTGGTTAGCTCCTCCTGTTGTGATTTTTCCAAGTTTCTGTTGATATTCAATGTTTTTCCTGGAAAAATATCAATGGCAGAACTACCAAATTCTTCCATAGAGAAAAGAGACATTTGTCTAGATGATAGACACTCAATGTCAGAATCCAACTGAAATTGTGTGTGGTCATATTCTGAAGATGGTTCAAAGTTTTCTAATGTGTTCAGAATTTGACTATCTTCACTAATCTCAGAAATGGTAAAGACAGGTTGTATAGTATCTTCATCATCAACCCACTCATTATCTCCTATTTCTGTAATTGCTTTTGTTGGAGGATACAGATTGAACTTCTTTTTCGAATTACCATCAGAAATATACATATCCCCAGACCTACAACTTATGAAAGCATCAGCTGTGGCTAGCCAAGGTCTTCCTAAGATAAGAGGATGTCCTCCTAGATTACTCTTGGGAGTTAAAATCATGAAATCCACTGGATATTCCCAAGAGTCTAAGGAGACTAGAATGTCTTCTAATACACCATCTGGTTTGATAATTGATCGATCTGCAAGTTGCAATAAAGTAGGTGTAAAAAGAAGATTAGGAAGTTTTAGCTGTTCCATAGTCTGTCTACTCATGATGTTGATCGCAGCCCCTAAATCAATCAAAGTATTTGGTATTTCTACCCCATTGATATGTGTTTTGACAATTGGACTACCGGGATCTACATATTTCTGCATAGTAATTTTTCCCATCATGATATCTGCAATTTTCCCTACCAGGTGGATTCTTCTGGTATCTCTTGGTTTCCTTCCTGGTCTTTTAAGACTCAACTCCTTTATTGTTTTTGCTAGAATAGGAATCTCTTTAATGGCTTGTAACAAGGGAATCTTGATACAAACATTCTTCAATTCATCTAGAAAATTATAGTCAGGCAACCAAATTTGTTTTTCCACTCCTTTGTCAATTTGTAATCTTTCAGGCAAAAGGAGGTGTGGATAAAGATGCAGGTTGCTCAACTATGGGATTTGTGGGGGTTAATTCTTTTTCTTTTTCTTTTTCTTTTTGAGTGTTTGGGTTTTGAAGAGATGCTTCAGAACCCTTATTGTCTTCAAGAGAATCTTCCTCAAAAATGATTTGCTTTTGAGCATTTATAGAAGGCTTATCTAGGACTCTGCCTGATCTGAGTTGTACTTCATTGAGAGGAACAATCATATAGGTAGGAAATTGTTGACCTTCCAACATGTAAGCATTTTGAGGGTTTTTATTATTGGGGTTTGGAAATGGCTGATAAGGAAGTTGATTTGTCTTCTATTGGAATGGAAGCAAGGGTTGAGAATTTGGATTCTGTTGAGAAGGTTGTTGTTGTGAAAATGGCAATGATAGTTGTGGATTTTGATTTGGAAGTTGTGGAGCTTGTTGGTTTTGAAAAGATGGGGGATATTGATAAAATTTAGCAAATCTCCCATAAGGATTTTGCATACCTTGTACCCATGATTGAAAAGGATTTTGAGGTTGGGACCAAGGTTGTTGCCAAGGATTCCAATTTGGTGGGTTTTGAAAGTTCATAGAGTTGCTAAAGCCTTGATTTTGTTGTCCCTGCCAAGGTCTCCTTGCAACAAAACAGAGAGATTCGATTGTATTTGGATCTTCTTGAAAGACAGCTTTGAGCCCAGGAATTGAAGGACAATCCTTGGTCTCATGATTCTCTGAACAAATTACACATGTTTCTACAACTTTTGCATCCAAGGGACATTCCCTTAGAGCATGTTTCTTCCTACACTTTGGGCAAAAGATGGCCAAAGCCTCAGCTTCTGCTTTCTGCTTATTGTGAATCTTAAGGGTGTCCAGTTGCTCACTAAGACTCCCTAAGATGTCAGTTTTGAATTCATCAAGCATGTTGCCAATCTCAGCCCTACTTACTGATCCAGTTGCATATTTGTTTGCTCTGATGAGAGAAGGATCTCTAGGCCCTTTTTGAGTTTTAGATTTCCCCCTTGAGAGATGGACACATAGCTCTGCTATATCATTGAGTGAAAGTTGAGATATATCTCCCTTCCCCATCATGTTCAAAATATCTATCCATTCATCTCTAATGGCTTTTAATAGAAGGGCTTTCAAGGTCTCCTCATCTAAGTTACTCATTTTTGCTCTTTTCAGGTTGTATTGAAATCTTTCAAGTAAATCCTCCAAGTTTTCATCTTCTCTTTGCATCATTTTGAATACCTCATCCTTGTGATTGGTGGGCATACAATAGTCCAGGTACCTATCCAAAAATGTTTGTTTCATATTATTCCAAGACCTAATGGATTGAGTGAGTAATCCCATGAACCATTTCAAGGCTGCTCCTTTCAATGTTGAAGGAAACAGCTTGAGTTTTTGAGAGTCTTCCAGATAATCATAATTTCGACACACGACTTCAAACTCAAATAGAAATGTTTCAGGGTCCTCATTCCTTAACCCATGGAAGTTTGGGAGGACAGATGGTGAGATGTTTTTCATTGTGGCTCGGGAGTCCTCATCGACTATAGGAAATCCGAATGAGTTATCTCCATCCCTATTTCCTCCAATGTTACCTCTACCTCCTCCATTGTTTCCTCCTCCTCCTCTACCTCTACCTCTACCAAATCCAGTTGCTCCTTCCTCTGTCATGGTAGTTTCCCTGGAGGCTTCAAAGTCTTCTGGTTCTTCTACTAAGGGTGAACGAGAAGGAATTTCTCCCTCTTCTTATTCAAATGATTCTACTTCTTCAATTACAATTTGTCTTTCTGTAGAAGGAAGGAAAGGATCTCTTTCTAATTCAGATTCGATGGAAGGTGTGGGAGAGTCGACTCCTACCTCTTGAATTCCAGGAATCCTAGGGCTAGGAGTGTAAGTTGGAGATGATGGAGGTGTCTCTTGTCTATTCCTTGAAGTAGATGGACTTGTAAAAATCGAACTCTTGGCTCTAGCTAAAAACCTTCCCCTAGAATCTCTTGCTCTATGCATGTCATTTTTTTATTTTTCTTCAAGTCGGGGTAATAATTCTCTTTCTGATCTTCCAGGTCACTCTAGGTGCAAGAAGAGAGCATACTCAAGAAACTATTAAACCAATAACTTTCTCTTTTCTGATCCTCCAGATCACACTAAGTGCAAGAGGAGAGCATACTTTGAGAGGTTATCAATTTTCCTTCCTTGAATTTTTTTTTTTTTTTTTTTTTTAAGAATTTGGCTACCTAATTTCACTTCCCCGGCAACGACGCCAAAATGTTTGGTCAATTTAGTGTGATCTAAATTTCTATTTATATTGTTAACCCGGGGTTCGTAAACTGACGAAGTGAAGTGTACTATATGTACTAGATAACCATTTCCTTAGTCTTTTGTCGTTTTTAGTTTTTTTTTGGATTTATCTTTCCCTAATGTGAGATGATGAAAAGGTGATAAAGCAAGTGAAATATGGATGATTATGGTGATCTCTAAGTGGTTTTCAAAACTGAAAAGAGAGAAAGCTTTAAAATAACTGCAATGAAATCAATTCTTCAAAAGAAATAAAGACATCAAACAATGAACTATGACATCGGCCCAGTATCTTTGTTGTTGAATGAAAATGAAAGTGAAATCTACACTAAATTCAATTAAAAGTAAGAACAACTAATCCACACTAGTTCAACTCTTCAACTCAATCTTCCTTGTGAGAAGATATCATGAAATGTTAAGCAATGTGAAATCTCAAAGAAGTTAAACTAAACTAATCACACTACTTTAACTTTCTTGACCTTTTGCCTTTCAGCTTAATTTACCCTGTGAGAAACAGTCATGAACAAGTCAAGCAATGTGAGATCTAAAGCAAACTAAATCAAGCTATAATGAGTGATATTCTGGTTCCTAATAAAGTTATTTGATTATAGAAAGGAACCGTTAGCATATGAATAGCATGATATCTAAGAGCAGAAAATAAATGTACAACTTAAGGAAATGACAGTACTGGAAATCAAACTTCAGAAAACAAGAGTCAGCGACAAAGACAAGATGATCTCGTATGCCAATAGTTATAAAAAGAAAAGGTGAAAAATTGCCCCGGGCTGCCTAAGAACACCTGCAAAAACATTGATCAGTTGTAACCATAAAAGAGCAGCAATGAAAATGTAAATCAACACAAATCAAAAAGCTTTGTTATGTACAGCTAATATACATGTTGAAATAAAACGCAGCATTTAAATGACAACTGTACAGCTAATATACATGAACATGAAAAAGTAATGCAAGAGGTAAAAGACAACTGTACAAGGCTTCAGTAAGCAAGGGCCCTCTGCCACTTCAACCGATTCAACGAACATCTACAAGCTTAAGTTTAAACCAGTCTTCTCATATATTAAACAACAACGTAAAATTGCAGTGGGGAAATACAACAGCTTCGGATTACATTACAAAAAGATTAACTTGTACAGCGTTCATGGACGCATTATTTATAAGGAAAGAAAGCTAAACAGATTAACTAAATCTACGCTATTAACCACGCTGCCAGAGACACGTAAATCCTCTTCAGCCCGGATCTAGGTAACTGTCATCATGTTTATTAAATCTGAGACGTATGGTTGTTGGATTCACACTATCAGGATGTCTTCGTGGCTAAGGATTGTGCCACGTAGCTTCACGTGCTAAAAAACAGAGCTACGCAGAGTCGTGCCACCGCTGAACACTTCTGTTGACTATCCTTTTCCCCTTATTTGACTGCGGGCTTTTATGGCCGTGCTGGATGATCTGGAGGGACACGATCCATGTCCTTGACTCCTGTAACTTGCCCATGTGGCTCATTTCTTGAGAGGACACCTGTAGCATGGTGTTTGACAAAACGACTGCGGAATCCTGTGCTGGCTGCAGAAACCTGGGTCAACTGCGGAAACCTGTGTCGGCTGCGGAAACTGAGAAGCTTCCGCAGCTGTCTGAACAAAATTCTAAACCAAACAACAGTCATCAGCGTAGTTAGAAAACCATGTCAAAAGCTCGTTTTTAAACTAAAATACAATGATTTAATCAACTTGGTGGATGAAATGAGTGGAAAAAGAAGGCTGAGAGGGTGTATAGGAAGGTGCAGGTTCGAGGCTCAACAGCGCCAATCCCATAAAATGAATCATTAATGAGAATATTTGGAAATCCCAAAAAATCAAAATTCTAGTCATCGACGCACAGGAGAATAAATATCATTCGACATATGGACTCAATACGTTGCATTGCATGAATGTAGTTCCCCACAACTAGGCTCTCAACATATAACAATGACATGAATTGAATTATCAGTGGTCCTTGCAAGCACAACCAATGTGGGAAGGTAAGCAAATGGTGGAGAGACAAATTAAAAACAAGTTTTTTCGGTTCAATGAGAGGTCAGGCTCTTTGTTCAAAGATTTTGAATTAATGGCCCACTTGAAGGAGGAATTAATGATCTACGATAGAAAGGAACTCTCCCGAGAGGATTGGGAGGGGATATATATCAGTGGTTGGGTGAGTCTGGTTCATGATTGGATGTTTAGCGGATGGAATGTACCGAAAGTCAATTGGTTGTTTCCGAAGATGGAGAATATGTTGGCATTATGATACAGGTGTTGTCCTTGATGGAAACTCACTCAGATGAAAGATCACAGTGCAGCATGTCAACAGCAAAGAATTACATATTAGACTCCAAAGAATGAAGAAAGAGAGGTATACAAAGGTTCACCTTGTCCAAGCTACATATACACGCAGGTTTATTGAAAAAAAGGAGAGTATACGTAAACATGCACTTTCACAAAAGGAAAAGCATGTATATCTTGGAAAACCAAAAGTTTTTGGTCCAAGTTATTTCTTGGCCCAAGGCATTTGAATGGTCCGATCTATTTGGTCTGAGGTATTTGGTCCAAGGTATTGGTCCTAAGTAGTTTTGGTCCATGGTATTGAGAAAGGCCTAAAACTATATAAGGAGAAGAAGATCATTAGACCAAGGTGTGAGCAAGTATTTTGAATATCTTATGAGGTGTTGGATCATATATGCAAGTTAATGAGCTTCTGATGGTTTGCTTGCTCTGATCTAAGGAGGCACCTATATGGCTGATGAAGGTTGATGAACCAGGATCATAAATGCTTAAAAGTATTCTCATTATGTGGTTTGATCTTGAATAATCTAGATCTGAATACTAACGTGTTTTTTATTCTGTAAATGTGATGATCTGGGTATGACTGAAGTCTGGAATAGCTGTGATGTTTTAAGTTAGCATTTACAGATTTGTACATAGGTTCTCTTTAGTAAAATAGTGTATGCATGCTGGTTCAGCATATCAAAGTAGCGTATACATCATAAATTGGAATTTGCAGATCTGTACGTTGGTTCCCTTCTGTAACATTGCGTATACACGTTGGTTCGACACAGGCAAGTAGCGTATACCTTATGAAGCATGATGTTTAAAGTTTCAGTAGTCTCTGTTTGTTGTTGCAAAGTTATCAGTTTTGTTCTGATGAAAGTATTCTGGTAACAGTGTTCTGAATGATTAGATTAATTGATTGTGATTTGCTTCAGTGATGATGGATTGTCTGTGATTGATTGATTCAGTTGTGGTTGATTCAGAAAGTCATGATTGAGTTTTAGT
The DNA here is from genome assembly GCA_031772625.1 of Pinus tabuliformis. Classification (NCBI taxonomy): domain Eukaryota; kingdom Viridiplantae; phylum Streptophyta; class Pinopsida; order Pinales; family Pinaceae; genus Pinus; species Pinus tabuliformis. The sequence continues at coordinate 424,881,060 of CM062816.1, forward strand.
GATTGGTTGATGCAGATGTATTTGATGTAGTTATGATTTTCTGAGTTTCAATGCTGTTGATGGGTCCAGTATGAAAATTGGATGAAACGTGGCCTTCCGATTGTGGTGTTGTGTTCCAGGAGTATAAAGTCTGAAAATTCATGAAACGTGGTCCCTGGTAGAAGAGTGGAGTTTTCTGTAGGCTGGCACCTAAATACTACTAAACATATTGGCTAGTATAAGAGCTAGGGGGTTGTAGCTACCTTCTAGTAGTAGCTGGAGAACACGAGAAGGTTTTAGCCTTCTGCAGGTGGGTGCCTGTGTACTCGTACAATTCTGCACCAGTACAATATTGTAAACAAATTTTCCTATTATTAAAAGAAGACAGAGACGACAGCAGCAGATGGTTTTTACCCATATTGGGTTTCCACCTTATATCTTGGTGTTGATGTGTGTTGCTTATGTGTAATGCTTTATTCTGCTTTTATTGCACTGCCTAATAAATCTCTGATATACTGGTTAAAGCTCAATACATGATAAATTGTCTAAATCAAAATTTCGCTGCATATACGCTGGTTGCTTTAAGTACAGTCGCGTGTACATGATAGTTCACTTATCTGAAGTAGCATATATAAATCTGTTTGGGAAACAAAGGTATTGATCTGATAATATTAATTCACCCCCCCTCTCAGTATTATTTCCAACAATTGGTATCAGAGCAGGTCCTTCAGAAGAAGCTTGATCACTTGAAGGGAGATCCATCATCATGAGTAATCAAGAAAGGGTGGGATCCATCAGACCACAAATCTTTGAAGGGAGAAATTTTATTTATTGGAAAATAAGAACCGTAGCCTATCTACAATCACTTGAACTGATGTCTGGGAAATTGTGGAAGGAGGATAAAGATTTCCAATAGCAATTCCTACAGATATGGCAGGTAAAAAGCAATATGAAACCAATGTTAGAGATGTCAATACTTTATTGGGAAGTCTGTCACAATCAGAGTTTGTCAAAGTCATGTATCTCAAATCAGCAAAAGAAATATGGGACAAAATCGTTCTGAGCTATGAAGGAGACTCTTAGGTGAAACGTGCAAAACTTCAAACTCTCAGAATTCAGTATGAAACTCTTAAGATGCATAGTGATGAAAGTATAGCTAGTTACTTCTTACATATAGATGAGATTATTAATTGTATGAAGAATCTTGGTGAAGAAATAAAGGAAGTTACCTTAGTTGAGAAAGTTTTGAGATCCTTGTCTGCTAAATTTGAATCAAAAGTGTCTGCCATAGAAGAAAAACAAGATCTGCAGACTATCACTATGACACAGCTTCATGGAATCTTAACTGCCTTTGAGATGAGAAAAGGAGGACCATCAGATATGAGAGAAGCCGCATTTAAAGCTTCAACAAAAGGAAAGGAAGAACACAATGAATCAGGACATATTTCAGAAGAAGAAGATGAAGTAAAATTTGTCAAGAAGCTTCAACAAGGTTCTGGAAGATTTAGAGGTAAGCTACCCTTCAAATGCTTTGCCAGTCGCAGAGTCGTTCATTATGCTACCAAATGTCCTCATAAAGATAAATATGAAAAAGGGAAGGAATATGCAAAATGGAATAGAAAACAAGTTGTAAATAAAAAGAGTTACTATACTCATGAAGATAGCGATGGTTTATCAAATAGTGATGAAGATGAAAATATTAATGACTATAGACTTCTAATGGCTTATGATGATGATAATTTTTGGGATGATTTAGAAGAGGATGACCTTCATGAAGAAATCTCTAAACTCAAAATCTGTTTAGAAGAAAAGAATATGATTATAGATACCTTGACATACCAACTTGCTGAAAAATAAAAACACAATGAAAAACTAGAATGTGAAATTGTGGGTCTAAGAAAGGATCTTGAGAAAACGAAATCTCTCAATCTTAGATTTGCTAAAGGATCATAAACCTTAAATGAAATTATCAAAGTGCAGCGTTCTCCTCTAATAAAGACAGGTCTTGGATATACTGAAGAGGCATCTCAATCACAGAAGCCATCAACCTCCACTAAAAGTTATCTTGATGCAACAAAGACCAGTGAACAGTATGACAATCGTCAGCAAAGGCATAAAGCAGATCACCAGGTAAATCAAACTCAATTTACCCCAAGGATGAATAGAAGCCACAACCAACCTCAGGTAAATCATACTCAATTTGCTCCAAAGATGAATATCAATAGAAACTACAATCACCAGGTCAATAGATTCGATAGTCGCGGGAACTTCTTTAATGGGCAATGTTTTTCATGTCATAATTTTGGACACATAATTGCTCAATGTCTTTCTTACAAAACCATCATGACAAGAGAAGCATGAAATCAAAGGAATGTAACAGGGGTCAAGAAAAGTTCCTATAATAACTTTTCTCTTCTTGAAAATGAAATAAAATGCTCAGTTTGTAACAACTTTGGTCATGAAGAATCTAAATACAGGAGAAAATTTCAGCAAACATCTCAAAAGGAGAAAACTCCATTAAATCCCAAGATATGGAGAAGGAAATAATCTCAAACAGAAAGATGTGGTATAGGCTTGTATGCAGAAGGACAAGAAAATCAGTGATATATTGACAGTGGATGCTCAAAACACATGACAGGTGGCAAAGAAAAACTTCACTCATATAATGCCTTAGAAAAGGAAAAGAATGTCTCATTTGGAAACGACACTCTTGCTGTCATAAAAGGTAAAGGCTCTGTTTTCTTGAAAGAAAAGGTTAAAGCTAGAAAGTTATGTATGTAGACGGTTTAAAGCATAACTTGTTGAGTGTCTGTCATATGTGTGATCAAGGAAATGAAGTGGTGTTCCGATCAAACGGATGTGTTGTTCATGAGCTTGATACAGGAGAGACTGTGATCAAAGGTACAAGAACTCCAAACAACTTATACATACTCAAGGGAGGACAACAATAGTGTTATCTAAGAAAAAATGATGAAAAATGGTTGTGGCATAGAATATTGGGACATCTAATCTTTTCTCAAATAAGAAAAGCATGTAGATTCAAGGTTGTTCGTGATCTTGCAGATAGCAGCATCCCTGAAAATACAATATGCAAACCATGTCAAATCGGTAAACAAACCAGAGCTCACTTCATTGAAAAAGAAGGGTCAACTAGTAAGCCTCTTGAACTTGTCCATACTGATTTATGTGGACCATCACGGAAAAATTCACCTGGTGGAGAAGAATACTATATTTTGTTCATTGATGATTTTTTCAGAATGTGTTGGATGGGTATTCTAAAGCATAAAGATGAAGCATTTGAAAAGTTCCAAGCCTTCAAAGCTTTGGTTGAAAATGAATCCGATCGAAAAATCAAATGCCTCAGATCTGATCGAGGAGGGGAATTTACCTCAGATTAATTCTTTGACTTTTATGAACAACATGGAATAAAAAGGAAATTCTCCACCGCAAGGACTCCTCAGCAAAATGGAGTGGTAGAAATAATGAACAAAACTATTCAACAAATGGCTTGAGCTATGCTAGATGAATCTGGAACTCTTGCAACCTTCTGGGATGAAGCTGCATTCGCTGCCGTAACTATTCTCAACCAAGAAAATTTTCAGGTAAATAGCACTCAAACTCCACATTAACTTTGGTATGGTAAGACTCCTACTGTAAAATACTTTAAAGTTTTTGGAAGAAAATGTTATATCAAAAGAACTGATGAAAAACTTGGTAAGTTTGAGCCCAGAGCAGATGAAGGTATTCTTCTTGGTTACTCTTCCTGAAGTAAAGGATATAAATGTTATAATAAAAGACTTGGGAAAATTGTTGAAAGTATTGATGTTGTAGTTGATGAAGCATGAAAAAATCCAAAACAGACAAAAACAGAAGATTATAAAAATGAAGAAGATGGGGATTATTTTCCCACACCAAATCACAATGATATTGAAGAAGAAACCAATGAAGCACTAGAAGAAGAGATAACAGTAGAAGAAAAGACTCCGTCCAGGTATGTTCAGAAAAATCATCCAGAAACTCAAATTTTAGGGGAAAAAGAGGTAGGTGTATAGACAAGAAGAACTATTACAGAAACCTCAAGATATCTCGCATTACTATCCTCCACTGAACCTCAAAACGTAAATGAAGCATGCAAAGATGAATGTTGGGTCAAGGCCATGAATGAAGAACTTGAGCAAATTGAAAAGAATAATACTTGGGAATTAGTTCCTAGACCCCACGATAAAAATATTATAGGAACTAAATGGATATTCAAAAACAAGCTGAATGAAAATGGAGAAGTCATTAGAAACAAGGCCAGACTTGTTTGTAAAGGGTATGCTCAACAAGAAGGTATAGATTTTGAATAAACTTGTGTACCTATTGCTAGACTTGAAGCCATAAGGATGTTTCTTGCTCTTTCTAGCTTTCAGAAATTCAAAGTATACCAAATGGATGTAAAATTTTCTTTCCTTAATGGAGATTTAGAAGAAGAAGTTTATATTGAAAAACCAGAAGGATTCATTCTCGAAAATGATGCAAAACTTGTATGCATACTTAAAAAGTCTCTCTATGGCCTAAAACAGGCTCCAAGGGCCTGGTATTACCACCTTGACAAATATCTACACCAACAAGGTTTTACAAAAGGTCCAGTAGATAGAAATCTATATACAAAGATTGAAACTGATAAATTGCTAATTATTTTTGTTTATGTTGATGATATCATTTTTGGTAGCAATGAAGAATCCACAAGTCAGAATTTTTCTTCAGTAATGCAGCAAGAATTTGAAATGTCCTTGCTTGGTGAACTTGCCTATTTTCTTGGTCTACAAGTTCAACAAAATAAAGATGGTATTTTTCTTTCACAAACCAAATATCTCAAACAGATCTTGAAAAGGTACGGCATGGAAGATTCTAAACCTGTATGTACCCAATGGTAACAAGATGCAGTCTCATCTCAAATGATGAATCAGCATCAGTACATCAACCAACTTACAGATCCATGATTGGCGGCCTGCTTTATCTAACAGGTACCTGACTTGACATCATGTATGCAGTGGGAATAGTTGGAATATTCCGAGAAAATCCAAAGGAATCACACCTTCAGGCAGTCAAAAGAATTTTCAAATATCTTCAAGGAACTCAGAACTTTGGTTTATCGTATCCTAGAGACACAGCTCTTACTCTTCATGCATATACAGATGTAGATTGGGCAGGAAGTGTTGATGACAGAAAAAACACTAGTGGTGGTGCATTCTATATGGGTTCTAGGTTAGTGTCTTGGTTCAGAAAGAAACCAAGTTCAATTGCTTTATCTACAGCTAAAGCAGAATATGTGGATGTTGCTTCTTACTGCACACAACCACTTTGGATGATGCAAATCTTGCAAGACATTCAGATCACATGTACTCCACCCATCTCCATTCTATGTGATAATACAAGTGCCATCAGTATTTCAAAGAATCCATTCATGCACTCCAAGACCAAGCACATACCCATCAAATACCATTTTCTACGTGAACAAGTGCTTGAAAAAAAGGTCAAATTGGAGTATGTTCCATCCAAAGAACAGGTTGCTAGTATATTCACTAAACCACTTCCCAGAGAGACATTTGAATATCTCAAACAAAAGCTGGGAGTAGTTGTTGCATCATCCTACTGTTAAATCCAATTTTTCAGAGAAAGGTTATTATACGTGTGTTTCATGGAGAATAGTTGCGTACACACGCGGGTTTCTGTGGGTCAAGGAGCGTATATGTTTTTCAGACAAGAAAAACAGTGGGGCAAGCTCTGATATGGGTGCTCTGACTGATATTGATGATTAATGTCTATCGATATGCTTTGTTCATTAATTTTTATCTGACTGACAAAGATGCCTTGATCATTGACCTATTAACAATGCACAGGTAGCACAGGTTCAGGGGGAGCATTAGCCTTCATGTACATTTAGCATTATTGGCATTATGGTTGCTGAGTCCAGCTATGGCTTCAGATATTTATACCATTTGTTGCTTAAGTCATGTAAAAGTCTAGGGTGTGATATGTCTTCTCATACATTTGAATGAGTCCTCTTGGACAAATGATGTAATTTGTATCCCCACTTTACATGGGATGGATGATGTAATATTTATTGTTTCTGTCATGTATAAACATTACATCATCCCCACTTGGTTGCGAGATGGATGTATGTATGATTCATTGGTGATAGGAAGGTCATCCTCACATAGTTGACTTATAGAGTCATGTTATTCTCTTAGAAAATATTTTTTGCAGACTCTTCTTGTGCTCAGGGGGAGCATGGATGGTTTCAGTGCATCTCAACATGTACAAAAGGGGAGCTCAATCAGAGAATTTAGCATGTACTCAGGGGGAGCATGAATAGCATAATGTATGTCAAAGGGAGAAAATATAGTGGTCCACCCTTTTCCCTTGATGTCAAAGGGGGAGAGTGACTTGGTGTTGTTGTTGCCATCAAGACCAAAGGGGAATATTGTTGGCATTATGATACAGGTGTTTTCCTTGATAGAAACTCACTCAGATGAAAGATCACAGTGCAGCATGTTAATAGCAAAGAATTACATATCAGACTCCAAAGAATGAATAAAGAGAGGTATACGGAGGTTCACCTTGTCCAAGCTGTGTATACATGCAGGTTTACTGAACAAAAGGAGCGTATACGTACACACACACTTTCACAGAAGGAAAAGCGCGTATATCTTGGAAAACCAAAATTTTTTGGTCTAAGGTATTTCTTGGGCCAAGGTGTCTGAATGGTCTGAGGTATTTGATCCAAGGTATTGGTCCTAAGTATTTTTGGTCCATGGTATTGAGAAAGGCCTAAAACTATATAAGGAGGAGAAGATCATTAGGCCAAGGTGTGAGAAAGTATTTTGAATATCTTATGAGGCGTTGGATCATATATGTAGGTTAATGAGCTTCGGATGGTTTGCTTGATCTGATATAAGGATGCACCTATATGGCTGATGAAGGTTGATGAACTGGGATCATAAAGGCTTAAAAGTATTCTCATTATGTGGTTTGATCTTGAACGGTCTAGATATGAATACTAACACGTGTTTTATTCTGTAAATGTGATGATCTAAGTATGACTAAAGTCTAGAATAGTTGTGATGTGTTATCATTTACAAATCTGTACAAAGGTTCGCTTTAGTAAAATAGTGTATGCACACTGGTTTAGCATATCAAAGTAGCACATACATCATAAATTGGAATTTGCATATCTGTACGTTGGTTTCCTTCTGTAACAGTGTGATACACGCTGGTTTGACATGGGGAAGTAGCGTATACCTTATGAAGCATGATGTTTAAAGTTTTAGTAGTCTTTGTTTGCTGTTGTAGAGTTCTGGGTTCTGTTCTGATGACTATATTCTGGTAACAGTGTTCTGAATGATCAGATTGATTGATTGTGATTTGCTTTAGTGATGATGGGTTGTCAATGATTGATTAATTCAATTTTGGTTGATTTAGAAAGTGATGATTGAGTTTCAGTGATTGATTGATGGAGATGTATTTGATGCAGTTACGATTTTCTAAGTTTCAATGTTGTTGATATGTCTAGTATGAAAATTGGATGAAACGTGGCCTTCATATTGTGGTGTTGTGTTCCAGGATTATCCAACCTGAAAATTCATGAAATGTGGTCCTTGGTAGAAGAGTGGAGTTTTCTATAGGCTGGCACCTACGTACTAGTAAACATATTGACTAGTACAAGAGCTAGGGGGTTGTATCTCCCTTCCAGTAGTAGCTGGAGAACGATAGAAGGTTGTAGCCTTCTGCAGGTGGGTGCCTGCGTACTGGTATGAGTCTGCACTGGTACAAGATTGTAAACATATTTTCTTATTATTAAAAGAAGACAGAGATGACAGCAGCAGGTGGTTTTTACCCACATTGGGTTTCCACCTTATATCTTGGTGTTCATGTGTGTTGCTTATGTGTGATGCTTTATTCTGCTTTTATTTCACTATCTAATAAATCTTTGATATACTGAACATGATAAATTGTCTAAATCAAAAGTTCTTTGCATATACGTTGGTTGCTTTAAGTACAGTCGCGTGTACATGCTAGTTCCCTTTGTTGAAGTAACGTATATAAATCTGTTTGGGAAATAAAGTTATTGATCTGATAATACTGATTCACCCCCCCTCTCAGTATTATTTCCAACAATTGGTATCAGAGCAGGTCCTTCAAAAGAAGCTTGATCGCTTGAAGGGAGATCCATTATCATGAGTAATCAAGAAAGTGTGGGATCCATCAGACTGCGAATCTTTGATGGGAGAAATTTTGTTTATTGGAAAATAAGAACCACAGCCTATCTACAATCACTTGGAACGGATGTCTGGGAAATTGTGGAAGGAGGATACACATTTCCAATAACAATTCCTACAAATACGGCAGGTAAAAGCAATATGAAACCAATGCCAGAGTTTTCAATACTTTATTAGGAAGTTTGTCACAATTAGAGTTTTTGAAAGTCATGCAGCTCAAATCATCCAAAGAAATATGGGACAAAATCGTTCTGAGCTACGAAGGAGACTCTCAGGTAAAACGTGCTAAACTTAAAACTCTCATAATTCAATATGAAACTCTTAAGATGCACAGTGATGAAGAATCTAGGTGAAGAAATAAAGGAAGTTACCTTAGTTGAGAAAGTTTTGAGATCCTTTTTTGCTAAATTTGAATCAAAAGTGTCTGTCATAGAAGAAAAACAGGATCTGCAGATTATCACTATGACACAGCTTCACGGAATCTTAACTGCCTTTGATATGATAAAAGGAGTACCATCAGATATGAGAGAAGCCGCATTTAAAGCTTCAGCTAAAGGAAAGGAAGAATACAATGAATCGGGACATATTTCAAAAGAAGAAGATGAAGTAAACTTTGTCAAGAAGCTTCAATGGGGTTCCGGAAGATTTACAGGTAAGCTGCCCTTCAAATGCTTTGCCAGTGGCAGAGTCGGTCATTATGCTACCAAATGTCCTCATAAACATAAATATGAAAAAGGGAAGGAATATGCAAAATGGAATAGAAAACAAGTTGCAAATAAAAGAGTTACTGTACTCATGAAGATAGCAATGGTTTATCAAATAGTGATGAATATGAAAATAGTAATGACTATAGAATTCTAACGGCTTATGATGATGATAATTTTTGGGATGATTTAGAAGAGGATGACCTTCATGAAGAAATCTCTAAACTCAAAATCTATTTAGAAGAAAAGAATATGATTATAGATATCTTGACATACCAACTCGCTGAAAAAAGAAAAACACAATGAAAAACTAGAATGTAAAATAGTGGGTCTAAGAAAGGATCTTGAGAAAAAGAAATCTCTTAATCTTAGATTTGCTAAAGGATCAGAAACCTTAAATGAAATTATTAAAGTGCAGCATTATCCTCTGATAAAGACAAGTCTTGGATATATTGAAGAAGCATCTCAATCACAGAAGCCGTCAACCTCCACTAAAAGCTATCTTGATGCACCAAAGACCAGTGAACAGTATGAAAATCATCAGCAAAGGCATAAAGCAGATCACCAGGTAAATCAGACTCAAATTACTCCAAGGATGAATAGAAGCCACAACCAACCTCAAGTAAATCATACTCAATTTGCTCCAAAGATGAATATCAATAGAATCTACAATCACCAGGTCAATAGATTTGATAGTTGTAGGAACTTCTTTAATGGGCATTATTTTTCATGTCATAATTTTGGACAGAAAGCTGCTCAATGTGTTGCTTACAAAACCATCATGGCTAGAGAAGCATGAAATCAAAGGTACGTAACAGGGGTCAAGAAAAGTTCCTATAATAACTTTTCTCTTCTTGAAAATGAAATAGAATGCTCACTCTGTAACAACTTTGGTCATGAAGAATCTGAATGCAGGAGCAAATTTCGGCAAACATCTCAAAAGGAGAAAACTCCATTAAATTCCAAGATATGGAGAAGGAAAGCATCTCAAACAAAAATATGTGGTATAGCCTTGTATGTAGAAGGACAAGAAAATCAGTGATACATCGACAGTGGATGCTCAAAACACATGACAAGTGACAAAGAAAAACTTCACTCATAGAATGCCTTACAAAAGGAAAAGAATGTCTCATTTGGAAATGACATTCCTGCTGTCATAAAAGGTAAAGGCTATGCTTTCTTGAAATAAAAGGTTAAAGCTGGAAATGTTATGTATGTAGACGGTTTAAAGCATAACATGTTGAGTGTCAATCAAATGTGTGATCAAGGAAATGAAGTGGTGTTTCGATCAAACGGATGTGTTGTTCGTGAGCTTGATACAGGAGAGACCGTGATCAAAGGTACAAGAACTCCAAACAACTTATACATACTCAAGGGAGGACAACAATAGTGCTATCTAAGCAAAAATGATGAAAACTGGTTGTGGCATAGAAGATTGGGACATCTAAGCTTTTCTCAAATAAGAAAAGCATGCAGATTCAAGGTTGTTCGTGATCTTCCAGATATCAGCATCCCTGAAAATACAATATGCAAACCATGTCAAATCGGTAAGAAAACCAGAGCTCACTTCATTGAAAAAGAAGGGTCAGCTAGTAAGCCTCTTGAACTTGTCCATACTGATTTATGTGGACCATCAAGGAAAAAGTCACCTCGTGGAGAAGAATAATTTATTTTGTTCATTGATGATTTTTCTAGAATGTGTTGGATAGGTCTTCTAAAGCATAAAGATGAAGCATTTGAAAAGTTCCAAGCCTTCAAAGCTTTGGTTGAAAATGAATCAGATCGAAAAATCAAATGCCTCAGATCTGATCGAGGAGGGGAATTTACCTCGGATGAATTCTTTGACTTTTGTGAACAACATGGAATAAAAAGGCAATTCTCCACCGCACAAACTCCTCAACAAAATGGAGTGGTAGAAAGAATGAACAAAATTTTCCAACAAATGGCTCGAGCTATGCTAGATGAATCTGGAACTCCTGCAACCTTCTAGGGTGAAGCTGCATTCACCACCGTAACTATTCTCAACCAAGCAAATGTTCGGGTAAATAGCACTCAAACTCCACATGAACTTTGGTATGGTAAGACTCCTACTGTAAAATACTTTAAAGTTTTTGGAAGCAAATGTTATATCAAAAGGATTGATGAAAAACTTGGTAAGATTGACCCCAGAGCAGATGAATGTATTATTCTTGGTTACTCTTCCCGAAGTAAAGGATATAAATGTTATAATAAAAGACTTGGGAAAACTGTTGAAAGTGTTGATGTTGTAGTTGATGAAGCATGCAAAAATCCAAAACAGACAAAAACAGAAGATTATAACAATGAATAAGATGGGGATTATTTTCCCACATCAAATCACAATGATATTGAAGAAGAAACCAATGAAGCACCAGAAGAAGAGATAATGATACAAGAAAAGACTCTGTCCAGATATGTTCAGAAAAATCATCCAGAAACTCAAATTTTAGGGGAAAAAGAGGTAGGTGTACATACAAGAACTATTACAGAAACCTAGGGCTATCTCACATTACTATCCTCTATTGAACCTCAAAATGTAAATGAAGCATGCAAAGATGAATGTTGGGTCGAGGCCATGAATGAAGAACTTGAGAAAATGGAAAAGAATAATACTTGGGAATTAGTTCCTAGAACCCATGATAAAAATATTATAGGAACTAAATGGATATTCAAAAACAAGCTGAATGAAAATGGAGAAGTCATTAGAAACAAGGCCAGACTTGTTTGTAAAGGGCATGCTCAACAAGAAGGTATAGATTTTGAAGAAACTTTTGCACCTATTGCTAGACTTGAAGCCATAAGGATGTTTCTTGCTCTTTCTAGCTTTAAGAAATTCAAAGTATACCAAATGGATGTAAAATCATCTTTCCTTAATGGAGATTTAGAAGAAGAAGTTTATGTTGAACAACCAAAAGGATTCATTCTTGAAAATGATGCAAAAGTTGTATGCTGACTCAAAAAGTCTCTCTATGGTCTAAAACAGGCTCCAAGGGTCTGGTATTACCGCCTTGACAAATACCTACACCAACAAGGTTTCACAAAAGGTTCAGCAGATAGAAATCTATATACAAAGATTGAAATTGATAAATTGCTAATTATTTTGGTTTATGTTGATGATATCATTTTTGGTAGAAATGAAGAATCCATGAGTCAGAATTTTGCTTCAGTAATGCAGCAAGAATTTGAAATGTCCTTGCTTGGTGAACTTACCTATTTTCTTGGTCTACAAGTTCAACAAAATAAAGATGGTATTTTTCTTTCACAAACCAAATATCTCAAATAGATCTTGAAAAGGTATGGCATGGAAGATTCTAAACCTATATGTACCCCAATGGTAACAGGATGCAGTCTCAGCTCAAATGATGAATCAGCAGCAGTACATTAACCAACTTACAGATCCATGATTGGTAGCCTGCTTTATCTAATAGGTACCCGACTTGACATCATGCATGCAGTAGGAATAGTTGGAAGATTCCAAGCAAATCCAAAGGAATCACACCTTCAGGCAGTCAAAAGAATTTTCAAATATCTTCAAGGAACTTAGAACTTTGGTTTATGGTATCCTAGAGACACAGATCTTACTCTTCATGCATATACAGATGCAGATTGGGCAGGAAGTGTTGATGACAGAAAAAACACTAGTGGTGCTGCATTCTATATGGGTTCCAGGTTACTGTCTTGGTTCAACAAGAAACAAAGTTCAACTGCTTTATCTACAGCTGAAGCAGAATATGTGGTTGTTGCTTCTTGTTGCACACAACTACTTTGGATGATGCAAAACTTGCAAGACATTCAGATCACATGTACTCCACCCATCTCCATTCTACGTGATAATACAAGTGCCAACAGTATTTCAAAGAATCCAATCATGCACTCCAAGACCAAGCACATACCCATCAAATACCATTTTCTATGTGAACAAGTGCTCGAACAAAAGGTCAAATTGGAGTATGTTCCCTCCAAAGAACATGTTGTTGATATATTCACTAAACCACTACCCAGAGAGACATTTGAATATCTCAGACAAAAGCTGGGAGTAGTTGCTGCATCATCCTACTGTTGAATCCAATTTTTCAGAGAAAGGTTATTATACACAGGTTTCATGGAGAATAGTCACGTACACACATAGGTTTTTGTGGGTCAAGGAGCATATATGTTTTCCACCCAAGAAAAAGAGTGGGGCAGGCTCTGATATGGGTGCTCTGGCTGATATTGATGATTAATGTATATCGATATGCTTTGTTCATTAATTTTTATCTGACTAACAAAGACGCCTTGATCATTGACCTGTTAACAATCCACAGGTAGCATAGGTTCATGTGGAGCATTAGCCTCCATGTACTTTCAGCATTGTTGGCATTATGGTTGTTGAGTCCTGCTATGGCTTCAGATATTTATACCATTTGTTGCTTAAGTCATGTAAAAGTCTAGGGTGTGATATGTCTTCTCATACATTTGAATGAGTCCTCTTGGACAAATGATGTAATTTGTATCCCCACTTTACATGGGATGGATGATGTAATATTTATTGTTTTTGTCATGTATAAACAATTGGTATATCCCCACTTGGTTGGGAGATGGATGTATGTATGATTCATTGGTGGTAGGAAGGTCATCCTCACATAGTTGACTTATAGAGTCATGTTATTCTTTTAAAAAATATTGTTTGCAGACTCTGCTTGTGCTCAGGGGGAGCATGGACGGTTTCAGTGAATCTCATCATGTACAAAAGGGGAGCTCAATCAGAGAATTCAGCATGTATTCAGGGGGAGAATGAACAGCATAATGTATGTCAAAGGGATAAAATATCTTGTTCCACCTTTTGCCCTTTATGTCAAAGGGGGAGAGTGACTTGGTGGTGTTGTTGCCATCAAGACCAAAGGGGGAGATTGTTGGCATTATGATACGGGCGTTGTCCTTAATGGAAACTCACTCAGATGAAAGATCACAGTGCAACATGTCAACATCAAAGAATTACATATTAGACTCTAAAGAATGAAGAAAGAGAGGTATACTCAGGTTCACTTTGTCCAAGCTACGTATACATGTAGGTTTACTGAACAAACAGAGTGTATACATACACACGCACCTTCACAGAAGGAAAAACGCGTATATCTTGGAAAACCAAAAAATTTTGGTCCAAGGTATTTCTTGGCCCAAGGTATTTGAATGGTCCGAGTTATTTGGTCCAAGGTATTGGTCCTAAGTAGTTTTGGTCCATGGTATTGAGAAAGGCCTAAAACTATATAAGGAGGAGAAGATCATTAGGCCAAGGTGTGAGAAAGTATTTTGAATATCTTATGAGGTGTTGGATCATATATGCATGTTAATGAGCTTCTTATGGTTTGCTTGATCTGATCTAAGGAGGCACCTATATGGCTGATGAAGGTTGATGGACCGGGATCATAAAGGCTTAAAAGTATTCTCACTATGTGGTTTGATCTTGAACAATCTAGATATGAATACTAACACATGTTTTATTCTATAAATGTGATGATCTGGGTATGACCGAAGTTTGGAATAGTTGTGATGTTTTAAGTTAGCATTTACAAATCTGTACGCAGGTTCGCTTTATTAAAATAGCGTATGCACGCTGGTTTAGCATATCAAAGTAGCGCACACATCATAAATTGGAATTTGCAGATTTTTACGTTGATTCCCTTCTGTAACAGTGCGATACACGCTAGTTCGACACAGGGAAGTAGTGTATACCTTATGAAGCATGATGTTTAAAGTTACAGTAGTCTTTGTTTGTTGTTGCATATTTCTGGGTTCTATTCTAATGACCGTATTCTGGTAACAGTGTTCTAAATGATCAGATTGATTGATTGTGTTTTGCTTTGGTGATGATGGGTTGTTAGTGATTGATTGATTCAGTTGTGGTTGATTCAAAAAGTGATGATTGAGTTTCAGTGATTGGTTGATGTAGATGTATTTGATGCAGTTATGATTTTCTAAGTTTCAATGTTGTTGATGTGTCTAGTATGAAAATTGGATGAAACGTGGCCTTCATATTGTGGTGTTGTGTTCTAGGAGTATCCAGCTTGAAAATTCATGAAACGTGGTCCATGGTAGAAGAGTGGAGTTTTCTATAGGCTGGCACCTACGTACTAGTAAACATATTTGCTAGTGCAAGAGCTAGGGGGTTGTAGCTCCCTTCCAGTAGTAGTTGGAGAACGAGAGAAGGTTGGAGCCTTCTGTAGGTGGGTGCCTGCGTACTAGTATGATTCTGCACCGGTACAAGATTGTAAACATATTTTATTATTATTAAAAGAAGACAGAGATGACAACAGTAGGTGGTTTTTACCCACATTGGGTGTCCACCTTATCTTGGTGTTCATGTGTGTTTCTTATGTGTGATGTTTTATTCTGCGATTTATTCTGCTTTTACTGCACTGTCTAATAAATCTCTGATATACTAGTTAAAGCTCAATACATGATAACTTGTCTAAATCAAAAGTTCTTTGCATATACGTTGGTTTCTTTAAGTACAGTCGCATGTACACACTAGTTCACTTAGCTGAAGTAGCATATATAAATATGTTTGGGAAATAAAGGTATTGATCTGATAATACTGATTCACCCCACACCCTCCCCCCCCCCCAACACCCCTCCCCCCTCAATATTATTTCCAATAGAATAGGTCAAAATATGGAGAATCTGAGCAATGGAAGAAAGTGACTCAGAGAATTTTCAGAAACTTACTAGGGATGTACAAGCTATTGGAAAGGAGACAAGAGCTTATGGAGAAGGAATGGGTATACAAGGTGTAAGCAATGGACCGCAAGTTGGAATGGATCCACACTTAAATGGAATGAAGGATCCTTTGCATTGAGTTAGATATGTTGTTAATGAAAACAATGCAACGAGAGGAAGCCTTGAGCTTCAAGGAAGAAGAAAAATTGAGACCCTAGAAACAAATTTGACATTGTAAGAGGTGGAGACCACAACAACAGTAGTAGGGGACGAACTAGTGTGGGCATGCAGGAGACACTCGTGAAAAAAAAAATCTTGGACCCTAGCTCCTCCAGGGCTAATTAGTAATATATTTAGTATGTTATGTGGATAAAAGAAGTTATTAGTACGATTTTGCAGAATTTATAGACAATATCAATGTAACAATGAAGAAAGGAAAGCTCTTGATTCTAGAAAAACTAACCTTTGGCTACATTGGAACTTTGAATTTAGTGATATAACTCATGAATGTAAATGAAGCTGGC
The DNA here is from genome assembly GCA_031772625.1 of Pinus tabuliformis. Lineage (NCBI taxonomy): Eukaryota > Viridiplantae > Streptophyta > Pinopsida > Pinales > Pinaceae > Pinus > Pinus tabuliformis. The sequence continues at coordinate 424,897,245 of CM062816.1, forward strand.
CATGCAAACCAGTGTTTTGACATAATATAAATAACCACTTTATTTAATATATATACATATATGATTTTATTTCTTAAAAATATAATAAGGAAAAAAGATCTTTAATTAAATTTATTAAATTAAAAAATTTAATATATAAAATTTTTTTAAAAAAATATTAATTTAAATATATATAGATATATAATAATAATAATAATAATAGATGAATATTATTATTGATTAAATTTATAAAAAATTATATTTATTAATAAATAAAAACAATTATCATTTGATTATCATCTTATGTTTTTTGTTTTTTTTCACCATTTTAAATTAAAGAAGCCATTTTGTTTTTCAACTTTTATGTTAAAGAAGCCATTATTATATAGAAGTTAATGAAATGAGTTCATTCTTACTTAAATTGGTCACAATCAATTTTTATTCATCTTATTATGGATTCAAAAGGTAGTTATTTTTTTAACTTCTTGCGTTCACAAGCTACTATTATATTAAAAAGTTAAAAAATTAACATATTTTTAGTTCATTCATCAATCACAGTGACCTTTTATTTATATTTTTTTTTATATAATAAAGGAAAAACTATAATGTAAGTTTAACTTTGACTTTAAGTTTTAATAAAATGATCCTAATAGATTATATTATTATTTTGAACGTTAGGTTTCTTTACTGCATGATGAATAAATTTTTTTTTTCATTAGGAAGATATTATCATGTTTTTTTATAAAATTATTATTTGATATTTAAAATAAAATTATGGATAATCTTATAATTAATAAATATAAGATTTAAATTAACTAAAAATTATAATTTGATATGAAAATTCAATAAATTTTATGACGATACATATATGAAAACCGCCATAAAATAAACCATTTTCAAATAAATTTTACTTTTTATATTAAAAAATGTTCTCATAAACATAATATTTAAAAATTAATTAATCATCAATTTTTTAATTACACTTTTTTCCTAAAGTATTATACAGCGCTTACACCATAATATAAACATTATTTTAATTTATACCGCTCTTACATAATAATATAAACATTATTTTATTTATGTGGTTTATTATTAATTTTTCATTATAATTTAAATAATTATTAAATTTACATTTAAAATTAATTTAAATTTTAATATATATAATTATTTTAAATAAATAAAAATAAATTTAATTTAATAATAATTGTTAAATTAAATCGAAAGTCAAATATTATCTTATATTAGACCACTCAAGAAGAAATACATGTATCTTTCCTACGTACCAATTACATATATAAATTATTGAATGCATATACTCCATTCTTGCAAAAGCATGAACTGCTCACGGATATATATATATAGATACATATATGTGTATATATATATATACATATATGTATATATACATATGTATATATATATATATACATATATGTATATGTATATGTATATGTATATATACACACACACATATATGTATATGTATATATATATGTATATACACACACACACACATATATATATACATATATGTATATATATTTATATACACACATATGTGTGTATCTATATATATATATATATATATATGTACGTATATATATATATATATATATATATGTGTATATATATATATATATATATATATATATATATATATATATACATACATATATATATATATATATATACACACATATGTGTGTGTATATAAATATATATACATATATGTATATATATATGTGTGTGTGTGTGTATATACATATGTATATATATACATGTATATATATACATATATATATATATATATATATATATATATATATATATATATATATCCGTGAGCGGTTCATGCTTTTGCAAGGATGGAGTATATATATATATATATATATATATATATATATATATAAAAGAATCACTACAAGTGCATGAATATATATAAGAAACATTGCATGAACAACTCACGGGCGCAAAAGTATATATATAGAACCTCGGGATGTGGTGGAGAAACCGCAAATAGAGGAGTAGAGAGTGGAATCACCCACTCATTTAGAGACATCCAGAGATGGAAGAAAGTTCACTAGAGAGGTTGACAGGTTGATGCATGATTCTAGAGAGAATGTGGTCGCACCCCCATCACAGCGCAGGTAGAGGAGGTCCCCAAAGCGGTATATTGGCTACATGGCTCTTATGAGCGAGAGTGTAGAGACTGAGCCATTCTCATTCAAGGAAGCAGAACCAGTGTGAGTTTATGCCATGGTAGAGGAATATGATTCCATTATCAAGAAAAGTGCTTGGGAAATTGTCACAAGGCCAAAGGACAAGTCAGTGGTAGGTTCCATATGGATCTACAAGGTGAAGCAAACAGCAAATGGGAGTGTCAAGAAAAACAAGGCCAAATTTGTGGCCAAGGGGTTCTCTCAGGTGGAGGGAATTGATTACAAGGAGACCTTTTCTCCAGTAGCAAGTTACTCTTCAATCATATATATTCTAACACTTTCAGCGCAGATGGCATGGAAGATACATCATATGGATGTGAAGACAAATTTTCTCAACAGAGTGGTTGAGGAAGAGGTGTATGTAACACCCTCCTCCCACATCTACCCAAGCAACTAACCAGTCATGGTAAACATGCAACGAGAGGCCACTATGATATGATTCGACCTCCCAAGTCACGTTAAGGAAGTGGAATTGATAGAAACACACCATACATACATTAATTATTAGCTACAGGACCCTCGGGAACCAATCCAATACTTTAGATAGCTTACCTTGGGGTCCCATTGAACTTTTGGACAATTTGAGGCTCAGTCGCTCCCATGCTATAGGCTTGAGTGCGACGAGCAACTCAAAGTCGCTCTCACGGGCTTGTCTGCCAGCGACCAGAGACCAGAACAGTTAGTGCTATGCCAACGACTTCGGGATTTAAGCCACTTTTTGTGGCCCAGAGCCCAAGTCACTGCCCATAATTGAACCATCTCTCCATATCAGTAAATTAACATGGAAATGATAGTACTAAAGCAAATACTTGTTCAAGACCTTGACTAGACCCCTACTAGCCACGACAAGAATTTCGTCAAACATATTGCAAATGTGTAATCTATAGGTGTAATTAATAGTTCTAAGCATAGGGGTCTCATACTTAGCTAAGAATAGATCAGAACCATTAATGCCTCAACAGATCAACTGCCATTCCATCCATTAGGTCATAGATACATTGATCATTCAATTACAAGTAAAAACATGAGGGAATCCATACATGGTTGTTGTCATAAAACACATTCATAGCCAACATAATAAGGACATAAATACTCATGAAAGTACAACCATATAGACCATGTACAATCCATCAAATTGCTCATAGAAATACAAGCAGAAATAACCTTTCATTGATGATGCAAAATCCAAACACGGGATGGGGCTTCCACGTTCCACCCGACTATAGAATGGTTGAGCCAAATCTCTCTTCAGAGATTCACCCCCGTGCCATATTCCAAGCATGAATGTGGGATCTCATAGAACACATTAATCAGAAAACCATCTAGGGCTTCCAAACGCCATCCACCTCAACCCATCAAATGGTGATTCCACCTTGTGGCCAGACATCACAAAACCATCATCAGATCAGTCTCTATCCCAGCTATCCAGGGCTCCAGATCGTTTGTCCAACCTAGCAACATCAACCCACAACTTTTACCAGGCTCCAAAGGATTTGTTCAACCAAGGCTATGGGACTAGTAACTCAACCCACCAAGGGCTCCAGATCATTTGTCCAACCCAGGCTACGAGACTAGTAACTCAACCCAAGTTGTTTCAGGGCTCCAGAGTGTTTGTCCAACCAAGGCTACGGGACTAATAACTCAACCCAAGCTAAGGAAACATGACAACCAATAAAAAACACAACAAGTAAATAAATCCACAATCACCATGGCTATCCAAGAAATGGAAAGGCTAGGCAATCCACTGTCATTCCTGGCCATCCTCCATGCAAATGAAAGATCAAAACCAACAAACCTCATGCATATGCCATGCATGCCAAAGCTAGTTAAGGAAACAAACATGCAACTTGGTACCTGCAAACAAATATGATGTAATTGTTGTTCCTGATACCTTCTTGTGCTTTCTTTCTCTTCCTTTGCCTTCTTGCTCCAAGAATCCAAGTATGCCACACCCTTCAAGAGTGCTCCAAGAAAACTCTAAGTCTCCAAGAGTATGAGAGAGAGAGAATAATGAGAGAGCTCCAAAATTGAATTGACAAAATGTTACCAACTGGTCCTCAGAAGCCTTTTTATGGATGAGGCCTCTATTTTCTTCATTTTTCTCTATTTTCATTCATTTTCCTCCTCACATGCAACCTGTGACCTTTCACCTCCCTTTTCTCCTAATTTCCATTATTTTCATAAATAAATGTACCAAAAATGCCATTTTCCTTTCCAAATATTTAGCCATTGCCTTTTCCAATTTCCTTAGCCATAAACAACCAAATGTACACCCCCTAGGATGTCTTGCCCAAAATTCATCTTGGAATAAGTGTCCCATCGACTGTGGTTATTGTTTTTAACTTTTACTACATGGAATTTTCACCAGGGCTGTTACAAAACCCTCCCCCTTAGGGGCCACCATCCTCGGTGTTCAATCACACATGTACCTCAGAAAACTGTTGAAAGAAGATGTACTGCTCATGGAGCTTTATAGCACAACTCGATGCAATATTTACAATAAAAGACATGCTCAAGACAAAACATCATGAAAACATACTGCGTAGTGGAGCTTTATAACACAACTCATTACGATATTTACAATGATCATCCTGTTGAGTTCCAACTCATATGTCATCATAACATCATGATAACATAACCACATGATAGCATAATAACATGGTAACATAACCATAATGACATGACACCCATAACACATAATGGATCTTTATAACACATCTCTTTACAATATTTACATCCATACACAGGTGTACATATAGCAACATCACTCTAAATATAGATACCAAAACATATGACAAATAATATACCAAAACATATATCAAAACATGTACTAAACACCATGTCTAAGAATATATCAAAACATCATATAGCATATATCGAACCATCATAAAGCATATATCAACCACCATAAAGAAAATACAAAACCATCATAAAGCAAATATCAAACCACCATAAGAAAATACCAAACCACCATAAGTTGCTTTGCCTCAACCGGAAAACAAGTAAGGATACATAGCCCGCTTCTCATCCGTCATCTCCCATGTAGTTTCATTTGGCCCAAAGTCCATTGCACTTTAAATTGCTCGATTGCTCGGTTCTGGAGCATGAGAACTTTTTTCTACAATATACACTGGGGTTATGGTTGGAATTATCCATCTGGTTCCACCTGCAATATAGACCAGTCAATCACATGATCAACATCTTTAACATACTTCTTAAGAAATGAGACATGGAAAAAATCATGGAATTTCACTGTCGGAGGCAGTGCAAGTTGATAGGCTACTGGTCCAATCCTCTCAATAATGTTGAAGGGTCCACAAAACCATGGTGCCAGCTTAGCACATGATCCAATCTACAAGGAGCTATTCTTCAGCTTGATATGCAAGTACACATGTTCCCCAACCTGGAAATCCTTGAACAACATGTTCCTATCTGCATAACTCTTCTTCCTATCATGTGCTACCTTTATATTCTTCTTGATTACCTGCATTTATTGTTCCATGTCTGCCAACATATCTGGTCCAATCAATACCTTGCTAACCAGATCACTCCACCTAATAGGAGTGTTACAAATCTGCCCATACAGTGCCTTGAAAGGAATCATCCTCAGTGATTCCTAATAACCGTTGTTGTATGTGAACTCTACCAAGGGAAGATACTTTTCCCACTTCCATTACTGATGCATCACATACATCCCCAACATGTCCTCTAATACCCAGTTGACCCTCTCTATCTGTCCATCTGTCTACGGATGATAAGTTGTGTTGAAGTCAAAATTTGTGTCCAAACATACAAATAACTCCTTCCAAAACTTGGAAGTGAACTAATCCTTGTCTCACACAATCTTCTTTGGAAGACCATGTAGTCTAACCACATCTCTGATGAACACCTGTGCCACATCACTAGATGAGAAAGTAGACTTCATCGAGATGAAGTGTGCAACCTTTGTTAACATATACACAATGAAAATGGTGGAATCATGTTGCTTCACTATCTTCGGCAACCCTGTGATGAATTCCATGGAAATTACCTCCAAAATCCATTTTGGAATTGTAATCGATTGTAGTAGTCCACCTGGATGTTTACATTCTTATTTCACTCGTTGACAATCAAAGCATCTAGCCACAAACTCTGCTACATCCCTCTTCAAATTCAGCCAATAATAATATCTCTTCACTGCTATCACTGTCTTCTGATAATCTGGGTGACCTAAATATGGTTTCGCATGAAACTACCTCAAGATCACCTTCTTGATCTCACTGTTATCTGGTACATATATCTTGTCTCGGAACTTGACCAATCCATCTGTTGTAAGACGATGGTCCATGCACTGTGCACCTGCACTTGTACCTGTACTGCCATGTGTACGTGTACCACTACATGTACCTATACCTGCACCTGTACATGTACTTGTGCCATGACCTGTACCTATACCTATACTATCACCCTGCTGCAACCTATGCACAATCTCCATATCTTGTTGTCCTGCCTGCAAGATCCTATCCTATAAATCTGTCCCATAGGAACTCATAGTTGTTAAGTGATATATCTATATCTGTCTACTGAGAGCATCTGCCACCATGTTCTCTTTACCTTTGGTGTACCTGATCTTGAAATCAAACTCGTTGATCATGGTCAACCATCTAGCTTGCCTAGCATTCAGATTTGGCTTGTCAAACAAATATCTCAACCCAATGTGATCACTCATAAGCACAAACAACCTGCCCAGAAGATAATTCCTCCACATATTTAGTGAATGTATAATCGATGCTAACTCAATATTGTGTGTCGGGTAGTTCGTCTCGTGCTCGTTTAGTTTTCAGGACTCATAGCATACTACCTCTCCATCCTACATAAGGACTCCACCAAGCCCTCTCTTGCAATCATTTTTGCATACCACAAACTCTTTGTCCAAATTTGAAATCTGTAGTACTAGTACATGCGTCAACAACTGCTTAAGTTGCTCAAAGCTAGCCTCACACTCCTCAGTCCATTCAAACTTCTTACCTTTCCTTTGCAATTGTGTAATGGGATAAGAAATCTCCGAGAAGTTCTTGATGAACCTCCTATAGTAGCCTGCCAAACTCATGAAAGGTCTCACCTCATCCACATTCTTAGGAGCTACCCACTCCATGATGGTTTTTATCTTCTCTAGATCTACTGCAATGCCTTCCTTGGAGACATGTCCCAAGTAGTGCAGATCAGTTTGAAAGAAACTACACTTGTTCATATTAGCATACAACTGATGCCCCATCAACAACCTCAACACTGTTGCTAAATGTTCAACATTCTCTTCCTCATTTTTAGAATATATCAGTATATCATCAATGAACACAATAACAAACTTATCCAAATATTGATGCAACACACTATTCATCAAACACATTAATGTATTTGGAGCATTATTTAAGCCAAATGGAACAACAAAAAACTCATAATGCCCATACTTGGTCCTTAACGTAGTCTTGAAAATGTCCTCCACTTTGATGCGTACCTAATGGTGTTCAGATCTCAAATCAATCTTCGAGAACATTGTTGCTCCCTTCAACTGATTGAACAAGTCATCAATCCTCATAAAAGGGTACATGTTCTTGATAGTCACTTTGTTCAACTACCTCTAATCAATGCATAATCTGAGAGTACCATCTTTCTTCTTCACAAACAAGACTGGTGCACCCCAAGGTGATACACTTGTCCTAATGTATCCCTTTTCCAACATCTCCTTTAACTACAACTTTAGCTCAACCAACTCAGGTGTGCTCATATTGTAAGGTGCTTTTAATGCTAGCGCTGCCCCCGGCACTAACTCAATAGAAAAGTCGACATCCCTGTGAGGTGGCAACTTTGTAATATCCTCAAGAAATACATCTTGAAATTGCTACAAAACTAGATACGTGTTCAACACATTTGCATCCTTAGCCTCATTACCCTTATCACTAGAAGTGTGTAATGTAAATAGCTTGCACCCCTTCCTACAACTACGCTTTGCTTGCATAGTTATCACCATCCTAACTGATGTAGCTTTCTTCTTACCCTGTAATACTCTTGGTTCTCCATTGCCATCAACACACTCAATAGCTTTATCATAGAATTATACCTTGGTTCTATGTAAATACAACCAATCCATGCCCAATAACATATTGTATGAACCCAACGGTAATACATTCAAATGTGTTGTTGTAGGCATACCATTTAAGTCAATTGTGTAAGTTCTTACCCAATGATGAACTTGCTTCTTCGTACCTATAGATAACTACACTAACCAAGACTCTACATGCAACTCATTATTCAAACCATACTTATCCACCAAGTTAGGACTAACATAGCTACAATTAGATCCAGGGTCAATCAAAATAGACATAACTTGATAACAATGTTTATTTTCCATCTCTATGATAGATGCTTGATGCCTTCCCTGTTTGTTATCCAAGGCTGCATAGATATGTGGAATACTCTTACCAACATCTCCAATAGTTTGTGCCTCCTGTGCACTGTATATCTTAGGCCTACCACTCTTGTACTGTGGACAATCGCTCCTACAATGATCTCCTCCACAAGTCCAACATTGCATGAGCTCCTTATTCTACTGCTCAAATCTATGTCCCTATCCTCTATCTGATGCATTAAACCTCTTAAGTGGTGCAACATTCTCCTTGTTACTTGAATCATGTGGTCTTACTCACTTCTTGCCCAAATTTTCCTTTGTTCTTTGTATCACCTCTCCTGTCTAGCTTCATCTCAGTTCAACGCTTCGATTGTTCATCACAATGCTTCAGTTTTCAAATAGCCTCCTCCAATGATCTAGGCTCATCGAATTCAATTATATCTTTGAATGAAACTGGTAACTCACTAAAAAATATTTGAATCTTAGCCTTCTCCTCCTTGAGGTAAGGCACATGCCTCAGCAGTTCCAAGAAATTATTGGTGTACTCATCAATTGTATGGATCCCATCTTTAGTTCATAGAACTCTTTTTCCCTGTCATCAAAGTATCTCTCCGACAGATACTTATTCTTGAACAGCTGCTCAAATTCACTCCAAGTCAAATATTCCTCATTTTTGTCCCTAACATTCTTCACATCTTCCCACCAGATGTCTACTTTACCTTTAAGATTGAAAGTAGCCACTCTAGCTTTCATGTTCTCTGAGTAGCCATGCAACTTGAAGAACTTCTCCATATCGAGTAACCAAGCCTCTACATCCTGTGATCTCTTTACCTCTCCATCAAAATTAGGTGTATTTTATTTCTTAAAATCATCTAGCAAGTATCCCCTATCACTCCTCCTATAAGGATGAAAGTGGTGACAATCATAGTGCTTATTTGAATCAAAACTAGATTCATACCTGTGCCTATCCCTTCTCCTCTTCGGAGTGTCCAAAAATATGCCATCTTGGATTGTGACATCTCTATCTAATTGGTGACGGCCATGCGATCTATTGTCATATGCCCCATCGGTTTTGTCCTCCTGCTCATGACTGATCTGAAGTAGTCCTTGCTGCTACAAATCTGATAAGCTATGGAGTACCACTACATTTACCTCTGCTAATTTTTCCTGTGTCTGTATGATTCTGTCATTATTTTCCTTTCAACTCCTTATCTCTTCCTTTAAACTTCTCATTGTTACTGCCGAATCAGAAGAGTTCCCAACACCATACTTCTCTTCAGATTCATAGGGAGAGTCTTTGCAATCAACCATCTTGCTAACCATTTGATATTTATTCCTACAAGGTATATCACGTTAGCTAAACCAAATCACAATAAACCAACGTACCTTAGTATAGCTCAAGGAGGATACCTTGTCTGCAAGATCAACAAATAAACGTGATACATGTATGACATAATCATGACAGCATAATGAAACATAAAACATAAGTATATGGCCATGCAACTGTCATTCTAGCTAGGGTCCAGTCATCAATGCATGACCTCAACAACAACACACACCACGACCTCATGCATGAAAACCACCATCATTACGTCACTATACACTTGACCACATGAAAACATGAACATGCATCAACGATGCATAACCATCCACACATATGCATAGACACGTATGATTAAGAATGAACGAAAAATTATTGAAATCAAACCTGCAAGAACGATACATGCAACTAAGCATACAAGAACGTAACCAAACATGTAAGAATGTAACCAAGCATACTACAATGATAAATGTAAGTGACATAAATCGACATGTAACCAGTCATACACTCACAGTGATGCATTCCACAATAACACCTCAAATCTCACATGACGACATCACTGCAATCATGAACAACATCATGCAAATACCACAAGCACATGGAATGCAAGGGTGAGAGACACACATGAAACTGACATGCATGCATGACCAACACATAGCTCATCCAATCCAAGGGGTGAACCATGCTCTGATACCACTCTGTAACACCCTCCTCCCACATCTACCTAAGCAATCGTCCATCCAAAGTAAACATGGGATGAGAGGCCACTATGATATGATTCCACCTCCCAAGTCACGTTAAGGAAGTGGAAATGACATAAACACACCATATACAGACATTAATTATCAACTACAGGACCTTCAGAAACCAATCCAATACTTTATACAACTTTCCTTGGGGTCCCAATGAGCTTTTGTACAATTTGATTCTTAGCTGCTCCCATGCTAGAGGCATGAGTGCGACCAACAACTCAAAGTCACTCTCACAGGCTTGCCTGCCAGCAACCAAAGACCTATGCTAGCGACTCCAGGATTTGAGCCACTTTTTAAGGCCAGAGCCCAGGTCACTACCCAAAATTGAACCATCTCTTTAGATCAATAAATTAACATGGAAATGACAGTATTAAATAAAATACTTGTTCAAGACCTTAATTGGACCCCTACTAGTCATGATAGGCATTTCATCAGACATATTGCAAATGTGTAATCTATAGGTGTAATTAACAGTTCTGAGCATATGGGTCTCATATTTAGCTAAGAATCACTAAGAACCATTGATGCCTCAACACATAAACTGCCATTCCATCCATTAGGTCATAGATACATTGATCATTCAATTACAAGTAAAAACATGAGGGAAGCCATACATGGCTCCTGTCATAAAACACATACATATCTAGCATAAAAGGGAAAAAAATACTCATTAAAGTACAACCATATAGACCACGTATAATCCATCAAAATTCTCATAGAAATACAAGGAGAAATAACATTTCATTGATGATGAAAAATCCAAACCCGGGATGGGACTTTCATGTTCCACCTGACCGTAGAATGGCTGAGCCAAATCTCTCTTCAGTCATTCACCCTTGTGCCATATTCCAAGCATGAATGTGGGATTTCATAGAACACATTAATAAAAAACATCTAGAGATTCTAGTGGCCATCCACCTCAACCCATCAAACAGTGATTCCACCTCGCAGTTAGACATCACAAAACCATCATCAAATCGGTCTATATCCTAGTCATCCATAGCTCTAGAGCGTTTTTCCAACCCGGCATCAGGACTAGTAACTCAACCCAAAAATTTTACCGAGCTTCAGATTGTTTGTCCAACCAAGGCTATGAGACTAGTAACTCAACCTACCAAGGGCTTCAAAGTGTTTTTCCAACCCAGACTACGAGACTAATAACTCAACCCAAGTTGTTCTAGGGCTCCAGAGTGTTTTTCCAACCAAGGCTACAAGACTAATAACTCAACCCAAGATAAGGAAATATGAGAGCCAACCAAAAACATGTTGGCATTATGATTCTGGTATGGCTCTATGTTACAGATGTTGTACTTGATAGCAACACCCTCAAGTGGCAATACTCTGATCAGGCTCTCAAAATGTTGGAAATTAAGAGGTACGCATGTGAATGGTTCAAAAGGTGCGTACCCGCAGGTACGCCAGCCAGGAAGTGCGTTCATACCCGCAGGTTACCCGTTCATGAGGTGCGTACCCCCAGTTCACCCACTTCAAGGCAGAGAAGCACGCTCACGTGGGGTTTCTTATGTTTGGCTCGTGGTATTTAGCCCGTCGTTCTTGTTTCTATGGTTTTGGCCCGTGGTATATGATCTAATTTAGCCCCGGTTTGGATCCCTTGTATTGGTTATTGATGGTTTTGTCCCATGGTGTGAATGAGGGCTTGACTATAAATAGGGAAGGAGATCACTTGGCCAATGTATCTTTTGCAAATTGTCTTAAGATCTGAAATATTGGGTTATCGGTTTAAAAGCTTGATCTATATAAAAGTGAAGTTGAAAGTGAATCTATGAAGTGTGATCTCTCGGGTGCATGATCAGATCTGGGCATCTGACTATTTGTGGCACACTGGGGGACTGCCAATTCGGCCCTAATCAGAGGTACGCAGGTGATTAACAGTGCAAGTGTGTGGGTACGCACAACAGAAAAAGGCACAGTGCGTGGGTACGTAGAGCAGAAGAAGGCGCAGTGCGTGGGTACGCAGCGCGACAGAGGTTCAGGTGCGGAGGCACAGTGAAAGTACGCGGCGCTACAGAAGCCGCAGGTGCGTAGATACGCGGCGCGATAGCATCTGAGAGTGCGTGGCCACAGTAGTAGTACGCGGCGCGATAGAAGCAATGGGTGCGTGGGCATAGTGAAGGTACGCGGCGCGTTTAAAGGAACAGTGCGTAGATACGTAGTGCAGCTCAAGACTCTCTGCGGGGATACGCAGAGGTGCAGAAGGTGAAGTGCGTAGCAACGCATGCCAGATAAAGAAAAATTGCGTATCTGTCTTAAGGCATTTATTTGACTGACTTTTCTCTGTTGATAAGGTGTTCTGGGTTTAGTTTATTGTTCTATTGATCTGGTTATTGCAGTTGACTGGGTGATTTATTTGTACTTGATGATCATTTGATGTTCATGGATCCAGTTTGAAAATTTATGAAAAGTGGTCCTTGAAAGAAAAGAAGTACGGGGTTGTAGCTCCCTTCCAGGAGAGACTGGAAAACAAGAGAGAGTTGTAGCTCTCTGCAGGTTGCAGCCTGCGTACTGGTAAAGGACTGCACCAGTACAAAATCATTGTAAAAGGAGTTTCTAATTGAAAGAAGATAGAGACATATTGCAGCAGGTGGTTTTCACCCACATTGGGTTTCCACCTTATATCTGGTGTTCTTTGGTGTGACTGTCTGTTTTTTTTGTTCATGCTCATTGTTTTATGGTACTGACATACAAGAATAATCCAAAGTATAAATAAGGAAGATTTATTAAAAAGAACTTGATAATACTGATTCACCCGCCCCCCCTCTCAGTATTATTTCCAACAAAACATAACAAGGAAATAAGCCCACAATCCCCATGGCTATCTAGGAAATGGCAAGGCTAGGCAATCCACTGTCATTCCCATCCATCCTCCATGCCAATGACAGATCCCAACCAACAAACCTCATGCATATGCCATGCATGCCAAATCTAGTGAAGGAAACATACATGCAACTGACCCGCAAACAAATTTGATGTAGTTGTTGATCTTGATGCCTTATTGCACTTTGATGCTCTTCCTTTGCCTTCTTGCTCCAAGAATCCAAGCATGCCACACCCTCCAAGAGTGCTCCAAGAAAACTCTAAGTCTCCAAGAGTATGAGAGAGAGAGAATAATGAGAGAGCTCCAAAACTGAACTGATAAAAGGTTACCAACTGATCCTCAGAAGATTTTTTATGGATGAAGCCTCTATTTTATTCATTTTCCTCCTCACATGTAACTTGTGACCTTTCACCTCCCTTTTCTCCTAGTTTCATTATTTTCATAAATAAATGTGCCAAAAATGCCATTTGCCTTTCCAAAGCCTTATCCATTTCCTTTGCCAATTTCCTTAGCCATAAACAACCAAATGAACACCCCCTATGATGCCTTGCCCAACATTCATCTTGCAATAAGTGTCCCATTAATTGTGGTCATTGTTTTTAACTTTTATTACATGGAATTTTCACCAGGGTTGTTACAGTGTACATAGAGCAACCAGAAAGTTTTGAGACCTTCAACAAAGAGTCGCATGTGTGTAGACTCAAGAAATCGTTGTATGGATTGAAACAAGAAGCTAGTGCTTGGTACACCAAGATCAAAAATTATTTCACCAAGTTAGGCTTCACCAAAAGTGAAGCAAACCAAAAGTGAAGTAGATGCAAACCTTTACCATATTGTGGTTGAAGGTAAATTATTGATTATAGTATTATATGTCGATGATTTAATTCTAGCAAGTGATGAGAAGTGGATAAAATATTGCTAAGAGGATTTGGCAAGAGAAATCAAGATGAAAGACATGGGGTTCATGCATTATTTGCTTGGTTTGGAAATTTGGCAAGGAGATGGGGAACTGTTTGTCTCTCAAGGAAATTATGCCAACGCAATACTGAAGAAGTTTCACATGGAGAGTAGCAAACCCATAGAAACTCCTCTAGTAGGGAGTTGGAAGAAGAAATATGATACTTCAAGCGAAGTGGTAGAGGCTACCATTTACAGGCAGCTTGTGGGTTCACTTATGTACTTGGTGAACACACGCCCGGACATGTGTTTTGCAGTTAACCAGCTTAGTCAAGCAATGGTTTATCAAAGCAAAATCTATTGGAAGGTAGCTAAACATGTGTTGAGATACCTCAGAGGCACCACTCAGTTTGGTATTTGGTACAAATGGACAGAGCGAGTGAAGCTTCAAGGCTTCATAGTTGCAAATTGGACTAGGAGTCCATCTAACAGAAAGAGCAGATCAGGGGGCATCTTCAGTATTGTGTCAACAATAGTTTCCTAGTACATTAGGTATCAAAGGTCATTTGCACTCAGTTCAGCAGAAGCAAAGTTTATGGCTGCTAGTCAAGCAACTTGTGAGGCTATCTGGATGAGGAAGATCCTTGTTGGATAATTTGGTCAGTAGATGGATCCTACAATGATTTACAATGACAATCATGGTTGTATCAAACTCTCTGAAAATCCATTTTTTCATTATCGTTCCAAGCATATCGACATCTGGTATCACCAACTCAAAAATTATGTGTAGAGGCAGATCATGATGCTAGAGTACATTCCCATAGAGGAACAGGATGCAAATATCTTGACTAAGGCATTGTCAAGAGGAAAATTCGAGTTCCATAGAGGCAGGATCGGGGTATATGATAATCCCTTTATTGCTAAGAGGGAGTGTTGAAAATGGCACCAAGAAAGAGTATAATTTAATTTTCCCTTGAATTAAATTTGAAGAAAATTTTAATTCCACATCACATGACAACTTGTACGAGTTAAATAAGTTATTTTGGCTTAGTTGGTTTAGTCAATTCGAGTTGAGGGTCTAACTTGAGTCATGTAGAGTGGTTCCTACTTTATAGGAGCCTTAGTTGAGTTTATTTGGAGTTGTAATTAATTGATTCAGTTTAATTGAGTTAAAGTGAGTTAACTAGTTCCAACTATTAGAGGAACTAGTAATAGGTCAGACAGTGAGGTGTTGCTTCATGTGTTCAACTGGTTAACTGATGATTCACTCATAAATAACCCATGCATGTTAGATCTGAAATTTACCCAATTGAGATTGGAGTTCAAGGGAAGTGTACTACCAGTTTTATAATTTTATGAATTGTAGAGGTTGTGCATGCAGTCAGAGGAAGGCCTATTATGGATTGTGCAGTATTGGATGGGGATTTCCCTAATTAATATGGGATAATTACCCAAGGAAACAATGCAAGGAAATAGGGACTTTGGCAAGCCAAAATTTGGTTAAGTATTGACCTAGGTTGTCTGGGAAGTAGTGAGACAAATAGAGATAGTGCAGAGGTTGCTCAGGCTTGAGCAAAGCATTGTAATCTTCTCATATTTTCTAATTATGCAATATACAGATAGCAGGGGTTTTTAGTTGTGGCTTTCCCCAGGAAATTATTGTGTAATGTGTTGATTGAATTCTTTCTTTTGTATGCTTCATCATTTCGTGATCATTTATTATTTCTGCAATTGGTAGAGTAGATTCAAGTCTATTGTTTTAGCAAATTACAATTAGAATTTTGAATCTACAAGGGATTTTACAATGAAGTCCTAAGACATCCTACTTACTAACAATTTTTTTCTCATTCCATTTTCATT
The DNA here is from genome assembly GCA_031772625.1 of Pinus tabuliformis. Taxonomy (NCBI): domain Eukaryota; kingdom Viridiplantae; phylum Streptophyta; class Pinopsida; order Pinales; family Pinaceae; genus Pinus; species Pinus tabuliformis. Next base: position 424,913,494 of record CM062816.1, read on the forward strand.
TTATTTACTAGGGCATTCGGCAAGTTATTTCCTCTTATAGCACCTCCTGTAGAATGTGTAAACTTGAATAATGACCTATACAGTCTGAACCATGATTGAAAAAGATCAAAAGAACTCTTAAGCCTTGTCTCTTCTCCATTGAAATTCACCTCTACAGTTATGGTTAGTGAACAGATTGATGACTTGAAGAGCATAATGGTGATTACTTCATGAAGTACCTTATGAACTCTATTGAAAAGACATATCTTGAATGAAGTGATTGAAGAATGCTTTCATTATTAGATTTTGTTTCATGCATCTTAAGCTAGGGTTTCCATTTCCAACATTGATATTTCTATTGCATATACCAGATTTCCTTTTGATGCAAAAATTACATTCTGAAAATAGAATGACATTTACATTCATGAAAGTAGGTTAACATTTACATTCATGCAAAGTAGAGTCACACTTCCATTCCTGCAAATAGATAATAATTTCCATTTCTGCAACTAGTTTAGGTTATATTTTATGACATTCACTTCATTGTATCAGATCAACGAAAGGACACATTGCATGTTGCACATATAGTTACAACACCTCTTAAGTTTGTATGAACCCCAAGTTGATCATTTAAGTCGATAGTCTTAAGAGTTGAAACATTCTTGTTGCAATACTAAGGCTCGTCAATTTTTTACGCCATTGTCAGGGAGGTGTCAAAGTATGCATTGTTTTATTCCATAGTTTATTCATTTCTTTTACTTTTTGCAAGAACAAAAAAATTCATTAGGCATATTTCATTTCAAATCCAAAAAAAAATTGCATTGTTTAAGCATTATTATTCAAAAAAAATTATAAAAAACAAAAAAATACCTCTCCAATACCAAACCCCCCCATTTGATCACGTGGTGCAGTAAGAACCACATTACCATCCACTTTTGCAAGTAGAAGAAGAAGAAATACCAGAGTAGGTATAAGAAATGGATGGATATGATGACAATGAAGAAGATCCTCTTGGATTTCCCATTCAAGATATTGATATCAGTGTTCATATTAAGAACATCCCTCCATCTTTCTTTCCCAACTTCCATGGTATGAGGTCAAAGGATCTGTAAACCTTTCTCTTTGAATTTGAAATCCTTTGCAGATCTTATGGTTACTTATTAAACACTTAAAAATTAAGATTGTTTCCAACAACATTGAAGGATAAATCTCTTAAATGGTTCATGAGTTTAGGGACTAATTCAATAATATCATGGAATGATATGCAAAATATATTTCTAGAAAAATATAAAGATTATGATCTTAAAGAGGAAATATTTAGAATGACTCAAAAAGAATATGAGAGCCTTGAGGATCTAATAGAGATAGTTATGTATAATGTTAAGTGGGAAAAATTAAATCATTTAGGATCTGACACACTAAAAACCCTCTTACTTAGAACAATTAGAGATGAGTGATTGATCTCCTTGATCTCATGAGTAGAGGTGATGTATACCATTTATCATTGGAAGAAATTTGTGAAACATGCAAGCGCATATCAAAAGGATTGCACGAGCAAGTAAATCAACATCAAGAGCGGTAAGTCAAGTTGAACTTGGAAATTTGCATGATAACTGTAAAACAAAAAGTATTAGCAAGCTAAGTGAACAAGTATAAATATTAAGAATGCAAGATGAGAAAAAATAAGATGTTGATATTTGTGTTGTCCATGCAGAATCACATGTTATTAAATATTCCCCATCATTACCAAGGTTGAAGAAAGTTTAACAATAGGACAATGGATAAAGTCAATCACCAAAGAAGCTATGTTATGTAGCTCAAAGAAGACCATGGCAACCTAGTCAACCTAGTATGATGCAAGAACCTAATTCACAATTTCAAGGTTATGCACATCCATCTCAAAGTAATTGGAACACACCCTTTCCTTGGCAACCTTGGCCATCTCAACCCCAAAATCAATCTTAGAAACAAGGTTGGCAAGGACCTTATGGGAGAAACCCACAAGATCCTCAATATCTTCCATAACCAATTCCATGTTATCCCTACCATCCAACTCCACCACAATCACATCAAACTCAAAGGTACACTCCCACTCATCTACCTATAACACCATTTGCAAACCCAAACAATGTGGTAGCTCAACTGATGCAAGAGCATGTGACTTGGAGGAAAAAATCTTCAAAGTTATTCCAAAAATAAAATAAAAAATCTACAGGCAAAGGAGTAGGGTCCTTTAGCCATCAATTTCCATGCTTTTCTAGTTTAGGATAAGGATAGAATTTAAGAATAAGATCATGTTGTAATAATCGCTTTATGGATAAGTTGTAATAAGCTTTATGGATAATTGCTTTAATCGCTTTATGTAATTGGCATGCTTTTGTAAAGGGATAAGGACTGAGTGGGCTTTATCTATTATTTTAAAAAGGAAATAATGGGACTTCTCTGAGTTAGTCGATCCCAGAGGCATTGTGATCTTCAAAGAACTCTCTCTGTGCATTTGAACTTACGGTTCTCTGTTTACTGGTATTTATGCGTGTATCAGTTTCGGTTCTTTTATTATGAGTTTTATTAATGGTGATTCAGCCTTTGTTTTCCAATTAACACTTAAGTTTAGGCCTGTTGGGGTGTTTTCCCTTCATATCGGCGTGCCTATTCCTCTTACATGCATTGTTGAGTTCCGCGGCGGAAACTCTGTTTTGCACAGGAAAACCGTGAAAGACTTAGCCTGAACGAAGTTCTGGACCTGAGATCTTATTAAATCTGGTTCATACCCATATCGGGTCCGAACCATTATCGCATCGCAGAACCACAAGTGGAGTGGGAAGGACCTTTGGAACCGCCGAAGCCCGAAACTCGATAGCTCGAAACCAAAATATTATAGAGCAGGGTGAATAGGTTGTCGGGTCTGCGAGGCTTATCGCATCGCAAGATCGGAGCGGGAGGAGCCAAGCCTTTAGAATATTGGAGTCACCGATTGCGATCTCCGATAACACTACGTGTTATCGCATCAGAGAAAGGAGCGTTGGAAGGGCCGATAGTTAACCGCCGATAGTGTTAATTGCATATAATGCATTTCTTTGAAATCAACTGCCGATAGTGTAATTCTTTGGAATTAACACTAAGACCATCTATAAGTCACAATAGTTTTTTTAAAGTGTCGATAGTGTTATTCCGTTCCTTGGGAACAAAAGTTTTCGACTGTGTATTTTGCATTTAAAACACAGTTTCCTTATTTTAAAGAAACAATAGTGTATTTTTATAATTCCTATGGAATTATAGTCCCATCGGAGGGGAAACGGGCCTATGGTATGATTTGTGTCCAATAACGAGGTTGGGGTGATCAAAAGGGAAACTCATAAATAATTCAATCTAACAATAGATGATTGATACACCAATTGAAACAGAAGGAGAAATTCAACCAGAGTTAGAAGAAATTATATCAGGTTTCGGTCGTTTGTCCATATTGCCTGCACCCAGGCCACCATCAACTCACTTACAATGTTGAGGTACAACACTTCCAAACATCTCCTCTTGATCTAAATGGTATTCATCTTAGCTAAGGAAGAGTATTAAAAAAAAATTATTCTTTTGATGTCATTGAAGGAAAACATTCATGAAAACAAGATTCAAATGAGAAGACCAAAGAATCATGGGTTGCACTTGATGAAGAGCGGACATAATAATCAGAGGTTGAGAAAGTTCCCTCATGTTTACCATCAAATCCTCCATGTGTTCAAGAGAATAATCAACAAAAAGAGGAAGATTTTAATGCCATGGTAGAAGAATACATGAAGAATGATCCATATGAGCAAGTGAACCAAGGGAATCAAATCTATATTGAGGTTTGGTTCCAGAAAATAAACAAGATGGACCATCACTCTCTTCTTCAATAGTGCATGATATTTTCAAAGTCGAAGTATTTGGTCTCTAAAATTCAGGTACATGTCAAAGCATATCTTTCGAGACTACACATGATTTTACTTGTCATCTTGATGTGCACATGGCTACATTGGAAGTATTCCTACACTTGAAAGAGATTTTGATTTTGTTCTTTTCAATTAGAGTAGGATAGAAAAATTTGAAAAAAGAAAAAAAATAAGAGGAAAATAATAAAATATTAGGTGAAAACCTCTTTTGAGGCACCTAAGATTGGCTCACTGATTTAAAACCTCCTTGAAGGGGTCAGCGGGTTGGAAAGAAAGAAAGAAAGAAAAAATGAAAATATCCTAGGTGAAAACCTCCTTTGAGGCGCCTAGGCAGATCTACAAGTGAAAACCTCATTGAGGCAACTAGTAGGCCTAGGAAAAAAGAAAAAATGAAAAAAGAGAAAGAATTTTTTTTTGCTCCATGTATCTCTCTCTGATGAATGCAGGTGATCTCCAACCTTCGCAAACAACAAGAACAATTTAACACCAAAAGAAGAATTGATCAAAAACCTAGTCAAAGGAGGTCAAACTTGGGCTTTCTCCTCCCTTGCCTAGATGTTCCAACAGGACCAAGGCCATGTAAATCCATCATCCTCATCCATTTCCATCATCTACCCATCATTTCCAAGCATTTCCCATTCATTTCCCTCGTTGTCTTAAAATTCTACAAGAGGGTTTTGTTTTGCTACAAGAAGCCAACATACGCAGGGCATATTTTGTTTTACCATATCTTGGAAACTATGCATCCATTGGCCAATTTGTTTCATGGGGAGATGTATATGGATGATGGTAACATTCTCAGGAAATTTTAGCAAATTCTACTGCACAATTTTCGATAAATTGGCCTCCATCACCTACAACTATTTTTTATTTTTCTGAAGATTAGTGAATCCACTGGACAAGATATTATATGGGAAAATGCACAAGGATGATGGAAACATGCTCAAAAACTTTCAGGTTAGTCTAGTTTACCGTTTAAGATACATGGATAAAACAATTATGCTACAAGATGTTGTCTTGAAATGCTACAGGAGCAACTAGAAGTGCTACAAGAGGCAGATTCGATTGGAGAAAGAGGCCAAAAGGTCATGTCTTGTTTGGGAAATTTTGAGAGAGGTCCACCAACATCACTTTCATCACCACTCCAATCTGTTGTAGCTCATTTTCACTCTGTTCAAATCTCGAAAGGAGAAAAATCATATATTCCAAAACAAAAGAGAAAAAAATCTTGTAAAGCAAAGTCAAAAAGAAAATCAATGGAATTGTTTTGTAGAAAATTATTTTAAAAAAAAAGGAAAAGATTAATGTGGGTCCAATATGGCGCAGGTTGAAATTAAGAGATATTTTAATATTGTATGTTGTTGGCACCAACTCTTATAGTGGAGGAACCAAAGTTAAAGAATGTCCACTTTCAAAGGGCGGTGTCATTCACAACATTGGGACTCTTCCATAGGGGAAACCTGACACCATAACATGCCCGACACATAGGCGGAAGGGTACCCCCGTAGGCAGTCTGGTGGGAAAGTACCATCGGCAAATCAATGGTCGGGATCTCACCCAACATCACCATAGGTTGGAACCACTTACTACCACAGGTTATCCCGTGAGTGGTAAGCGATATTCACCCTGTTTGCAGAAACTGAGAGGGAAATTGCAAGAAATCGTGATGGTAGCCATGACATGTCCATGTCACTCCTCCACCCCGCCACCTCCTCTATCACTCCACATCACCTTCCACCTCAGCACTCCACATCATCCCCCATCATGTCATTATACGTTAGCTTGTTGTACACTTTTTTGCACACTCATTAACTCAGGATTTCCCCTGTTTCTCTATAAAACCCTTTTTTTCTTCACTCAAAGTCATTTTTACTTCTAATTTCTCTAAAGCTCACCGACGCTCACCTACACCTGCCAATTTTCCAACCCAACTCCAACATCAACTAGTATTTATCAAAGCAAAAGATCCAACCACCTTGAGCATCATGGAACCATTTCTGAATAGGAGAAGAAGAACACCCTCCTTACGAAGAAATCCATCCACTCCACCAACAACAGATTGGACACTGGGAAGAAACCTACACACAACAATTGTATTAGTCAAAGAATCATCAATCTATGAATACCTGTGTGGAAGCAAACAAAGGAAATCAACACCTTCAAGATTATCATGTTATGATGACCAGCTCCAAATTACAGGCATCTCCAACAATTCGATATCACAGGTAGTCATAGGTATGCATTGTTCTTCACCTCTCCTATTGAGCAATTTATGGTTAAAAAATATTGCTTTCAATGCACACGAGAGATGTTTTTATACGCTGAAGGTGGCCAATAAACTTGGCCACCCTCGACTAGTAAGACTGCATTTTACTCAAATACCCATGCAAGGTGGAGAAGTCAAAATGGTGAAAGTGACAATTACGAGGAATGAGGGCCATATCATCAAGCGCATTGAACCCACTACCATATAAAGAAATAAAAAAAGAAGGCTCAACTTGAGTCGTATCGATGCTCATTCCGAAAACAATTAGAGAGGCTTATTAAGGCATCGAAGGTTGAGCTAGATGCTACCAAGGGTTGCCTAGGGTGCTATAGAAGATATATAGAGTTGATTTGCAGGTGCTACAATATCAGGCATAACTGGTACAGGAGAAACATGGTTGCTACAAGAGAGACATGTTGTGTGCTACGGGAGAAGACAATGTGCTACAGCAAAGTCCACTGAGTTGTAAAAGACCCTGATTTTGAGAAATTTCACCCACAAAGCCTAGGATTCAAAGGACAACATCCAAAGGAAGGTAAAATACATATTTCTCTTTACCATATGTGAATAAGACTCCTGCAGAACTTTTAATTTTTTCAGTAATACAAACTATGGGAAACTTCTTATAAAAGTTTACAAATAAAAATGAAATGTGGATATTTTCTTTGAATTGAGCCTGATAAGAAAGGGAATTGCAATTATTTTTAGAAACAGAGAATTGCCTTGCCCATAACTAAGAAGAAGAAGCAGAAGAAGAAGTTGGGGAAGAATAGGAAGAGGATGAAGCAAGAGAAGATGTGCCAAACTTCCTTCGAACATAGCTTGAGATGTTAAGGAGGCCACCAGGGCCATGAAAGAGGCACAATTAGGTCACTAAGTTACTCAGAGGACAAGCAACACTTTTAGTCGGGGGGTATGATAGGCCTCCAAATTAGACATAAATTAAGGCCCATATGACCATCCTTCAACACTTTAAACCTATCTTTTTGCATTAGATGACATATTTTTAACTTTAATATGTTCATTAGGAAGGTTTAGAGATAATTTCATATTTGTGCCTAATATTATTTATTTGTGTAGAATATTGTGAGAATATTGGGTAGATTATGAAGATTTGGAGGAGTGGATAATCTAGGGATTTTCTCCCTGCTACAGGAATATCAAGATTGGATAATAAATGAACAATATATAATGAAATCATTGCACAAATTATGGAGCTCCGGGGATTGAGAAAACATAGGAATGTGCTCCCTGTCATTTAATGAAGACTCCTAGTGTTGAGAAACAGATCCACTATTTGAGGGATTTTGGAGGGGAAATCTTCCTCCTTCCAATGAGAATGATTCCTCATCATTTTTTATAAGTACCAATTCGAATTGGCCTCTAGGGGGATGTATTTCTTAGTATTCTTGTGGAGAAAAAATGTTATTTAGTAGCTCCACTTTCATTTCTAGCAGAGATGTACATGGATTGATTCAAATAATGATGTTTGGTGCCATTTTTAGCTTCTAAAGCTTGGTTTAATTTATAAGACTCTGAGTATCCTTGGTATTAGCCATCCCAAGAACCTTAGATCCCTCTTGTACAATTTCTTTATGTCCTTTGAATGTCTTTTTCACTTGTATTTCATATTTCTGCATTTACTATTAATGCTTGTTTTGTTGTAGGTCATATTGGTTAAATGATTGAAGTGGATTATTTTGCAGGTTATTTACAGAGTCACAAGCATAATTCATCCTTAGAAAATATTTCTAAAGTCATATTCATCATTGAGATACTTGGATTGGTTTACTAGTTCACGAATCTAGAATTTCTGGGAGTCCCTCGTAGCAAAATATTAGTAATTTTATGCTATTTTTTAGAATGTGTTAATGAGCTTAATTTGATTTGATTCAATTTACATTGGGTCATAAAACATTCAATTAAATAACAAAATTTAACCCATAACATTTTCACTTGACTAGGTTAGGCATTTGGTAGGTTAATTAGCTCACTAGTTCTTGAATTTCCAGTTTTTAGAGTAGTAAGTTTCTACTATTTTTTAGCACATGTTAACATGGGTATTTTGGATCGATTCCACTTGGAATGGAGTCCTAAGACATCCTACTTAATAACATTTTTCCCCATCCTATTTTCATTTGAATTACTGGGGCATTTGGAAAGTTATCTCCTCATGTAGTACCTCATGTAGCACTCTTGTAGCACATGTAAACTTGACAAGATTTGCTCCAAAAGCTTGTTTTTTGTCCCTTAGGCTTGAATAATGACCTCTAGGCTTTGAACCATGATTGAGTAAGACCAAAATACCTCTTAAGCCTTGTCTCTTCTCAATTACAATCCACCTCTACAATTATAGTTAGTGGACATATTCATGACTTGAAGAGCATAATGATGATTACTTCATGAAGTACCTTATGAAATTTGTTGACAAAATCTATCTTGAATGCATTGATTGAAGAATTATTTCATGATTAGGTTTTGTTTCATACATCTTAAGCTAGAGTTTCAATTTCCAGCATTGATATTTCTATTACACATACTAGGTTTTCTTTTTATGCAACAATTACATTTTGCACATAGAATAACATTTACATTCATGAAATCAGGTTAACCTTTACATATATGCAAAGCAACGTCACCTTTCCATTCCTACAAATAGATAAGCATTTCAATTTTTGCAACTAGTTTAGGTTAGATTTTATGACATTCACTTCATTGCATCAGACCAACGAAAGAAGAACACATTGCATGTTCCACATATAGTTTCGACACCTCTTAAGTTTGTATGAACCCCAAGTTGATAATTTAAGTCAATAGCCTCAAGAGTTGAAAAATTCTTGTTGCAATATTGAGGCTCATCGGTAACTTTTCTCAAACTTGTTGATATGTGTCCTATTCCCAAGAGAAAATTTGTATGCCATGTTATTTGTCCAATTCTTTAAATCCGATTCTAAATTTTTTACATGAGGCACTTCATTATGTTTCCTTAAATATTTGAAAATTTCAAGTTTGAAGTGTCCCAAGAAAACATTATAGTGAAAAATTTGTTGATCACTTATTTGAGTAAAATTCATAATCTATAACTTCCATAGGGTATATCACATAAATGATAACAGACACAAATATTAAATTTTAACTAGATATACCCTATGATACCTTCTCAATCAATTCAAATTTTCATAGTCTGAAACATCCCAAAATAATAATTATAGTGAAAATATTGAGATGACTCGTTTGACATGGATTTCAAGACCAATCACAAACCCTAACCTCCATAGCATATATCTCATAAAGTATAGTGAACCAAAATCTAAAATTTTAACCAGATGTTCCCAAAATCTCTCCTCAACATTTCAAAATTTCACCATATAAAACATCCCAAAAAAAAATTATATTGAAAATTCTAAGATTAGGTGTTTGAAACAGCAAAACCCTAGGATCATATACTCTGATACAAAATTCTATGAACCGTGTGCCCTAAAAATGATAAGAAACCAATAATTACAGTCCACTTCAAGGGGGAAACCTCCTTTTACAATTAATACAATGTATAAGACACTATTTAATGATCCTAAGACTAGTAAGACTAGGTCTATTTAGTATTATATATAGGAGAGATTATACAAATACAACAAAATGGTACAATGAAAGCTTCTAGCCTACATAACAATATAACAATAGAAGTGTAATCATTTTATGGTTAACATGGGACTTATATAGGGTATAACACTTGTGCTTTAACATAATAATAACATAATCATTTATACATCTTCACATGGACTCCCATCAACACTTTCATTTCATCTTCTAATCTTCTCATCATAACCATTTTCTTAAAAATACTATGCCTTTCACTCATTTCACAAGAATATTTTTACTAAACATAATCATCTATATATTTAAAGCAAAACTCTCATCAACATTTTCATCTCAAATTCTTATTTTCTTATCACAGTCATGTCTTTCACTCCTCTCACTACCTCAATCTTTTCTATATATATATACACATGGATATCGTTTCTTTAATAATTTAGTTAAATTTCTCTTTTGCATGATTTACCTTACCAAAACTCCATTTTCATTAAACTTTCCTGCATATTATTTTTCTTGTTTCATTTGATTAGAAAATACCTCCACACATGTACCTAGATATCTTTAATCTGGTCCTAACCATAAAAAAAGGTTTTCATGGTTAAAAAACTTTAAAATACTAATTTAAAAATTTTACTTCATAAACATCGAAAATTATTTATAAACGTATTCTAATATCCAGCTTAACAAATTTTAGATATCTTCAAAAGAAAGTCTACTAAAAATTCAATGAAAGAAGAATTATCCAATGACATAAAAATTGAAAATACCATTAAATCACATATCCATAGCACATGCCAATTTGAGATTCACATTGTAATTTTTTTACCTTCATTTTTCCACTTGAACTCCTTTCACTGTGACCACCTTAACCTTCGATTAGAGAATCTCTCTTGTAATTGGTGTAGGACATTGTAATTCACAACTTGTATTATAGAAATATATGTCTTTTTAATAATAAATTATAATATTATAATTATATATAGTTATTTTTAATTATTTATATTAAGTTATTTCATTTCACGATTTTATAATTTTTTAAATAGTTAATGTTTGTGAGTTTCATTCATGTATCTTATGAGTAACTTGCACATTGTTGTTTAGCCACCTTTAAACATTTTCAAAAGGATTTAAAAAAATAAAAATTCCATAAATGTATGGTTTTAATTAGATATAATTAATGTTAATTTTTTTTTAGATATAATTAATGTTAAATTTTTGAAAATATAAATATTTGAAAAAAAAAATAGGTTGAAAACAAAGACCTAATATAAATTATTATATTTATATGTTAGAGAATTTCTAGATATTCAATTCTATGTTTTTATGTTTTTTTCCAAATTAGAATAGTTTGGTTCTACAAATTTTGTTTAGTTTTCTATTGGGTTTAAATTTTCAATAGATTTCCTTTTCAAAGTAAGACTAAGGCTTTTGGGAAAACTGAAATTGATAAGTGGTTTAGGCTAAAGGAACTAATAGTTTGGTGGTAGCAATTATGACAAGAATCAAGTTTATATTTAAATTGATAAATTGTAAATTATACTAGTTTAGTTACATTAGTTAGAATTATTATCTTTCAATTTTTTTACTATTTAGTGTTATGCTTGATTTGGCTTGAGAAAGCTCTTATTTCTTTATTTGTGTATAGGTTTGAAGAAATTTTTCATCTTAGAAGTTTGTTGCCTTGATTGCTCACAAGAAGACAAGGATTCACCATATAACTCCAAGTACTTTTATCCACTTTATTCATACATTTAATTGTTTGGCTTGTGAATTCTAGAAAAATAGTGTATTGTCTTTTCTCACTTTGTCAATTAGATAAACCCTATTCATCAAGGATTCACCATATAATTCCAAGTACTTTTATCCACTTTATTTCATGCATTTAATTGTTTGGCTTGTGAATTCTAGAAAAATAGTGTATTGTCTTTTCTCACTTTGTCAATTAGACAAACCCTATTCATCCAGGATTTTCCCCACAAACTAATAAAGCTAAACAACAAAATTATTATTAATGTTTTCTATAATCATATATTTTTCTAACAAAATGGTCCTAAGATACATTCCATTAAATGAATTTGTCAACAAAAATGTTACCAAAAACTAGATATTAATGTAAAACAAATATATGGTTGATAACCAATTAAACTTAATCTTATAAGACATGAATTGCTATTGTCATTATCAAAATATGTCACCCACACTAAAAAAAATATGAGTTATTTTATGTATGATTATAAAAGGAATGCATAGAAAAAAACTAAGTATTCAGCCATTAAAAATTGCAAAGCTACTTTAAAGTCATCATAAGAGATATTTCGTCATTTAGGTTCAATAAAACCAATAATTAATTCATAATTATTGAGATTATTTTGGGCAATAATCACATCGAAAAATAATCTCAATAATTTTGATATGAGTCACAAAAGCCTAAATTCAATCATATAATTCATGTTTTAATGTCATTTAATCAAATTACATCTGGCTTACATTATAAAATTAATTTTTATTTATAATAAATTATAGTACAATACATTATATAGAAGATATAAAACATTAAACCTAGGTCTCACATGTGTGTGCCAACAAAAAATATAAACTAATAAAATGAATATTTTTTAAATTATATAAATATAATTTAATAAATATTTTTTATATTTTAATTTTTCATCTTAATTTTATTATTATTTTTTAAATTTTGATAGTATAAATCATTTTAAAATGGGTCAATATCTTTAACATTGAATTGTAAATTTTCATAATGAAAAATTCTTATTATTCAAATAAATTTATAACTCTAAATAAAATATTTATTAAATTTACCCAAAAAAATCATTTTTAAATAAATGTATTCATTGATTAGCTTATTATATATAAGAAACTTTATTCATTGATTAACTTATTATATATAAGAATATTTATTCACATGTAAATTAATGATAATTATGTAATTAGTATGATTTAATAATTTTTTTAAAAATAAATTAAATTTTGTTCTTTAAAATTGTGAAACATTAAAAAAAAACCAATAAATTTAAAAATAAAATTATTATAATAAAATATTAGAAATAAAAATAAATAAAAACAAAAATATCAATTATAAATTAAGAATAATATGCATTTTCGTATTCTATTTATTATTAAAAATGGTCTTTTGTATTTTTATTATATAAAACTCATAAAATCATAACATAATTGGATAATTCTCTTCCTTAAAGTATGAATTTAAAATCTCAAACACCTTATCTCTATTGGCTATAACATAAATTTAAATTTAAAATATTTAACTAAATGTAAGTTGGGAGTTAGTTAATAAGATGGAGTCGTTGTTTGAGAGGTTTACGGCTAATAGATATGATAAAGGTCAAAAGTTTATTTTCCTGAGTTGGTAATATTTTATTCATTTCTTAGAATGTAGGATAAATTTATTTTAAAATGAAAGTTTATAATCTTAGGGTTTTTTTAGTAAATATTTTATTTATATGTTATTTATCTTTAGTCTTTTATTTATATTTTATCTATCTAATTTTTTGGACGTTAAAATAAATTTTTTTTTTTATACTAAAGTAAAACAAAATTTAAATTTAAATAAAAAATTGAAATATTATATATAATTAAATTTATTTTAAATTAAATAAAAAATAATATATATAAAGCATGAAAATAGTAAATTAACTTTATTAAAGTTATATTAAATTATTATTTTTAATATAAAAAAATTATATTTATTAATAAATGACAACAATTATCATCTTATTCCCTATCTAAAAGTGGTTATTTTTTTGAACTTTTTAGGTTGAAGAAATAATTATTATACGAAAGTTAATGAAATGAGAACATTTTAAATTTATGACAACCATTTTTTTATTTGTCTGATTCTATATTCAAAAGGTGGTTAGTTGTTAACTTCTTGTATCCACCAGCAACTATTATATAAAAAAGTTAAAGAAATAATAAAATCATTTTTAGTTATTTTATCTATCACAATCAACTTTTATTTATTTCTTTTTACGGATATAAAAAAGTTCAAGAAATAATAAAATCATTTTTAATTATTTCATCTATCACAATCAACTTTTATTTATTTCTTTTTATGGATATTTAAATTATTTTTAATTATTTCATCTATCACAATCAACTTTTATTTATTTCTTTTTATGGATATTTTGATATAATAGAGGAAAAATTATAATGTAGGTTTAACTTTTACTTTAAGTTTTAATGAGTTGATCATAATAGATGATATTATTAGTTTGAATGTTAAGGTTTTTTCATTGTATTATGAATAATCTTTGTTTTATTATTATTTTTTTTAGTCAAAGTTGTATTTATTTATTAAAAAGTACATTAGTATCAAAATGTAAGAGTCTCATTTTGATTAGGTTTATTGACTATCACGATTAGTATATGATAAAGAAATAAAAGAACAGTTAGAGATACAACCCACAATTTAGGAGGCCAAAAGTACCAAAAAACACATAAAACAAGTAAAACACATGTAACCATGTTTAGTCATCGAAAGTAATAGAAGCAGGATTATCTGGAGCAATCCCTGGAGGAGGAGGAGGACGGAAGGAACATTGTACATGCTCCTCGAAGTGAGCCATCCATGAATCCAACTTTTTCACCTTCTCAGATAACAGATTTTGGCCTCGCCAGACCACCACGACCCTCTCTCGAGCATGACATTGAAAGTAATGCATATTGTTCAACGTAGCAATGAGCTCTGCATGCTCTTCCCCTTACACCCTTTCTAAGGTTTCCAAGCAGTCCAATACCTACTGGATCAAATACTGACAATTTTCCAAACAAAAATGGTGTTCCATCATTTCCCCACAACCCAACAGTCTTGTCTTCCCCCGTCTATCCATACCACCTTAACGTGTCACTCCACCCCTCTTCGGAGTCCGCGAGGTTCTTCCCCCACGGCCAACCAGCGAGCCACCACGACCACCATGAGCCCCAGAAGTCACCAATCCCAAGCTACCGACAATTTGACCACCCCGACTAGAGCATGTAGTCTCCTCTTCCACCATTTCCACCTGCAAATATGACCCCCGATCCCCCTTCCTATCTGAAGTTTGCTTCGTCGGGGGAAGGGAGTGGGCATTGCGCAACTTCGGCCACATTATAACAAGACCAAAAATGCCAAGTAGAGGCGGAACAAGCTAACAAGTATCAACACACATCAAAACGAGGACCACAGAGAGACTCCCCACCCACGCCAAAGCCCTTGGCAGCCTGACTAGGAGAATTTTAGGGAGCCACAATATCAAACTAGCAACAAAACATTGAACAAACAATTCACCATCCCTAGCCCCTTGCAAACCAACGGAGGCCCAAAAGGCCTGAGAACAAACACACCTTCACCACAGAGGTCGTATAAAAATACATAACCCCGAAGGAAAGCCTCTTGGCAAGGCAAGTTGACTACCCCGTGGACACAAAGAACAACTGAGAGCAAGTATGCCCAACCCTTATCCCGCTCAGAGAAGCCAGAGACCATGCATAAGAAACGAAATCAACCAAATCACTAACTTTGATGTTAGGGAGGGGGCGCCAACTGTAAATTTGACCATTGTTACCAGAGCTCAACCAATGCCACAAAACCCAAATTGCATGCAAGAGAAGAGCGTCTCCCTCCATAAACCAACAATGTTCACTCATTCCCGCTCCCAATGAGTATGATGGGAAGTTCACATAAGATTCATTAACACCTCTCATACTCAGTACATTATGAGAGGACAAGGAGGTCGAACCTCACACCAATGGCCAACTGTTGCACATCATCTACCACGCGTAGATTTACTTACCAATTTCATCACCCCCATTAAGGATGCCTCTTCCGAGGCCACGATCCTATTGAATTCCACAAGGTGAGCATCTTGTGAAATTGAAGGCCATTTCTTGAGGAATTCCTAACCCTGATGGTCACTACCCAAATTAGCTAGTTTGTTCATTGCCTTATTACCTTCACGGTCCACATGCTCAATATTTACATACTCAAACAAGGGAATCCAGGAGTTGATATGCTAACTTATAAGCTCAAGTATCCATCTTTTGATTACTCTGTCTGGGGGGGGGGCGTTAGTTCATTTATGCATCATGGATATTGCAATTTAAGAATCTCTCATGACTTGCAATTCTGTCAATCCCATCTTAGCTCCAACTTGCAATCCTTTCTCCAGCACCAAAAATTTAGCCACATTATTGATAGAACTACAACACAAGGCCTCAAAAAAATTCAGTGTTTTCCCCTTGTGATTGCAGATTACACTCCCTAGACCAGCCAGTCTCGGGTTTCCTTCTGAAGCGCCATCGAAATTAAGTTTAAAAACCTTGGTGGGGGACAAAGGAAAGTTATTAGGGGAGTTTTGAGGTCTAAAATGGGCCTCCTAAGGAAATTACAAAATAATAGTGGAAATAATAAAATAAGATTAGCTTACATCATTAAATTTTAGAGGGAAAAAAGAAAAAACTATTTTTTCAACTCGTATTTTCAACTTATCTCCATATAGGTTTACTCAAATTTCAAGCGACAACACATGTTGGATGCAGAATTTGATTCCTCATCCAAGGACTACCCATGTTGCATACTTTCAATGGATCCTGCTACGCAAAAAATGAGAAATACAGGAAAAACGTGATTGCATTCACATTTTTTCATGTATTTCTCATTTTTCGTGTAGCAGGGTCCATCAAAAGTATGCAACATTGGTACTCCTTAGATGAGGAATTAAATTTTGCATACAATGAGTACTCCCACTCGAAATTTGAGTAAAAACTTAGGGAGATAAGTTGAAAAAATAGTTTTATTATTTTATTATTTTTTAATAATTTTACCTTTTTACTCCAAAAATGGTGAATCGTCCCCTACGGTTGACATCATCATCTTGAATCCTATTGATTCTTATAAAGTTTATTTGGTTGTACATTTTTCTTAGGAGGCCCATTTTAGACCTCAAAATTCCCCTAATGATTGGGCAAGCTATCTCTCATGGGTGGTGGGCCAGTAGGTCTCAAAGCCATGGAGTTTGGGTTAAGAGCTAATGCTATCAAGATGTCGAGTTCCCTACCCTCAAATTTCCAGTCATCCTTTGGCCATCGAGAGATAGAAATGTATTCTTTAATATTACACAATATGATCTTCCACAACTACTTGATCTAGATGGTTTTTGAATGGAATATTTCCATGTTTCTTGCTTTCCAAAGGTTTTATAGGACAAATCCATGTGATATACACAACGCTCTATTTACAATGGGGTTCTTGAAGAGCGTCCAATGCCATAACTCTAGTGTTTTTCTTAGACTATTTACCAGCCGGTCAACAATCCCAAATAATGTGGCATTACAATCCCAGATCTCCTTTGCCTTTGAGAAAAATTTGAATAGATGGTATGTTGTTTCCTCCTCCCTGTACCAAAGAGGACACTAGGAAGGACCACAAAATCCATTTTTCCTGATTTTGTCACACTTAAGAAGTTTTCATGCCCAATTAACCAAAGAAAGAACAAAACATTTGGCCAAAGCTTGGAATACATGATTATTTTCCATAAAGGATCAGGATCTGGGTCCGTAGAGGAAGACATAATAGAATAAGCTTCTTTGAGAGAGAACATACCTTTCGGAAGATGGCCCCATTGAAGTTTGTTAGGTTCCCCATTGTTTAAAATGGGGCATTTTCAGAGGATCAGGACTAGGGCTTCCCAATCCATGGGTGGATCATGGGCTAGCCAGTGTGTTGAGGATTTCCTCTCCACTTTGACAATTGGTTAGTTTCTTGTCAGAAATCCTTAACCCTCTCAACTCCCAAAAGATTGGTAAAGGCTTGGATATCCCAAAGGTTCTCTTCATGCTTTAATATGGGGTGTTGCATCTAGGCCTCCACCTAAAATCTAGCTTTTCATTCATCCCCTAGAAACCATGATCTTGTATTAAGTCTCGGTGCGTTTTCACTTGATTCCAAATACAGGAGTCATTCCGTAGTTTTGATGATCGTTCAGAAGATCCTGACAGCTCGCTAAGCCATAATTAAATGAACAAAGGATCTTCCAGATCTCCTGCCCACCCTACAACCAACGCCACCACACTTTAGCACTAAGAGCATGTGACAAGAGCTCTAGATCTTTTAGCCCAAGGCCTCCATGGATCTTTGGTTTACATAATTTATCTCAGGCCACTAGAGCCCATTTCTGACCAATCTGCGTCCCTGACCAAAGAAATTTTCGGAATTTGGCTATTAGATCTTTGTAGATGCTACAAGGGGGTGGAAGGGCTGAAATTTGGTAAATCACAATAGCCTGAAGGAAAAATTTTGAAAGGAAAAGCAGATGAGCAAAATTCAAGATCCTAAAGGTCCAATTAGAGAGCTTTCAGTCAATACAACTTAGCATGTATTTCCAATAGGTTATCTTTAAGGAATTAGATACCAAAGGTACTACAAGATAAATTCTTAAGAGCGATCCAATTCTGAAGCTGAGGGTTCAAGCCAGATGGCTTTGCACCCTTGGATGTGTATTGAAAAAGAAGATATTGGATTTGTCCCCATTGATAAGCGTACCTGAGGCCTGCTGAAACTCCTTGAGGATGGAACCAAATTGCTTAGCTTCTTTTAAAGTCGGTTTTCCATATAACATATTGTCGTCGATAAATTGCTAGTGAGTGATGGGGGGCCCTCCAGGGAGAGTTTTATGCCCTGGAAATGGAGAGATTCCATCACAACTTTGATGAGACAGCCCAAAACCTTGATTGTTATATTGAAGAGAAAGGGAGATATGGGGTCCCTTTGTCTCAGGCACATGGAGCCCCAGAATGCGCAAGAGGGCGCCCCATTAACTGGGATGGAATAGAAAGGAGTTTCAATCATTGATTTGACCCATCTGATCTAGGAGGAAGAGAAGCCAAAAGCATCAAGGATGGACAAGAGATAATTCCAATTTAGGCAATCGTAACCTTTAGAGAGGTCAAGTTTAATGAGAATACCTAGAGATATGGATGATGATAAAGAGTGAATTACCTCATGAGCCACCAGTATACCATCCATATTTTGTCGTCCCTTCACAAAGCCCGACTGTTCTCGACTAATAATCATTATCAACAAGGGTTTGAGTTGTCTAACTAAAATGCCTGAAATAATTTTATAAATAACATTGCACAGGGAAATTGGTCGGAAACCATTTGGGTCCAACACCATGCCTTTCTTCGGGATAAGCATGAGAAATGTTGCATTCAGACCCGACCATATTCTTTGGGAGCAACAAGAGTCCTCTATTAACTCATGGATTTCAGCCCCTAGAAAGTGCCACCCACTTTAAAGAATTCAGAAGTGAATCCATCACGACCTGGAGCTTTGTTTGAATGGAGTGCATGAACGACTTCTTCCACCTTCATATAGGATATCTCCTGCATGAGGGCCTCATTATGATCTTCCGATATAACTTCGGAATACATTGCCTTATTTTGGAGATGGACTCGTTCCGATCCACGCCAGGTTTTGTGAACAGAGTTTGAAAATGGGCAATCAACTCCTCAGAGATATCTTCATCCTGCACAAGTCGTCGGCCTTCCGATCCATTGAGGGAGAAGATCTTAGTGAACTACCTGTGTTTCAACATAGTCTAGTGAAAGAATTTCATATTGCACTAACCTTCTTTGAGTCATTGAACTCTCGATGAGGAGTTATCTTCATCTTGCACAAGTCGTCGGCCTTCCGATCCATTAAGGGAGAAGATCTTAGTGAACTACCTGTGTTTCAACATAGTCTAGTGAAAGAATTTCGTATTGCACTAACCTTCTTTTAGCCATTTAACTCTCGCTTTTTGCCTCCATAGAGTTTCTTCCTATTTCCTCCGTTGCTCCAGGTCATTGAGGACCTGTCCCTCTTTATCCATGAGGGATTTAGTCTGTCCTTTTAAGATGATCTGCTATTGGATTGACCGCATTACTTCCTCCAGCTTCGATTTTCTTGATGTATGTTACCAAAATCAAATCGATTACATTCTTTAATTTTTCCTTTTAATTCCTTCAGCTTCAATTGGAAAGTCTCCATTTGGTTGCACCCAATCACATGAATGTTCCTCCACCATTATTCTAGCTCAGTAATAAAGTCCGGATTTTCAAGCCAGAAAGATTCAAAACGAAAGGGACAGTTGCTCGGTGCCATCCTCAAGTCAACTTCCAGGCAAATTGGCTAATGGTCTGATCCCATGCAGGGAAGAACCGAAGCATGGAGAAATAGGTCCTACTATAAAATGTTGTCTGAAACAAGGATATGATCCAGACGTGATGTGATATGGTGCTTGCCTCTCCGTCGATTATTCCACGTGAAAGAACCATTCACAAAATCAATGTCTTCTACTCCCAGATCTTGGATAGTCTCCTGAAAGGAAAGGGAGATCGGATCCAGTTGCCTAACTCCTCCTTTCTTCTCATCCAATTCCTTAATTAGATTAAAGTCCCCGACCAAAATCCAATTGATTTCACCCAAAATCTCCTTCTATTGTCACAAACTCCTAAGAAAGATCGCCTTTTTCCCTGACAACATGGGACCATAAACCCTTGTTATCCAAACCTTTTATGCGTAGCCTATACATTCAAATTGAACGGAAAGGGTATTTGCGTAGGCGATCCAATTCCCAAAAGAAATAGATCTGGAATCCAAAAGGATTCACAATCCTCCCACACTACCCCTTACATCCAGTGCCATACACTCAGCCACAGGCCAACTCCTACTTGTGATTTCCCTGAGTTTATCCTACATTACCTTAGTTTCTTGCAAGAGAAAGATATATGGTTTTTCATGTTGAATTTGTTCCTTCAAGTACCTCAACTTACCCTTTGAGTTGAGGCCTCTTATGTTCCACGAGACCACCTTCATTGAGGAGGGGTAGGGACAGAGTGTTGGTAGTATTCCTTGAGGACATTGGCTTGTCCTGAGTTAACTAGGATCGACCCTACTTCTCAGATCACTTCACTGATGGGTCTTCTGCCTTTCTTCCTAGATCATGAGCTAGATTCAACTTGCGTGGTGGGCATTTCCTCTTCGCGTATACCCAAATCCATATGGGGAGGGGATTCTGAAGAGGCTTAATGTTTCTCTCAATCTTTATAGATCTGATGGAATTGATCTAGCTAATATGGAGGGATTTATTTTGATCCATCTTTGGCCTAGTCTCACAAGAAAGCTACCATAACCCCTTCATCAGAGTTAAGTTGATCCATTTTGACTTCATGCTCAAGCGATTGCTGGAATTGGGCAAGAGCTTGTTAGATTTCCTTGCCTGTGGGTTGCTCTTCTGGCAATTTGTGTTTACTTGGCTATTTATTTTTAGGATTTTCAGGACCCGCCTCCACCTCCATTGCAATTTGAGATGAATACATAGATGCAAATGCTTCTGGCTAATATTTTTCACCTGGATTCGGTAGGATAGCAAAACGATTCCCAGAGGGGTGGCTTGGGGCTGCACGAGTAGGGCCTGGTGGAGCCTGGAAAGGAGGAGGCATATTGGTCGGGGGCGTCCTTGAGGGACTTCTTGGAAGCCATCTGAGGAAGGAGTGGCCGAAGGAGCAGTTTCCCGTTGAGTGCAATTGTGAAACAACTATCCATACTTGTGACAGAGTCTGCATTTAAAGGGGACATGCTCATAGTCCAGCGGTTGAGACCAATTTTCATCTTGACACTCTATTTCCACGGACTCTAGGAGGGGTTGTGAGATGTTCATGTAAACACATATTATGGTATAGGAAGAGTACC
This sequence comes from Pinus tabuliformis, assembly GCA_031772625.1. Lineage (NCBI taxonomy): Eukaryota > Viridiplantae > Streptophyta > Pinopsida > Pinales > Pinaceae > Pinus > Pinus tabuliformis. The sequence continues at coordinate 424,935,008 of CM062816.1, forward strand.
ATCGATGTCTAGTGATGTCTGAGACTTGCACAAAGTTACCTATGGAATTACCAATCAATTTCAGAATGTCCATTTCCCGAAAATCCTCTGGTAGAAGAGTACAGTCGGACCCATATGGCCACATCTAAGAATTGATCCTTCTTCAGGTTGTAACAGGGTTCCCGGTGCTGCATGAATAACCCAGTGTTGTTCATGAAGTAGAACCCGTTGTCCAGAATACACTTACGATCTCCAAGATCCTCAAAGATCACTGTGAAGAAGCCCTGGCTCAGAGGCGAAAGTCAAATGGAGCTTTTCGTTGCCATTTGAGTTGGATCCAACGAAGAATACCCAATTATCTAGACCAAATGCCCATAAATTTACAGATTATTGCATGATCTTGCATAAATTTCTAAGATTGTTCTAGGCATTGAATAGGGATCACAACTTGCGGGTTTTTTGTTGCCTTTAGGAGGCATCGACCTCACATTATGGATTGCCATTGAGCTCCAAGAGCAGGGGTTTCAACTTACTTACCCTTGTGTTGTCATGTACTGGAAGATGGGTCGTTGGAAGGTCAATATGTGCCAGTTAATATAGATTTGAAGGAGGGGGTCGATCCCCCTCCCCCAGGAGGACCTAACATATGCCCACTCAGCCGTAGGATGGCGTCAGGGCATGGCATCAGTTGTGTGAGCGAGGAGAATAAGTCTACAACGTGGAGTCAGGTGGCCTGAAACCCTATCATGTCCAAAACCCTAGCATAACACTCTGCACAATCGCTTCTTTTTTATCCCATTACATAGAAAAATATATTCTTAAAAAAAATATTATCATTTTTTTATAAAGTTATTGTTTGATTTTTAAAACAAAATTATAGATATTTTTATTATCAATTGATATAAGATTTAAAATCAACTAAAATTGATACTTTGATATAGAAATTTAATAATTTCTACATACCAATACATGTATGAAAATCACTATACACATGCTAAAATATGTATAAATAATTACCCTATTAATATTTAAATAAACCATTTTCAAATAATTTTTATTATAATATACTCACATAACAATAATACCTAAAAAAAAATAATAATAATAATCATTTTTTTAATAACACTTTTTTCCCATAAAATATTATACAACTCTTACATCATAAAATAAACATTATTTTAATTTATACCACTCTTACATTAGTTTATTTTACATGTATTTTATTTATTATTACTGTTTTATAATTTAATAATTTATTAAATTTACACTTAAATATAAAATTAAGTTAAATTTTTATGCTATAATTATTTTAAATACATAAAAATATATATTTTTTATAATAAATTTAATTTAATAATATTGATTAAATTAAATGGAAGGTCAAATATTAATATATGTGAATGCACTATGGAAGAAAGAAAGACATGTAGGATGTATCTTTTCTACCGACCAATTACATATCAATTATTGAATACATATACTTCTCTCTCTGCAAAAGTTGCATGAACCACTCACGGAGATATATATATATATATATATATATATATAAAGAATCACTGCAAGTGCATGAACCTATATAAGAATCACTGCATGAACAGCTCACGGGAGCAAAGGTATATATATATATAGATTACTTAAGAACATGTGAATCCATAGAAAACTAGTATTCAACAAGAGAATAGGATGTATATATTCCTTAAAAACATGTGAATCCATAGAAAACTAGTATTCAACCAGATGATAAGGAAGTAGGTGCAGTCAAGGGCTGTGAGAAGAATATGGCAGAAGAGGCTGAATTGCTACCGGCCAAACCAAACAATGAGAAGACAAATGTGACAATAGAATCCACAAGTACCCTTCAGTCCCTGTGGGTTGCTCTTTTTTCACCGAACAAATGGCAGAGGCGAGCGCAAGAGAACGAGACATCACAGAGAACTAGGGAACGTGGAAAAAGGATACCATGTGATACATAGAGCACAGGTTCAATTTACAAAACCGGAGAGGTAACAAGAGAGGATAAAATATTTACCACTCATGACTTTTATGAAAGCGTTCACGGGTGCATATGAGCATTAAAATACATTTGTGTTACGCCACTCGGGTGAATAGTGCGGTCCATTGGTGTCAGATACCACCCGTGATCTGTTAATAGTAACCACCACCACCTTCACGAGAAAGATATCTTCTTCGTACGCTTCTTCCATTAAAATGCAGGTGATAAATATGTGTCTGTTCATACAGATTCTCTGTGACATTTAATACACGAATGTCTGTGTTGTTTTGTTATTCTGTGTGCTTCAATATTACTTGAAACTAACTCTTTGTGTTTTCCAATGGTGGTTTTAGTGATATAGTACAGGGCCCAGAACATTCAGCAGTGTCCTGTTCGATATATAAATTCACTGACTGCCATTAATATCACTGGGCTGTTGCTCTGTATCCATTCGTCCATCCATTCCACTGTGTTCTGCTAGGTTTGGGAAAGGATAATGCGGTGCAAGCAGCAGCAGACTTTTTGCATTCTAGCTGTGTTTGTCATTGTTGGGCTTCACATATTGGGGCAGGGGGAGGCTCACACAAAGGGGAGAAAAGTTACCCCCTCCCCTTCAGGCCCTGTGAATGGCAGTGATTCTGAATTTATTGAGAGGCAGTTCATTAAATGGGTGGACTGGGTGGGTACTCTCAAGCATTCTGTGTTCAGAGTGGCCCAGAACAAACTGCTGCCTTCACTCTACATAACAGTGGATAAGACTCCTGGTGTGGGGGATTTCAATTGTGTGAAGCAGGCCCTGGATTCATTGCCTCTTATCAATATCGTTCGTGTCATAATTAAGGTCAATCCTGGGGTGTACACGTATGTATCAACTCATGTCTATTTTGCATTAATATCACTGAACATTTATATAAAACGAGGACACAATGCTGAGTTTTTTTGTACTATTTCTATGTAAAGTGAGGATGTAGTTTTAAGTTGGTAGGTTATTAGATTAAAAATGGATTGAATTTGAATGTCATTGTGTTGCTACATCAACCAGCCAAGTGGGCTCATCAGAATGAGATTGGGATAAAATGCTTAACCTTTCGGTTGAAAATAAGTTTCAGTCAAATTTATTTTTGTTTGATGAGACTGTGATGATGAGATTGTGATATAATGGAAGTTTTCAACGTTGTTGAATTCATTTGAACAATCGAAATCTGTGATTTTAATGGATTTCATACTCAATTTCAACAAAAATGTTGAATCCCAAATGTGAAAGCTCATGGGAAAAGGGTAAATCCTTGGAAAAACCTGGATTTAAACCTGGAATATATATCAATGAATATATGGGGTGAGCGAATTGGGCCAGGAGCGAATTGGGCCAGGAGTATACCTTAAAACTGACTGTTTTTGCTTGAGGTGAGAGTTTGTCTTTATATGTAAACAGGCTAACTACTAACATCCCAAGACCCAGAGACATCTTATTGACTGACCACCAGCTAGAGTAATTCCTGATGACATGGTTTTCCTTGAATAACAGTAATCCAGTTAATCTGTATTTGCGAAACAGTACCTGCATTTGTGAATAAGATAGCAGCCAGTGATGGCTATCTCCACTAATATCCCACTGTTACTTTAATAACTAAGTTATGATAGATTTTCCCTTAAAAATATGTGGTACCTACAATGATAGACTCCGGAATGGAAGGTCAGCTTACAATAAAGCTTATTCATTTGATTTATAATGCAAGAAGTCGTTTTGCTTATTTGTTTATGTTACAATGTCAGTAATTTTTTGATGTAACAACTGATTGCAGGGAGAAAATTGAAATACCTGCAACCAAGGCATTCGTAACTGTGGAGGGAAGTGGTGCAGACAACACTATAATACAATGGGGAGATACCGCTGATACTAAAGGACCAAGAGGCCTTCCCATTGGCACTAAATTCTCTGCAACTTTTGCAGTTGATTCTCCATACTTCATTGCCAAAAACATCACCTTCAAGGTTAATAGTTCTCACCTTCGAATTATATTCTTCATTGTTACTATCATGTACTCACATTGTTTCTTTCAAGGCCTCCCTATCTACTGGAGTTGTTTCCTAGTTAATTTTGTTTCTAGTTTGGGACTGATTGGAGTAATGCAGAACTCAGCTCCGATACCTCCACCGGGAGCAGTAGGAAAGCAGGCTGTTGCCTTCAGAATATCAGGAGACACTGCTGCGTTTTGGGGTTGTAGGTTTCTGGGAGCACAGGATACCCTTTACGACGATCAAGGCCGACATTATTTCAAGGACTGCTATATTGAAGGATCAGTTGATTTTATTTTTGGAGATGCTCTGTCCATGTATGAGGTGAGCTTACCCATAACTATATGAAGCTAACAATTCTTCTTAGCTGTGTTTGTGTCTATGTAACATAACTTTAATCTTAACCTTGGCATCGTTATGCGCCCCGAGGCTTCAAATCCCTCCTTTACCATGTTTCCACACCCACAAATGCTTTGAATTTGAATCCTCTGGCTCTGGGTGCATAACTGAGGATTAAGGTAAATGAAGCTGTTCTAGCTAAAATTTTGGGGGAATTGATTTGGATATCTAAAATGTGGACAAAATGAAGAGTGGGAAGATGGGTTTCTATATATCTCAAAAGAAATAGTGTATAATCTGATCACATTCGTCAAATTTTGCATTTAAAAAAAGATTTTGTAGATTTCATGAAATTTACTCTTAGCCAGGGCTGTAAACCCAGGGTATTTTACTATTTTCTAATCTGTGTCCTCCACATTGCAAGTGAGGATGCCTAACAGGCTTCGGACTAGTGTGTCCTTCATATTGCAAGTGCGGTTTCCCAACAGGATTTGGTCTAATGGTGGGCAGCAAGGAGTTTCAAATCCGTGGTCAAGGTTTATATTTCACATGCTTTATCTGATACCTTGACCAGGTTCCATTTCATCTAGCATTTTCAGAAGTATGGATTGAACTTATGTCACTGTACACATATTATAAACCCAACCCTACCCACTCTATGTTTGGTGCTTGTACCTCTGTCATCCCTGGGAATCCCCAGAGCAACATGTCCCATGAGTTTTGATCCCACTCCACCCAAAAATTGTTTGATTTCTGTCCCAGGTCCTAGTCCTGCTATTTTATTGCTTGGGGCATTTTTATTTTCATAAAATCATTACACACTTGTGTGTGGATTTCTGTATTAATATAGGGAATTTCGATGGATTGATTGCAGGGATGTCATGTGCATGCAATAGCAAGTGGGGCTGGAGCTGTAACAGCCCAAAAGCGAGGGAGCTTGCTAGAGGATACCGGATTCTCCTTTGTAAGATGCAAAGTGACTGGTTCAGGAGCCTTATATCTTGGACGAGCGTGGGGAACATTCTCTCGTGTTGTGTATGCTTATACTTACATGGACAATATCATCGTGCCCAAGGGCTGGTACAACTGGGGTGATCCCTCCAGAGAACTGTCAGTTGCATTCTTCCTACACCAGAATTCCTGCATCATAAATCTGTGTTTGGCTTCATGATCTTCTCTTTTCTATGCTATTTCTTTAATGCGACCTGGATGGTTAGTTATGGTGGTAATTTATGCTACTGTGCAGGACTGTCTTCTATGGGCAGTACAAGTGCACTGGACCAGGGGCAGATTATTCAAACAGAGTTTCATGGTCTCGCGAGTTGACAGATGAAGAAGCCAAGCCCTTTATTGATCTCAGCTACATTGACGGGGACGAATGGATCAAACTGTGAAGATTGATCAGTTCATAGAAAAGTGTGCTGGTGATATTGTACTATTATGCTGACAATTTCTTGTGAAGGACCAAACCTCTTGTTAGGCCCCAAACTTGAACTATTATGCATACAGATTCAATACCAATACTCGTATTCAGTGACCTTTCCTTTAAGTTCCAAGACCTCTTTGAGCTATGCTTAGGCCACCACAGGGCCAACCCTGAGCTATGGTCAATCACACCTCCAACCTCTTGGAGAAATCAGATAAGACTGGCCGAAGACCACCCTTTAGCTATGCTCATGTAATATTCAGTGCAGGACCTTACCTTCCTCAGTGAAGTAAGTGACGACTTTTACTTGAGCTTTGCATAAGACCTGGAACGAGCTCAGTCATGAAAGGTCATAGTCTTACCTGAGCTCTGGATTGGATTTAAGACCGAGCTTCCATGCATTTAGAGTGACAAGTCACATGCTTTCAGTGTCAGGTACTATAGGAAAAATGGATTTTTTCCACAGTACCTCAAATTTCTGAAACTGTAAGTGGGGTCAGAAGGATGCGATACGATAGGATACGAGGTATATGAGAGTTTTTTTAAGTCATAGAAACATTTTCTAGATGCCATTCATTCTTTGCTGTATCTTACTTTTTTAATTGTCCAGCACCTCTTATACACTTGGAGCTAGAGGTGAACTTGAAGAAATTGCCTATACCGATTTGTTTGTTTACTTAAATTGATTAGAAATCTAGTAATCCAATCACCTCAAGCTAGTTGGAGGTGCACTTAACCTAGTTGGAGGTGAACTTGTGAGAGTTGTATGTGCCAATTTGTTTATTCACTTATATTGAGAAAATATCTTATTTATCCAATCACCTAATGTTTTTATTGTGGGAATTGTATGTGCCAATTTGTTTATTTATTTAAATTGAGTGAAGATCTTATTTATCCAATGACCTTAGTTTCTTAAAATGTCTTTTTGTTACTTTAATTAAGTTAACCTCTTATTTATCCAATGATCTAATGTATGGCTTTTTTTATTAATTAAGTAGAAGTAACCTTTTTTTTTAATAATGTAATCAAGTACCTTATTCTCCAATTGTACTCTCCAATCTATATCCAATCCATAGGTATAGGTAAGATATTTTCAGGGTTTAAGATCGTTTAACAACAAGATTCGAAGGCACTTATCATTTCCCAGAATTGAATCTGGATAAGGATAATAACAATGATAAGAATCATTCCTTCCAACCACCTGAAATAAACCTAATTGGCAAAGCAAGAAAAAATTATTATGTCAACAATAACTTTACAAAAACTTATGAGATTTAACAATAGTGAACAAATTCTAATACCAAAACTGAAAAATTAACCATTAACCTATCATGTTAACCTGGCACAAACTTACTCACCATTTGTATCCACATGCATACAAAATATTGCTATGATAGTTTATGCTTCTGAAGATGCTATAAACTAAGTCGACTAACAAAAAAGAAATGAGAGAGAAATGCCATCAACTAGTTGCATATAATCCTGATATAACATAAACATAATAAGTCAATTAACAAAAAAGAAAGGAGAGAGCAATGCCATCAACTAGCTGCATTTAGTCCTGATATAACATAAACATACTGGTGACAAAATTTGCAAACTCCTCTGTTTTAGGATTGTGTCTGGATTGCCAGGGAGTCTTATCCATACATTAAGTCAATTAACAAAAAAGAAAGGAGAGAGCAATGTCATCAACTAGCTGCATATAATCCTGACAACATAAACATACTGGTGATTAAATTTGCAAACTCCTCTGTTTTAGGATTCTGTCTGGACTGCCAGGGAGTTTTATCTTGGGTTGGGATGGTCTTCATTAACATATTGAAAAAGCTGGGGTTTCCATACTTTCTGTTTTTGCCCTTGTCCATTGGGCTGATGAAGGATCCCTGTAATTTTCTTGGCTCGTTGATAATTGATCCACTTTGCCATGAAAAACTAAGTTCCTGGAGCTTGGAATCCAGGATAAATGAAGATTTACTGAGTGGAGATAAGAATGAAATAATAATCTTGGGTTTTTAAATTGTCAAGGTACACTTAACATTAATATTGTCAAAGACCGTGAAGAAGGACAAGGAAGAGTGGCTAGAACTTCATGTTTACAATTTCTTCATGGCTTTGGATTTGGCCAAATTGAGAGGAAATCAGATAAAATAAATAAAATGTAAACATTGTTATGTAAATTAGCTGAAGCTTAATGTTTACAATTCCTTCATGGATTTGCAGAGAAGTTTAGGAAGATTGACTTTATATTTATAAAATATTAAGTAGAAACAAAACCTAAACATGATAATAATAAGTAGGCTAGCTAAAGTTTCATATTTGTAATCTCTTTATGGATTTGCTGAAGTTCATGGAAGGTTCGCTTCATATTTGGCAAGAAGTTCACTGAAATTTCATATTTATTGGATTTCTTAAATTTTATAAAGAGAATTGAAATTTCATATTTATTGGATTTCTTAAATTTTACAAAGAGAAAATTGGTTGAAACAAAAATTTGCTAGAGTTCATAGGAATGAGTTAAAATTAAATTATGAAGCAAGTAGCAATCTCGGTCTTGGACTCCAACCAATATATGTGTAGCTGCATTCAGAACTCCCATGAGGTATGTTGGTTCACTAGTTTGGAAGATTAAGATTTCTATTAAGATAATTTTATTCGTTTGGCTGGGATGGAAGAACAAAAATCTCACCTGGGACAACCTGAGGAAGAGGAACATGCAAGGCCTAAGCATATGTGCTTTCTGCAGGTAGGAGGAAGAAAGAAATTTACAAATTATATTAGTGTTCCTGGTGGTTGTCCAGATCTGGCATGAGATCTCCGGTAAACTCTTTCCCCTATATTAATCATGTCTCGATAGAATCTTGCTTGTTATGGTGGAGCAGGAAAACAAATCCATGGAGGGCTATCCCACTTGTGACTTTCTGGGAAATCTGGTGATCGAGGAACCTTATTATATTTCAAGATTTTTCTCTTAACATTGACTTGTGAGCAATATTATAACTTGGGTGAGACCCCTACTGTCTTACCATTCTGGGCCTAATCGGTCCCTTGCTGCTCAAATGACCCGCTTATATCCTACTTGGCCGGCTTTTTTGATGGTGCAGAACAGAGAGGTAATTGTGGATGTGGCTTTTAGACCTGTGTTGAACATGATCAGCAGTATAAGATTCAGTGGGGAGGGGGCAGAGGTACATGAAAGCAGAGGCAATGGCTCTTTGGGGATTGCTTTGGTTTGCAGACTTCTTGAACATTCCAACACTTCACATAAATGAGAATTCACAATGACACAATCCATTATAAATCATGTGTTGGGCAAATCCTACATTTAACAACCACACCTACAAGGCTGGCTTAAGAACATCGATAATCTCATGGGCACTTTTCACAACCACACCTACAAGGCTGGCTTAAGAACATGGGTAATCTCATGGGCACTTTTCAAGAGATCTCCAATTCAACAACCACACCTACAAGGCTGGCTTAAGAACATCGATAATCTCATGGGCACTTTTCACAACCACACCTACAAGGCTGGCTTAAGAACATGGGTAATCTCATGGGCACTTTTCAAGAGATCTCCATTCAGCACATTTGCAGGGTTCACAATTCCACTGCTTACGCCATGTCCAAGCTTGGAATCACTGCTCCTCAAGACGGTCTACATATGGCACTGGAGATGGAGGGTTGTTCGCATGATGCTGGTTTCCTTCCTTTCCTATGATGGGGACCACTCTTTTGTTTTCAAAGTTGCACTCACTATGAATGCACTATGCTGTTCTCTATGTTTTTGGTTTCACTTTACATAGGTTTGAACACTCCTATAACATGCTGATTTAGATCAGATGATAGACAATTATTATTGTTATTTTTTTTTTACCTTTCCAAATATGTAGAAATTATGTGGAATGAGGCCAACAAGCTACAGGCTGAAATACATATCTAGATGGCCATCTTAAAATTGAACTCACATAATAACAAATGCACTAATTTTTTTTACATATAATGCCAGTGTGAAAATTTTTCACACTGGAAATTTTTTTTTAATCAAAAACAAAAAAAATTCAATTATAAAATTATTAATATAAAACCAAACTCAATATAATAAATTAAAATTCAAAAAAATACATATTTAAATTCTGAAATTGTAAGATGCATTGAGGAATCCCCTATCCAAAGCTACAAATAAAATTAAACTAAAAAAAACAACATATTTAAATTCTGATATTTTAAAATGCATTGAGAATCCCCTATTCAAAGCTATAAATGGTTAAGTGTCACGATTAAGAACCACATATCAAAGATTCCCTGTGCAAAGCTCATGATGTCAGGCTTCTTAAAAGTAGTGTTAATTTCTTTAACCTCAGATTTTAAAATGGATTAAGAAATTCCATCTGCACAGGTCATGGATGATTATGGCACAATTAAAAACTATAGCAGAGATTTCCTATTCAAAGCTCGTGAATGGTTAGGGTACACTTTTGTTAGCATTCAAAAGAATTGAATGCTTCACACCTAATCAGGAATGAGTCGGGTACACTTTTTTGTTTATTCAATTAATGAATGATTCAGTTACATTGTTTGTTTGTTCAAAAGAATTGAGTGCTCTACCCCACTCATTATCTTATCTTCTCTGTTAATAAAAAATAACCATTCATGTTATATTATCCTACAATGGTATTGTTATACATTTATATTTGGTATTAGTGTACATTTATATTATCATTGAATTATATTAATAAAAACTTTTAATCTGATTAAATTTTACATGGTAAATTTTTTTAATTATAGCAAAAAGAAATTGAAAAGTATGGATTTATATTATCTTTAAATTAAGTAAATTATATAACTATAAATTTTTAATTTGACTAATTCACTTTAATTATCTTTAAATTGTTTGAAAAGAATATTGTTATATATTTTTAATTATTTTTTTAAATAAATTTAAAAATTATTATTTATTTTTTATTAAAATAATTAATTTTAATAACAATATAATTAATAAAGTAAAGTAAATTAATAAGTAAATACATTTTAAAAAAATTTAAAGACAATCTTTTTATCAAAATTTATATAAATTAAGTGAAATTATAATTTTAGATCATTATAGATTAATTAATGTCATATTAAAATCAATATAACAAATACTAATAATTCAAATTTAATTTTAAGGGAAAAAAGATTAAAATTATGGACTAATTAATTTTATATTAAAATCAAATATAATAAATACTAGTAATTCAATAATGTATAGAAATTTGGAATATTGTATAATTTTTCATTCAGTTTGCTTATTAACAAATTATTTATTTAGATATTCCATATGTTGATGCTCATGAGATAATTCATTATATTTAAAAGATAGAAATTATTAATTTTTTGTTATTGAATCATATAACTATTGAATCTAAAATTTAAAACTGAATTTTTTTCCAAACAAAAGAGTTGATCTTTTATGTTCTTATGATAGTTATATTGTCTTACAAACTATTAAAAAAATAAATTATATCACAAAACAAAAAATAACACAAAGAGAACAGTTTCTAACCTTGTTATGGTCTCCTTGAACAAGTTCTTTTTACTGGTTACCACACATATCTATGCCGAGCACCATCTTCTGCCTCTAATCCTCTAAGGTTGCAATAGAATAAAAAAGGGATGGCTCCATTGAAGGGTTAGTGTTGTTCACAAAGAGAGGAAATCAATCATGAAGGAGCACCAAGATGAGTTATAATTCATCCAAACAATTGTTGTAGACTTAAGTGGCATTATGAAGTCTAAGTGTTTGTAGGTTCATCAATGCTTCCATTTCCTTATACCAAATTCCTATTTATAATATAGTGATTGTTATGTAAATAAATAATAACTATATAATATTGGGGATAAGACTATTTTTATGAAGATTTTAGTGTGTAATAATGATAAATTAATATGTAAATGACTTGACGTATAACTCATTATTTATATTTATTGTGAGAAATATGAGAGATGAGAAAGATATTGTGCACACAATAAATCACATTATATTTTTATTGATCATAGAAGCAATAATTCTAACATTTATACAAATTTATTATATGTAGTGAATAATAATTCACTTATATATTTTATTATAGATAATTATTGTTTAATATAAATTGTTAGATAAAAAATTATTCATAAAAATATAACAAAAACTCATAAAAACAATTTCATATATATATATATATATATATATTATAATATTTAAAAACTCGAACTTTGGAAAATTTCCAACGAGTATGAGGTGAGTTAAAAAAAGAAAAAATTGAAACATTTTATATGAAAGATTAGAAAGAGGAAATACAAATTTCTATCCGAGTGGAGAATGATGATAAGTTTTATGATGATGATGATGATGATGATGGTTAACATCCATTGAGACCAAATTTTGGTCTATCCGACCTAAAGAAATGAATTATTTAGTTTGATTTAAGATTTTATTACTATGCTCAAAAACTTGGAGAGAAGCCTCCCGCGCTCCAACGTAAAAGACTAAGAGTAGTTTTTTTTTTTTTTTTTGTAGAAATTTGCAAGTATTTATATAAAAGTGAATAATTTAAAGATATTGGAAAAAGATAATAATATGAAGAAAAAAAAGTGAAATGTTGTTAAAATATAATTAGTAAAAAAGTTAAATATTATTATTAAAAATATAGTAGGGTTATAAAATTAATTTATTGGTTTTAATAAAAGAAAGTGAAAATTTTAAATGAAGAAAGAAATTAGTGTGAAGATATTATTTTTTTTAAGAAAGGGTTATCATTTTATATTAAAAAAGAACTAGTATTAAGGCCATAACTTTTTACAATTTTCAATGTTTTTAAAGGCTTCACTATTCCAATACATCCATAACAAGTTTTTTTTTGCTTCTATGGGTTCTCTTAGCTATAATTCTACATTGAAATCTACTATAAATTCTATAAAAAAACTCCTAAATATGGGGCATATTTATTAAACATTTAAAAAAAATTGGCTTTGTTCATTTCCTTACTAGCTTAATGGCTAGATTGGCCATTTTTCCAAATCAGTTTATTTTTAATACTACTCATGGGATAGGGGAAAATATCATTTGGGATGGATCTATTCCATTATTCCCTACCTTAGAATCGCTCCTTTATTGGCCAATTTGTCTGTTTCTACATCCAAATATGTTAGAAATTAAATAATAGAGCAATGGAACACAAAATTTTGTGGGAACACAAAATTTTGTGGAAACACAAACAAAGAAAAGCATAAAACAAGGGAGACACATATATACATGGTTCACCCAATCTGGGCTATGTCCATGGAGAAACAATCAATTATTTCTTTTATATTATCTAGCAAATTGAAGGGATACAACCTACAACACATTCGACGTAACTTCCTCTTCGCTCTCGCACAGTCTCCTTTGTTTATTTCGTACAGAATAATACACAACCACAATATAATTCCCTCATATAAACTGAGGGTTTCCTTCTACGAAAAAAATCTAAATTAACATAAATTATATCATGAGATCTTCCGCCTAATGAACGACCCATTTTGACTATGAAATTACAATATTTTACAAAGAAAATTTTCTCAAAATTTTGCTTTCAAGGGTGTTGCACCCAACCCCTACCAAGCAAGTGCTAAAAGAGTGTTTCCACCCCCTCTAATAGTAGTAGTGTGGGTGCAAGCCCCACCACCCCCCCTCATCAGGGACTGGGATCCAAACGTGGTTGAAACAAGACCTATAAATTAGGAAGATAATTAGGCTCCACACCAACAAAATGCTTCTAGATATAGTAGAATTCTAACTCCTCAAATTTCCTTAGCTGTAAGGTGATCCTTCTCAATATTGCGGTGTTGGTCGATCCTTCCCCAAGCTTTATTTTGGTGCTTGCCTTATGACTAGCTTTAAATCTCCAAGGACCAACATTCTCTCTATACCCCTATTGATGGCAAATTATATTCCTTTCCAAAGAGTTAGATATTCTTCTTGATTGTTTGTTAGGGTGCCCAACCACCAAGCAAATTGAATCTCTCTTTATTCATCAAGATTGAAGATTACTACTCCCTTTCATGCCAACCCAAGATTACCCTTTGATGCTCCATAAAAAATCATCAAAGGCTATTATTTGCTTCTACTGCATGACTTAAACTCGTCCAATTCCATCCTTATGCAAGGAATTTTATTGAGTTTGGGTTGAGTATTGAAGTTGTCATCATGATTTTGTGTTTCATTGACTTCAATCGAACTCCTTTCTTCAGTAGTTATCTCCTCTATATCTGACGTTTAAAACCTTAAGCTGTGATAGTTTTGAATTATAGATTTTGAGCTCTATCTGCTACTCATACTAAATATGATTGTTCTCCATTAAAAATTGTACCATTTTGTGCAAGCTAGATGATCCAATGCAAATACTTGGGAAGAGTCACCCAAATTCACATGGATAATGATGAAGACTTGCGATACCAGGGGATTTTATTTTTCCATGTATTAAACATTTATGTCCATTTACTAGGAGTGGATTCCACATAATGTACTTTCTCAAATGCCTTCTACCAAACTTCCAAAGAGAAGGGGCATTGTTAGAATAAGTGAGCAATTGTCTCTTCTTTTGATTTACATAAAGCACACCTTGACATACGTTGAATGTTTTGATGCTTTAATTTCTTTGTTGTAAGTATCTTCATATGCACTAGCATCCAACAAAAAATGTTGACCTTGGGGAGCACATCCTTGAGCCATATCTTTTTCTAGGTCTTCGAAGACGTTGGGTGTTGAAACCCGTGAACTAATAAATTATATATTTCTATTATTGTATATTGTTGAAAATAGCAACAAGAAATGATAAATATAGAAGTGCTAAATTTAGTACCGATATAAATAGCATTTCGCAATACCTTCCTATTTTAGTTAGTCCCTGAACTAAAATAAAGAAGTAAAAATTCGAATTTGATCTTAGCAACTGTTTGTAAAATAATTAACTAATTCAATATGAGTTAATTAATTGTAGAAAATCAAACATGAAGTCTATGTGGGGACATGCAACAGTTTCTCCATTAATTGAGGAATTTATCCATCAGTTAAAGAGATAAGAATGAGTTGTAATTTGAGTTGTAATTAGTTCGCTCAGTTAACTAAGTCAAGTCCAATTAGATTAATTCAAATAGTTTGTTGAATTAATTGTGAGTTCAGTTAGTTAATACATGCATGCATGTAACTGTCGTACTTCAGATAAGTGAATATTCTCTCATAAATAACTGATGCATTTCAATTCAGACAGAGACCCAGTTGAGATCAGATGGAGGGACAGTGTACTATCAGTTGCTAGAATATTCCATCGTGAATATCTCTTGCATGCAGAAGGGAGATTGCACAGTTACTTCAGTTTTTGTGAGTGTGATGAGGCCAATTCACACATGTGGCATCACTGGACCCCAAGAAAAGTTGCGCAAGGAAATAGGAGGCTTGGAGGGATTGAGGACATATAAAGTGTCTATTCAGTCTGTGAGCTATATTGTTTGATTGCAAAGAGAGAAGGACAACTTGAGAGATGATTCTTTTTGTAACTTGAACATATTTCCACTTGTATGATAATACAGAGATGGGGGTTTTAGGCTGAGGCTTTCCTCGGGTTATTTCTTCTGTGTTATGTGTGATTGATTTCTCATTCTCAGTTATATGTGTTCTCCATTGATCTTCCTCATATTCGATTAAGCTTCCACAAAGTTTGTTGTAGAAGTAGATCTTGTGTTTTGCTTTAGTATATTGCATAATCTGTTGATCTACAATGGGAATTTCTACATATATTAGTTATGTTTGCTTGGAAACTATGAACGAAGATCTATGGCCAACATATCTATGGGTGAAAACCCTTTCAAGGATTTGATCAGTGATTCCTATTGGGTATGAATTTCTCCGCTCCACCTTTTTTAGCTTCCATGGTAAGTATTATGAACAAATATTTGGAGTTGAGATGGGTTCCCCCCTCTCCCATTGTGGCTAACCTCTTCTTGGCGAAATTTGAGAAACAAGCCCTAGAATATTACCCATTAAAACCTAGCTGGTGGAAAAGATTTGTTGATGACACTAGTGTAAAGTGGTCTCATGGTAAAATTGAACTTGAAATATTTTTCAACCACCTCAACACCAGACCAAAGGACATCAAATTTACCATGGAGACTGAAGGAAACAACAACATACCTTTCCTTGATGTGTTGGTCACCAAAAAAGATGATGGTACCTTAGGGCACTGGGTTTACATAAAGAAGACTCACACCGACAGTTACCTTCATGCAAATTCCCACTATCATCCCTCTCAAATAACTAGTGTCCTTAACACCTTAGCCATAACCCCTTAGAATATCAGATGACTATCAATAAGGAGATGAGATCCCTCAAAGATAACATTGATCCACATCAACACCAAGGTATCTATAAAATTACTTGATGTTATGGTAAACGCTACATTGGGGAAACCGGAAGATCCTTTAAAACAAGAATGAAAGAACATGTTGCTGATATTAGATATGAGTGTGTTTACTCTTCTACCCTTGTCGAACACTCCTGCAAATCAAATCACCATATAAACCTTAAGAACTTTTAAATTATTGCTAAGGAAAATCGTTATTTGAGAAGACACTTCAGGGAGGCCTTGGAAATTATCGAAAATCCTAATAATTTAAACAGAGATAATGGCCTAGAACTCAACAACAGTTGGATTTCCATCATTAACCAATTTAAGAATTCCTAAATAATACTTCATCCCGCTCTCCTTCTCCTAAATATTCTTCCCTCTTCCTTTTCTATTATGCTTTCCCTCCTTGTTTTTATTATAAAATTTTGATTAAAAAATAATTATGATATTATTTAATAGTTATAATAATAATAATTAATATCACTTACCTAGAATATTATTATTATACTTGTATAATAATAATATTTTCTCAAAACAATATTCTCATTATATTATATAATGATTATATTTATTAAAAAAGAGAAAGATAATGAATTAGTATTATTATGATATAATAACAATAACACATTATAACAATAATATTATAATAACATTATTGTACCTATCTTTTTTTCCAAAGGAAAATTCGTAATCTTTCATTATATAGAAAAATTACATATAGTAGATGCCCAAGGCATATGCATAATTGTTGGCCCATGGCTAGTACTAGATACATATCAGTAGATAAGTTATGGTTGTTGCCATTTCCTGTAAGTAGTAATTCAAAACTATACAAAAAATTACCTCGTAGAGGTGTTCAGTCTGATGAGCCATATATATATGTACATAAATATTTTCAAAAAATGACAGTTGTTTATAAATAAGACCCAAAGTAAAAAACTGAGATTTAGGGCCTGTCCACCCTATGATATGCATGATCTATATATGGGCGATGATAGTATTGGTATTGTTCAACCATCCTGCTCTTGGATCTTCCACAGGCCTTGAGGTAGTATCGTGGCCTCCTTGGAAAGCCTGTCAGCACCTTCGTTATATTCCCTGTAAATATGTTGACATGAAATGGAGTTAAAATTTGCTTTGAAGGTGACAACTTCGTCCAATATATTTCTAAGTGAATGAGCATGACAATGATTTGTATTGTTGAACCAGTTTATAATGATTTTAGGATCCCCGAAAATATGAATGTTTGTGCAGTCATGAGCTAATGCAAAATGCAATAGGTGTCTAAGGGTGATGAGTTCAGCGAAGTTGTTTGTCCCCTCCCCCAAACCAAGCTGGACTTTGTATGAGTGTTGTTCTGATATATGCAAAATGAAACCGCCTCCACAGCCATGGGCTTGGGCAGTGCCATCGAAGAAAGACCATGGGCAGGATTTGTCGATCGGTCCTAGGGAGAAAGTGCTTATTGTACCTACTATATTAATAAGAATTTAATTATATAATAGACATAATAATCATTTAAATAATAAATTACATTAATAATTTAAATAATAAAATTTTTATTTTTAATCTTTAGGTTTCTGATGGGTGAAATTTTCTTATTAAAAATTAATCTTTAAGATTCCATAGTCAACATTCTTTTATCTTTCTTCCTTTTGTTTTAGCATATTTATATTGCTCTCTCAACATTATTTCCCTCGGGCTTTTATGTCTTGATGATGGATCCACCTATGGACCCGAAACATACGCACTCCTATAAATTTATTGTGGTTAATCTGAACTTTCAAACAAAGAATCTAGGACAAGCCCATCATTTCCATCCACCAAGCTCATTCCAATGGGATATGTCATTTAGTATTAATTTCCCAACTCTAACCATACATTTAGTCAATTATCTTATGTCATTTCGCTCCTCTACCAATTCAGCTGAAGGGATTTTGTCTTGCCATAAATTAATTCTTCCCCATTTCCTATTTGTCATCCCAAATGTTCTATTATGATTGGGGTTGCTTCCTTACATAATTTCCATATCTTGGAGCCCTTTCCTATCCAACTAGCCTTCTCGAGCCTTAGGAGCTTGTTTTTGTGAAAATATTTCCCTTAAAAAGCTTGTTTCCACCATTCTCTAGAGTTTGAGATCAATCTCCAAACAATTTGTGCTCCCAGAGCTAGATTCATATATTGAGGATTCTTTATTTCCAGGCCACCATATAATTTGGGCAAACTAATTATATTCCATTTTACCAAGTGAAATTTCCTCTCACAGTTTTTACCTTCTTGCTAAAGGAATTTTCTGATCAATACCCTGATTTGATTTAGTATACTCTTAGGAGTGAAAAGGCCAGAACATAGATAAATTGGAAGGGAAGAAAAAACTAATTTAATTAATACCACCTTCCCTATGGCATTGAGCCAATCCCCCCCCACCCCAATCCTTGTATCTTCTTCTTGAACTTATGGATAATTTCATCCCAATCCTCCAAATTACAAGGGCCCAAAGTTATTGGAATCCCAAGATATCTGAATGATTTCTATCCAAGATCCACTGAAAATCCATAGCTGAAGCGATATCATGTAGGGTTGTGTTGGAGCAGCTCCAACCATACAATTGACTTTTCCTCTTGTCCACTAAACCCCCCGAGAGATCTATATATATATCAAGGATGGTTTTAAAACATGTTTCCATTATTTTAGATGCTCTACCCAATAAGATGGTACCATTCGCAAATTGCAAATGATTGACATCTTTTTACGTTTCGGGCAATGCTTAGACCCATCAAATGTCAATTTTCTTTGGCCTTGTCTAAGTTATTTCTAAGACTTTCGACCACTATAAGATACAACAAGGGGGATAGGGACACCAGTGGCGAAGACCCATGGTTTCTTTAAAGAACTAAGTGGGTCTTCCATTAATCAAAGGTGCAGTCCACGAGGATCCAATACAAGCCCTTATCCAACTTATAAAATTATTGTTGAAAACTAGTTTTTCTAAGATTAAAAATAAAAAGGAGTGTCTTACCCGATTAAAAGCATTGGATATGCCGAGTTTTATTACAAATTTGGGCTCACCCTTTTCCTTGCTTGAATGAATAACCTCCTGCACAAGACTGA
The DNA here is from genome assembly GCA_031772625.1 of Pinus tabuliformis. Classification (NCBI taxonomy): domain Eukaryota; kingdom Viridiplantae; phylum Streptophyta; class Pinopsida; order Pinales; family Pinaceae; genus Pinus; species Pinus tabuliformis. Next base: position 424,954,278 of record CM062816.1, read on the forward strand.
TGTTGTCCAAAATATGCCTTTGTTGCATGAAACCCCATTGATTTGTATATATTATTCTTGCCAGTATTTTCTTCATTATTCCATCCAAGACTTTTGTTAGAGTTTTATAAGCTGCATCACATAACGAAATAGGCCTGAAACAAAAGAAATTTGTTGTATTTGAGTCTTTTGGAATCAATGCTAAAAGGAAGAGTTGGTTCCTTCTCTTATTTTTCCATATTTTTCATTCAATTAAGCATTCTTAGTAGGTATTTTTTAATAATTGTCCAAAAGGCTCAAAAGAAGCTAATAGGAAAACCATCAGGACCAAGGGAATTATCTAGATCCATTTCCCATATTGCATCAACCACCTCTTCCTCTTCTATTTCTATTATAAGATGTTGATTTTCTAGCTCTGAAATCTCCAACTGAAGCCATATAAGAACTCCTGAGCTTTATTTATGCCCAACTCCATATCTTGTTAATATAAGGTGAAATAGTGAGAGAATGCTTCCTATTTTATATCATCGAAGGTTCTTATTTTATACTTACCTTCCAGAATAATTCCTCTTACCAGGTTTCTCATTTCCCTTGCTTTTATTTGTTTATGGAAGATAATTGTATTTTGATCCTCTACCTCTAACCAAACAACTCTTGACTTAAGTCTTCAGTATTCTTCCTCTTGTTGACTTGCTTCAAAAATTTGTCTACTTAACTTCTTTTATTTTTTAAAATCTCAATCCTAAACTACACTACTTTACGTAATTAGTTGATGTTGTTCTAGTTCCTTCACCAATTCATCTTTCCTCGTGCCAGGTGGTACATATTTATCCTTTGTCCAAGTTCGTAAAGCATGTTTGACAACCTTTAGCTTCAATTCTCATACATAGATTTGAAATCCTTACACAGGTGCCAACTAGGCTTGATTGATTATTAATGAAAATTCTTCTTCCTTTAACCATCTTGAATTAAATCTGAATGGTATAGGACCCAAATCCTCCTTAGAATTAGCCTCCAATAGTATTGGGCACTAATCATATTTGCCTTGTGCCAATATTAAACAGGGGCAGTACAATCCTCATAACATCCAATTTTTATGCAATAAAAAACAATAAATACGTAGATATGTGCCCACTGCTACTCCTTCTACCCGACCAAGTGTATTTCCCCTTAGTGAGTTCGATGTCATTTAAATCCCGCTTAACAATTAGATCTTGAAACCTTTCTTTAAAGCGGTCATAAACTATACACCCCCTCTAGAATTCACAGTTGTGTTGAGGTACCCTCTAACAACACTAAGTTTGAGACCATTGTTCCTATATTATTGAGATTAATGATTCCCAAAATTTAGTTTTCTCCTCGTAGATTATCGGGCCATATACATTTACCACTAGAATTATTTCCTTTGAGTATTTTCTCTCCAACATTAGAGTGATCCAGTGTATATTTTTTTTACATTCAACCAATGAAAAATGAATCAACCTAAAATATTCCCAATTCCCTAAAGGCACCTCAAGAGATTTGTGTTATTCCCAAGCTATCTCTCCAAAATTGCTTTGGCGCATTCAAAAGTTCATTTTCTTCTAGCTTTGATTCTTGTAGAAGCAAAACTAAGGGCTTTTCCATTTTTATCGAATCTTTTACAAAATGGGATTTTATTGGGCCTCCGATGCCCCTTATGTTCTAAGAGAGGATTTTCAGTATTTCCTTTTAGGGTTTTGGTACTTACTTCCTCCTTCTATTATACCTTTTGTTTCCTTGATCAGTGACGATTTTAGAATTTCAATGATTTGGGGCTTACTTCCCAATTTTTTATAATGCTCTGCATCATTTTCTCTAATGAATTTATTGGAGTGCTTTCCTTTATTTTTTATATTACTCTTTGTTTCATGGTTGTTAGTTTTTTCATCCCAAATTATTTTTAAATCCATGTTCATTTTTAGGATTTTCCCTACATCCCCTGATGGATTTTCCATGTTCTTAGGATTGTTATTTTCTTTGCGGCTTGTTCTAAGTAAGGTACTTTCCACTATTTCCTACACAATTGGGTATTAGACCCTTTTAACTATGGTTTTAAAGGTCCCATTCCCTTCTCTTTCTAGTTCATGTATTTATCCCTCTTCTCAATCTACATTTTCCATGACTACCTTGGGGGATCAATTTTACCATGCTAGATTTGACCTTCTCTTGCATATGAAATTTCCTCCTATGACTACAATACCTCAAAAGGATTTCAACCAACTGGGCTACCCATTAAGGCTTATGAAGTTGAAGTCATGTTTCTTCCTTGATTTGCATTATTCTTATTTGTCAAAGTTGTCCTTTTGTTTCCCCCTTTCCACTAGGTTTTTCATTGTTCCTCTTGTACTTATAGAGCTTATTCTCCCTTGTTAGATTAATATTTTTTGCAATATCATGCAAAGTAGTCATATTCATGGCATATCCATCATTTAAATGACAGGTGCTCATATTCTAAATCTTGTTAGTGGCTCCATTCTCCCTAGGTGATATCGATCTCTACCATGAGACATTTTTCCAGATTAACTTCCACACAAATATTGGCATATGAAAATTTGGATCCCTTAGGTTCATCCCTATCCAAATATTTCCCCACCCCATTTCCAATTTATCTTAGGAAGTCATCACTCTAGCATGATAGGGGGAGTTTAGGAAGTTTGACTCAAACGAGAAATGTTTGGAATATCGTCATCTGGGTCAAAATCTAGAGACAAAATTTTCAAATACATCCCCCTTTCCCCAAGAATGTATGGGCCATTTCTGAATATTACATCTATATCCTCCTTGAGTTCAAACAAGAACATGAAAAAACCATGCCCACAGTCATAAAGGTCAATATTCCCCTTCATCATTGATTTCTAGTTTTTCTTGATCCATTGCTCCATGGATTTTAGAGATGACCATGTGCCAGTAAACTTACCTACTAGGGAACACTCCAAAAACGCCAAGGTGGTGTGACAAAACCCTGTAGGCAACACAACAAAAGGAATTTAATCTTCTTTTTTCCACAAACTTGGATTGTGATTTCTTCTTCCACTGCTTTTTTGAGAGGGATGCAATTAAGGCCTAGAATGTGTTCACCTCATTCGGTGGAGGGGGAGGAGCCCCTTCTTGTCCAACCATGGCTAAATCACAATAGGAAACAAAACTGGAGTTTTAGAGAAAGCAAAGCTTATGCAAAATCTTTTTGTGCGAACTAACATTTTTTGGTTTGAATACATTATTTGATTCATATAGGATTGTATCCTTTTGAATTTGTCTAGAATAATTAAGAAAGATGAGTTTTAATAAATAAAATAAAAGAACTAATAAAAGTAGTGAAATTTGGAACTTTAGATTATTATGAGGGACCATTCAAGGGAAGGACAATGCAGAGAGGAAAACTGTATTCACATTAACTTGGAGAAACAATTTTTATTTCTAGAGTCAAGTATATTCATAGGGGAAGACATTTATGGTGATAAGAAATATGAAATTCAAGACATGCTAATGTTGATTAACAATTAAAAATTTGTATCTCAATTAAATCTTGCAGATTTTATCAGTTTTAATATTGCTAACATAATTCTAGGTTCTAATTGGATGGAAACGTTGGGGACATACTTCCTAAATATAAAAATAAAAATAAAAACCTTTGACAATCTCTTATGAGAGAAAGAGAATAACATTACATGATTTTAGAGTGGAATTATACATAGAATTTTTGTCATTGCAATATATAGACCTATACAAATTGCAACAATCCAATATGAAGAGAAAATACAATGACACAATTATGATTGTTTAGAAGGTAAAATTAGAGATTTTAGAAAAACCCTTATCAATAAAGATGAAGAAGGTGTGCACATTTGAAGGAAATTTGAGAAACAAGATATAGAATCACAAATTTCAACAATAGATAGAATAGCTACAACAAAAAGTTAACAACATAAAACATGCTCACAAAAGAAAGATTGAAGATATTAATAAAAACATTGACTAAAGATGATGAAAATTCTTGTTTGATAAATCATAACAAAACTCTACTAACAAAAGTGAAGAAGTTGAAAGAATATAAGAAGATGCAACAAAAATCGTAAGACAAGGATAAGGGTACTAACACTGAAGCAATCAAAGTGGAAAAACTTGATGTTGTTATCAATGGAGTTGTATTAGTGGAAGAACCTCAAAAAGTTTAAATTGAAGATAAATTTACCTCAATAAAATGGATCAAAACTAAAAATCAAGGTATCATTGTTAATGAAGTCTTATTAGTGAAAGAGCTTCCAAAAGTTAAGTTCAGGAAATGATTCAATAATAAAGTAACATCCACAAGCTTAGTGAAAGTTGGCATACCATTGATTGTCAACGATGAAGTCATATGTTAGTTGAAGGAGAATTTCATACAAGTGAATACAAAAATATTAAATATCATGATTGATGAATCAAGAAAATCATGACAAGATTAATACATGTATTAAGAAATATTAACTTATTAGGGTACCATAAACGATACCCAAATCATAAAATTTGTAATATGAAAAAATCAACATACCAATATCCTAAGCTACCTAACTAGCATCAATGGTGTTCTTACATATAAAAGCATTCAAATTTATATTACACCTTAAATTCAACAACAAATAAGATCAAATTATCATTCTTAGCACCAATCAGTAACTAAAAAAATCCATCTTGGATGGTTTCATCCTTTTTCAATGTGAGAATATCATTCAAGGCTTCAAAGGCCTCATCACCTTGTGTCCTCAACCTTATCAAGTAGGTGAAATTTATAATATATGGTTCATTTAGGGGAACATTTAGGGTTTAAATTTCATAGATTGGCTAATTTTTTGTATGTTTTTTCCAAGAAAAAGATTCACCAATTTCTATTTTTTCTAATAATGATTTGCCCAAATATAAATCTATTTTACTTGTAAAATTGCCAAAAAAAAATAGGGAATGCATAAACTCATTTGAGTTTTAATAATTTTACAAAAATATTACCAAACATTTTTTAGTTTTTGTAATATGGTAAGATTCAACAAGGTTTCTACACATAGAAAAAATTTCATCCTTAAAATTTCCGTTGATTTGGTTTTTAGAAGTTTTTCTCCTTTCCCATTTTGAGGATTAACATTTTTAATAGGGGAAGAGTTGTAATATATCTAGGGTATATTACTACAAAGGTTACACTATAATGATTATTATATAATAAATAAGAATAATCAAGAAATAATAGTCATAAAACCAATATTATGCATTTTTCAATGTGTAATATTGATAAGTGATGTCCTTAGCCAAAGGCATGACCTATCACATACCATGTATATTTATACATGTCTATTGTACTCAATGAATCATGACTTAGATATATAATATTATAATAAATCATTGTTATTTAATATGAATTACTTTATAAATTCATGATGTCCTCATGAAGTGAACTACTCGGTTCAATTCATCTAACATGTACCAAGCAATTTCAACTACATAAGAATATGTCACACCATTGTTCTTCATTACTTGTTGCTAAAATATTTCACCAAACTATAAAATTCATGACATTGAATTATGCCTATAGAATTTCTAATGCACATATTTCACCTCATATTTGACATCTCCTATCTTCCTATCTAGCACAACACAAACCTCCACTTTCACAATGGCAATCGATACATCTTTATAGATTGAACCAACCTCAAAACATTATGGAACTTCAAATTTTGCAAAATAAATTCAAACAACTAGTGCTCACAAGTGTAAAGTAAGCTAAAGATCAAAGTAGGAGGGGTCCTCACTCTTGACATGTAGAAATGAACTCCACTTTAATGAACTTTGACTACAAGAGATATAATAACAAATTACCCAAAACTTATTATTATTTGTATTAAACATACCATCTATTGTATTAAATCCACACATAATGTCAACCTCAATCCTAATACTACTCATAGTTGTTCACATAGGGAATAGGAGGGGACAAAATGTTGGATGACATTAATGAATAATTTGTTGTCTCTTTGAACTTCATGGTGTGTAGAAAATCCATGAAATTTTGGCCTACTAATATGAGCAATTTGAAATAAAATTTCTTCTAAACATTGAATTCCTCTACTAGACGCAGCGGAATAGGAACAAAAATAAAATCATAGTCACACAATTCAACGACACGGAATTGTCTAGGGAACCCAATTGGGAAAACCCTCTGCTTATTATTGAGAATTTTATTGATAGAATAAACTGAGCAATTGATCTCGTATAAAATAATTGTTTCAATCTAAAAACAACCTAGTTTTTTGCTCGAACCAAGCTTAAAACCCTTGAAATTTATGTTGATATTTGCTCCCCTCTACCAATCCATGCACAATCTTCTCTTTCACACTCTTCCTCTCACAAGCTCCACGCATAAACTTGTGCTTCCTATTGCTTGGTCTCACCAACTCGTGCTCACCAAAACAATGATTACAATTATGCCTTTGTTCCTCCATTTAAAGGCAATTTGAAAGGTTTAAATTAGTGAGTTTCTAATTAAGGAAGATGCTTTTGTGATTGGTTGAGGTAGCATGAGTTAAATTTTCATGCAGCTCATCCTATTTCAAGTCAACCACTTGAAAACCAATCACTTGTGCTTTTCCTCAATCAACTCACACTAGAAAATAAAAAACTTGACTTTCAATTTCAACACATCAGGTAATTGCAACCTAACTTGCCCTAATTTTTAAGGACATTCCTAAATTTTAGGAACTCGTGCTAATTTATAGGGAATGTCCCAATATTTAGGAACTCCAGCATGCACAAAAAGGAACTTGAATTTAACTCCTTGAATTAAGGCACAAATCAAGGAATCATTTTCTCACTACTATTTTCAACACTCCCTCTTAGCGAGGAAGGTGTTCCTGGAAGAACCTCATCCACCTGGATCTATCTCCAATACTACCATGTTCTCTATTGATGAAACTACTTCCTCTGAACTAGATAACTTCCCTGTTTTCTTCTGCAGAACCTGCTTTGAAGACCTGCTCTTTCCCACAACGCTCTGCAAGTCCACCAATTTAGTCAGAAGTGCCATGTACCCTATGTACCTGGGTGTCTGCTTCTTGATGTTGGGAGAATCAACTCTCTTTTGATCTCCCTTGACCAAATCCTTTTACCACATGGCTTGAACTTTCCCTATACTTGAATTCTCTAACTGAATGGCTACCTCCGCTCGCCTAAGGCTATGCTCCTTATCATCCTGTTGGTCAGCCCAACTACCAACTTGCTTAGACTCAAACTAAGATACTAGCTTAGGATCCATCTTGAGAGCTCTATGTTTCTCTCACTTAACCATCACTTCTTTATTATGAGGACTTCCTACCTTGCTGCTCAATACTATGCATGTCCGAAAAAAATCTGCCCACTAGCTTATCTCTTGCTCCTCCAAGATCGTCATCTCTTAGGGTTTTCAACAAACTGCCCACTAGCACTGATATGGCTACTCCATCATCACTCCTCTTAGGGATTTCTGGAACTGCCCTCTTATCAACCATATGACTCCTTCCAATAATTGAACTAGGGCTCCTCAATTTTGCCTCCTAACAGTGCATTAGTCCTTCAATGTTCATTGTAAATGAGGACTTCAAGGACTACTCACTTGTGACTTGTAGCAGTCTTTATTTTGTTCCTTGCTCCGATAACATGTAGAAAATGCATGAATTAATGATTTGCTAATATGAGCAATCCGAAATAAAATTTCTTCTCACATAAACACTAAATTTCTCTACTAAATATAACAGAATAGGAACAAAAATAAAATCATAGTCACACAATTCACCAACATAGGATTATCTAGGGAACCCAAGTAGGAAAACCCTCTACTTTTTATTGAAAATTTTATTGATAGAAAAAACTGAGCAATTAATCTCTTACGAAATAATTATTTCAATCTGAAAACAACCTAGTTTTCCTGCCTTGAACCAAGCTTGAAACCCTTGCAAGGTTGTTGGTCTCTACTGCCCTCTACCAATCTATGCACAATCTTCTCTTGCACACTCTTCCTCTCACAAGCTCTAGACACAAACTTGTGTTTCCTATTGCTTCTGCTCACCGACTCGTGCTCACAAAAACAATGATTAAACTTGTGCCTTTGTTCCTCCTTTTAAAGGCAATTGAAATGGTTAAAATTAGTGAGTTTCTAATTAAGGAAGATGATTTTGTGATTGATTAAGCTAGCGTGAGTTAAATGTTGATGCAACCGTCCTATTTCAAGTGATCCACTTGAAAACTAATCACTTTTTCTTTTCCTCAATCAACTCACACTAGAAAATAAAAAACTCAACTTTCAATTTCAGCACATCAGTGAACTACAACCTATCTCATCCTAATTTTTAGGGACATTTCTAAATCTTAGGAACTCATCCTATTTTATAGGGAATCTCCTAATTGTTAGGAACTCGAGCATGCAAAAGAAGGAACTTGAATTTGACTCCTTGAATTAAGGTACAAATCAAGGAATCACTTTCTCGCTACTATTTTCAACATGTGTACCAAGTGGACACGCGAAAAAGGCTCAATATTTACTTTAAAATGTCACATGGTAAATCAATTAACACAATTATTTGACATAGAGCATGAGAATCCTAGCATCCTTATTTGTTTCATCATTAGAAATCACATTTTGCTTATATAAGCCATGATACAATTCAATCTCTTATAAATATCAAGCCAATGATAAAATCCTTTACACTAGGTTACAAGGTTGAAATTCACTTAAAGGATTGTACAATAGAAAATTGTAGGGATTATTGTTAAGTATCTTATCAATATAGCTAAACAAATTCCTGTGTCCTTTAAGGTTAGAAGGGGTTAAAATAGTGCCAAAGGCTTCCACTTCATTACTTTGAGATATCAATTCTCTAAGTGAATTCTATTTTTTTTTAAGAGAAAATTGTATTTTCTTCAAAGTAAAAGATAAACCTTTACATTTGCTATTTCTGAAAATTTGAAAATATAATTAACATTATAATAATTAACATCTAATAAGAAAATTTTAAAACACATAAAAATTACTCTTATGGGGTGGATGGATATTCTGAGGATGAGCACCATGAGATACATGTGCTCTACATAGAAGCTATTTCGATGTTTAGTGTTTTGGAGAATTTGGCCAAGGTTATGTATTTGGAGGGGCATTTTGAAAGACTTGTGAACATCCTAGAGGCTGAAGCGGTAACTTGCCATTAATAGCAAGCTTTGACCGCTAGCTTTGGATGATTATTTGGACTGTCCTGAATCTCCAGTTTCCTTTATGATAGATTAAATTCCAACTTGCTATAGTTATTAAGACGATGTCTATGCATATGTGATTTTGAAAAAATATATAATTAATAATAATAATAATAATAATAATAATAATAACAACAACTCAAACATGCATTTGAAATTATAAATATATTTAAAAAAAATAATGAATAGAACAATAAGTATGTAAGGTAGATCTCGTAGGAATGAATAAATAAAGGAATGAGCTATATGGAATGGGAATGTTGTTAGCCGATCATTCCTTTATTTATAATAATAATTTCAAACAATTTTAATTAATTTTTTATTTTAAATAATTTTAATTAATTTTTTCAAATAATTTTAATTAATTTTTCAATTTATTATTTTTGTTTTTAATTAATTTTATTAAGATTGTTATTAAATTTTTAAAAAATTAAAAATTTTAGTAATGTTAATATTCATATTCATGTAATTTACATTTTTTATTAAGATTCAAGTAATCATTTTAATTAATTTTGATATAGAATTAATTATTTTAATTTAGAATTAATTTTATTCTAGAATAAATTATTAGAATTCATTTAATTTTAATTCCACTTTATAATAAATGATTCAGGATTCATGTTAATATTAATATTATTCATTAATAATCTTGATGTTTACTATTAATCCAAATGAAAATATTTTCAAGGCTCAGTGAGTGAGCCTTCGGCCAGCCTTGAGCCTTGAGCCTTGAACCTTCGGCCAGCCTTGAACCGCTGAGCTATATGTCTCGACTAGGCAAGTACTCAACCTCGCTTTTCAACCCAATATTATCTAAAGGCTGCTCAATATCAGTAATGTCTTTTTTGGCGGGGCTCTCGGGTCAATTCATCCTAAAGTCTTGCATCCGGGAGTGATCGAGTTACAGTCTTTAATGGTGGTGGGATGGGCTAGTTAGACTAGAGGGTGTCCTGCTACTTAACTACTTAATGTGCCTGACCTAATTAATTTATCCATTTATTGTTTTAATTATAATTAATTTTAACCCGGATGCGGGTGATAATCAAGTCATTTAGGGTGATAAGACGATCGGGCAGTGAGAGGACTGGCCACATGGCTGCCTGCGTCTTCCCCCATGCCAATCTGAAGAGCATTCATGGCACCTTGCAGGCGCCATTAAATGAGTGCTTTGGCCAAGACATCACCCCAATGCTCATAACCATGGCCTCTGCAGACCATAATGTTATTCCTCCTCCCCTGCTCCACTGTGTTTTCCCTCCTCAAGCCGCAAAGCCCTGTTCACGTACAGTAATGGGAAGCCGCTGCTAGCTGCTTAGCTGTGTCGACCTTGGCAATGGGTTTCACTATTCCCATACCCGGCTCTGCAATTTAGCTCTTGTTCAATCCTCCTTCGCTCAATCTCTGCGTAGTCATTCCACCAATCTCCCCGCTGATAACCTTGCTTTGAATCCTACCATGGCTCACATACCGCCATTGAATGCGGAGTAGGAGAGGAGGCACTTGTAGCGGGAGCATCTTCCCTCCTGCAACGCCCAGCCCTGACTCTGTCTCCCCCTCCACTTCAGCTGACATTCCTAATCCTTATGGCTCCTTCTCAGGCCGGTATCCTGACACCCGCAGCAGAAGGGGAAGAGCTCAACTCCAAGGTGCAAGAAGGCGGGATGTTGTTGTCCACACAACCAATTTTCCTCTCCATTCACACCCAGCTCCCCATACAACGCAATTCCACTTTCACAGCACCCTGCATCGACTTGTAATCACAGCCACCGTCACTATCACATTCTATGAAGAAATCGACCCACCGACAGCTCCGCCTGAGCATAGTGATGAGCAGCAAAGGGCAGCACAAAGAAACAAAGGTAATCGCAACCTAGACAAACAACAATTCGACAAAGATGTAGTCGCCCTGCATGGTAAAGCACTGGATGGCAGTCAGCAGGCTGCTGAAGGCAAAATGGGCGACACGCAGGCTTCATGAAGCTGACCGGGAGACATGTTGGGACTGCATGCAGGTGCGGGCAGCACCGAGGGCGCCCATCCAGCTCAGGGCAGTGACACGTCAGCAGAAGAAGATGATTGGGATAAATATGCGTGTCCGGTCAAGGAAATACCGGTCCCAGACAATCTCTAGTTTCGACACTTGGCAACCAGGTGTTGTCCTTTTTCCAGGTGGATGCTTTTCTGTTGACTAGGTAATTTCGGTAATGTCTGTGTTTTTCAGTTATGCTTATGCAATGTCTGATATGTTTCTAGTCAAAACTGGTAGCCCCTGTGTGGGTTTTTTTAATTCATGGACTGGTTTCCCCATTGTTGGGGCAATCAAGGTTAGACACTCATATTTTTTATGAACGATGCTCAGTACTACTGAGGCCCGTGCCTCACTGTAATTATTTTTTGTCACATATTAATAGAATAGTCTTACTTAGAAAAAAAAATTATAATTAATTTTATTAAATTTTAATTTAGAATTTTATTTTAAAAAAATCAAAAATTATTGGTAAAGTTAATATTAATATTAATTTAAATTTTGATTAAGATTAAAGTAAAAATCATTTCAACTAATTTTAATTTAAAATAAATTTTAACTTTAGAATAAATGGTCAGAATTGATTTTAATTTTATTTTAGAATGAATGATTAAGAATTAATGTTTAATAATAATATCAATTACTAATAATATTGATATTAATATTAATCCAAATTTTGAAATTGTTTAGTTAAAAATAATTCTACTTAATTTTAATTCAGATTTTATTTTTTAACTTATAAAACCTTATATTTTTAGTTAAAATCTGAATTAAAAATTCAGATTAGGGTTAGTGATTATTTAGAATGTGAGGTAGAAAAGTAAGGTTAGGAATGGAGGTGAAAGGTCCAGTGAAAAGAGGGGAGGGGAGATGTCAGGAGAAGGCGATCTATGAGGTTAAAGCAGGAATCAAATTGTCACTTATTTCCATTCTTCATCCCGATTGAGGTTGTTAGGGTGTTTACCTATTTCTATGGCTTCTCTAAATTTTTTATGGTGATAATGATCGATTTTGGCCACCACACTGGAGTTTTCTATACATACATGATGATTGGTTTTGCTGGAATGTTTAACCAAACCTGAGGTTTTAGAGCAGTTGTGTTTTATGTCAGCGACATGTTCTTGAATCCTAGTGAGGATAGATCAGTCGGTTTCCCCAATGTAAGTTTTTCCGCGTGAACAAGGAACCATGTAAACTCCTTTGTGGCATTTGGGATCAACTGGACCATTGACTGATTTTAGGCAAGTGTTGATGGTATTCATGGGTTTGAAGGTGGTTCTAATATTGTTCTTTTTCAAAATGTATGCAATTCTACCTGTTGTGCCTAATATGTAAGTGTTGCACAAAAAATTGTCACCATGACATTCTGCAATCTGTGTGAGTCCATTATCACTCATATTTTCCTCCTTTGCAAGTCTTAAGCCTCAGTTCTTCATATCAAGCCTTAAAAATAAGAGAAAGCCCTCAAAAGTCTATAAAACTCTAGTTCCGCACTTTCTCTTAGCATTACCTGCGATCCCGCACCTAAAGGTCACGTACCCTGTGCACCTGACCGCTTTGTCTCTATGTAATGGATGCGGACCCCTATAAAAGTAAAAAAGGCGCAAGTATATTCTTAAAAAATCACTTTGAGTCATTTCTAGAAGCTTCTGGAAGGAATCTTGAGGTGGCAAGTTCGCTCCTTTAAGGTTCATGCATCCCATACCTTAAGGAGCTAACCCCTTGATGTGAGGAGCTTATCCCTTTGAAGGAGGACTCTATCCCTTCATAGGTTGACCTGTAACATCCTTCCTTTGCACTATAAAATGAAGCATTGGGCTGGTTACTTGGGAGGTTAAAAGCTAAATATTTTTTAGGTGAAATGCTGCTGGAACTTAGTCTTCCTAATTAAGCTTTTGTGAGGAGAGATTACATGCCTCTTTGATCTCATTTGAAAGAGTGTGAGGCTTGTCAAAGTAAAGGAGATTCATGTTTCGGACCCTGGGAAGAGATTCTACAACATCAAGGCACCAAAGGTTGTAAAGGTCTTCTATTTCAAAGTTAATACAAATAAGTTTATTTTTCTCAATAAGCTGTGTTTTATGGTTTATGTTATGGATTCCTTGATCACCATAATGAACATGATTTATGATATTAGCTATGCAGGTGTTATTTGATGTGTGCTTGTTTGTGATTGTAGGTTCTCAAAAGGAAACTCTTTCGGACGGTTGAAGGATGGCTGCTACAAACTAGCGTTGGACTTAAGGTAGGGTCTAAACACCTCTATAGTTTTTATTAATGAATCACAATATGTTTAGAGAAATATAGATTTGCTTGTCCTGTTTGTTGCTAGAGATCTTTTGATACTAGGGAGATCGGCCTTGTCCGCAAGATCAATTTATCCGACCAACAAATTGGCGACTCCGCTGGGGATCGAACTCAAAATCTTTGGTTTCGCTATGACTGCTATTGTTTCATCGGTCTTTCGGCTTGTTAAGTTTCCTCATAACGGGAAGATCGTAACAATAGACCAGCTAAGTTATTTCTTATCTAACCCAGCCTCTACAGATAATGTTCATCACGTCGGTAAGACGACTATCCCTTACAAGGATGTTGGGGTAGGTTTGATTAAAGATTCTGGTTTATTAGGAACTTTTTCCGTCCCTCCTCCTAACGTACTTCCTTCTATTGCAACTATTCATATGATTTCATCGAACACTATTGCTCTTGATGATCCTTGGATCGTACCTTCCGATCCCGAGGTGGATTCATTCGATGGCATGATGCCTTTGAATCCCTTTGAAATTGCATATCAGGCGGTACAGTTGTTTTCTGATTCTTGACCTATCGTGAGGATAGTTTGTTCCCATGTCAACCTCGTTAAAAAATGAAATCGGATGTGGTGAGGATAGTTTACTCCCATGTCAACCTCGTTAAAAAATGAAATCGGATGTCGCGAGGATAGTTTCTTCCTGTCTCAACCTCGTTAAAAAATGAAATTGGATGTCATGAGCATAGTTCCTTGTCTTGTGTCAAGCTCGTTAAAAAATGAAACAAGGAGTCATCGAGGATAGTTTGCTCCTGTCTCAACCTCGTTAAAAATGAAACTGGATGTCTCGAGCATAGTTCTTGGTCATGTGCCAAGCTCGTTAAATAATGAAACAAGGAGTCATCAAGGGCAGTTTTTTCCTGTGTCAACCTCGTTAAAAAATGAAACTGGATGTCTTGAGCATAGTTCCTGGTCTTGTGTCAAGCTTGTTTAAAAAATGAATCAAGGGTTTGGAGCATAGTTCTTTGCCTTGTGTCAAGCTCGTTAAAAATGAATCAAGGGTCAGGAGCATAGTTCCTTGTCTTGTGTCAAGCTCGTTAAAAAATGAAACAAGGGTTGTGAGGTAGAAAAGTAAGCTTAGGAATGGAGGTGAAAGGTCCAGTGAAACGAGGGGAGGGGAGATGTCAAGAGAAGGCGATCTATGAGGTTAAAGCAGGAATCCAATTGTCACTTATTTTCCATCCTTCATCCCGATTGAGGTTGTTAGGGTGTTTACCTATTTCTATGGCTTCTCTAAATTTTTTATGGTGATAATGATCGATTTTGGCCACCACATTGGAGTTTTCTATACATACATGATGATTGGTTTTGCTGGAATGTTGAACCAAACCTGAGGTTTTAGAGCAGTTGTGTTTTATGTCAATGGCATGTTCTTGAATCCTAGTGAGGATAGATCAATCGGTTTCCCCAATGTAAGTTTTGCCGCATGAACAAGGAACCATGTAAACTCCTTTGTGGCATTTGGGATCAACTGGAGCTTTGACCGATTTTAGGAAAGTGTTGATGGTATTCATGGGTTTAAAGGTGGTTCTAATATTGTTCCTTTTCAAAGTGTATGCAATTCTACCTATTGTGCCTAATATGTAAGGGAGGTGAACCTTGCCTACATGATCATCTAGAGGTTTTTTGTTCTTGGGATTCTCAGCATTCTTAAAGGCTTTGATCACTTGGTGCCTATTGTATCGATTCTTTTCGAATACATTCATAAGATGGTTCTTCTCTTTTTCAAAGTGATCCTGATCCGAAATACGTACAACCTTGGTTGCCAGAGTGTTGAGAACACCAAATTTTTGGGATGGATGGTGGTGAGAGTTGGCATGTAGGTAATGTTCCGCATGGGTTTTCTTACGATAGACCTGGTAGGATATGGTACCATCTTGGTTTCTATTGATTAAGATGTTAAGAAAGGGAAGGCTGCCATTTTCCTCCATTTCCATCGTAAACTTGATAGAATTAGACTGATTGTTTAGGTGTTGTAAGAAAATGATTATTTTCTCTTTGCCATGAGGCGAAATAATGAAAGTGTCATCTACAAATCTCTACAAATCTCTTCCAAAGTTTGTGTTTTAATGGGGAAGATTCAATGGTTCTAATTTCAAAATCCCCCATAAAGAGATTAGCAATGATAGGAGATAAAGGAGATCCCATGGCTACATTCCAAGTTTGCTCATAAATTTCATCTTTAAAGCTGAAGAAAGTTGATTTGAAATAGATAAGAGGGATATGAGATAGAGCACACAGAGCGAAGTTGTGCATTGTAGTAGCCCACGGGCCACATACCATACTTCATTGTACTCATAGCCATACTTCCATTTAGAGAAAGAGAGTGGAGCAACCTCACCTTCCAGCTAGGTTTTTCACCTAAAAGGGTTTCCGAGATCATATCGTGTGTCAAATGTATTTGTGAGCTTTTATTTCATCGTTCTATATTTTTCTGCATAATTTTAATTTGCATGCATATGTTATTCACTATAATCTACAAATATATGAATCTAAAGAGAATTTAAACTATAATAGTATATATTTTGGATTTTTAAGTATAATTTTATCAGATCTATTGTGATGAACTGTCCAGTGGAATATCCACAACATTTTACAAATCATGAAAGGATGGAGAGCCTAGCAACATAATAGATTTGGATATTGATAATAAAATACATCACCAACCACAAACAAATAATGACAAGAGTTATAGGGGGACCATGATTCCATGAGAGAATTGGGTAGCAAAATAGGCTAGAGAAAATTTTGTAATATTTTTTTGCACACATATTTGAATTAGTTGAGAAAAAGGTGGGCATGTGAACTTCTTGTGGAAGCCACATGGTGCTTTAAGAGCATGCAAATTTAACCTTACCATCTTGGTTGTTTGGGGGTTCATTCATTTCATTCTCTCCTTCATTCGTGTTCTTCTTGCTTCTTTGAGAGAATAAGAGTTCTATTGAAAGGAGTCAATGTTGGTGGTTTTGTTAAAAGATATTATTATTCCAACATATGAGAGATGTTTGGGTGCATAAACACATTGGAATTTTTAACGAAATATGCACAGTTGAGATTCTCCTATGAGATTCTACCATTGATATTTCCCGACCAATAGCACGAGAACCCTGGAGGGAAATGGAATAGCTTAAGAGACCGCATTGTTGAGAAAGTGATTCCTTTCCTTAGGCTGTACACACTGAAGGGGAAAGAGAATTGGAAATTGAGATAGCTATTGGACTGGTGGAGTGACTTTAATAGTTGTGATTGTTATGTAATTGTGTGAGCAACATCAGAGTTGATTTTTTGAGTGATAGAGTTGGCCTAGGCGTCCATCCTCGTGGAACCATAGCCTTAGTTTAGGGATGACTTGTTGTAGAGAGTTAATGTGCAATAGAGCCTAAGGTTGGGTGGAACGTCCAACATCAACAATCACTGAAAACTTTTTGCATTCATTGTATTTATATTTCAATTGTGTTAAATAATTCAAGTCATCTATCTTTTCATGTTGTGTATGATTATGAGCAATTGTATTGCATATACTAGTTTTCTTTATAATTGCATGAACTTGTTTATTATGCACGTTTCTTGATTTTTTGGCATATTAAAGAATGGTATTAGACATTAAAATTTTTCCAATAGAACATATCAGGCATGTGTACATCACACCAAATGCACATATTTCCAATTACCACATCAAGTTTTATAAATAATTCTATTTTTAATAAAAAATATTCTTATCAATTAAATGTTATTATTATTGTTAATCGATAACTTATAAATAACAATAAAGACTAGGAATGCCCTACTTATACCCTGCTTATAGATCATTAGAAAGTGCACTAAAACAAACACAATAGTTAAAAGATGGTAATCAAATGGTATACACTATAAAAACCAGTTAATGTAAATTGAGTTAAAAGATGGTAACGAAATGGTATAAACTATAAAAACCAGTTAATGTAAATTGGCCCCACTTAACACTTCTGTGTAATAACTTTACAGAAGAGATTCTATCAAGAATAACCTTTCGCGCATTAGTCACAATTTTCACTGCCCAATAACCAATTCGATCTTAATATAAAAAAATTAATAATCTACCCTTAAAAAAGGTTACCACACCAAAATTACACCCGTGACTCATGTTAATTTACCAAAAGTATTGAATCAGTACATGATTATAAAAATAAAAACATATGTACATTTATTTATCTTTTTACAAATTAATTTTAAAATGTTGTAAATACAATTAAAAAATACAAAAGGACAAAAGATAGATTAAATTACATAAATAAAAATCATACGAAATGAAAAATTAATATTAATAATGATGAAAATAGTCTATAAAAATAATAAATAATATACAAAACAAAAGAGGGATAAATTTTACCAATAAAACATGCCAATGCGCCTTTCACTGTACCTGGCTCCGAGGTACAAACACATTGAGAAAAATAACCAGATTATTGCACCCGCAAGAAAAATCAAAATAATCCTTGACAGCTGTGGGATTTGAACCCACGCCCTCTCCCTTTCATAAGCAGATTATTAGCTTTCTTGAATGAGCGGATTGTTGCTCCCGCAAGAAAAATTAATATAATCCTTGACAGCTGTGGGATTTGAACCCACACCCTTTCGGACCAGAGCCTAAATCTGGCGCCTTAGACCACTCGGCCAAACTGTCTTATGGGTTAGATAGTTATGGAAATATACATTTTCTAGGTTTTGTTAACACTTTCGTTTAAAGGTGAGAATGGAATCAATCTTTCAAATTATGGGATTATTATGATTAATTATTTTTAAATTAACTTAATATATATGACTAGAATGATAGAGAAAAAGTAGGTATTGACTCTTTTCTTCTTTTTTTCTTTTTTCTCCTTTTTTTTCTTTTTCTTTTTCTTTTTTCTTTTTTCCTTTTTTTTTTTTTTTTTTTCCAAGCCGAAAAAGGCAGTATTTCATTTATATCAGAAATATAAACATTGACAAAATATCAACACCTCATGAGAAGCATATAAGATCTTTTACCCCAGGCACATGCCAGGAATAATACACGAAAAAGTTCCACATATATTTGTCCAAAACCTCCCATTGAACAGCATAGTCCAAAACCACCCAATAAACAACATCATGACTAAACTCCTTATTAAACCAGAACAGCTATGGCGAAAAACACAGCCCATAGCCAAGCACAAAAACCCATAAAAGAAAACAAGATCTGGCATACAGCGCCCATCAACTGAGGATTGAAGGCACAACCTGCGATCACTAGAAAAACAAAATTAGCAGAAGAAAACCTTCAGCAACCTGGAATATTGTCAGAGCTCTCATGAAACAAAACCAGAGGACCGAAACAAGGATTAGAAATCAGGAGGAAGAAAATCCTGAATGGAGATAACGTTGCCCTCAAAGGAAACCTGCAAGAACCATAAACCTGGGGCCACCCGGAGACCTTTTTTGGATAAGCCATCTGCAACCTGATTAAGATCCCTCTTGATATGACAAATGGACGCCCCTTTTGATCTATTCCAGAAAAAATTAATCCTCTCAATCCATCCCAAGAGCTGCAGATTTCTAAAAGAGTTCTTACCACAGAGACTATCTACCAAGACCTTTGAATCACCGAAGATGGAAACACCCTGAAGATTGAGAAAAAGGCAAAAATGCAGGAGACCAGCAAGGGCCATTGCTTCCGCCTTACTGTTTGAGCCACTGCCTCCGTTCCAGAACAGCTGAAAATTACATGTTTCATTTACCACAATATGAACCCCGCAGCCACATTGGCCCTCCTGCTCAGCCCCATCGAAGAAAGCTCTCGGCATGACAGATAGGTCCTGCTGAATCCCACATTCTTTTTGGAGAGGCATCTTAGGAGGACTTTGCGGGATTGATTCAAAAATAGAAGAGATGGAGGAAAGAATTTCCAAGAGATGGGGGATCTTACCATTGAAGATAACCTTATTACGCCATTTCCATATGCACCATACCGCAATGATGAATATTGATCTCCAAGTTTTCTTTTGAAGACAGCACCATAAGAATGCATCAATCGTCGAAGAAAGAGATGGGAGCTGGACACCATGGGCATGCTCCAAATTCCTCCATAAAAGACGAGTCTTCTTGCAGGCAAAGAAAAGGTGGAAATTGGATTCTTCCTCAGCCCAACAGATGGGACAAACACCCGGCCCCTGCCAACCACACTTCCTTAAGTTATCCCAAGTAAGGTTCCTGTTGTGAAAAGCCAGCCAAGAAAACAAAATCATCTTTAAGGGACATCCTGTTTTCCATAGAATGGACGGAAAGGGCGGATTGAGCAGCGAAGGAGCTTTGCTTATCAAGTCTTTATAAACATCCTTAACTTGGACCTGATATAAAACCTTAGAACTTCTCCAGGTGAGACTATCATGTTCCTTTGAACGAAAGATTCCACAGGTTCTGAGACACAGTTTAATATTGTCCCACAGAGAGGCAATGTCTGCTGGCATCTGCAAAAGATCAGCTTCCTTCCATTGGGGAATGGGACCGTTCCAATCTGCAATGAGGTTTTCCCAGTAAAAAATACCAGATATGTGGAAAAAATTTAGCAAAGGAAATTGAATCTCAATCACATCAGGACCGCCTATAAAATAGTCTTTTCCAATGAGAATATCTTTGCCTGATTGAAAATGCCAGGATAAATTTTCCAGAAAAAACATGCCAATTTTTCGTAAGCTTTGCCATATTGGCGATCCTCTTGGAGAGCCCAGTTGCTTTCTTCTGAGCCAATGTGCCAGGCTCCTCCTTCTTAGGTATTTGCCTCGAATAATGTAGCTCCACGGCCCATCCTCAAACACTCCTCTCCATAGCGACCTGCACAGTAATGCCTTGCCGAAAGATTTCAAATCTAAAAGGCCCCAGCCTCCGAGTACCTTTGGTTTGGATAAATTGGCCAAGGAAGATAGATGATATTTTTTCCCCGCTGCACGGTCTCCCCAAATAAAGCTCGCCGTGAGCTTATTCATTGCCGAAATAATGCTAGCAGGGATGGCAAATAAATGTGCCCAATATACCATCATCTGATTTAACACCGACTGGGCAAGGATTACTCTGCCTCCAAGAGAAAGATATCTGTACTGCCAGCCGGAAATTCTCTTATGGTATTTGTCTAAGATCCAACCCCAGTCCTCCTTTTTGTACCCTGCGGCTTTAAGCTGAAAGCCCAAGTATTTCAGCCCACGCCCGATAGGATGGGCATTGATTCCAAACAACTCCGACAGCCAATCGATCATCTCCTGGCTCGAGCTGTTGTGAAAAAAGGCAGACTTTTCAGAATTGATTTTGAGACCTGTTGCTTTTTGAAAATTATCCAAAATGACGAAGAAGCATGCCCAAGTAATCTTGCATAGCATTCCGAATAATATGATATCATCAACAAACAGGTTGTGAGATATCGAGATTCCTCTGCAAACTTTAAGCGGAAAAGCTCTGGACTCTTCAACAGCTTTATTTATGTGGAGACTAAGAGTATTCATTGCCAGAATGAATAACAGAGGCGATAAGGGGCATCCTTGTCGGAGTCCTCTGGATGCAGAGAAGAAAGGGGAGGGGATTCCATTTATGATCACCGAGAAATTCACCCTCTCGACACACGCCATTATCCAGTTTGTCATACCAGAATTAAGGCCGATTTTTACCAATAAGCATCTGAGGAATCCCCAATCAAGGCAATCATATGCCTTTTGGAGATCAATCTTAAGAATGGCTGCATTCCTTTTCCTTTTCTCAATAGTAAAGAGTCCTTCCTGTGTGTTTGCCACTGCATCCTGTATATTCCTCCCTTTTAGAAATGCATGTTGTTCTGATGAGATATGCATAGATAAGTAATCTTTTATCCTTTCTGCGATTATTTTCGCAATAATTTTATAAGATATGTTGCGATTATTTATAAATGTAATTTTAAAATTATGAGAACTTAAGTTAGTATATTATAAGTATTGGGTGGAGTTGGGACAAGATAAGGGAAATTGACTTTGTTAGCCCATATTTTATTATTTTTATTTAAAAATGTAATTTTAAAATTATGAAAAAATAAGTTAGTATATTATAAGTATTGAGTGGAGTTGGGACTAGAGAGAGGGAATTGACTTTGTTAATCCATATTTTATTATTTTTATTTAAAAATGTAATTTTAAAATTATGAAAAATGAAGTTAGTATATTATAAGTATTGAATGGAGTTGGGACAAGACAAAGGAAATTGACTTTGTTAATCCATATTTTATTATTTTTATTTAAAAATGTAATTTTAAAATTATGAAAAAATAAGTTAGTATATTATAAGTATTGAGTGGAGTTGGGACCAAGAGGGAATTGAATTTGTTAATCCATATCTTATTATTTTTATTTAAAAATGTAATTTTAAAATTATGAGAAATTAAGTTACTCTATTATTATTTTTATTTAAAAATGTAATTTTAAAATTATGAGAAATTAAGTTACTCTATTATAAGTGTTGAGTGGAGTTGGGACAAGGGAAATTGAATTTGGTAACCCATATTTTATTATTTTTATTTAAAAATGTAATTTTAAAATTATGAAAAAATAAGTTAGTATATTATAAGTATTGAGTGGAGTTGGTACTAGAGAGAGGGAATTGACTTTGTTAATCCATATCTTATTATTTTTATTTTAAAATGTAATTTTAAAATTATGAAAAATTAAGTTAGTATATTATAAGTATTGAGTGGAGTTAGGACAAGATAGAGGGAATTGGCTTTGTTAACCCATATTTTATTATTTTTATTTAAAAATGTAATTTTAAAATTATAAAAAAATAAGTTAGTATATTATAAGTATTGAGTGGAGTTGGGACCAGAAGAGGGAATTGAATTTATTAATCCATATCTTATTATTTTTATTTAAAAATGTAATTTTAAAATTATGAAAAATTAAGTTAGTATATTATAAGTATTGAGTGGAGTTGGGACAAGATAGAGGAGGGATGTAGACTATGAGGTTTATGGGAGGTTATAAAAAATGGTATCTAATAAAAATTAAAAATAGTTAATAAAAAATAAAGGTATATGTTATGTTATATAAATTTATTAAGTGAAGACTTTAATTTGAGAAAGGTTTAAAAGTTGAGATGTTTTTAAAAGTTGTTATTCAACTTGGATCACTTTAGTTACTTCATATTGCAAAGAAATGTTGAATAATACCACCAAATTATCAGGTTGTTTTATTGGCTTTAGGAAAGTTTTTGACAAAGTGCACCCATAATTAACATTTGTAATATATTAAAAGAGTTAAAGGTTTCTTTTGACTTAAGAGTTGTTGCAATAAGGTTGCATCTAAATGATATTATTAAGTTTATGAACATTGAGTGTTGGTTGAAGTATATTAAATGTAATATAGGTTTAAGCAAGGTTGTGTTGTATCTCCTACATTTGTTAACTTTTACAATGATGAGTTAGAAGCATGTTTGGAAGAAGTAGGTTGTGCAAGCACTATTCTAGTTGGGATAGTGATCACCCTTCTTCTTTACATTGATGATATTATTCTTATGTTGAGGTGTCACTCTAATCTCAACAAGTATCAAAGTATTCTCAAGGATTTTGTTTCATCATAAGTATGTTAATAAAAACTTACAAAATAAAGGTTATGATAATCAAATAAGAAAATATCACTTATGTTAATTTTGTGTACAGCAATACTAATTTGAGGGAAATTAAATCATATAAATATATGAGAGTTTACCTTCACCATATGACCATTAACCCCTAGTTTGTGTGAATGCATTTTTGACATTTGTCTATTAAATTTCTATTACTCAGTGGGATTATGAGTTATGATGTAATAATGGAAAAATAAGGGTTTGAAATGTAAGATGGGGATTTTAATTTAAATAGAGAGTGAAATTATGGGATCCATTTATTATTCACCTCCATAAAGCACTATATATTGAGGGTTTTAATGATTGGTTGACCATGGGTCTTACATTTTGTATTGGTGCCATTTTTCATTGTAATAAGGTTGTGGGTATATGAGGGAGTCAAATCACGAAGAGAGTTATACTCCCTTGCCCACAAAGAGAAAGGGAGGCATAAGTGCTAAGTGATGTAGAAATTATTCTTAAGATAATAGTATAACACATACTAGAAGATTTCTTGTGTTTATTTATGGTTTATGTAGGTGTGTTATTTTTATGATATTGTTTATTACTATTATGTGAAAGCTTATTGGTTGCATTTGGGGCTTCTATATCTTAAAAGGAAATGTACAAATAATGCCAAAATTTTGCACCATTCAAAAATAGGATATGCGGTATTCCCTCCATGGAAAGGGAAAAATGTTGTGGGAATGATATTGCTTCAAGAACCTAAACATAAGCAATATTTTTGCACCTATAGGAAGGTTCTAGAGTGTTTCCATGGACCAATGATTGCTTTCTTCACTTCATAATCCTACATTGCTTCTTGTGCTCAATAATGCAATAATAATTTAGATTTGCTTTAGGAATCATAGGTATGATGTACTGTGGTCCTCTTTGAGAATGGTTTTAATTGAATTTACTTCTACCCTTTTCTGCACATCATTGCAACATATTAGTGATTATTTGTAAATCAAGAATTGATAGGCCACTCATTTCACCAACACAAATTATTTTTGGGTTTAACTTTATGATCTTTGATTCTATAACTTATGCAGAGATATATATTCTCTAAATTACTACAAGGCCTCCATTCATTTTTCAATTCTAAGTGCAACTACTCTTAAGGATTAGAGGCATGACCTACTCTCTTGTGTAACCTATACAATTCAACCAACTAATAACATAGTTGAAATTAGTCCAATGAACAACTAGACTTTGCAAAAACTTGGTCACTAAAAAAATCTATCTTTGATGCAACTCCTATGCGTGTATATATCTAGTTAGACTAAATATCTCAAGGTTCTATAGGTTGAGACACCATTATGGTTTAGTGTGTGTTCAATTCAAATTGTAGTGCTTCATCTACATGCATGCAAATATAAGAAGAAGAATCATAAGTCATGTTGAACCCAATACTCAAGTTTCTCATCGACCAAATAGAAGAAGAATTATGGTTATTCTCCTCTTATCAAAATGGTAGTTCTCCTTCAAGGCAATATTATCCAATGCAAAGTTGGGTGCTTCCTGGTTTAAATATTAACTTGAATATACTTGTAATTTATGAACTATAAACTCTACTTACTCTTTAAAATAACAAGCTCTAATTCAAGCTTTAAACACCATTCATCAAAACACACATACATCCATTATATATATGAAATGACATTTATTTAAAACACATATGAAGGGATTTGTATGAACATGGAAAAGGAAAACCAATCCACAAAAACTTAGTGTGTTGCAGATAATATACTCATGAAGACTTGAACTATGAAATACTAACATCAATGAAAAGGGACATAAATTAAAGTACTTTTTGGTTTTTCCTTAACCTTCTCTTGATGGCACATGCTTCCATGAAATCCAATGTCCATTAATGATACAATTGCATGGTTAAAAAGTGTATGCTCAATAATGAAATAATGGGTAGCTCGTCAATGTTATGTATACCCCATATGGGTTGTGTATGGCCTATATAGGAACTCCGATAACTCCATCTGATTTCTACAAGGAAATTTTAATGAAGGAAAGGAATGTGAAACCCTCAATGTTTGCTACATTTGTTGAGGGGGAAGTCTATCTACAACCAATGGTGTAATAGGAAACAAAGGTTAGCTAACATACTCATCAACCAATTATCTTATTATTGCTTACAATCACAATTAGAAACTTAAATATTAACTTTAAAAAAATCAATTAATGGTAGCATTAGATCTTCATCCTTAAAGAAAAGCAAATGGTGGAGAATAGCGAATTGTTGATAATCTTCAATTGTTAAAAGAGAATGAACCACAAAATAGAGTCTTTAAACTACAATTGGGAATGAATTCCCACCATAATAATAAGCAAGTGACAATTGAATATGAAAAAGAGCATCATATCAGACACATATGAGATATTTTGCATGTAAAATCAATCACATAATGAACACAAAAATCTACCCTACAAACCTAAATGGAAAAACAACATTCATTGGTTCAATACTCTTATTTGGGTAGTCTTTGGTTACAATGCAACTCATGGATCTTTTTGCATGCCCTCTCTTTGGTCAGTGATTAGAAAAATATCTTTCAGAGTGAAATTACAAGAAGAAATAAGGAGAGATGGGGTAATGGGAAGGCCAACAAACCTAACCTTTCATTTGCCAATCCTTAGTGTTCTCTCCTACTTTCATTTTATATCATTATTTAATTCTTGTTTTTCCTCTCTTTTATCTCATTTGCTTTTACATTTGTGTTTACTTTAGTATATTATATAATATCACAAAGTTTTGAATTGCACTTAGATACTAACTCTTACAACCATTCATTTGTTTAAATCCAGTTTGGATTAGGTGATGAAGTGTCTTGGTTTGGTGTTAATAAATATTGATATAATCATTAACCTTTTCTAAGATTAATGCAAACTATTATGATCTGAGGCTCAATAATACTTCGATGTCTTAGTTTGTGAGTTGTACATTACCCATTCCCTACTAAGGAGGAAGGTCCCTCCTCTTTAGCAAGTGATCTAATTGGGAAAATTAGTTTGTTGTGATAAATTCCTTTTCAAAATATGTTAAATGTGCTGAAGGATTCATGAGATTAATTGCAAGTTTAAAACATGAGTTTTTGAGTGATTCTATGTAATTTTTATGTGCAAATTAACATAAACAAATGACTGAAAAACAACATATAACAGACATAAACATCACCAATCAATATCACAACAGCACATGATGAAGGAGTTCACCCCTCCTGGGCTACAACTCCTTGGTCTAGCTTCCAATGGCTTGGCCCTCTCTATTATTCTAAAAATTGTGAATACATCAGTTTACAATGCTCAGAAAGCTCTGAAACTTGTTCCAGTGGCTATAGAATGCCCAAAAATGCCCATGTAGCCTCCTTCTGCTCCTGATTTGGTAAAAAACTGAAGAATTTATGGCCTTTCCCAATCTTCTGCTAATCACATCGCAAATTCCATAAACAATATCACAACAGCACATGATGAAGGAGTTCACCCCTCTTGGGCTACAGCTCCTTGGTCTAGCTTCCAATGGCTTGACCCTCTCTATTATTCTAAAAAATGTGAATACATCAGTTTACAATGCTCAGAAAGCTTTGAAACTTGTTCCAATGGCTCTAGAATGCCCAAAAATGCCAATGTAGCCTCCTTCTGCTCCTGATTTGGTCAAAAACTAAAGAATTTATGGCCTTTCCCAATCTTCTGCTAATCACATCGCAAATTCCCCAAAATTCGGCACCATCCTACGAATTTTCCCCAAAACGCATTAATAGAGTGACAATTTCACCGAATATCGAGAAAATTTGTCGGATGCATTAAATGTCCTATAACGCCTTATATCCGAAAAATTTGGGCATGTGGGGGGCCACATACTCGGGGCTAAGGCCAACGGCCCGTCCCCATCGGCTGGGCCCCCGCTCTCCTCCAGTTGGTGGTCGTATGTGGTTGCGCGACCAAGGGTTGGACCCCGTGGGCTAGCCCTACCCTCGAATGATGTGTTTATGAAATTCAAATATATGTCGAC
The DNA here is from genome assembly GCA_031772625.1 of Pinus tabuliformis. Taxonomy (NCBI): domain Eukaryota; kingdom Viridiplantae; phylum Streptophyta; class Pinopsida; order Pinales; family Pinaceae; genus Pinus; species Pinus tabuliformis. Next base: position 424,981,491 of record CM062816.1, read on the forward strand.
AACTTATAATGTTAAGACTCATGTGTATGGCGTATTGGCGGAGGCTTTGGACTTGTGTTGTGAGGTCGCGAGTTCGACCCTCGCTGCTACTACCTAGACTTCAACCCATAATTTTGGTGACCCTTGGGCTATCACATGGTGGCCTCCTATTGGGCCACATGTCAGCCCGTGGTCGGCCACCAATCCAACGAATAAAAAAGGATGATTCTTACCCAATGAGAATGTGCCACTTGGCACAATACGGTTCACCAGAGAATGTTGACTATTCAACCTACCACATGCACCTGCCTAGTCAGCGCCACGTTAACAATACGAATTGATGACTAGGCTGCCAAATTTTTACAAAAATTCTCATGTTTGGGAAAGTGAACAAAACATGATTTTGGGAACATACAGTGTCTGTTTCGTGCGAAACGAGTTGCGCTAGATTTAGGATGACGAGCACAACATGGTCATCTAGGTTCCACACCAATCCAACAACTTTTAATTTTAAGCTATTTTTTGAGCACCTGACCATTCCTCCTCACTAGAAGCCTTTTAGACCCCAAAAGATCACTTTTAGTTGTCTAATAGGTGAGGGTATAGTTCCCTCACCTTTCCAATCTCGATCCATTTGGCCTTTGAAGGATTTGTTCCCTTGAGCCCCACTCGAAGGTAATCCACATTCCCTCGTTTTGAAGACCTTGTTCTTTTGTCAAGAATGGTGTCTTGATGTAGTTCATCAAGGTATTCAGGAGAAAAATCCTCAATGGATGGAATTTGGACATTTTATCCTTAACCTTCAATCAAAGGAGGCTCATACAACCTTAAGTCATCAACATTAACAACAACATAAATTTGCATATATGAAGGCAAATCCAATCTGAAGGCATTGTTATCAATCTTTTCCAGAATTTTGAATGGACCATATCTAATTGGTTTCAGTTTTTTACCTTTTCCTTGGAGCCTCTCTTTCTTAATGTGAAGCCAAACTTCATCACCGACTTGGAACTTGTGATCTACACGATGCTTATCGTGTCTTGCTTTGTACTTGCCTTGGATATTTTCAAATTGTTCTTGAACTCTTTGGTGTACCAATTGGATTTGTTCATTGAACCTTCTTGACTTGTCTATGTCACTATGACCATCAATAACAACATCTTTTCCAAAAATCAAATCCAAAGGAGACTTAGGCAAGTATCCCAAACATGCTTCAAATGGTCATGTTTGAGTTGAAGAGTGCTTGGCTCGGTTGTAAGCGTCTTGAATGTAGTGCAAATGTTCATCCCACAACTTAGGATGTTTTCTGCAATACCTACAGAGAAGATGTATCACTGTCTTGTTCACCACCTCTGTTTGACCATCTATTTGCGATGAAATGTTATACTCTTTTTCAATTTGGTGTCCATGAATCCCCACAAGCTTGACCAAAAATTCCCAACAAAGAGAGAATCTCAATCACTAGTAATGGATGTGGGCAATCCAAAATGCACCCATAAATTATGAAAGAATAACTGAGTAGTTTTTTCAACTATAATTTTATTTTTACATGGCATCAAAATACACATTTTTCTGAACCTATCCACAACTATAGACAAATAATCATGACCTATTTTTAGCAATGGAAGGCCTCCTATAATGATCTGATAATCACCCTATGAGTGACATCAATTAAAGATTTATTGAACAAGGTATTACAAACTCATGTGCTGGTGTGTGTTCTATGTTATTTAAGCAACGAATCGATCAGATTGCCAATACACAGACATTTAAATGGAAAGACAACAAAGAAATATAATAAGCAAATACAAGAACACAAGAAATTAATAAGGAGTTTACCCTATTCTCCAGGGCTAGGTCTCTGGTCTAGCTCTCAGTGGTGGCCTTGTTTTATTGTTTCTTAAGCAGAGAATTATAATGCAGGGACTCAATGTGAGTTCTCCTGAAGCAGGTTTGCTTGGTAGGGTGGTTCTTGGATTCGCCAAGCCACTTGAGTACACAGACTTCTTCTTCCTACCAGCTCTGTGACCTTCTGGTCTACAATGGAGAGCCCAATGTGGTGCTCAGCTCGGACAGATCCTCTCTGGGATGGCTCGGATCTCTCAAGCCTCTGGTGCTCGACGCTGCCTCTGGTCAGCTCGGCCCTCTGTCCTCTTTCTGCTTTTGCTTCAATGTCTTCTTTCTATGTGTTCCATCCTCCTCTCGGGATTCTGATCTCTATGTCTTCTTTCTCTGTCCCTCTCTTTGCCTCTCAGATTGACTTCGACTGTGTATTCTGTCTCTGTTCACGACTTTTAGCCATTCGTTCCAAGACTGTTCGGTTCTTCTTCCACCTCTATCAATTTTCCTTCTGTAGCTGCACTTGGAGTTCCCTGTTCGGCGTCATCATTAGCGCTCAGGGAGTGGCCACATGTCCTCCTCTAAACAACGCCAATCTGCTTCGTCAATTCGTTTCTTCAGTTACATCGTGGAATGAGTTCTTCCTCTACCGTGGCGATCAAACAGACTTCAAATCCTTCTAAATCACGGTTCAAATAATATGTTAAATACATTTTGCATGTATGATTTGTCAACTCCAAGGTTTGTATGGTGATTCATGTTGGGTGTGTGTTATATTCTTTCCACGAATCGTCGTATGTGTGGGGGTGTGCAGCCCCCCTTGTCGGGGGGTTTCAAGGGGGTGGTAGCCCCCCTGTATAGGGTCTAAGGCAATGCCACGAGAATTTTTTTTTGGACACTATATTAGGTGGGCGGACCTACCTATGGTTTTGTGCATGGGTTTTTCACATGGTTTTGGGTATGTTGGTTTTCTGCCCAAGGTATTTTGTAGATCTGATCAAGGGAACTATGGTTATGTTCTAATCTAGGGTTAAAGGATTGGGGTTTATGAATGTTTTGGCATATATATATATATATATATATATATATATATATATATATATATATATATATATATATATATATATATATATATATACATATATATATATATATATGTATTGTAACATTGAAAGGAACATAATGAAAAATCAATCTGGTAGTCCCAGTTTTTGGATCCAGGGGAAAATCTTTGTGTATTTGTTTTGTGTTTCTCGCCATTGTATATTTTCTATTTTTTAAGAATTCGTTTGCAGGTAATTTATGTACAGGGTTAAAACCTACATTTGGTATCTGAATTGCTTCGGTTTCAAGGGGACCTCTTTGCTACTAAGGGGTTTTTCTCAGTCCTGTGGTAAACCCTCTTCAGTGGGAGATCTTCGAGATCGATCCTTGCAGTAAATGAAGATGGTGAGAAGTGGAAAGATAGAGATCAAGAAAATTAATGGTTAGAGTTTTGAGTTTTGGAAACTCAAGATGGAGGATCTGCTAATGTATAAGATTAATGGATCGCGGTAGATCCCCATACTAAACCAAGAAATTTCAACAAAATACTGGGCGAAGTTGGTTTGGAAGGAAAATAGCACAATATGGTTGTGTATCTCATATTTAGTATTGTTGAATGTATCAGGGGAATCTACCACAAAGGATTTGTGGGTCAAGTTAGGGACTTTGTGTCAATCTAAGCATCTCATGAACAAATTTTTCCTGCGAAAAAAGTTGTATAACCTGAGGATGAAGTATGGAGACTCAATGACAAAACATCTGATGCCTTTAATATTGTGGTAAGTCAGTTGTTATCTATTGATATAAATTTTTTAGATGAAAATAAGTGCATCAGTTTGTTTTGTTCTCTACCAGATTCGCGGGATAGTCTAGTTGTCACAATAGGTAGCAATACAACTACCTTGAATTTTGATGAAATAGTCTCATCCTTGTTTTCTGAGGAGATGGGATGGAAAAATATGGAGAGATAGAGTAGAGATGCCTTGTCTATATGAGGACAGTCCCAAAACAGAAACAAAAATAAGTCCTCAAGTGGGAGATCTAAATCTAGAGGAAGATCTAAATCTCTGGGAAAACCTGTAAAGGTATGTTGGAAATACGGAAAGGAAGGGCACTACAAAAAGGACTGTAGACCTAAAGGCCCTAAGAAAGGAAAGGGATTTGATGATGCTCCTTCTACAGAGGCGAAAACCACCTTAGATGAAGGTGGGTATGTTTACTTGGATTCTTCTTCAAGTACACATGCAGATCATGATGCATGGTTGATTGAATCGGGTGCATCCTTTCACATCACTCCCCATAGGGAGTGGTTCTGCGAGTATGAGAAATATGATGGTGGTGATGTCTTCTTATAGGATGAGAGGAAGGCTAGAATCATCGGATGCGAAAAATTCAAGCTGAAGTTGCAAGGTGGAAGGATTAGAACACTTCTGGGTGTTTTGCATATTCATGCATTGGCTAGAAATATGATTTATGTAAGCAAGATGGATGATGTAGGTGTAAAAACAATGTTCGAGAAAGATACCTACAAGATGGTTTAGGGAGCGCTGGTATTAATGCGGGGAGTTTGGATTGGAACTTTGTACAAGCTTCTGGTTAGTACTGTTATGGATGGGTGCAACAATTCTATGGTTCTTGAAAGTGCAACAGAAAATCTAGTGGTCTCTGGAGAAAAGACCATGTTATGGCATTAAAGGCTTGGACATATTGGAGAGAAGGGCCTTCAAATACTTCATAGTAATGGTATGGTAGAAGGTATGTATAATTTATCTATGGATTTGTATTTCTATGAACATTGTGTATATGGGAAGAAAAATCGGGTGAGTTTCCCCTATAGTGCTAAGAGGGCGAAAGGGATATTAGAGACTGTGGACAGTGATGTGTTTGGACCTGTGTCTGTTCCATCACTGGGTAAGTTTGTGTACTATGTATCATTTACAGATGACTTATCAAGGAATACATGGATATATTTCCTCATGAATAAATCTGAAGTCTTTGATAGGTTTAAATAATTTAAGGCTCTGGTGGAAAACCAGACATAGAAGAAGATAAAGGTGTTGAGGACAGATAATGGTGGAGAGTTCTACAAGAAGGAATTTGAAGATTTATATAAGAAGTGTGGTATAGCATGACAAAAGACTACTCTATACACACCTCATCACAATGGAGTTTTAGAAAGAATGAACATGACATTGATGGAAAAGGAAAGAAGCATGCTCAGTGGTGTCTGGTTAGGACAAGAATTCTAGGTAGAGGCAGTGGAGACTGCATGCTATCTGGTTAATAGATCACCTTCATCAGTGTTGGAGGTTAAGTCCCGACATGAGGTATGAATTGGTAAGAAACCATCTCTTTCACATCTGAAGATATTTGAATGTGGTGCATATGTACATGTTCCAAAGGAGAAAAGAACCAAGTTGGAAAGTAAATATGAAAGGTGCATCTTTATTAGGTATAAGGATGGTTTAAAAGGTTACAAGCTTCGAAACCCAAAAACAAGGAAGGTTGTGTACAACCGAGATGTGGTGTTTATATAGGAGAAATATTTTATTAAACATGAACTCCTACCAAAGGAACCTGAGAAGATAAAGTTTGAGCCAAAGGAAGAGAATCAAACTCTACAACAGAACAAGAATCAGAAGATGAAGAGCCACAAAATTCAGCTGTGAGAAGATCAATTCGAGAAAGAAGGAAGCTAGAAAGGTATAGTCCATCCGTTTTTTGTTCAAATTTTGTTTTATCTATTACTGATGATGATCCCAAAACTTTCAGGGAGGTAGTAGATTCAAAAGATGGAAAACTATGGAAAGAGGCCATGGTAGATGAAATGGCATCTTTGGACAAAAATGAGGCTTGGGATCTATTGGAGTTGTCAGCTGGAAGGAAACCCATTGAGCCCGGCCTCCGGAGGACACCTGCCTTATCGAGAGAGAGAAAGTCGGTTACCTGCCTTACCTGTAGGAAGAAGATGAATGCAGAAGGCAAGGTGGAGAAATACAAAGCTCGGTTGGTAGAAAAAGGTTATTCCCAGGTGTCGGGAATTGATTTTAGTGATATTTTTTCTTTGTTGCCAAGGTAGCTTCTATTAGATTAATTTTATCTGTTGATGTTGCTTTTGATTTTGAGGTAGAACAGATGGATGTGAAGACAAAATTTCTTCACGAGGATCCGGAAGAAGAGATCTACATGAAGAAACCAGAAGGCTTTGCGGTGAAGGGAAAGAAAGAACTATTATGTAGGCTAAAAAAGTCTCTATATGGGTTAAAGCAATCACCAAGGATGTGATATTAGAAATTTGATACATTTGTATGAGGACATGGCTTCACTAGAAGAAAAGCATATCACTGTGTCTATTTTAAATTAATCGGTGACTGTGTTATTTATCTAGTCTTGTATGTGGATGATATGTTGTTGATTGGAAATGACAAAGAAATTACCTAGGGTTTGAAGACCCAATTGTCCTTCGAATTCGACATGAAGGATCTTGGTGCTGCAAACTATTTTTTTGGCATGAAAATTAAACGAGATCAAGCAAAGAGGAAGCTATGTTAAATCAGAGGAAGTATGTCGAGACAATAGTGCAGAGGTTTAATATGCAGATTAGTAAACCGGTGAAGGTTCCTATTCATGTAGGTGTAAAGTTATCTATTGAATAGTGTCCCAAGACACGAGAAGAGGAAGAGGACATGTCCCATGTTCCATATGCAAGTGCAGTCGGTAACCTTATGTATGCAATGGTATGTACTAGACTAGAAATTGCACATGTAGTGGGAGTATTGAGAAGGTTTATGTCAAAATCAGGGAAGGAGCATTGGACAACATTGAAGCGATTTTTCAGGTATTTGCATGGCACTAGTGATTACGGTTTGTGCTACTGAGGAAGAACATGATTGGATAAAGTTTTAGACATTCGTGGCTTTGTTGATGCAGACTCGGTTGGAGATTTGGATTAGAGAAGATCTACAAGTGGGTATGTGTTTAACATAATTGGAGGTTCAGTCAGTTGGTTGAGAAAGAGATAGTCTATAGTGGAACTTTCAACTACAAAGGCAGAATACATGGCATCAACCCATGCAAGCAAGGAAAAAGTTTGGTTGCATAGATTGTGTTCAAGTATGGCGTTAGTACAAAAAGCTATAAGGATAAGATGTGACAACCAAAGTGAAATTTTCCTGGCAAAGAACCCTGCTTATCAATAAAAGACAAAGCACATTGATGTTCAGTATCACTTTGTGAGGGATATGGTTAAGGACAAAAAGGTGTTGCTGGTAAAGGTGGACGCTTTGAAGAATGTTGCAGATGCATTGATGAAGTCTGTGAGCACTGAGAAGTTTTCTTGGTGTATATAAACAATGGATGTTGCAGGGATGGACCAACGACTAAGCTCTCATATGACCCCCTATGTGGAAAAGAAAACAACAAGTGGGGGAATGTTGGGTGTGTGTTATATTCTTTCCATGACTATTCACGCACGCGGAGGGGTGCAACCCCCACTATTGGGGGTTTTCAGAGGGGCGGTTGGTGAGCTCCAGTATTGTAGCAATAATGCTACAACTCCTGGGGCTTCCTGTCTCTCATTTTATCAACCCGGTAGTTTGTACAAACTTGGAAGCGACGGTGCTGTATGCACAAGTACTAGCTCTTGTCGCAGCTGTCACTTGGTCAGCTGGCACAAGTCCGCTAGGGCTCAAGCCAACTTCTATAGGCTCACAGAAGAAGCTTTATCAATGATGGACGAAAGCTAACTCAGAGAAAACTACTCTACTTGGCGAAAATGATCTGAAAGCAAATCAAAGCATGTAAACCTAGGAAACCCTAATTTAACTAGTCTAACCTCTATACTGCAAGGAATGTGAAGGAAACTTCTACCAATGCTGCTGTTACCTCTAATAAGTGGAAATGCATGGATCTAAGCTGTTTGCATCATAAAAGGCATGTTTTTGTATTTTCCCTTTAAATGTGTGGAATGATTGTGATTGTGTGCTAATTAGGGTTTGGTTGTGCAGATGGGATGGAGAAGGAAGGAAAGCGTGGGACAGGTTGGGAAGGCTAGGGGAGGTCCCTAAGGATCCTTAGCATCCATCCACAGAGGTTCCTCGCATTCAGATGCTCAGCAACCGAGAGAGTGGCCTCCTACAGGATGGCTGTGGAAGATCCTACAGGATACTCTGTTTTCTACAGGATGTCTACAAATGGCTACAGGATGACCTACCGTGAGTGGTTGGAGTGATGGAGGAGTAATGGAATGGTAGGGGGAGATGTGCAAGGTGGGGATGAGGCTAGTGATGGATGTAGAAGTGAAGGAATGGGATAGGGAGTGAATGTAGGGAGTAGGTTGGAAGATGGAGGACTAGGTCAACAACGAGGGCTAGAGAATGGAGCTATGCGAGGAGTGAAAGTCTTTGGAGAGATAGCAGAGCGGAGTGAAGGTCGAGAAGATGTGTGTGCATGTGTGATCAAGGTGGAGGAGAAGGTAATGGGCCGAGATGGAGAAGTGTGAATGTAACAAATGCTTAGGATTGTTATCAAACCGAAAGTGCATCAACCTAACTACCTGTGCTCATAATTCAATGATCAACAATCAAAAACGCGAAGGAGAATGTGCATGAAGCTGTGGTAAAGGAGTGCAGTGCATGAGTGGATGACAAGGAAGCATCTAACGTAACAGTGACTGTATTGCAGCAATCATCAAGTGAAGAAATGCGTGTTTTTGGTGGCTAGCTATGGGCTGCACCCCAATCTTCAAGAAAGATGGCAGTGAGTCCTAACAGCCTTTTTGTTGGAGCTCCAATGGACTCTATCTATCCTCTGCTACACTAAACAACTGTAAACAAACTCACCATAAGCAAATCCTATCTACTCATGAAAAAGACCAACTCAACAACCTGTAATTCGAATTGCATGTACAAATGAAAAGCTCAAAGTGCTGGAAATGAAATGGGAACAACACTACAGCAGAGGGGATCTATGGCTCTCAGGTTGGGCCCTAACCTGAGAGCTATAGTCTCCTTAAGAAACTCAGAACTAGATCACAAACTGTCTTCTTTATTCATAATCTGATATCATGCCAAATTGGCTTACAAAAGAGAACGAAACTTGAGTTGTGCTCCAAAATTACAATAGTAACACGAGAGTTTCAACAACCTAACCAAGGCTAAGGCCTCTATACTTATACAAAACGATGCTCCAACAAGTATCCATGATTCTAGGAGCTCGACTGTTCAATCTATAGTTTAACTGCTAATCCTGTAGGATGATCATAAATGTTGTTTCCTGTAGAGCAGTTTTGAACTGTTGTTCCTGTAGAACAGCTGGCCGTGTATTAAGCTCGGAGGGAGGATGGAGTGGGGCTCGGAGTTCTTGGTGAGGATCCCGAGGAATGTCCCCCAAGACCGTGGACAACCTCTCCTTACGTCAGCAATGCCAACTCGTTGTCTCCTTGCCACCTTTTCGTTGTCTTTTGCTCCCTTTTAATGCCAAAACCTGGAACCACAATGCATTAGCTACGTAGATAAAGTGCCTATCCTTTCTCCTACAAACAACATGAATAAACTAAGAAGTGTATGCATAAACAATAAAAATGAATGGTTTGAGCAAGCAAAATAGGCCAAAATGAGCCCAAATTGTACCAAAATTGGGGCTCATCATCACCCCCCAGCTGAACCATTTGCTCATCCTTGAGAAACCTTGCCCTTGCTCCTCGTCCTTGGCCGAGGACTCGGGACCGGAACAGGCTGTTTCTTTTCTGCTTTTGATGGCCTTGCCTTTTCTGCCCCTGATGGTGATGAGGGTGATGCTTCCTTCCCTTTTTCTATTTCTTTGAGTCGGGCTTCAGAAGGCGACTGGCCTATCTTTCGTGTCCAGGAAGTTATTTTTGGGCTCCCCTTTTCGGGGGTAGCTGATGGTTTAGAGGGGGTTCTTGCATTGGGTGAAGTAGGTATGTCCCCTGAAGTGGTATGGCCGCTGGGTGAAGGCTCTGGCTTGCTCGGGGACATCCTCTTGCTTCTCCTGGCTTCAGGTGGCAGAGGGGTCTCCCTCTCCCTTTTCTCTTTCGGTTTTGGAGGTGTGCTGAGGGCAGCCAGTGCCGCTGCTGCCTCCTTATCGAGGATGTCAGCCTTCTCTTTCTTGTGTTTTGCTCCCTCAGAGCTCCTTGTAGAGGGTCCCTCCTTTTTTGATTTCAGGCTTCCTGTGGAAGACCCTGCTTTGCCCGCTTCCGGGCCTCCTGTAGAAGATTCTTTCTTTGTCTTCGGGCTCTCTACAGGAGGCTGTTTCGCAATGACCTTCGGGCCTCTTGTAGAAACCCCTCTTTCCAGCCTTGTGATTCTTGTAGGAGCCCCTGTCTCTGTCTTCGGGCTTCCTGTAGAAGCCTGTGGTTGTACTGTCGGGCTTCCTGTAGAAGCCTTTGTCTCCGTCTTTGGGCCTCCTGTAGAAGCCTGTTTTCCAACAATTTTCGGGCTTCCTGTAGAAGCCTTGGTCGTTGCTCTTGGGCTTCCTGTAGAAGCCTGCTCCTTACTGATCTTCGGGCTTCCTGTAGAAACCTTTGTCTTTGTTTTCGGGTTTCCTGTAGAGGCCTGAGTTTGCGTTTTCGGGCTTCCTGTAGAAGCCTGTGATTGCGTTCCTGCAGATGCAACTCTCACCACCTTCTCTTGCCTTGCTTCGTGGCTTTTGCGTTTGGCTTTGACTGTAGAAGCTGACAAGGTGCTTGGGCTGGCAGGGGCCACCTCAGCTTTGACTGCCCTGCTTTTCAACCTCTGTTCCCTTGCTGATAGGATGGGGGTGTCCTCTTTGACTTTGTCATCTTTTCCCTCTTCCTTCTTCTTTCGTTCCTTTTTCTGTGCTGGAGCCAGAACTTTTTGGCTTTTTCCTTTCTTACTCCCGGCTGCTGGCTCTTCTTCTTCTCCGTTAGAGGATTCCGCTTCTTCAAGCAACATTTTTATGTTCCCCGTTCTGGATAAGTTCCTAAATGATTCCCAAGCGAGGGGGACTTTATATGAGCGGAGAGCATCCTCCACGAGGAGCTTGACTAGCCCATGGTGGGCTATCTGGTCTGGAATTCCGTCCTTGAGCTTGGTGGAACACTCCATTAAGGACTGTAGTAGAAAGTAAGGAATGCTCAACCTCTGTGCTGCAGGGAGGTCAATCTGGTGTCTTAGTTCGTTAAGCAGCCTGAAGTGATACACATATACAATGCTATATTGACCCTCACAGGTGATATATTTCATAATTTGTAAACTGACTTCGTTCCATGGCGGCAACAGGCTTGCCCTTTTGACTCCATTTTTGTCTTCGGTGAATGACTCTTCCGGTGGGAAGAACTCCTTCTTTGCTTGCTGGCTCATCTTCCGCTCTTCTTTGTCCCACGGCAGACCCATGGGCAGCTCTGTAATCCGACTGATATGCTCTGGGGTGAGTTCGAGGCTGAGACCTCTGAAGGTTACCGTGGCCAATGTCTGTGATTTAGGCTGCAGAGCCTGCAAAAATTCCTCGGCTACTTCATCATCGTAGCCCTGTAGTTTATCACAGAAAGGCATCCATTGCGCTCTAGTGAAGAGCTCAACCACTGCCGGGTTTCTCCTTAATGCATTTGAATTAGTGGGCGCTCGCCTGATAAACCCGCCAGGCATGATGAACACAGTGGTTTATACCAGAGGTGGTGGATACACAGGAAATTCGGTCTTAAAGACAGAACATGCAATGAATTTTCAGACCACAGTTGATTATATAGCTATCCTGTAGGAGCGATAGTATAGGCACGACAATCCAATTTTTTTATGACCAGCTGGTGAAAAAAATGACTTTGCCACCTTTGGAAAACAATTGCGGAAGGAGTTGCAGGGTTACCTCTTTTCTGCCACCTTTTTTCCGTGAAGACTTCACCTTCCTGTAGAGCCGCGTTCCTGTAGAAACTGCTTCCTGTAGGACGGCGTTCCTGTAGAAACTGTTCCTGTAGGAGCAGTGCGCAGGCTTCGGGAAGAGCTTTAGTTGGCTGGCGGTCGAGAGGTACTTTACCAGCGTTCAGGTAGCCGAGAGCTCGGCGTATCAACATGCAGAGGTAAGCAGAGGATCGACTCGAGTTTTGAAGTGAGGTTGATGGAGATACACGCTTAATCGAGCCGATTAGATTTTGAATCGGCGCAGCTCGTGGCGCGGGGGTGAGCTGTCCCCGCCGGACCGTTGGGTGACGTCACCCATCATCCGCCTGCACATTCGTTTGTTGCCGCATTCATTCCCACAGATCTGCCGCCGCCCTTTTCGGTTAAACTTCACTTCTCGGTTGACGGGACTGATCTTCACGTGCTTGCTGCATGTTTCTTTCGTCGTGGCTGCCACCTCGTCCTCTGACTATCCCTTTACTAACCGACGTGGCCAATCACTAGCCTTTAGGCCGCTCAACCATTCACCTTTATGCCATGCAAAACAAATCGAAGTAATAATCATGCAGTTTGATGGAGAGAAGGATTAGAACACTTACCTGCGCGCGGCTGCACATGATTCCCAGTTTTTTGAGCGATGGATCTACCTGCCGCATGTGGCTGCACATTCCTGTAGGCTCGTGGTTACAGGATGCTGGCGATGGAGTGAATGGTTCTGCGTTCATGCGCCCGTGTTTGATCTCAGATGGCGGTGCTGTGAATAGTCTTCACTTGAGCAGGTTGAACTGTTACAGGATCCCCGCGAGGGGTCTTGTCACCGTTCTTTCTCCTCGGGTGTATGCTGCATGCTGGCGGTTCTGGCTTCTCGATCACGATCCCAGCGCTTCTGATGTATCAACGTGGATGTGGTATGGTTCTCGGTGCCTAGTTTTTCTTTGACAGATGCTTTCTCACGAGAACTGATTACTTTGTTGTGCTGCTGCAGGGATCTTGGTTGCATGGCGACGAGGATGGTGGAGGACGATAATGGCAATGTTCAGGGGTGCCATCATTGGCATGCATGCATTCAATCCACTCCTCAGTCGCTAGATCTTCATTTGAAATACATTTCGGCCATCGTAACCTTCTACAGGAAGTTTCCTGTAGAACACAGAGCTTCCTGTAGAAAATTGGCACTCTCCTGTAGAAGATCCGCGTCTTCCTGTAGGAAGACTGTCTGTTCCTGTAGAAAAACTGTATCCTCCTGTAGAAGATCCAAAGCATGATAATAATTGCACATACCTTAAAAACATTGTTGTTCTTGGAGGAGGTGTTGATGACATCCTTTGCTAGCATGATGAAGGCCCCTGGCTTGGAGTGGAGAGGCTTCTTCTCCTCCATAGAACATCTGCATGCAAACCTTTTATGGTGTTGATTGCTTTTTCCTTTTTTTTTTTTTTTTCTTTTTTTTTTTCTTTTTTAGAAAGACAATAGGAGCGCCTCAATGAGGTTTTCACCCCTACTGCCTGCCTTGGGCGCCTCAGAGAGGTTTTCACCCAAGGATCTTTATTTTTCTCTCTTTTCTTTTTCGAAAGACAATAGGAGCGCCTCAATGAGGTTTTCACCCCTACTGCCTGCCTTGGGCGCCTCAGAGAGGTTTTCACCCAAGGATCTTTATTTTTCTCTTTTTTTTTTTTTTTTTTGTGTTTTAGATCCTTCAGGGTATGCCCAAAGTGGAGGCAGAACCCTTCTCTATGACCAAAACAGATTTCTCCATAGTGCTGATAAACTCTTGTCTTGAGAGAGGTCTTTTGTAGATCTTCAATCGGTGCCCATTGACAAGCATGGGAATGGCTTCCTCATCAATGGTTCGAATGAGGACTGATCCGTTGTCATGGCATTGTTCCACCACATATGGTCCTAGCCATCTGGTCCTCAACTTCCCCTTGAAATCTTTGAATCTGGAGTCATACAACAAGGCCCAATCTCCCGGCTGAAATTGATTGTCATGGAGATGTTGGTCATGCCACACCTTCCTCTGAAGTTGAACCACTTCTGAGTGAAGGAGGGCCTGCATGTGGTGCTCATCCAGTCCATTCAGCTGCAATAACCTTTCTTGCTGTGCATGGCTGAGATCTAGGTCTAGCTGAGCTGCCATCCTCAAAGTGTTATACTCAAACTCAATGGACAACAAAGCTTTCTTCCCATAGACCAGCTCATAAGGTGTGAAGCCGGTGGTGGTCTTCCAAGTGGTGTTGTAAGCCCATGTGGCCTTAACTAGGCGATCTGCCCAGTCTTTTCTGCTGCTGCTCACCACTTTGGTCAAGATCCCTTCTAATGCTCTATTGGTGACTTCCACCTGCCCATTTGCTTGAGGATGATAGGGGGTGGAAGTCCTATGCTTGATCTTGTGATGAGCTAGTAGATCTTCAACCAAGTTGGATGTGAACTGGCTCCCTTGATCGGTCACCAGCTCCCTTGGGTAGCCAAACTTGTAGAAAATGTTCTCTCTTAAGAACTCGACCACCTTCTCTTCTGTTGTTGCTTTGATTGCTTTAGTCTCTGCCCACTTGGTCAAGTAGTCAGTACACACAATGATGTAGGATCTCTGCCTCGAAGAGGGATTGATTGGACCCACAAAGTCCATGCCCCACTTCTCAAATGGCTCAAGAGTCACTTGAGGTTGGAGAGGCATCTCATCCCTTTGGGTAGGTTTCCCCATTCTTTGGCATTGGTCACACTGGCTGACATATCTTCTGACATCTTGATGAAGTGTGGGCCAATAGTAGCCTGCCTGCAGGATCTTGAAGGCAGTTCTCTTTGCTGCAAAATGTCCTCCACAAGGCCCATCAGGACAGGTGAGGAGAATGTCAAAGACTTCCTCCTCCCTTACACAACGCCTTAAGATCTGATCAGGGCCAAGCTTGAACAGGTTGCCCCCAATCCAAGTGAATGAGGAACTTTTTCTGATGATTTTGCTCTTCTCCTTTGAAGAGAGGTGCGGAGGAAACTGAGCTGAAACAAGATAGTTTGCTATATCAGCAAACCATGGAGAGAGTACTGAAATAGCAAATAGATGCTCATCAGGCATTTGGTCATCCACCGTCTCATCTTCACCTGCAGACAAATCCAATCTAGATAAAAAATCAGCAACAACATTTTCTCTTCCTGGTTTATCAACAATGGTTAGATCAAACTGTTGCAATAAAAGTAACCATCTAATAATACGAGCATTCACATCTGGTTTATTCATCAAATATCTAATAGCAGCATGGTCAGTATGTACAAATGTTTGATATCCGGTAATGTAATGACGGAACTTGTTTAGTGCATGGACTACAGCTAAGAACTCTTTCTCGGTTACAGTGTAATTCAGCTCAGCTTTGGACAATTTCTTACTAACGAAGTAAATGGCATATGGAAGTTTTTCCTCAATTTGTCCTAAAGCTGCCCCTATGGCTTTGTTTGAGGCATCAGTGTGGATGTGGAAAGGTAGGGCCCCGTTTGGACCTCTCAAGATTGGTGCTGACACCAACTTGTCCTTTAACTCATTCAAACTCTTCTGACAAGCGTCAGTCCACTTAAACTCCACATCTTTTGCCAACAAGCCAAACAATGGCGAGGCGAGCTTGCTGAAGTCCTTAATGAATCTCCTGTAGTATCCCGCTAATCCCAAAAAACTCCTAACATCCCTTACTTTTTGAGGAGGTGGAACCCTCTTGATGAGAGCAATTTTGTTAGGATCCACCTGCAATCCTTGGGAAGAAATGGTATGGCCTAACACTGTCCCTTCAGTCATTAGGAATTCACATTTCTCAGGGCTAAGGGACAAGTTCATCTCGATGCACTTGGTTAGGACCTTTCCCAAGTTGGACAATGCTTCCTGGAAGTTGGCCCCATAAGGGGTAAAGTCATCCATGTAGATTTCCACTGCATCATGGACCAACTCCGAGAAGATGCTCAAGACAGCTCTCTGAAAAGTAGTAGGAGCATTGCATAGCCCAAAGGGAAGGACTCGGTAGGCAAAGGTACCCCAAGGACAAGTGAAGGTGGTCTTATCTTGGTCTTCCGGGCTGATTTGGATTTGATTGTACCCGCTGAACCCATCCAGGAAAGAGAAGAACTTCTTTCCTGCCAGTCCATCCAACACTTGATCTATGAAAGGTAGAGGGAAATGGTCTTTCTTGGTAGCTTTGTTCAGCTCCCGGTAATCTACACAGATCCTCCACTTCCCATTCTTCTTGGGAACCAACACTAGAGGGGACACCCATTCACTATCTGAGATGGGGTAGATGAATCCGACATCTAACAGTTTTTGAAATTCTTCCTTGACAATGTCTTTAAGGGCTGGATTCATTCTCCTCTGCGGTTGCCTAACCGGTTTACAGTCCTCTTTGATGTATATATGATGAGTACAGACCGAGGGATGGACTCCTTTCATCTCCTTATAGCTCCAAGCAAAAGCATCTAAGTGGCTGGCCAACAGGTTTCACAGCTCCTTTTCCTGAGAAGGAGATAGGGAGGAGCTGATTTTCAATGCTCTCTCAGGGCCGAACTCCACATTCTTAACTCTGGGAGTGACAGGGTTGGTTGTACAAAGATCCACTAAGGTGCTGGCTTGGGCATCCTCCACCAATTTTTCTAAAGGTAGTGCACTGGTAGGTGGGTTTTGGATCAAGTTCTCGATCAAATCATCCTCGGTTGGGGGATTTCTTCTATTGGTTTCTATGGTACATAGAGGTGCTAAATACACCTCGTCTTCTTCTCCTTCTTCCAACCAGAGTGGTAAGTCATGCTCTAAAGAGGGTTGGGCAGGAGGGTATAGGACAAGTTGCTTGGACATAGGACCATTTTTGATGGTCATATTTCCAGCACGACAACTGATATAGGCATCTGCAGTGGCTAACCAAGGCCTTCCCAAAATGAGGGGATATCCAGTAAGCTTTGCCTTTGGTTGCAGAACCAGGAAGTCTGCAGGATACTCCCAAGAGTCAATAGAGACCAAGACATCCTCCACAATTCCTTCGGGAGTCATAGTGGAGCGATCTGCTAATTGCAGTACTGTCGAGGTCTTCCTCAAGGAACCTTGAAGATTGAGCTTGCACATGGTATCCCTGGTCATTACATTAATGGCAGCCCCCAGATCAATCAGGGTGTGGGGTATGATGGTGCCATTGATGTGGACATCTACTACAGGACTTCCAGGATCTAAGTACTTTGGGCAGATGACTTGTCCTAGCATAAGGTCAGACAGTTGTCCTATGACATTGATAGTTGAAGCATCTTTCTTCCGTCTGCCTGGATGTTTGAAACACTTCTCCTTAACCAGCTTGTTATAGATTGGCACATCCTTGATGGCCTGGAGAAGGGGTATCTTCACACACAACTGCTTGAGCTCTCCCAGAAGCTCATCTTCCTCCGGGTTGGGTTGTGTGGTGGCTGTAAGTCTCTCAGGAAAGGGTGGAATAGGCTTTGGTTCACTTTCCTGATGGTCTTCCTCCTCCTCTGGGGGAGGAGGTTGGCGATCTGGAAGAGTCTTTCCAGATCTAAGATTGATCTCCTGGATCTCCACAGCATAGGTAGGGCATGAGGTCTCCCCAGTATATACCTGCTGAGCCTGTCTATTGTTGGGGTTCGGGTTCGGTTGAGCAGGCATTTGAGGTTGCCTTGGAGGAGCAGGAGGTAATGGTTGTGGCTGAACTGGAGGTGGAGGCAGAATGGCGGGAGGATTGTTGTATTGAGGCCTCCACCCCGACTGAGGTGCACTCCATTGAGGCTGCGACTAGGTGTGTGAGTGATATGGATGAGAAGTAGGTTGAGTAGGGTACTGAGGTGGATAAGACCATGGAGGAGGCATGGACCAGGAAGGATGAGCAGGGGGACCCCAGGAAGGCATGGGAGTCAAGTGGTTGGGGTTGTAATAAGCTTGAGATGCCCCTTGCATCCCCTGCTGATAAGGTCTAGATCCTTGAGGCCTCCTTTGGTTGATGAAGTAGAGAGGTTCAGTGGGGGCTTCAGTTCCTTGGTGCATGGCTTTAAACCCAGGCAAGGTTGGACATTGATTTGTTTGGTGGTCCTCCTCACAAACGAAACACACTTCAACCGAATGCAATGGACATTCGTTCTTAGGGTGTCTTCTGGTGCACCTAGGACAGAAGACAGCCAAGGCTCTCTCAGCTTCCTCTTTCTTTTGCTGGATCCTGAATGTGTCCAGCTGCATGGCAATGGTATGTCTCACCTCACTCTTAAGATCTTCTAATTGGTTTGTAAGCTCATGTTTGGAGAAAGGGACACCGGTGGAGAGGAGGTTTCCTCTACCTCGTTTTCTAGCTGCCCTGGAATGATTTCGAAACACAGTCTTGATGTCCTCATAAGGCAGTTGGTAAATGTCCCCCCCAGCTAACATGTGAAGGGTATCTAAGAGATCTTCAAGTACTCCTCGGAGCAGAACCAACTTAAGGGATTCAGGGTCAAGTGTGCACCTGGCCCGCTTGTAACTAAGTTGGAACCTTTCCTCATAGTCCTCTAAAGATTCATCGTTTCCCATGGTCATCCGAAAGATTTCCCCCTTTGTTTCCTTGGACCTACAATAATCCCGGTACTTGGTGTTGAAGGCTTGCTGCATCTGAGCCCATGTGGTGATACTATTCCCAGGCAAACCCATGAACCAGCGTAGTGCTGCATCCTTGAGAGTAGAAGGGAAAAGTTTTAGCTTTTGTTCATCCTCAGTATAGTCATAGGTTCTACAGAGGACAGCAAACTCAAATAGGAAGGTATCAGGATCCTCAATGGTCATTCCATGGAAGTGAGGCAAAGCAGAGGGGCTAATGTTTTTCATTTTCATCTCACCATTGGTCTCTCGGATGGGGAAAGCTCCTTCTATCCTCTCATCCTCTCTATTGTCAGCCATAGCTTTAGGTGGAGTGGTCTCTAACTCTTCTTCTTCTATAGGATTTCGGTATGTCTTGGGATGTTCACCTATAGTTTCCTCTGAATCACTGTCACCACCGAAGAGTGAAGGGTGACTAAGTGATGTGGTGGGGGTGTTTGGTAGGAATTTGCCTGATCTATCTCGGTTCCTACGAGGCATGAAATGGAAAAGAATTCTCTTTTTTGATTGCTTTTGTTTTTCTCTGTGCACCTGCAAAAATGAAACAGATTGATTGCAAAATTTGAAATTCTAATCTACACTTGCAGAATCGAAAGTCTAATCTATGAAAGCAGGAAATGCTAAGCTATGAAAGCAGGAAATACTAATCTATGAAAGCAGGGAATGCTAATCTATGAAAGCAGGAAATGCTAAGCTATGAAAGCAGGAAATGCTAAGCTACTTTTGCAGAAGGGAAATGAAATAAACTACTAAGCAGAAGTAAGAGTACGAAAGTAGAAGAAAAGCAACAATTACTAATACTCTGACGCTTCCCCGGCAACGGCGCCAAAAAGATGGTGAGCTCCAGTATTGTAGCAATAATGCTACAACTCCTGGGGCTTCCTGTCTCTCATTTTATCAACCCGGTAGTTCGTACAAACTTGGAAGCGACGGTGCTGTATGCACAAGTACTAGCTCTTGTCGCAGCTGTCACTTGGTCAGCTGGCACAAGTCCGCTAGGGCTCAAGCCAACTTCTATAGGCTCACAGAAGAAGCTTTATCAATGATGGACGAAAGCTAACTCAGAGAAAACTACTCTACTTGGCGAAAATGATCTGAAAGCAAATCAAAGCATGTAAACCTAGGAAACCCTAATTTAACTAGTCTAACCTCTATACTGCAAGGAATGTGAAGGAAACTTCTACCAATGCTGCTGTTACCTCTAATAAGTGGAAATGCATGGATCTAAGCTGTTTGCATCATAAAAGGCATGTTTTTGTATTTTCCCTTTAAATGTGTGGAATGATTGTGATTGTGTGCTAATTAGGGTTTGGTTGTGCAGATGGGATGGAGAAGGAAGGAAAGCGTGGGACAGGTTGGGAAGGCTAGGGGAGGTCCCTAAGGATCCTTAGCATCCATCCACAGAGGTTCCTCGCATTCAGATGCTCAGCAACCGAGAGAGTGGCCTCCTACAGGATGGCTGTGGAAGATCCTACAGGATACTCTGTTTTCTACAGGATGTCTACAAATGGCTACAGGATGACCTACCGTGAGTGGTTGGAGTGATGGAGGAGTAATGGAATGGTAGGGGGAGATGTGCAAGGTGGGGATGAGGCTAGTGATGGATGTAGAAGTGAAGGAATGGGATAGGGAGTGAATGTAGGGAGTAGGTTGGAAGATGGAGGACTAGGTCAACAACGAGGGCTAGAGAATGGAGCTATGCGAGGAGTGAAAGTCTTTGGAGAGATAGCAGAGCGGAGTGAAGGTCGAGAAGATGTGTGTGCATGTGTGATCAAGGTGGAGGAGAAGGTAATGGGCCGAGAGGGAGAAGTGTGAATGTAACAAATGCTTAGGACTGTTATCAAACCGAAAGTGCATCAACCTAACTACCTGTGCTCATAATTCAATGATCAACAATCAAAAACGCGAAGGAGAATGTGCATGAAGCTGTGGTAAAGGAGTGCAGTGCATGAGTGGATGACAAGGAAGAATCTAACGTAACAGTGACTGTATTGCAGCAATCATCAAGTGAAGAAATGCGTGTTTTTGGTGGCTAGCTATGGGCTGCACCCCAATCTTCAAGAAAGATGGCAGTGAGTCCTAACAGCCTTTTTGTTGGAGCTCCAATGGACTCTATCTATCCTCTGCTACACTAAACGACTGTAAACAAACTCACCATAAGCAAATCCTATCTACTCATGAAAAAGACCAACTCAACAACCTGTAATTCGAATTGCATGTACAAATGAAAAGCTCAAAGTGCTGGAAATGAAATGGGAACAACACTACAGCAGAGGGGATCTATGGCTCTCAGGTTGGGCCCTAACCTGAGAGCTATAGTCTCCTTAAGAAACTCAGAACTAGATCACAAACTGTCTTCTTTATTCATAATCTGATATCATGCCAAATTGGCTTACAAAAGAGAACGAAACTTGAGCTGTGCTCCAAAATTACAATAGTAACACGAGAGTTTCAACAACCTAACCAAGGCTAAGGCCTCTATACTTATACAAAACGATGCTCCAACAAGTATCCATGATTCTAGGAGCTCGGCTGTTCAATCTATAGTTTAACTGCTGATCCTGTAGGATGATCATAAATGCTGTTTCCTGTAGAGCAGTTTTGAACTGCTGTTCCTGTAGAACAGCTGGCCGTGTATTAAGCTCGGAGGGAGGATGGAGTGGGGCTCGGAGTTCTTGGTGAGGATCCCGAGGAATGTCCCCCAAGACCGTGGACAACCTCTCCTTACGTCAGCAATGCCAACTCGTTGTCTCCTTGCCACCTTTTCGTTGTCTTTTGCTCCCTTTTAATGCCAAAACCTGGAACCACAATGCATTAGCTACGTAGATAAAGTGCCTATCCTTTCTCCTACAAACAACATGAATAAACTAAGAAGTGTATGCATAAACAATAAAAATGAATGGTTTGAGCAAGCAAAATAGGCCAAAATGAGCCCAAATTGTACCAAAATTGGGGCTCATCAGCGGTAACCCCCCTGTACAGGGTCTAAGACAACGTCATATGAATTTTTTTTTGGACCTTATATTAGGTGGGCAAACCTACCTATGGTTTTGAGCATGGTTTTTTGCACATGGTTTTGGGCATCATGGTTTTCTGCCCATGATATTTTGTAGATCTTATCAAGGGAACTATGGTCATATTCTAATTCAGTGTTAATGGATTGGGGTTTATGAATGCTTCAACATATATATATATATATATATATATATATATATAGATATATATATATATATATATGTATGTATTGTAACATTGAAAGGAACATGATGAAAAATCAATCTGGTAGTCCCGATTTTGGGATCCAGGGGAAAATATATGTGTATTTGTTTTGCGTGTTTCGTCATTATATATTTTATGCTTTTTAAGAAATCATTTGCAGGTAATTTCTGTACAGGGTTAAAACCTACAATTCATCACAAATATGCTAATACTACCAAAGGGTTGATGCATATTTTAAACAAATGAATATCATTTTTATGGGATGACTATGAAAAATATTTTTTTGATGCAAAATAAGCTTAGATTTTCATAGGTTAATAATGAGTCATGAAAAGAAGATCAAAATGGACTTGACCTTTTGATATAGATTTAATGAGCATGAAAATATAGTGAACGGATCTCAAGGGTTTCATTTTTTTTTAGCATGAAAGTAAGGCCAAAAGGAAGCTCGTCATGGAGGAATGAGTGGTATAAAGGGTAGCAAATAGTTCCGAGATGACATAACTGCCTTAAGCATAAGAGGGAAAATGTTGAATTTTAAGAAGTCTTCTCTTTTGATAATTGTATTTAATGATTATGATCTCTTCACATTCTCATTTATCAATTAATCAGCCAATAATTACATAGAATGCATCAACCATATAGCAAGTAGAATTATAAAGAGATAGCCACATAAAGAACAATATTTTACCCTGGGAAAACCCACAATGGGGAAAAAGCCAACCAACATTTTCCTTAGGGAATTAATGCAAAAAGATATACATTAAATTCAACCAACAAAAACCAAACCAACACTTTCACAGTTCTCTCCAAGAGAGACTAAAGGTGTCCTTGAACTCTATCTTAGAATGTGTACAATATGCCACAAAACATATGCCTCAAGAACCTTGCACTTCTATGTCAGATTTGTGGCTCAATATCTGGTATGGTGTTGGTAAGGTAGATAGAACTTGCCACAAGTTATTTTTACTTGGTCACATCCTCAAATTCATATCCTTGTTTTGAGATGATCCTCAAATTTTGTTCCACTAGAGTAAAGAGAGGCTTACAGTTACCCATGCCAAATTTCTTATTTTGTTTTTTGTATCTGAGATCATGTATCATGATTGTTCCTCAACCTCTTATAATATTGTTTCTTTAATGTACACTCCATTTCATTCTTGAAAAAAATAATGAATATATTAGCACAATTGAATTATTGTGGGATTTTCTATTGCCTTCAAACATGTCTTTAATATTTTCTTTAAATCTATCTCAGAACGTGCACAATATGCCACAAAACATATGCCTCAGGATCCTTGCACTTCTATGTCAGATTTGTGCCTCATTATCTGGTATGGTGTTGGTAAGGTAGATAGAACTTGCTACAAGTTATTTTTTCTTGGTCACATCCTCAAATTCATATCCTTGTTTTGAGATGATCCTCATAGTTTGTTCCACTGGAGTAAAGAGAGGCTTACAGTTACCCATACCAAATTTCTTATTTTGTTTTTTGTATCTGAGATCATGTATCATGATTGTTCCTCAACCTCTTATAATATTGTTTCTTAAATGTACACTCCATTTCATTCTTGCAAAAATTAATGACTATATTAGCACAATTGAATTGTTGTGGGATTTTCTATTCCCTTCAAACATGTCTTTAATATTTTCTTTCCCCTTATTATCTTTCTCCATTTTCTCATTCTTCATACACACTTAGTTTGGGATATCATTAAATGCATTCTTTTAGTTTTTATATTGCAATGTCAATTTTCTCAATCACCTTCAGATAACCTCTTTCTATTGTTTCTTCCTTTCCATCCTTTCTCGTCCAAAAATTAAAGAAGAGTGTATCGATGGATTCTTTCTTCATTGAGTTGTTAGATACATTTCTATTTTAACTTCATCAATATTCCTTAAACTTCTGTCAAAGTTCCCTTTAACTTAGATTCCTTAACCTTGTGACAAATTTCTCTTTCACTTTTTTTTAGATTTTTAAGTAGCTTCTCCATTCTTTATTTTCCATTCCATCTTGGTTTAAAAACATATTTTTTCTATTTTAATAAATTAACAAGGTTCATAGTATGTTTAATTATAATTTCTAAAGATTAAATTTCTTTAACTTAATAATTATAATAATTTCAATTAAAAAAACTAATTCAATACTAAATATTTTAACCATATTATTTATATATATATATATATAATTAATTTGATTGAGAACTTTTTTGTGAGTTATCATCGACTTTGTCTGTATCCAATTTCCAATACAATATTCCAATTCTCTAGAATTTTGAATTATAATAACCTAATATGGTTAAGTGCTTTGGTCACGCTCAATTTCTTTCCCTTTGAAAAGAATTAACCAGTTTACCAACCTGTGATATCAAGGAATTTTTAAGTGCTTTGGTCACGCTCAATTTCTTTCCCTTTGAAAAGAATTAACCAGTTTACCAACCTGTGATATCAAGGAATTTTTAAAAATTTAAGCCCATAAGAACAAACGCTTAAAAATGTTAAAATTTGCATATAAACGAACAATAAAAGTAAATTTTATGACACAATAATAAGTACTTTAGTTTGTTGAAAGAAAGAAATAAAGAAATTATTTTAATGTTTATAAGGCTAAAGATTTTTATTTGGTCATTTTTTTATGAAGCTTCACAATAAATATTACCAATTTCTCGATAAACCTCTCGCTAAATAGATTATCCCAAAAACTAACTACCATGATATTTACATAACTTATACACTTAACAAAAATTAAAAAAAAAATTCAACATAAATTAACATATTAATTTTCTATTTCTTCACTTAATTAAGAAAAATAAAACATTACATATATGTGGATCAACGATTCTAAAATGGTTAGAAAATGTAAAAACATTCCCTGATTTTATATATATTCACTGGCGGAGAAATAAAAAATCAGGGGATAACCTAACCCCAATGTGCCAAAAGCGTCTCATTGTCGTTGGCCTTTGAAAGTCTAGCAATGTGCATTTGTATCTACGTCAATCCGAAAAAAATCGTATCATTTCCATGAAAACCTGCAATTGAGAGGAGTACTTCCTACATCTACAAACATGACCACATTGAAGAAAAAATTGCATCCTCATCATCTTATCTGCGTGAGATTCGAACAGGCGACCACCGTCCTTGCGGTCTGTAAAGAGTAGGGCGCCTTTTCTTGGAAGGGGAGAAGGGTGTGTATTGGTATTTAATATTTGTTGCTTCAATCCAAGCCAGGCCGCGAGCTGAGAAGGATTCACAATGCAGGGTAGATGGATGTTTCCCACTTGGAGAATTTGTGAGCGTGTGATAGAGCCTCTCCTTCTCGCTTCTGGATTCATCTTTATTTTCTTTCCAATTGTGATGAGAAGAGAAGATAGGATTGTCTCCCTCCCCATATCTGGTAACAGCGAACATGCACGCTTCTTGTTACTACGTAATATGTGGCAGAGAAACTCCATAGAAGTGGTGATGTGGGCAAACAAATAGACATAAGTGTTTCAATTATTTCTAGTTGATAAATCATTTATATAGTGTATTCACTCTCTTGGAACTAAGTTGTACTTCACTCAGTTTTGGGTGAATCCTCGTGCTTGATTTTTGTTTGGGTAGAGATTCACTATGGTGTTTACTGCTAGGGTAGTTGATAAATCACTTGGACATTGGAATCTTTTCCTTGATTATATGTTTCACATGTATTGGTGTGAACTCTCTTGATCACTTAACTTCTCAAGCTTAGAATCTTGCTTGGGGGTGGTCAACTAAAAGAAATATTTCAATGTAGTTGGGCTATGCCTAGGTGGAGAGTTGAAGCCTCTCCCTCATTTTATGGTCATTCAAGTTAATTAGATAAGTGTATTTACTTGTATCTATGTTGCATTGTGAATAGTGAATGATGTTGTTATGTGTGATGACAATGTATAGATCAACATTGTTAATGGAGGAATGTGTTATTCATGTTATGTATAATGAGATGATTATGTGAATGTTCTCCTGGTTATGAAGGACTTGCAGATCCTTGTTGTTGATAATACTTTCCTGATTTGCAGAGCTATTTACATGGTTATGATGATTACTTGGCGTGCTCAGGTAAATCGTTACAATGTGTGAATTCCATTGTTTGGTATGTTATGGATATCATGGATCTCTGACTATTTGATACAATTGATTTCCTTTGTAATGTATGATATATCAGTGGATCTAATAGTGTCATTTGGGGTCCATTATGCGGTATAATATGATGTTGTTGTATTTGAGTTACAAACTGGTGATGGCTAAGGTTTATCTTGTTTCTGTGCCTAATAGTAGGCATGTTGATGGGTCCATTAACTGCATCATGGTTATGTGTAATATTTAGAATGGTCAATATTTGGATAAAGGTTTTATCTCTACCAATGTGTGTTTGAGCAATGCCTACTTTAAGGAGAGTCTTAGAAAAGTCCCTTGAAGTTCTTAGAATTTATGTCTAAGTAATGCAAGAATTTGGGTTTGTATTCGAGGTTGGATAAGTTATTGCTAGGGCCACGTATCTAGGCTAGATGCACCTTATGTTGAACGGATGTATTTGGGAATATGAGCATATGACAGATTTACACTTACGCATTTTTTGGAACGCATTGGATTTGAAATGATCCAGATATATGGCAGAGAGAGTAAGTAAAAAGGTAATATCTAGGGTGGGACCTATTTGGGTGTTTGAACGCATGTAGTTGGATTTACTTGCAAGCTAGATTTTGTATGAGTATCTGGGATGGGCCCTGTCTAGTCGAATCATTTGTGTGAACC
Organism: Pinus tabuliformis; assembly: GCA_031772625.1. Lineage (NCBI taxonomy): Eukaryota > Viridiplantae > Streptophyta > Pinopsida > Pinales > Pinaceae > Pinus > Pinus tabuliformis. Next base: position 425,007,813 of record CM062816.1, read on the forward strand.
TAGATTGGAATGGAGCCATATTTTATAGAATGTAGAGTTGTATATGGTAGGTCCCACTTGGAAATGGGAAGATGCATCTGATATCCAGACATTTGGTGGTGGGGGGTTGGAGAAAATAAAAGAATTATCAAATATGGTCCAGGGCTAGATTACTTTATGAATAAAGATAGTATCCAGAGGTTTGGGAATCCGAGAAGGGTGTTGCTTTGGAAAATTTGTGCACATTAAATTTTTCCCAAACCGATATATAATGTAGAAATGTTGCATGACACTATGTGGTAAGACCCTGTGGGACATGTGGTTTAGGATGAGGCGGAAAGTGCCATGAATGCATGACTACAATTGCATGGATGTCATGTACGTGATGCATGTGATGTGGAAGATCCACATAGGTGCCACATGGAAATGTCTACCTTATGTGGCTACAGTTATTTGGCCAAACATTAAAAAGGAATAATTTTAATGTAGGAGTCCGATTGAGATAAATTTCATATAGTAGAAAAACTCTCAACAAGTTGAACACAATGTTGGTATTTATGTTTGGTTTTGTCGAAGTTGAAAAAGAAGGATTTTTGTAACTCTGTCTTCATAAAGAGGCCATGTAGGTCGAGTTAATTATAAAGTAACACCTTCCATAGCCCGAGGGATTCCAAGGGGGTGGGAGGGAGTGTTACACTCACTAGAATGGAGGAATTCTAGATATGGTACTTTAATTGCCAAGAAAGATACATTATAATCCAATTTTTGGATTACTTATGAACCTTGTTGATGTGTAAGAGATTTCCTTGTAGGGTCTTTGATCTTTCCACAAGAACTTTCCCCGTGATACTTTTAAGTTATCAATATAAATCCATAGTTTCCATATAGTGAGTTTGTCTTGTGTGAGTATTTATGGTCTTATGCACCCAATTGCTTATTTCTTCCTGAATTTCAACATTAGGGACAAACCTTCTCTTTATTTGAGCTTCTTCCTCTTCTTGGTGGATTTCCCTGCAAACTTTTGGAGGAATACTAACATCATAAGTTGTAATAAAACTCTTTGTTATAGTCAAAATCCTTAAAATGGAGGTGTAGTGAGCCCCACAATGTTCCCTATGACTAGGGGGTGATGAATTTTGGGCATGATGCAGAGAACAATTAGAAGGAAAAATGAGAGGCTAGAGGAGAAAATGTTGCAAAAGAGAAACACTAACTTACCCCTACAACGAGAGTAGAGGTAACACAAGATAACAACCAACCCTGGTAGAGGATCTTGAAGGGAATGTTGCTTAGCTACTCTTCTCACAAGGCTATATACAAGAACAACCAATCCATTAAGAGTTCTGTGAGAATTGTGAAAGTAGACAAACAAGCCCTTTGGAACAACAACGAAAAGTCCATACTCAGAGACACCTTTACTCACATTTATGACCCAAAGGAAACATGTGAGACCAAATATAACAATGGTGAATGGAGGAAAAGTTAAGTAAATCTCCATACAAGCTAATACATAGAGCAGGTGACCATAGACAATAAATAACCATAACAGAGGGTCCCAAAGGTAGTGTGGTTTAACATGTCCTTTCAAAATAACCGGAGAAGATGCATCTAACCAACCCAAAGCTCGATGAAGATTAGAAGGGCAAATAATTGAGCCCTTCAATGCAATAGAGAAATTCTGTAACATAGAGATAACCTCACCCACATAGATAACCAAAAGGAAATAACAAAGACTAAAATCAAGAGAAATAAGCAATAGAAAAATTAAATAAGCCACAAAACTAAATAAAACTTGACAAAATCATGTAAAATTAACAGCTATATAAATATTAATTTACAAAATTAAATTAAAATATAAATATTCAAAAGTGAAAAGTTCATTTTTAATATTAAAAAATAATAATTCTAATAATTTGAAATAAAAGGTCGGCGAAGGTAGTTGGTTGGTAAAGTCGGACTCGTAAAGACGGTCAAGTCTTGTGCTCAAACCTGAGCGAGGGCATTGACTAGTCGCGTGTTCTACTTGTTTCCTGAGCCAAGCCCACTCACCTTTGAAGGTTGGCGGAGGCGGCTGGTTGTAAAGTAGGACTCATAAAGATGGTCAGGTCTTGTGCTCAAACTTGAGCGAGGGCGTTGACCAGTCACGTGTTATACTTGTTAACTAGGCCAAGCTCGCTCACCTTTACGGGGAGGTTGGAGTGGGAGGGGTAATAATCAACCACGAAGAAAATACAAAAGTAAAATATGCATGGGGACTTGGTGTTACAACCAACAATCAGGCCGAGGCTCTTGCACTTTGGCAAGGAGTGAAAATATGCTTGGATAAAGGTTTCATGACTTTGAATATAGTGGGTGATTCCAAGCTAATCATCCAAAAATGTATTAAGCTTCTCGAGAATGCCACTCACTTAGAAGAAGAAACTTCCTCAATCATGGTAAGGATTACATACATGTTATTTTTTTTTTAGAAAGTTCACTTGTTCCATGTGCTGCGCACCAACAACCATATGACAGATAGTCAGGCTAACACGGGAGTTATATTAGGAATCAGTGGAATTTGCATAAACCATCATATTACATAATGTCCCATCCCTTGATTGAAGGCTTGTGGACAACGCTGTATACTGGGGCTATGGGTCGTCAAAGCATTAAGGAAGAAGTTATGGAGGCCAACTCTCTAAGGCGTCTCAGTGCGATAGTAGGTAAGAAGGATAGTCCCTCGAGGTACCTTCACTATATCTTGGATACAGGGTCAATAAGTGGTGAGTTAATTCACAATTGTGGTGTCGTCGGATGAAAATTCATGTATGTGGACATGTGGGTGATGAGGCGTCGTTTTCTTTCTGGAATTTGCAATATAATTGATTCCCTTGGGGATGAAGAAACCATCACAGTCGATTCTGGTTTTGGACGATGGAAAACATGGAAGGAATAGGAATTGACAAGACTATGCACTGTTTCGCATTTATGAAAGACAGGCTCGGGAGGAATGTCGGGATAGATCAGGTCGTTATATACCTCAGCTGGCCTCGGTCAATTAAACACAAGATATTCATCGTGCAGAAGCGTCTTGAGCAAAAATGTCATCTGCGAAAAATGGCAATGGGGGAGGATCTGGTCCTGGAAGCTCGGGGTTTGGCCATGGCACGAGGCATGTAAGAGTTGAGAGCCTGGTGGAGGGTTATTGCAAGCAAGTGGTTAAGGAAATTGTCAAGGAATTGAACGAAAACATGGCAGTCATTTATGCCCAATTATCTGAGCTAGGTAAATATTGGGAACTAATGGAGAAAACCATGGAATGTCTGCGCATGGATGTTCTGAGTGTCCAACAAAAGGTTGATAATATTGAAATCAAGCTAGAGAAAACCACAGTTGGAGTTTTAAAGGAAGTGTTCGGGGTTGGAAATTCATCAGCCATCAATGTCGATAATGTCGAGGAGGCTGCTGCGAGGGCTCTAGAAGCAGACGAGGATGTTGTTGCTACTGCTGCGAGGGTTCAGGAAGAAGAATAGATTGAAGCAGAGGAACTAAACAAATATGTGGACGAGCCTACAGGTGATGATGCTGAAACTGGCAATGGCTGATTATATTTTTTTTAATCTTCATTTATGGAATATCATTGTATAGAATATGTAGGAGTTTTTTTTGTAAAATATATAGCTATAATTTTCTTAATAAAATATATGTAAATAATAAAGATAGCAAAAAGATCAATACTCAAAGTAAAAAAACAAAGAATACAAATAAAATAAGCATGAATTCTATAAAAAAAACCCTGCCCATTTCAACTATTATAATAAAATATTATCAATAAATTAAAAAAAATTTAAAATAACAATTTGAACAAAAATATTATACTAACATCATAATGATAATGCACCAAAACAACCAAAACTCATACTCAGCTGAACTTCATTGATTTCTAACACCCCAAAAGTCCATTACGCTGAGACATCATTTGTATGTTATATTGTAGCCACGTATTTTCAAGTTTGAAGCCTTGTGTTTTCATATCATTTTTTAAGTATGTCATTGATTTTAATGGCATAACTACCTAGAAGAGACTTTTTTGATCCTTTCTATGTAGTTATTTAAATCATTTTTGTTCCAAACTTAATTATAAATGGTAATTTAAAATTATTTAATTCGTATGGCTTAATTTTTTTTTTTTAACATAATCTGTTTTATATTTAAAAATATAATTTAAAAAAATTGTTTGTGTATGTGGCAATTTCGTTCATATAATTATTTTTTTTGGAATTTTGTGTTTTTTTCTCCAAAAATCTGAATCTTCAGTGTTTAAATCAATTTTTTTAATGGTGGAAATAGATTCCGCATCCTCAAAAACCCTTAGAGCACCTAATTTTTTTAAATTTAAACTACGCTCAATTTAAATGATGTGACATTATAAACTTACCACCTAGATTTCCAAAAATTTCCATCAGATTTTGTCAAAATCCTACTCTAAAAACCATTATTTTCATAACAAAAACATAACTTATTTAAACCACTCTCAATTTAAATGATGTAACATTATAAACTTACCTCTTGGATTTCCAAAATTTTCCATTAAATTTTTTCAAAATCCTACCCTAAAACTTCTTTTCCTAGAAAAACAAAAACATAACTTAATTGAACTATACTCAATTTAAATAATTTAAAATTATAAACTTACCGCGTAAAATTCCAAAAATTTCCACCAAATTTTATTAAAATCCTACCCTAAAATCCATTTTTCCCTAACAAAAACATAACCTATTTGAATTACACTCCATTTAATCGATTTAAATAATGTGACATTATAAACTTACCAATAAAATAACGTTAGCGTGACCACAGTTTAATGATCAAACATATTAATTAATTAAGGAAGCCCCGGAGGCCATGCAATATTGTCCTATAAATGTGGATTATAGCATGCTAAATGACAACTGACTTTAAATCACGTGACATTATAAATTTACCAATAAAATAACGTTAGTACGACCACAATTTAATGATAAAACATATTACCAACTTTAATAAGCAGATTATTCAGCCAAATAACAAATATGTTTAAAATAAAATTCATTGTTCAGTGTTTAAAATAAAAAAATATTAAATTATTATGATAGCTGTGGATTTAAAATATTAAACAACAGCTGCGTGATTTCAAATAACTCCCATTTACATCTTTAATTTACTACACCCAATAAAAAAAGGCGGTTGTCTATATAGACATTTTTATGTGATTTTGAAATTTTTTTAAGAAATTTTTATAAATTTAAATTTCAAAATTTTTAATATTGTAAATTTATTTCTCTTATAAAAAAACTATTTAAACATTCCTCGGTTAAATTTTACTAAAAAAATTACCAAATTCTAACCATTTTTAACTAATTTACCTCCTCAATAAACCACGGCCCCAAAAAAACATTTGCACTCATTTGTACAGGATCCTAGTTTTGCCAGCTTGGTTCACTCAACTTAACATTTCATGTTTTCTTAAAAATTATTTTGTACGTTGTGAGAGTGAATAAAACTGGCAAATGACAAATTATTATTTGATAACTTTGTTACCAGCCTACGTTTTTGAAATAGAATATAATATCCTTATTATACCATCGTCCGACCTTAGCTCAGTTGGTAGAGCGGAGGACTGTAGTAGGAACGGAATCCCGACTGTTATCCTTAGGTCGCTGGTTCGAATCCGGCAGGTCGGAGCTTTTAATTTTGCAGTCTAATTTTGCAGTCTAATTGAAAAATGAAGAACACGGATAGCAGTAAAACAAGATCCTGACCATCATCCTTAGGTCGCTGGTTCGAATCTGGCAGGTCGGAAAATTGAAAAATAAAAATGAAGAACACGGATAGCAGTAGAACAGGATCCTGACTGTCATCCTCAGGTCGCTTGTTCGAATCCGGCAGCTCGGAAAATTGAAACATGAAGAACACGGATAGCAGTAGAACAGATTCCTGACTGTCAACAGCTCGGAAAATTGAAACATGAAGAACACGGATAGCAGTAGAACAGGTTCCTGACTGTCATCGTCAGGTCGCTGGTTCGAATCCGGCAGGACGGAAAATTGAAAGATAAAAAACACGGATAGCAGTAGAAGAGGATCCTGACTGTCATTCTTAGGTCGCCGGTTCGAATCCGGCAGGTCGGAAAGTTAGTTTGCAGTCTAATTAAAATTGAAGAACACATAGCTGTAAGACATTTTGTTGAATTTTTGCAGTCTACACGGATAGCAGTATAACATTTGATTGAATTTTGCAGTCTAATTGAAAAATGAAGAACACGGATAGCAGTATAACATTTGATTGAATTTTGCAGTCTAATTGAAAAATGAAGAACACGGATAGCAGTAGAACGTTTTAATCTGTCTTTTCTTGCCGCCCCGTCCCCCGTCCTTTCTCAACTTTATTATTTTTATATTCTCTTCTGTTATTTTTTTTTAATTTTTAATAAGTAATTTATTTTTTATTTTATTATATATATATATATATATATTTTATATTATTATTTATTTTTTTGAGAAATATTTTATCTTGAAATAAATTTTTTAGAATATTAATAGTCATTAAATAGGTGGTAAGAATTTAATCTTCACATACAATATTTATAGCACTGTACATAAATTAAAGGTTGAAATTTATCTTCACAATAGTTATGTTATGTTTTGTTTTTGTTTTTTTTATTAAGTAAATTAATTAATTAAAAAAAATCACATGAACAAGTGGTAACGTAGACAAATCAAAGGTCCAAATTTATCTTCATAGTAGTTATGTTTTGTTTTTTTTGTTTTTTGTTTTTGTGTATATATTTTTTTAAAGTAATTTGATTAATGAAAAAAAATCATATAAACAAATATTGCACAATAATTATGTTTTTTATTAATTGATTAATTAAAAAAATCATATGAACAAGTGTCATATGAAGTGAGTTATGGTTTATTTGACACGTGATATTGATAACCCGTGATCTTGATAACCCATGGTTTTGGAACAAACCTATTAACATATCAAGAATCTCCATTATAAAATGAGAGTAAATATTTTATGTGGTTGTGCCAATTTATTAAAAAAATTCTCTTACTCTTCTTCTTTATTGATGTTTTGTTTCCAACATCTTTACTTCCCTCATATTAATTATTTTTCTTTTCATTCATTTATTTTTGTTTTCTATAAAAAAAAAACGTAATTTCATTAAAAAGCATAACAAAATTACAATTACCATATACACTTGATAAGTGGATTACTCATATTGTTCATGTCTCAGACTTGGAAATAATGGAGAAAGTATTTGTTACCTGGGTTTTAATAGTGTTTATATTTATGTTTTTTTTTTTAATGGAAAAATCAAAATGTATTATATTAAGGAGATATAATAATCATCATTACAGTTGTTTCAGAGGAGACATTGCTAATGTATGAGCATATTGCTGATGCTGGTGAATGGATAGATACAATTAGATGTGCAGTGTTTATATTTATGTTATATTTAATAATGTTTATATTTTCTTGGAGTTAGTTATGATCTTAGCTCTTTTTTTAATTGTGTTTATATTTAGGTTCTAGAATTTTGATTGTTGTGGTTAATGAAGTGACAACGTTGTATTGTAGCCTCCAGGTGCAACTTGTCTCACCTGAGCGGTGCATGATTCATTCATAAGTTTTTTTTTTTTCCCATTTTCAAATTGGTATTAGAGCTTAACTGAGGGTTGGGTATGTGGCAACCACCGTGTGCGTAGAGGAGACATGTAGATCGTGGAGACTAGTTGAGAGGCACATATCGATAAGACGTTTCGAAGAGTGAAGAGCCGAGTTGGCATTGTTTGATTATTAGAGCTGAAGAGACAATCGTGGTGTGGCAATCTATGAATCTCCTTCGGGTTGTTCAGCGATGCGTTGAAGTCAATGAAACTGGTAAGGCAACGTTACAAAGACGACAATCACCTTGGATCTCTTCGTGAAGGCTGTAAGCAAAAAGGAGCCATGTTATGAGCTTCATTTATTGGTGTGAAGTGGTTAAGGTTTCATACAGGAAGTTGTGAAGACGACATTGTGGAGCTGATAGCGAGGACAACAATTTGAAGGAGTTGTGAAGGATTGTTTTTTTTGAACTTGAATAGTAGAGATCTGAGCTACATGCGGGCCGATATTCATGTCACAGTGTTGAACCCATTGATCTATGCATTGAACATCGATCAGTGATGAGTTGGCATACTCATATGCAGGAAAGGGAGACAAGTTTTATTTGACGCCATTAAAAGCCCAGAGTCGTGTGACTTTGTGGGGCAATTCTGTGAGATTTTGGCGGGACTTTGGGCGAGTCTATCATGTGTGTTGATACTTTTATGCTGACGAGGAGACCATCGGTTTGTGCATTAGGCGAAAAATGTGATGGAGTCGGCCAACTTATGAAACAAGAAAATTTAGCAATGCATCACATCATCCCTGCATCGAGGATTGCGATGAGCTCCATTTTTTTAATTGATGTTTGCTATCTCTTAATTATTGTCCGCCACATTCTAGCAGTCACACTCTTCTTCATCTGGGGTTTGCGTGGAGTCTGTGAGGGGTAGGATTGGACACCATGTTCCATGCTAGTGAAGCTTCTCGTCCCGGGCTTCAATTTGTTTTTTTAATGTGTGCACGTTGTTAGGGATTTCATGCGAGTGGCATGGCATCTTTGTTATGAAGTATGAGAATGTCGTTTGTTATAATCGATTGCGGAGTGCTTATATAAGGAGATTTGGGCCAGGAGCGCTTCTCTTACTCCTATTGTTTATATTTTTTGGCCCTACTTATTTTTTTATAGTGGAAGCTTAGATACTTTTGTGTCAAGATGATGAATTGACTTGCAGAGACCTACCTAAATGTGGCCAATAAGTTGGATGGCTCAAACTATGTTAATTGGAAATTTATGTTGTAAACATTGATAGAAGGCTATGGCGTATGGATGATCACAAATGGAAAAGAAGCAAAGCCAAGTGCCGTTGGAGGTGTGACAACAACATCAATCCAAGGTCGGGAGAATTGGGAGAATAAAACAAAGATTTTATTAAGGATTTCTGTGAAAGATAGTATAATCCCTCACATTCGTGATTGCAAGGCCTCTAATGAAACTTGGACTACACTTAAGGATCTATATGAGAAAAAAATTACAAATCGAGTTCTCTTCTTGAAAAGTAAGCTCCTTTACATTAAAATGGAAGAAAATGAATATGTTAGTTCTTTTGTTTCAAGAATCAAAGACTTGAAAGATAAACTCGGAGACATAGGAGAGTCAATACCCAATATTGATCTTGTTACAATTACTCAAAATGGAATGTCAAATGACTATCATATTTTTGTTATAGGTCTTGTAGCAAGGGAGAAAGCTCCCACTTTTTATGAATTGACAGGTCTATCGATGTAGGATGAAGAGAGGCGCAGGAATTTGAGGCCTCAAAATCCATAGAACTTTTGGCAAAAAGAAATTCTTCAAAGGGAAACATGGAGAAGGAAGTAAAGGTGGAAGTGCATTTTAGAGAAAACCATCTCCAAAGTCAAATCAAAGCATGTCACCTGCTAGAAATGATTATAGAATGAAATGTTTTTATTGCGGTAAAAGCGGGAATCTTGCCAGAGATTGTTATAAGAACAAAAATGATGAAGGCATTCATAAACACAAAAGACATTCAAGACATTTTGTAGGAGAAGCCTTGAATTTTAATCTCAAGAATCCTAAGTTGTTTGTGTCTACTGTTGTGTTGTTTGCTGAAACTGATGATGTTAACGCATGGTTTGTGGATTCAAGAGCCTCAATTCACATGACATATAATAGGAGTTGGTATGAGAACTTCAAGGAAATAAGCAATGGTCCCAACATTTATCTTGGAGATGATCTTGCACATCAGATCAAGGGATGTGGAGACATTCAAGTAACATTGCCAAATTGCAGTGTCAGGTGCATTCATAATGTTATGTATCTCCTAGATCAAGAAAAATTTGATATCTATGTCCAAAATCACAAATTAGAATCTGAAGGTTGAAGTTTTCAAAACACATTGCATTGTAAAGGACCTACTAAACCATTGCAAACCTGTTGCTTCAGGAGTCAGAGTTGGAGGCTTGTATAAACTTGATGTCACCAACAAGAGTCATCGAGCACTGACTTTTACAACTATGTCAACAAGAAGCCTTTGGCACCACATGTATGGTCATATCAATTATCATGATTTGTTGTTGTTGCGTAAACAAAGAATGGTTTAAGGACTCCCTATGCTAAATAATGAACTTGTTGCTTGTAAGGGTCATGCATTAGGAAAAATACATAGAGATGAATTCCCCTCTAATTCTAATATGAGAAGAAGAAATGTATTAGAACTTGTGCATATTGATGTTTGCGGACCAATGCAGACTAGATCCTTAGGAGGTGCTTATTACTTTCTATTGTTTGTTTATGATTGCATAAGATACATTTGGGTGTACTTCCTTAGGAAAAAGAGTGATGTTTTTTAGTATTTTAAAGAATTCAAACACGTGGCAGAGAAGCAAACAAGGCAGTTCATAAAAATCCTCTATTTGGATCAAGGGGGAGAGTGCAGGTTGGGGAAATTCATCATGTATTGCAAGTATCATGGAATAGTGCATCAATTTATAGTACCCTACACTCCACAACAGAGCGATGTTGTAGAAAGGAAAAACATAATGTTGGTGGAGTGTCCTTGGAGTATGATTAAAGGTAAGAATCTCTCAAATGATTTTTGGGCTAAGGCCATTAGCACTATTTTTTATTTAAAGAATAGAAGTCCAACAAGGTATCCGGATCTCAAGACCCCACACGAAGCCTTGTATGGTTTTAAACCATCAGTTTATCATTTGAGGGTATTTGGGTGTAAGGCCTTTGCACATATTCTGAAGGAGAATAAAAATAAGCTTGATGTTAAAGCCATCAAATGTATTTTTGTAGGATACTATTCAGAATTTAAAGCTTATAAAATGTTTGATCCCTCTACTCACAAAGTATTTGCAAGTAGAGATGTAATTTTCCATGAACAGACAAATGAAGGAAACAAGGACAACAACTATGAAAGGTGGCACATACTTTCTAAAGTTGAAGACAATAAAGAAGAAGTAGAAGATGGTGAGCAACATAAGCTTGAGGAATAATCTAATGATATGGACACCACCAATAGTCAGATCTCACCTAGAGGTGGAGAAGTACCTCTAGAGAACAAGGATGAAGACATCGAAGTGCCAAGGAGATCTACTCGATAGATTCATCTACCTGGAAGGTGTAAGGACTATGACCTAATGAGTAGTGTTTTAATGTCATATAACCCAAGAGTTTTAATGAAGCTAATGAACATGAAGAGCGGAGAAAAGCAATGGAGGAAGAATTTGACTCTATAATGAAAAAAAAACCTGGGAATTGAATGAACTACCTAAAGGTAAAGAGCCCATAGGATGTAAATGCTTATACAAACCCAAGTTTAAAGTAGATGGAAGTATAGATAAATATAAATCCATATTGGTGGCAAAATGATACTCACAAAAAGAGCGTGTTGACTACGCAGAAACATTTGCACCTGTAGCCAAACTAAACACTATTAGGTTGTTAATTGCATTAGCTAAAAAGTATCATTGGAATCTTCACGAATTAGATGTAAAATATATATTTCTGAATGGTGATTTAAAGGAGGAGGTGTATTTGACACAACCCAAAGGTTTTGTGAAAAATGGACATGAACATTTAGTTTGCAGATTAAGGAAAGTTTTGTATGGGCTAAAGGAGGCACCCAAGTCATGGTATGAGAAGATAGATTCCTTATTACTTCAACATTGTTTTATGAGGAGCCAAAGTCATCCAAATATGTATACCAAATTTGAGTTTAAAGGGGCATGTTGTGCTGATTTCCTTGTATGTTTATGATTCAATTATTACAAGGAATTTTGATAAACTATTTGATGCAATTAGGGTGCATATGTCACAAGTATTTGAGATGAATGATTTTGGTGAATTACATTATTGCTTATGTCTTGAAGTTTGCAGAGGTGTTGGTTAGACTTTTGTTTCTCAGGGTAAGTATGTCAGAGAATTTATTAAGGAGTTTAAAATGGATTAACGTAAAGATGCTTTTGTTCCAATGCAACAAAATGTGAAACTTCACATTGATGATGGCTCAAAAGAGGTAGATGGTACAATGTATAGACAACTAGTGGCAAGCTTGAATTATCTTACTACAACCAGACCTGATATAACATACTATGTTAGTGTGTTGAGTCATTTTATGGCGAGACCTATAGAAATCCATTGGAGAGAAGCAAAAGGTATACTCATATATCTTAAAGGAACAATTGATTTTGGTATTAAATATATTGATTCACTTGATTTTGTAGAAATTTTGAATAATTTAACACATATTCACAGAGATTATCCTGATCATACAATTATAAGCGGAACATGTATAATACATAATCTCCTCTACGTTGATCATCAATTTACAGAAGCAGAAACATTCACAGGTGCACATAGAAGCATCAATCAAACTCATTAACACAATATGTATCCCGGGGAAAGCATCTCGCTAAAAACCCCACACTATCTGTATATTATATTGATTGAATCATGTAACAATACAAAGCATAATACTTCTCACAAGTATCTCCACCTCTGTTACACACAATACAGCTCAGATTTGATCTCCAAATCTCTCCCGCTGCTTGCCTGCCTCCACTGTTCAAACCTGCTCGAGAACTGATGAGAATAGCTTCCCAAACTCGATTTTACACTGCAAAATAGTCACCCACACTATGTTGGACGTGAGCAACAGCTATAATATCATGAAGATACGTGAGCAAACTCATTGGCATACTCAATCCTTTGATTGTGCAAATCATCATGCACAGCTATAGTCACAACTGATAGCAATCTGATCCTCTAACACCTGTCCCTGCTGAACTGAACATGCACTGACATGCAACTGAGTTAACTGATGTATTCTATAGTTGCATTATGAGTTAATAACTTGTGAATTAATTAATAACTAATTCACCCAACTCATCTTTAGTCTATTGATCAGTTAGACTAAATACAACCAGTTTAACAAAGCTAAACTGAACACAACTCCATCAACTGTACCTCCAGTCCACTAAACTCAACTCACTTGAGTTCTAACTGAAGTCATGCATGCAACAACTCAACTGACTCATAAGAAAAACGAATTTCCTTCTGACAGCTGCATGTGCCACTTCCGTAGCTCAAACTGAAGTGCTCCAAGAGAATAAGATTAAGTTTATAGTCCAAATATTATTGTGAGATAATAATATTTGACTTTTCTATTTTTGACTTTGATCACTCACACTGTGATCACTCACACTGTAATCACTCACACTGTGATCACTCACACTTTCATCAAAAATAGAAGTCCATCTATTTTTCCCAACTTGATCAATCATCCATAAACATAGACATGATCCATATGTCTAAAAATAGACATAGTCTAAAAATAGTCTTGCGCCAAAAATAGCCTGCGGGCCCACTTAGTGAAGGCGACTCTTTTCACTAAGCTCCATCATCTTGTTGCACTCTCAACAAGCATTTCTTGTTGCACACTTTTCAACACTCCCTCTCAACAAGAAAGGCTTCCTCTCAAACCCGATCCTGTAACTCTGGAATGTTCTCCATGCAACACATTTGGCCGGTCCACTTGCTCTGTCATCAAAGTCTCTGACTGCTATTGCCTCTGTCAACTGAAACTCTGCATCTCTGTGCTCTTCAGTATCTGACTGCTCTAGCCTCTGTCACTTTGATCTCTGACTGCATCCGTGCTGCTGCTGGTTCTATCTCCCAGCATTGCATCCGCACTGCACCTCCCAACTGACCTCCCTGTTGGGATAGAAACACCCTCTGATGCTGAAGCTCTACCTGCTGCTGACAAGTGCTCCCTCTCTGACATCTACGCTACTGCAACATCTCCATGCATCTCGCACCATTGCACACCTCTCTGTGCCACCTAGCACTGTGCAAAACACTTGTGCCTCTCGCATTGCTACAGCCTGCTAGCTATGCGCTGTCCTGGGATTCCTTGCACTGTCGCTCTCTCTGCCGCTCCATCCGCATCTGTCTCTACCCAATCAGTCAGTTCCTGCTACTACACATCGGGGCTCCCGTAGCAAGGTCTCATCCAAGAGGTTGGGTACCTCAAGGATCCTGCCCCTCCTCCTTGGGACGATCAATCCACATCACCCCACCTCCTACCTGGAGGTATGGCTGCATGCGATCCCTCAGCCCACCTGGCTCGAAGTTTCCCCCTACTGGAGGTCTCTGGATGAGTAGATGTCTCTACTCGATCTCCTCTCAGCTTCCCTTGTTGTGGCTGCTCCACAACCTCCTGAAGCTGCTGCACCAATCGTGGCTCCTCCACAATCGTCTGAGACTTCTTCTGGCTCTGCATGTTGAGAGGTAATATACGCTCCCTCTCAACCACCAAGTCTCCATCAGTTGCCTCGCTGCTCAAGGCTTCGCATGCATCTTGAACCTCAAGAGCATACAGGTTCCTGACCCATGAACCAATCTCATGACAATGAAAGCATCGCACCTTCAACTTGTCAACTTTCTTCCCATCACTGGAAGAACAAGATTCGAAAAGAGAAACCTTCTCCTTCCCCTTCTTCGCCTTACTCGCTAAGGCACAGTTCTCCTCATCCTGCATGGATGAAGAACTGTCTCTGGTGCGCCGTCTAATCTCCTCCTGCATCAAATCCGACCATGGTCGTTCCCAATTTGGCAGTTTCTCCCTTCCATTCACCGAGTCCTGGTAGCTATGCCAACTCTTAGGAAGGTCAAGGAGTCCTAGACTCACCATCCTCATCATCAACAGTAACCCCCACACTTCCCAGCTCATCTCGACACTGAGTGAACCTCGTGAGATACTGGGGCATACTATCTCCATTCTCGAACTGAATGTTTCTGAGTTTTATCTCTTGCTTTGGAATTAAATTCGAATTCCACCAGCACAAAAACTCAACTGCTTCCGATCTAGAATTCGTGACTGAATAGTAGATCTGATGATCAATCCTCGCTTGATATCCTGTAAAAATCTCTTCTACAAATCAAGCTGCTCCGATACCATGTAGAACTTTTTCTACAAATCAACCAGCTCTGATACCATGTAGAAATTTTGAATAATTTAACACATATTCACAGAGATTATCCTGATCATACAATTATAAGCGGAACATGTATAATACATAATCTCCTCTACGTTGATCATCAATTTACAGAAGCAGAAACATTCACAGGCGCACATAGAAGCATCAATCAAACTCATTAACACAGTATGTATCCCGGGGAAAGCATCTCGCTAAAAACCCCACACTATCTGTATATTATATTGATTGAATCATGTAACAATACAAAGCATAATACTTCTCACAAGTATCTCCACCTCTGTTACACACAATACAGCTCAGATTTGATCTCCAAATCTCTCCCGCTGCTTGCCTGCCTCCACTGCTCAAACCTGCTCGAGAACTGATGAGAATAGCTTCCCAAACTCGATTTTACACTGCAAAATAGTCACCCACACTATGTTGGACGTGAGCAACAGCTATAATATCATGAAGATACGTGAGCAAACTCATTGGCATACTCAATCCTTTGATTGTGCAAATCATCATGCACAGCTATAGTCACAACTGATAGCAATCTGATCCTCTAACACCTGTCCCTGCTGAACTGAACATGCACTGACATGCAACTGAGTTAACTGATGTATTCTATAGTTGCATTATGAGTTAATAACTTGTGAATTAATTAATAACTAATTCACCCAACTCATCTTTAGTCTATTGATCAGTTAGACTAAATACAACCAGTTTAACAAAGCTAAACTGAACACAACTCCATCAACTGTACCTCCAGTCCACTAAACTCAACTCACTTGAGTTCTAACTGAAGTCATGCATGCAACAACTCAACTGACTCATAAGAAAAACGAATTTCCTTCTGACAGCTGCATGTGCCACTTCCGTAGCTCAAACTGAAGTGCTCCAAGAGAATAAGATTAAGTTTATAGTCCAAATATTATTGTGAGATAATAATATTTGACTTTTCTATTTTTGACTTTGATCACTCACACTGTGATCACTCACACTGTAATCACTCACACTGTGATCACTCACACTTTCATCAAAAATAGAAGTCCATCTATTTTTCCCAACTTGATCAATCATCCATAAACATAGACATGATCCATATGTCTAAAAATAGACATAGTCTAAAAATAGTCTTGCGCCAAAAATAGCCTGCGGGCCCACTTAGTGAAGGCGACTCTTTTCACTAAGCTCCATCATCTTGTTGCACTCTCAACAAGCATTTCTTGTTGCACACTTTTCAACAGATTTTGAGTTGACACGTTATTCAAATTCAGATTGGGATGGTAATCTAGATGATAAGAGATCTACTACAAGATATGTTTTTAGCATTGGATCCATGATTGTTTCATGGAGTAGCAAGAAACAACCTACTATATCTTTGACATATATGGAGGTAGAGTATAAATATTTGTGTGCAACAACTTGTGAATTTGTTTGGTTGAGAAGAGTTTTTCAAGATGTCGGGGAAGAATAAGAGAAGGATATTGTGATTAGATGTGATAACGAGAGCTCAATCAAGTTTTAAAAAATTCCAATGTATCATGCAAGAACAAAACATGTTGATGCTCAATTTCAATTTTTAGAGAGAAGATACAGGCCAAAGATATTTTTCTTGAATATTGTAATACTGGTGAAAATGTTGTTGGCCTTTTCACTAAGCCTCTTGGGAAGATGAAATTTGATTTTTTTATAGAGATACTAGATGTGGAAATAAATCCTCTATCCATTAAGGGGGATACTTGAATAAAGGAGAAAGTATTTGTTAGGTTGTTTTTTATTGTGTTTATCTTTAGGTTCTAGATCCTATTTTCAGGGAGTTAGTTCTGATCTCTCTAAACAAAATGTAATCACATAAATATGTGTAATTTCGATTGTTGTGGTTAATGAAGTGACAATGTTGCATTGCATCCTCCAGGTGCAAATTTTCTCACCCGAGAGCTACATGATTCATTCATAAGATTTTTTTCTCTTCCAATTTTCAAATCTGAGCATAGATGAGTTGGAAGAAACCTTCTCATCAACAAGAAAACATAACAGAAAAAAGCCATTATGTCCATGCATATGACATATAAGACCACATATGCTAGTCAAAAATGATTTTTGTATTAATTTTTCTTAAGGAGACATTGTTCTTTGCTATGATAGTTGCATTTCATCATTAATAGATTAAGTTCACCCCATTTCATCATTATATTATTCCGATCTACGTCATTATACATCAACATATGCAATTACATAGGAAGAAACAACATCACCATCATCATCAATGCATCATAATATAAAATGGACAGTAGATGAAAGCATGCACACACATAGAGACACCAGGATTGGTCGAAGACCAAGGAAAAACCCACTATGGGGAAAACCCTTGCAAATCTTCTTCTTCTTAGATCATCATCAAATGATGCAGCAAAAGAGAGTACAATGATCCGTCACTTTATCTATGCAGAAAAACAATAATGATATCTATGAAACAGATCTAATTATGCTAGGAATCATAAACCTCATACTGATGACTGTAATGTGTTGTCACAAACTAACGTCATTTATTATGTATTGTTGTCACTGTGTCAAAAATCGTTGAATACTGCTATCACTGTGTCGAATACTACTAAGTACTATTGTCACTATCAATGAGACCAATACATATGTTTGCAACGGAAACTAACAAATCATATCTATAGATCTGTATAACAATAGAGAGAAACCCATATCTACCTGATCACTGAAGTCAACTCAAGCCAAGATGTCAAACCCTAGATCTAAACTGGGTCACCCTCATCAACATTGTCTGTGAGCGACTGAAACTTTTGGGTCTCTCTCACAAATACGGTATGCGAGCGAATGTGACTGTAGAGTTGCTCCCAGGAGGTCTCTATGCATGTGATTATGGACCTGAACTACAAATACCCAAAGTTTCTCCCTAGCCAGTGCAAGCGACCGAAAAACCAAAGTCACACCCTTTCTGAGTTATGCGAGTGACTAAGATGACAAGGTCGCTTCCAGGGCTACCTGGTGCGAGTGACCTGGGACCAAAACGTTTCGATCTGCCTCTGAACCTAGAGTCAATCCCATAAGCCTTTGTGACAACGTCCAATGATCTATAGTCACTCTCATAGGCTTATATGCTAGTGACCAGGGACCAGAATGCCCAGTTTTGTGCCAGCGACCGAGATCTAGAAGACCCTAACGTAGAGAGAGCCTTTCGCTTATGATTTAGGACCCTTGAGCAAACTCCTTCCATCGAACCTGTGTTAACGAAGAGAAAATAGAAGAGAAGATTTGTCCAAATGATCTTGAGGTCTCTTCTATTTATAGGTTTTCTTGAGGGGTCACTTGGGGTTAAGACCGACCCAAACAATTATTCATGTGGTTAGGGCTGATTCGTTCCATAATACATATGTGAATAAAAGAATTCATAACTCAACTTCCGATTAACCAAATTGGGTTATATTTAGGTCGATTTTGGTCCTCTCGAAAAAAGAATCTAATGAAATCATTATATTGGTCATTTGAGTTGTCCAAGGTGGAATTTTACCGCAGTTGCAAAAATTAATACTCCCTCTCAACTAGGGAGAATTCCACTTGTCAATATATGTCCATCGAACAATATGCCATTCTGGAATCTTCGAGTGTTATCACATATCATCACAGATCATCTTTGTCATGTAGTCATAGTGCCATCTCCATCTCAAGTGTCTCATCATCACAAATCATTATTGTATATCTCAATCTATCCTTTGCATATTCCTACTTATCTCTTGATTGTTCCTGCTCGTACGCTGAACATTCTCAGATGTAGAAGAAGTATGATTTATTAGCAGAGCAGAGCTCAAGCTACCACCCTCTATCCATTAGGCTTCTATCTAGAATCTCTACTAGCGGGCTGCTACCTAGAATATCATCATCAATCGTCATCAAAGAGCATATCATCAAGGAGCACGTCTCAACCTGGAACCATATCGCGGAGAAATAACTTCCACCCATAGCAAGAAATAGGATAACTCATCACATAGGGGAGTTGTTGTTTGGGTAAATCCTCTCTGCAGACAAACATGATCCCTCTAGCCCAATGAGTGGGTCTAGCAACAAACGAGAAAATTTACAAGACACTTTACTAAATTACAATCGAAATGAAAGAAGAGGAAGGAGACCTACCTCGTTCTGATGCTATAACACACTCCTTCGTTGAAGATCTTGATCACTCACTCCTCAGTCTCAATCCTTATTTCTCACAACGTTTGAATACCTGCATAAGAGGCCAAAGACACAAAAAGGTATACAAGTGCAACAAGCATAATCGAATGTAACCAACTTAATAGATTAAGGAGAATTAAGATAAATGAAGAATTAACACTAGCATTTATGGAAAGTGACCAATAGTTGTATATATTAAGAACAAAAGAGGAAGCATAGAGCCTAGGCCTCGATGTTAGTATCCCTCCTTGAGTGAAGTCCAAGCTCAATCTCTCCAAGCACTCCTCCAAGCCAAAATGAATAGAACGTAGGCACTATCTCAGCATAAGGGTGAAAATAATCAAATACAAACCATTTGGGAATGGAAGAGGTTGAATATATAGGCAAGGAGAGGGAGTTATGATCTCACCAAAGATAGGGGAAGGAACTCATATCAAGGATGAAGCCCATAGGGATAGGATCAAATGGAAATATTGGGAGAATTTGACCCCATCCACAACGAACACCCTCCAACTCGTCGTTATGGAAGCCTCTAGATCATGAAGCTTCTTGTCCTATTTGGGAAAATTTTCCTTTTAGGGATCGACGCGAGTATCCAAGTCAAATCCATGCTGCCAATGTGAGCCTAGTATGGTGCAACCCTCCATTAGAACAAGTAGGTAGTGTCACAGTCGCAGTGGTCCTAAAATTAGGGTTTTGAGCTCATTTCTTTAGGGAAGGCTCAAGGCATGTTTTCATTAGTTCTTTAGGGAGGATCTAGACTGCATATCAGGATGGTTACACTATACATTTGCCAAGTTTTGGGCACTGCAGGGTATGAAACAGGGAAGTGTGGGAGGTGTGACAAAATACTGTGTAACAGGAGTACACCCTCGACCCTGTAATTTCATCGGGGAGATTACCTTCAACCCGGAATCATATCGGGTTATCTCAACCCATCCAATTTCCTAATGATCTTCCCATCGATGACCCAAAATAGTCGTGTGGTAACACCTACATCATAATTGACTTGGGTTGTACACCCCAAGTACACTCTCAACTTGTTGGTCAAAACAAGGAGTGGTATTCCCATCAAGCTGGCACGGATAACAGTTCTAAGGTCATTGGTTCGAATTCGGGAGGTCGGAAATTTTTATTTTGCAGTCTAATTGAAATTGAAGAACACGGATAACAGTAAGACATGGATTTTGCAGTCTAATTGAAAAATGAACAACACTGGTAATTGAAAAATGAAGAACACAGATAGCAGTAGAACAGGATCCTGACTGCCATCCTTAGGTTGCTGGTTCAAATCCGGCAGGTCAGAAAATTTAAAAGAACACGAATAGTAGTAGAATAGGATCCTGACTATCATTCTTAGGTCACTAGTTCGAATCCGGCAGGTTGGAAAGAACGAGATCCTCACTGCCATTCTTAGGTCGCTAGTTCAAATGCGACAGGTCAGAAAGAACAGGATCTTGACTCTCATTCTTAGGTCGCTGTTTCGAATACCGCAGGTCAGAAAGTTAAAATCTTCAGTCTAATTGAAAAATGAAGAACATGGATAGCAGTGAGACATTTTGTTGAATTTTGCAGTCTAATTGAAAAATGAAGAACACGAGTAATAGTAAGACATTTTGTTGAATTTTGCATTCTAAATGAAAAATGAAGAATACAAATAGCAGTAGAACATTTGATTGAATTTTGTAGTGTAATTTAAAAATGAAGAACACGGATAGTAGTAGAACATTTTAATCTCTCTTTGTCTTTTCTTGCCGCCCCCTCCCCCGTCCTTTCTCAACTTTATTAATTTTTTCTTTTGTTTTTTTTTTTTTTTTCTAAATCTAAATCTTATTCTTCTTTTATTTTTCTTTTTTTATTAAATTTTAATGGTAATTTACTTTTATATATATAATTTTTTATTTTTTAAGAAATATTTTATTTTGAGATAAAGTTTTTAGAATTTTAATTTAATTATTAATAGTTATTAAATAGATGGTAAGAATTTAATCTTCACTAAATATTATACAATCTTTAAGTAAATTGATTAATTAAAAAAATCATATGAACAAGTATCTCCACAATAGTAATGTTTTTTTTAATTGATTAATTAAAAAAATCATATCAACAAGTGTCATATGAAGTGAGTTATGGTTTATTTAGCAAGGGATATTGAGAACCCATGTTTTTGGAACAAAGACCATTTACATATCAAGAATATCCATGATAAAATGAGACTAAATATTTATGTGGTTGTGCTAGTTTATTAAAAAAATTTATCTTACTCTTTTTCTTTATTGGTGTTTTGTTTCCAACATGTTTTCTTCCCTCATATTAATTATTTTTCTTTTCATTCATTTATTTTTGTTTTCCAGAGAAAAAAACGTAATTTCATTAAAAGGCATAACAAAATTACAACTACCATATACACTTGATAAGTGCATTACTCATATTGTTCATATCTAAGACTTATAAATAATGGAGAAAGTATTTGTTCGCTGGGTTTTAATAGTGTTTATATTTAGGTTCTAGATCCTTTTTTCTTGGAGTTAGTTTTGATCTCAGCTCTTTTTTTTTATTGTGTTTATATTTAGGTTCTAGAATTTTGATTGTTGTGGTTAATGAAGTGACAACGTTGTATTGCAGCCTCTAGGTGCATCTTGTCTCACTTGAGAGTTGCATGATTCATTCATAAGTTCTTTTTGTTTTCCAATTTTCAAATTGGTATCAGAGCTTAACTAAGGGTTGGGTATGTGGCAGCCACCGTGTGCGTAAGGGAGACATGTAGATCATGGAGACTAGTTGAGAGGCACATATCGATAAGGTGTGTCGAAGAGTGAAGAGCCGAGTTGACATTGTTTGATTATTAGAGCCGAGGAGACGATCGTGGTGTGGAAATATACATATCTCCTTTGGGTTGTTCAATGATGCGTTGAAGTCAATGAAACTGGTAAGGCAATGTTACAAAGACGACAATCACCCTGAATCTCTTCGTGAAGGCTGTAAGAAAAAAGGACCCATGTTATGAGCTTGATTTATTGGTGTGAAGTGGTTAAGGTTTCATACAAGAAGTTGTGAAGACGACATTGTGGAGCTGATAGCGAGGACAACAATTGGAAGGAGTTGTGAAGGATTTTTTTTTGGAACTTGAATAGCAGAGATATGAGCTACATGTGGGCCGATATTCATGTCACAGTCTTGAACCCACTGATCTATGCATTGAACATTGATCAGTGATAAGTTGGCATACTCATATGCAGGAAAGGAAGCCGAGTTTTATTTGACGCCATTAAAAGCCTAGAGTCGTGTGAATTTGTCGGGCAATTCTATGAGATTTTGGCGAGACTTTGGGTGAGTCTATCCTGTGAGTGGACACTTTTTATGCTAACCAGGGGACCATCGATTTGTGCACTAGGCGAAAAATGCGATGGAGTCAGCCAACTTATGAAACAAGAAAATTTAGCAATGCATCACATCATCCCTGCGTCGAGGATTGCGATGAGCTCCATTTTTTTAATTGATGTATGTCATCTTAATTATTGTCAACCACATTCTAACAATCACACTCTTCTTCATCCAGGGTTTGCGTGGAGTCTATGAGGGGTAGGATTGGACACCATATTCCATGCAAGTGAAGCTTCTCGTCCCGGGCTTCAATTTGTTTTTTTTAATGTGTGCACATTGTTAGGGGTTTCATGCGAGTGGCATGGCATCTGTATTATGAAGTATGAGAGTGTCGTTTGTTATAATTGATTGCAAAGTGCTTATATGAGGGCCATTTGGGCCAGGTTTGATATATATTTAACTGAATGCAGAGCGCTTCTCTTACTCCTATTGTTTATATTTTTTGGCCCTACTTATTTTTTATAGTGGAAGCTTAGATAATTTTGTGTCAAGATGATGAATCGAATTGCAAATACCAACCTAAATGAGGCCAATAAGTTGGATGGGTTAAACTATGTTAATTGGAAATTTATGTTGCAAACATTGATAGAAGTATCTGGCGTATGGATGATCACAAATGGAAAAGAAGAAAAGCCAAGTGCCGTTGGAGGTGTGACAACAACATCAATCCAAGGCCAGGAGAAGCGGGAGAATAAAGTAAATATTTTATTAAGGATTTCTGTGAAAGATAGTATAATCCCTCACATTCGTGATTGAAAGGCCTCTAATGAAACTTGGACTACACTTAAGGATCTATACGAGACAAAAATTACAAATTGAGTCCTCTTCCTGAAAAGTAAGCTCCTTTACATTAAAATGGAAGAAAATGAATATGTTAGTTCTTTTGTTTCAAGAATCAAAGACTTGAAAGATAAATAGGGAGACATAGGAGAATCAATACCCAGTACTGATTGTGTTACAATTACTCAAAATGGAATGTCAAATGACTATCATATTTTTGTTACAGGTCTTGCAACAAGGGAGAAAGCTCCCACTTTTTATGAATTGACAGGTATACCGATGTAGGATGAAGGGAGGCGTAGGAATTTGAGGCCTCAAAATCCATATAACTTTTGGCAAAACGAAATTCTTCAAAGGAAAACATGGAGAAGGAAGTAAAGGTGGAAGTGCATTTCAGAGAAAGCAATCTCCAAAGTCAAATCAAGGCATGTCACCTGCTAGAAATGATTATAGAATGAAATGTTTTTATTGTGGTAAAAGTGTGAATCTTGCCAAAGATTGTTATAAGAACAAAAATGATGAAGGCATTCATAAACACAAAAGACATTTAGGTCATTTTGCAGGAGAAGCCTTGAATTTTGATCTCAAGAATCTTAAGTTGTTTATGTCTACTGTTGTGTTTTCTGTTGAAACCAATGATGTTAATGCATGGTTTGTGGATTCAAAAGCCTCAATTCAAATGACATGTAATAGTAGTTGGTATGAGAACTTCAAGGAAATAAGCAATGGTCCCAACATTTATCTTGGAGATGATATTGCACATCAGATCAAGGGGCGTGGAGACATTTCAGTAACATTGCCAAATGGCAGTGTCAGGGGCATTTATAATGTTATGTATGTCCTATATCAAGAAAAATTAGATATCTATGTCCACAATCACAAATTAGAATCTGAAGGTTGAAGTTTTCAAAACAAATTGCATTGTAAAGGACCCACTGAATCATTGCAAACATATTGCTTGAGGAGACAGAGTTGGAGGCTTGTATAAACTTGATGTCACCAACAAGAGTCATCGAGCACTAACTTCTACAACTATGTCAACAAAAAGCCTTTGGCACCACATGTATGGTCATATCAATTATCATGATTTGTTTTTTTTGCAGAAACAAAGAATGGTTTAAGGAATCCCTATGTTAAATAATGAATATGTTGCTTGTAAAGGTCATGCATTAGGAAAAATACATAGAGATGAATTCCCCTCTAATTCTGATAGGAGAAGAAGAAATGTATTGGAACTTGTACATATTGATGTTTGTGGACCAATGCTAACTATATCCTTGGGAGGTTCTTATTACTTTCTATTGTTTGTTGATGACTGCACAAGATACATTTGGGTGTACTTCCTTAGGAAAAAGAGTGATGTTTTTTAGTATTTCAAATAATTCAAAAATGTGGCAGAGAAGCAAACAAGGCAATTCATAAAAATCATTTGTTCATATCAAGGGGGAGAGTGCAGGTTGGGAAAATTCATCAGGTACTACAAGGATCATGGAATAGTGCATCAATTTATAGTACCCTGCACTCCACAACAAAGCGATGTTGCAGAAAGGAAAAACATAACGTTGGTGGAGTGTCCCCCGGTTATGATTAAAGGTAAGAATCTCTCAAATGATTTTTGGGCTAAGGCCATTAGCACTATTTTTTATTTAAAGAATAGAAGTCCAACAAGGTATCTTGATCTCAAGTCCCCACTCAAAGGCTTGTATGGTTTTAAACCTGCAGTTTATCATTTGGGGGTATTTGGATGTAAGGCCTTAACACATATTCTGAAGGAGAATAGAAATAAGCTTGATGTTAAAGCCATCAAATGTATTTTTGTAAGATACCATTCAGAATTTAAAGCTTATAAAATGTTTGATCCCTCTATTCACAAAGTATTTGCAAGTAGAGATGTAATTTTCCATGAGCAGGCAGATGAAGGAAACAAGGACAACAATTATGAAAGGTGGCACACACTTTCTAAAGTTGAAGACAATAAAGAAGAAGTAGAAGATGGTGAGCAACAAAAGCTTGAGGAAGAATCTAATGATATGGACACCACCAATAGTGAGAGCTCACCTAGAGGTGGAGAAGGACCTCTAGAGAACAAGGATGAAGACACCAAAGTGCCATTGAGATCTACTCGACAAATTCGTCTACCTAGAAGGTGTAAGTACTATGCCCTAATGAGTAGTGTTTTAAATGTCATATAACCCAAGAGTTTTAATGAAGCTAATGAACATGAAGAGTGGAGAAAAGCAATGGAGGAAGAATTTGACTCTATAATGAAAAAAAACCTGGGAATTGAATGAACTACCTAAAGGTAAAGAGCCCATAGGATGTAAATGGTTATAAAAACCCAAGTTTAAAGTAGATGGAAGTATAGATAAATATAAAGCCAGAATGGTGGCAAAATGATACTCACAAAAAGAGCGTATTGACTATGCAGAAACATTTGCACCTATAGCTAAACTAAACACTATTAGGTTGTTAATTGCATTAGCTAAAAAGTATCATTGGAATATTCACGAATTAGATGTAAAATCTATATTTCTGAATGGTGATTTAAAGGAGGAGGTGTATTTGACACAACCCAAAGGGTTTGTGAAAAAAGGACATGAACATTTAGTTTGTAGATTAAGGAAAGTTTTGTATGGGCTAAAGCAGGCACCCAGGTCATGGTATGAGAAGATAGATTCTTTGTTTCTTCAACATTGTTTTATGAGGAGCCAAAGTCATCCAAATATGTATACCAAATTTGAGTTTAAAGGGGCATGTTGTGGTGCTTTCCTTGTATGTTTATGATTTAATTCTTACAAGGAATTTTGATAAACTATTTGATGCAATTAAGGTGCACATGTCACAAGTATTTGAGATGAAAGATCTTGGTGAGTTACATTATTGTATATGTCTTGATGTTTTCACAGGTGCTGGTTAGACTTTTGTTTCTCAGGGTAAGTATGTCAGAGAATTTCTTAAGAAGTTTAAAATGGATCAATGTAAAGCTACTTTTGTTCCAATGTAAAAAAATGTGAAACTTCACATTGATGATGGCTCAAAAGAGGTAGATGGTACAATGTATAGACAACTAGTGGCAAGCTTGAATTATCTTACTACAACCAGACCCGATATAGCATACTATGTTAGTGTGTTGAGCCAGTTTATGGCGATACCTATAGAAATACATTGGAGAGAAGCAAAAGGTATACTCAAATATCTTAAAGGAACAATTGATTTTGGTATTAAATATATTGATTCACTTGATGTTGAGTTGACAGGTTACTCAGATTTAGATTGGGTTGGTAATCTGGATGATAAGAGATCTAATACAAGTTATGCTTTTAGCATTAGATCTAGGATTGTTTCATGGAGTAGCAAGAAACAACCTACTGTATCTTTGCCATCTATGGAGGCAAAGTATAAATATTTGTGTGCAACAACTTGTCAATTTGTTTGGTTGAGAAGAGTTCTTCAAGATGCCGAAGAAGAATAAGAGAAGGATGTTGTGATTAGATGTGATAACTAGAGCTCAATAAAGTTGGAAAAAATTCCAGTTTATCATGCAAGAACAAAACATGTTGATGTTGATTTTCAATTTTTTAGAGAGAAGATACAGTCCAAAGATATTTTTCTTGAATATTTTTGTTGGTCTTTTCACTAAGCCTCTTGGGAAGATGAAATTTGATTTTTTTAGAGAGATACTAGGTGTGGAAATACATCCTCTATCCATTAAGGGGGAGACTTGAATAATGGAGAAAGTATTTGTTAGGTTGTTTTTTATTGTGTTTATCTTTAGGTTCCAGATCCTATTTTTAAGGAGTTAGTTTTGATCTCTCTAAACAAAATGTAGTCACATAAATATGTGTAATTTTGATTGTTGTGGTTAATGAAGTGACAATGTTGCATTGCATCCTCCAGGTGAAAATTTTCTCACCCGAGAGCTACATGATTCATTCATAAGTTTTTTTCCTCTTCCAATTTTCAAATCTGAGCATAGATGAGTTGGAATAAACCATCTCATTAACAAAAAAACATAACTAAAAAAGACATTGTGTCCATGCATATGACATATAAGACCACATATGCTAGTCAAAAATGATTTTTGTATTAATTTTTATTAAGGAGGCATTTTTCTTTGCTATGATAGTTGCATTTCATCATTAATAGATTAAGTTCACCCCATTTCATCATTACATTATTCCGATCTACAACATTATACATCAACATATGCAATTACATAGGAAGAGACAACACCACCATCATCACAATGCATCAGAATATAAAATGGACAGTAGAAGAAAGCATGCACACACATAGAGACACCAGGATTGGTTGGAGACCAAGGAAAAACCCACCATGGGGAAAACCCTTGCAAATATTCTTCTTCTTAGATCGTCATCAAATGATGTAGCAAAAGAGAGTACAATGATCCATCACTTTATCTATGCAGAAAAAAATAATGATATCTATGAAACAGATCTAATCATTCTAGGAATCATAAACCTCATACTGATGACTGTAATGTGTTGTCACAAACTAACTTCATCTATTATGTATTGTTGTCACTGTGTCGAAAATTTTTGAATACTGCTATCACTGTGTCGAATACTACTGAGTATTGTTGTGACTGTCAATGAGACCAATACATATGTTTGCAACGGAAACTAACAAATCATATCTATAGATCTGTATAACAATAGAGAGAAACCCATATCTACCTGATTATTGAAGTCAACTCAAGCCAAGATGTCAAACCCTAGATCTGAACTGGGTCACCCTCATCAACATTGTCTGTGAGAAACTGAAACTTTTGGGTCTATCTCATGAATACAGTATGCGAGCGAATGTGACTGTAGAGCCGCTCTCAGGAGGTCTCTATGCATGTGATTCTGGCACTGAACTACAAAGACCCAAAGTTTCTCCCTAGCGAAGATGTGCAAGCGATCAACAAACCAAAGTTGCATCCTTTTTGAGTTATGCGAGTGACCGAGAAGACAAGGTCGCTCCCAAGGCTACCTGGTGTGAGTGACCGAGGACCAGAACCTTTCGATCTGCCTCTGAACCTAGAGTCGCTCCCATAAGCCTTTGTGCCAATGTCCAAGGGTCTATAGACACTATCATAGGATTGTGTACCAGTGACCAGGGACCAGAATGCCCAGTTTTGTGCTAACGACCGAGATCCAGAAGACCCTAACCTAGAGAGAGTCTTTCGCCTATGATTTCAGAACCTTGAGAATACTCCTTCCATCGAACCTGTGTGAATCAAGAGAAAATAGAAGAGATGTGTCGAATTGATCTTGAGGTCTCTTCTATTTATAGGTTTTCTTGAGGGGTCACTTCGGGTTAAGACTGACCCAAACAATTATTCATGTGGTTAGGGTTGATCCATTCCATAATACATGTGTGAATAAAATAATTCATAACTCAACTTTCGATTAACCAAATTGGGTGATATTTAGGTCGATTTTTGTCCTATCGAAAAAAGAATCTAATGAAATCATTATATTGGTCATTTGAGCTGCCCAAGGTGGAATTTTACCGTAGTTTCAAAAATTAACGCTCCCTCTCAACTAGGGAGAATTCCACTTGTCAATATATGTCCATCGAACAATATGCCATTCTGGAATCTTTGAGTGTCATCACATATCATCACAGATCATATCTGTCATGTATTCATAGTGCCATCTCCATCTCAAGTGTCTCATCATCACAAATCATCATTGTGTATCTCAATCTATCCTTTTCGTATTCTTGCTTATCTCGTGATTGTTCCTGCTCGTACGCTAAACATTCTCGGATCTAGAAGAAGAAGAATTTATTAACAGAGGAGAGCTAAATCTACCACCCTCTATCCATCAGGTTGCTATCTAGAATCTCTACTAGTGGGCTGCTACCTAGAATATCATCATCAATCGTCATCAGAGAGCATATCATCAAGGAGCACGTCTCAACCTGGGACCATATCGAGGAGAAATAACTTCCACCCATACCGAGAAATGGGATAACTCATCACACAAGGGAGTTGTTGTTTAGGTAAATCCTCTCTACAGACAAACACGATCCCTCTAACCCAATTAGTGGGTCTAGCAACAAACGAGACAATCTACAAGACACTTTCCTAAATTACAATCGAAATGAAATAAGAGGAAGGAGACCTATCTTGTTTTGATGCTATAACACACTCCTTTGTTGAAGATCTTGATCACTCACTCAATCTCAATCCTTACTTCTCACAACATTTGAATACCTGCACAAGAGGCCAAAGACACAAAAATATATACAAGTGCAACAAGCATAATCGAATGTAATCAACTTAACAGATCAAGGAGCATTAAGATAAATGAAGAATTAAAACTAGCATTTATGGAAAGTGACCAATAGTTGTATATATTAAGAACAAAAGAGGAAGCATAGAACCTAGGCCTCGATGTTAGTATCCCTTCTTGAATGAATGTCCATGTCCAAGCTCAATCTCTCCAAGCACTCCTCCAAGCCAAAATGAATAGAATGTAGGCACTATCTCAACATAAGGGTGAAAATAATCAAAGACAAACCATTTGGGAATGGAAGAGGATGAATATATAGGCAAGGAGAGGGACTTAGGATCTCACCAAAGATAGGGGAAGGAACTCATATCAAGGAGGAAGCTCATAGGGATAAGATCAAATGGAAATATTGGGAGAATTCGACCACATCCACAACGAACAACCTCCAACTTGTTGTTATGTAAGCCTCTAGATCATGAAGCTCCTTGTCCTATTTGGGAAAATTTTCCTTTTAGGGATAAGCACAAGTATCGAAGTCAAATCTGTGCTGCTAGTGCAAGCCTAGTATGGTGCAACCCTCCATTAGCACAAGTAGGTAGTGTCACAGTCACAATGGTCATAAAATTAGGGTTTTGAGGTCATTTCTTCAGGGAAGGCTCAACGCATGTTTTCATTAGTTCTTCAGGGAGGATCTAGTTTGCATATCAGGATGGTTACACTATACAGTTACCAAGTTTTGAGCACTATGGAGTATGATAGAGGGAAGTGTAGGAGGTGTGAAAAAATATTGTGTAACAGGAGTACACCCTCAACCCTAGAATTTCATTGGGGAGCTTACCCTCAACCCATAATCATATTGGTTATCTCAACCCATCCTATTGCCTATTCATCTTCCCATCGATGACCCAAAATAGTCACGTGGTAGAACACCTACATCATAATCAACTTGGGTTGTACACCCCAAGTACACTCTCAACTTGTTCGCCAAAAATAGGAGTGGTGTTCCCATCAAGCTGGCCTGCTTGAGGGTATTATGCCCACTGGGATATAGTCTGCAAAGACAAGAGGGGAGAAACATTCTTTGACCCTATAAATATAAGGGAGCAACATTATTCTACCCTAGGTAATAGATAGGGTAACACCCTATTGTCTAGAGTTCCTTCAATCCCAGAAGCCCTCTAGCTCAATTTCTCACCCTGGGAGCTCAAGCAGGGTAGGAAGAGTTTGCTCAATGTCCTCGATCAATGCTCCTCTCATCATCAATTTGTCTCAGTAGCAGTTGTTTCCTGTTCATATAGAACATCAAATCAAATATCATGTCCGATCATATGTAATCACATGAATCACAAAAGGATACCATAATCATCTTCCCTCTCAAGGAGGTGCCATCCACAAGCCTGAGATTGTTTCGAATAGCTGCATTGTCTCAATATATGAGAGTATCTCGGTCCCAAGTGTAAATATGGGACTTTATGCCATTCAGATCATCACAATGTATCCATGGTATCCATGTCATATCAAGATCATGCTCAAACAACTCTTTAAGGAGCTTCCATGTCCTGCCTCACAGCTAGCCATGATAGCAACATCATGATCAACATTGGTCATGCTATGGAACTCTCATCCAAGATAACATGGCAAATCATATACTAAAGAAACATCCAAATGTGCTTATCAACAATAATCTCAAATATCAGCAATACATCTATGTAGATACATATCATAGGAGAAATATCACATTCTCAAAATAGAACACCTCATGCATATATTTCAAAGCATGCTCGGAGGAAACTCTATGTGAGTGAAGAAACTAACTCATGAATTCATTAAGGTTCTATGCACATCATACATATACAGATGGATGTTCAAAACATAACATCAATGCTTCAACTATCGGATGCCATGTCAAGTTCAACAACATCTTGAACTTCAAATCCAAGTATCCAAGGATTTGCAATTTTCATTATTCAAAAACATTTTCCAATAGCTTTGCAATATGGAATTTCTTTCCCAAATTCCAGAAATCGATTCATCATGCCATGATACATTATTTTGGGCTTCATAAGCCATTTCCCTCTGATTTAGATCATCAGAGGCTCATCACTTGTCACAAGTAGATCATCAAGATATAAAACCAAAACCATAATCAATATCAAAGCCATACCTTGGAACTCATCATCCTGACTTCATCAGATAACTGTCAAATATAAACATATCTGGATCAGGGAGCTTGCTTCATGCAAAGCTCTCTACAGGTACCATGCCTTGCTAAGCCACCATAATTATCCTTACATAACTCAATGTTATACCATCAATCAACAAGGTCAACTCATCATAGTTTATAAGTGAAATCATGACCATTATAAGTCATCTTGTCACTAGGTGAAAATACATACATCAAGGATAAGTCATGTGGGTTCCATTTTTCATGCCAAATCACAACTATCATTATTTCAACCATTGTGCTAAGAATAAGGAGGCCAATCTCCAAATAAGTCATCATGCCTACATAGTATCGAAATCGGGGCAAATCAACAATTGTCAAATCAAATCAGTAGACATCAAGTCAAGTCCAAATTCTATCGTAAATAGATCTATATTCAAAGAACATCTCAATCATTAATTCAAAGTTATTGTCAAGCATCATGACAAAAAACTTTTCGTATATACCAGTAATTCCAAATCATGCCAACCTCTTGTAGCAAAAACATAGTGACATATCTATATGTGTGTCCCAGTCACCCACAAACACAAGTTCATTCTGCAAGTTCATGTTATGGAAAACATTCAACCTTTTCCTGTTAGAACGTCTTGCTGTTATTTGCAATACATTTGTGGTCTTGATATCTTCTAGGTGACTATCTAATTTCATGCACAATAATTCATTATATGATCAACAATTTAACTCAATAACTTCAGAAATCAGCTAACAATGGTAGAATATGTTAGGAACAACATGATTCAAAGTTCAGACAACTTCAGAAATCTTTAGATGATTGTCAAAAATAGTCAAACCTATGGTTTCTCTCTTCAGGTTAGCATGGGAGTGACTTTAGCTGCTTGGATGTTATCTAGGCCTTAGCATGCATGTGACCAGGGACGAAATATCCTAGATCTGTGACTGTGACTGGAGAAGAAACCCTAATTTCTGTATGGGCTTCAGATATGAGACTCTGTTGTAGATCAATACTGTCAAATGCACATAAATCATACTTTAGAAACACATAATGAAAATAGTAATAAGGTTAAGAATATTGAGAAGAGATTCTCCCTTTGACTGAGGATCTACATCATTCATCTTCATTCATGTCATCAGCCTATCTCTACTAGAGTCATGCAACAGTAGATCTGTTAGATCATAAACATATATCTATCATGGCTATCAACATCATGACATCAATATTTCATCAAGTGATTAGACTCAAAGCAATAGATAGATGCAACATCATATCTCAAATATTATGAACACAATAACATTTTCTGTCAAGTCACTCCATCAAGTTACTGCATCCAGTTTAACCATATGCCATCAAGACAAGACCACAGGTAGTAAGAGGTCTATAATATCAATCTTACACTTATACCTCTCACATCAAGGTTATCATGCTCTTCATGACCAATGAGATCAAATTAGGTCATTCAATAAAACTTTACAAAAACAACAAGAGTATCAATCTCTCTTTCCATACGTTTTCATCATGCTTATCGTAAGAATTACCAGCAAACTCATGTATAGGAGTCAATGAACTATCCTTCTATATGAAATCCATCATGACAAGCATCAAGAGTATAATTTTCTAGAGCCAAGGTACTAGCCTTCTTTATAGGATCAAATTATCCAACAAATAGTCTATCATATGTTAGCCAAAAATCAAGTGTATCAATGTATCAACATTAGATAGCCTCATAGAATTAAAGACGGTCAAAATTGTTGGCATTATGATATAGGTATGACACAAGTGTTGTCCTTGATGGCAACTCTCTCAAATAAAAGATCACAGTATAGCAGGTAAACAACAAGATTGAAGAAAGAAAGGTATATGGAGGTTCACTATATAACAAGTCGTGTATACCCGCAGGTTCACTATATACAAAGTCGCATATACGAAAAGGTATACGCAAGTTCACTATATACCAAGTCGCATATACACGTAGGTTCACTATATACAAAGGCATGTATAACATACACACGCACTTTCACAGAAGGAAAGGCATGTACATGTCGAAAAACTAAGTTTTGGTCCATGGTATTTTGGTATTGGTCCATGGTATTTGTTCCGAGGTATTGACCCCAGGTATTGGGTCCAAGGTATCAGTCCTACGTGGTTTTGGACCATGGTATTGAGAGAGGCCTAAACCTATATAAGGAGAAGAAGATCATTAGGCCAAAGTGCAAGTGATGAATATCTGATGAAGTGTGAGATCTAGTATGCAGGTTATGGGTATGTGATGCTTTGTTAAGGATGCACCTATGTGGTGAATGAAGGTTGATGGACCGGGATCATGAAGATTAAAATGCATTATCATTATTTGGTATGATCATGAATAGTTCAGATTTGAATACTGACGGATGTCTTATCCTTTATATCTTATGTTCTGGGTATATCTAAAGTTGAATATCGCAACAAAGGTATAAGTAATTATTCTCAGATCTGTACGCAGATTCCCTTTGGTGAAAGAACGTATACACGCTAGTTCGACACAACCAATTAGCGTATACATTATGAGATGTGATATTTGAGGTTTTTGTTGGTTCTAGTGGTTGTTGCAGAGTTCTGGGTTCTGCTCTATGTTCTGGTGACTGTGTTTTGATGACAGGGTTTCAGTGATTTAGTTGTTGAGTGATTCAGAGATTGATGAAGTAGATATAGTTGATGGTTGTATTGCAGTGGTGATTGTTTTGTATTGATGGATCTAGTGTAAAACTTTATGAAATGTAGTATCTAGAATAAAAGAGAAGGTCGTAGCCTTCTGTAGGTTAGCGTCTATGTACTAGTAAACATATTGGCTAGTACAAGAGCTAGGGGGTTGTAGCTCCCTTCCAGTAGAAGCTGGAGAACAAGAGAAGGTTGTAACCTTCTACAAGTGGGTGCCTGCATACTGGTATGATTATGTGCTAGTATAAGATTGTAAATAGGTTTTTCTTATCTTAAAGAAAACAATAGCAGGTGGTTTTTGTCCTGCATTGGGTTTCCACCTTATATCATGGTGTTCATGTGTGCTTCTTATGTGTGATGATATGTTCTATTTTAATGCACCTGTTTACTATTTATATGGTTAATGAAGTTCTGATGCACTGATTAAAGGTCAACAGATAATGGATTAACTGAATCATAAGTTTATTGGATATACGCTAGTTGCCTTAAACACAGTTACGTATACACGCGGGTTCCCTTAACTGAAGTAGTGTATATGAAGTTGAATATGGAAATGAAAATTTACTGATTTGCTAATACTAATTCACCCCCCCCCCCCCCTCTCAGTATTATTTCCAACAAAAATGTTCAACACTAAGTGCATAATTTCACCATAGGAGACATATATCCAAGTCACTTTCATATGCATGCATGAGCCATTAAAGAAAGAGGCATTCTCATCATACCTTAGGGCTTACCAACCCAATAGCTAAAACATAACATACCATGCATACCTTGAGGTATTCAAATACCTAAGCACCTACTCATTAGACATAGGCCACTTGAAGCACTTTATCATCTTTTCATTAAGTACCTCTTTATCTCTTTCCAGATCTGCATCTCAAAATGATCCTCAAGAAGGATCTACACATCACATCTCATCAAGGAGGTTAGAAACATCCATATACATATGTAGGAAGTACAAGCAATAACATAATCATCAGATCCATAAGTCTAACAAGTAAGAAGCATCATAAGTCAAGAAATACTTATCTTCAATGAGAGGTGATCCTCTCCCTCTTGAACCAATCTTCAAGAGCCATCAATGTCCATGGTCCATATACCAATGTTGTCTTCAAGTATCCAACCAAATTTGCTAGGGATTATCCCATCTAGGGATTCATTAAATCTCCCACAAGTGCTTGAGGATCTTATCATTGAACATACTATACCTCATATACTTTTCATAAACCAAGGTTTCTCTCCAACCTTAACATCATAGAATCCATCAACCCTAATCATCAATATGCCTATGGTTTTCTTCAAACCCTAGAATTCTTTTAGGTCTCCACCATCCTCTTCTTGCTTCCATCAATGGTGTCATCATCAGGGTGATCTCCATGGCTTTTCTTCAGCCCAACTCTGATACCATGTTAATTTTTCTTAAGGCAACATTGTTCTTTGCTATGATAGTTTCATTTCATCATTAATACATTAAGTTCACCCCATCTTATCATTACATTATTTAGATATACGCCATTATACATCAACATATATAATTACATAGGAAGAAACAACATCACCATCATCATCAATGCAACAGAATATAAAATGGACAGTAGAAGAAAGCATGCACACACATAGAGACACTAGGATTGGTCCAAGACCAGGGCAAACCCACTATGGGGAAAACCCTTGCAAATCTTCTTCTTCTTAGATCGTCATCAAATGATGCATCAAAAGAGAGTACAATAATCCATCACTTTATCTATGCAACAAAAGAATAATGATATCTATGAAACAAATCTAATCATGTTAGGAATCAGAACCCTCATATTGATGATTGTAATGTATTGTCACAAACTGATGTCAACTGTTGTGTACTATTATCACTGTGGCGAACATTGCTGAATACTGCTATCATTGTGTCGAATACTACTGAGTATTATTGTCATTGGAAATGAGCCCAATACATATGTTTGCAGTGAAAACTAACAAATCATATATACAAATCTACAAATCTGTATAACAATAGAGAGAAACCCAGATCTACTTGATCACTGATGTCAATTGAAGCCAAGATGTCAAACCCTAGATCTGAATTGGGTCACCCTCATCAACACTGTCTATGAGTGACTGAAACTTCTAGGTTGTTATCATGAATACAGTATGCGAGTGACTGTGACTGCAGAGTCGCTCCCAGGAGGTCTCTATGCATGCAATTCTGGCACTGAACTGCAAAGACCCAAAGTTTCTCCCTATCTAAGCTATGCAAGTGATTGGCAAACCAGAGTCACACCCTTCATGAGTTTTACGAGTGATCGAAATGACAGAGTCTCTCCTAGGGCTACCTAGTGCGAGCGACCGGGGACCAAAACTCTCCGATCTACCTCTGTACCCAGAGTCGCTCCCATAAGCCTTTGTGCCAGTGTTCAAGGGTCTATAATCATTCTCATAGGTTTGTGTGACAACGACCAAGGACCAGAATGCCCTGTTCTATGTCAGCGACCAAGAACCAAAAGACCCTAACCCAGAGCGAACCTTTCCCCTATGATTTCAGACGCTTGAGCGAACTCCTTCCATTGAACATGTGCAAACCAAGATAAAAGAGAAGAGAAGATGTGTCCAAATGATTTTAAGGTCTCTTCTATTTATAGGTTTTCCTGAGGGGTCACTTGGAGTTAAGATTGACCCAAGTAGTTACTCATATGGTTAAGGCCAACCCATTCCATAATACATGTGTGAATAAAATAATTCATAACTCAACTTCCACTTAACCAAATTGGGTGATATCTAGGTTTATTTTGGTCCTCTCGAAAAGAGGAATCTAATGCAATCATTATCTTGGTCATTTGAGATATCCAAGGTGGAATTTTACCGCAGTTGCAAAAATTAACATTCGGTTCCAAAATGCCGCAAGAGAAAAGAAATTTATTTTTGTTTTATTAATTTGTTAATTAATCCAATTAATTATCCCTAACAATTGTTTTAATTTGTCCTAGTTTTTTATTAAACAACGAAATTTAATCATTTTGAATTTCTTTTTTAGTTCATCTCCTCTCAAGTTTAATCATTTTTTCCTCTGAATAGTTAGCTCATTTTTAATTTTCTTCTTCTTTCTTGCTTCACCATTAACATTTTTTGTTTGCGCAATTAAATGTCTAATATAAAAGTTGACATTTAAAAAAATTCAAAACACAATATTATTCCAAAAAAAACTTCTATTGAATGTGTATATATTTTAAGTCATTCAATCATTATGCAATGTACAAAAATCTCCTACCACATTTTAAATCACCAATTTCTTGCATAGAAATATTATCTATATTAAAATTTTTAAATGATTAGTAAAGAATATTTTCTTACCTTGTTACATCATTGCTAGTGACATATACTTTTCAGGATTATGTATTAATTTTATGCCAGTAGACAAAATTTTTGTGGGTTTGTAATGTTAACATTTGAATTTTTATGTCCCAAGGTGTTGGCATTGTCACGCAACCATTTCCAAGGCTACAAAACTCAAGGAAGGACATCAACACCTTTTTTGTGTCCTACAGTACTATGTAGATGGACACAAATAATTAAGTAACTCTAGAACAAATTCATATTTCTATGCATGTCGCTAAAGGTCCCATACCCCATCATATTCATAATTTAGTTGTAGGTTCAAAGCGTATCTAATCCATCAAGAAATCTCTGGTAGGGATCAATTAAAGCGTAGAGTAAAGGAAATCACAATGTTAAGGTCTCGTACCCAATCTACCTATAGATGGCTAATTGTATTGATAATTCTCGAACAAACAATAAGCTCCGATAGGCATCAATTAAGGCATAGAGTAAGCCCAGGCACAAGTTAGCCCATGCACGATGCTAAGGACCCATACCCAATCTGGCTGTAGATGGATGACTGCATTGATAATTACCAAAGAAATCTTAAATGACATATTAATAACAATCGATGAATTGATAAAATACCGTCATAGAACTAGTGCAAGCTTCATTTAATACCATTGTCGCTAGATATAGATTCTAGTGGTGTTGTTGCATTCCTAAAAAATTCACGATAATGTTGTTGCTACATTCCTTCCTCATGAAAATTTTTCACACAGTGGGCACTGTTAGGTATGCATTTCAATTCACATGCAAGAAGACATTGAAATTTTACAGCATGTAGGTGAAATGAAAAGAAGAGAAATATTAACCTCGATGAATCTTCAACTTGGTTCTAAAACATACATACCATCGTTAACCAAAATCACATTCTCCTATTATCAGAAAAATTATTACTTAGAAAGCATTTGATTCTTCTTTGACCTATTTCTGTTATCACCAAAAAATGATCACCTAGCCATTTCTAACTAGGTGGACTGAAATACACCATGTAGGATTAATTTTACCATAGTAAAATCACTTTCACCATGGGAAATAATTTAGTAAACCATTTTTATTAAATTATTTTCTAATTAAAATAAAAAACCCCATGAGAATAATTGAATAAATTATTATTTATTTAATTTTCTCTAAGAATAATTATTAAATCATTGTTTAATAATTATTCCTTGTCACATTGACTAAATCCCCTAGGAATAATTAAATAAGTCACTATTTATTTATTATTTATTATTTCTATTATTGGAATAATTTTTAAATCAATATTTAATAATTATTCCATTTTCACACCATTCTTAATCCTTGCGAAATAATTAATAAATCATTTATTTGTTAATTATTTCTAAATAGAAATATTTGTCCATTTTGAATATATTTTCTCTTTCCAAAAAATAAAATAAAGTATTTCTAATGGTTACATCTTGATTTGGTCAATATTATTTTATTATTCTCCATTTTCGAGATTAACTAAATACTTTGTTATAAACATGAGGGTTTTCCATTCATTCTTCACCATGATCATTCTCATCGTCACCATTATCGTCTCTTTCCGTTTGAACTCCCATTTGAGTTCTCCACATTGTTTTGGGTTTTTCACATATTGAGAGAGGGAATCAATTACTGAAGCATCAAGGACATCATTGGACCCATCCCAAGGATGGGGTTGCTGACCCTTTTTATAGATCTCCTTCACTAGGTGTTATCAATAAAATATTAATTCATTTTAAAGTCTTTCCATTTGGGTTATTACATTGGATATATGCATTGTTTTGGATAATACATGTTGCTTTTTTGCAGGTTTTTCTAGTTTTATGACAGATCTGAAATGTAAGTAACCACAAATTGTTGTTAGGGTCACATGTCACCTATTGACTTGAGTGAAGTGTTTTTGGTAC
Organism: Pinus tabuliformis; assembly: GCA_031772625.1. Classification (NCBI taxonomy): domain Eukaryota; kingdom Viridiplantae; phylum Streptophyta; class Pinopsida; order Pinales; family Pinaceae; genus Pinus; species Pinus tabuliformis. The sequence goes on from CM062816.1 coordinate 425,047,671, forward strand.
ATCTTCTAAGAAATTTTACACTAACAATTGGTGACTCCACTGGTGTAATAACAAATTTATTGGGTGACTGAAGTTTCAGTAAATTCGAAGGTTTTCTATAACTATTTTTAGCCTTTCAATTTCTATATATAGTATTATTTCTTTCTTTGTCAAATTTTTGGATTTTGGTGGTTTTTTGGTTCTTTTTGTAGGTCACAAGTACCAACCGAGCAAAAAATAAAAAAATCTGTGCAAGATCTGCTGAATGAGAATCCCAAGAGAAAAACACACTTTTCAGCCCCAGATCTACATTCCAGAGCTCACTTTTTGGCCAAAAAAATGCATTTTTCACTATTCCAGGTCAATACTTGCGTTTTGGAAAAATTTTGGATTTTTTTTTTTTTTTTAATTTTTTCATATTTGCCGAGAGTGTTATGGGTAGAATGGGAAGGGTCATTTCTCTCTGTTTTCAGTCTCCCCTAGGCCTAGAATCTTCTAGTTTTTCTCTTTGCGGAATGGAAAATTCTCCTAGGGTTTAGAGTACACCTACACATTGTTAGGAAGAGATTGGCTGAGTGAGGAGTCTATGGTTTCAACATTTTCAACCATTAATTTTCAGAGTCTAATCCATTACTTTTCAACATTTTTGGATAGGTTTATTTTACCTTTTCTCCCTTTAGAGTTTGGGATTTTCCTTTTCCCCCTTAGGATCCCCTTGAGCATCCTAGGTTTTGGAGTTTCATACCTATCCTTTGAAACATTTTTCACCTCTGATTTTTGTTGTTTTTCTGCACCATTTACAACATATTAGTGGCTCTAGATCTCAATCCCTTTGACATTAGGTCTTTTAGGTATTTTATGTGTATTTGAGTAGCTTGTTTGCCCTCTCTTGCTTCGCTGCTTCAGGACATTTTTGGCTGGAGTATTGTGTGCTTAATTAATTAATTTTTATTTTATTATTATTATTATTTTTGTTGTTGTTGTTGTTGTTGTCATTTTCAACATGATTTAGAGCATTTAAACACTTTATTTTCAGCAACACATGACATCATGAAACATGCTCAATTTACTCATCCACTTGACACATTATTTTCACACGCACACCCTAAGCGAACACGAGCTTGGTTACTACCACCAAGCCAAGACTTGAAACACTACATCGTAATAATTCAACTTACATAGATTAAGTCCACTTGGGAACTAGGGCCAAACAATCTTTGTAGTTTAGGTGTAGGATCAGTGGGATAGGATTCAAATAAAACCCATTGATCGCTTTCAATGAAACATAGAACTTGACATATTCATTAAAGGAATTTTGAGGTCTAAAATGGGCCTCGTAAGAAAAATTTACAACCAAAATAAACTTTATAACAACCATTGGGATTCAAGATGATGATGTCAACCATGGGGGATGATTCACCATTTTTAGCTTAAAAAAGTAAAAAGATTAAAAATAATAAAATAATAAAACTACGTTTTCAACTCGTATTTTGAGCTTATGTCCCTAAGGTTTTACTCAAATTTCGAGTGGGAGTACTCATTAGATGAAAAATTTAATTCCTCATCCAAGGCATACCCATGTTACATACTTTCGGTGGACCCTACTATACGAAAAATGAGACATACATGAAAAAACATGATTGCAATAACGTTTTTCATGTATTTCTCATTTTTCGTGTAGTAGGGTCCATCGAAAGCATGCAACATGAGTACTCCTTGGATGAGAAATCAAATATTTCATCCAATGAGTGTTTCCACTTGAAATTTGAGTAAACCCATAGGGAGATAAGTTGAAAATACAAGTTGAGAAAATAGTTTTTTCTTTTTCCCTCTAAAATTTGATGATGTAATCTAATCTTATTTTATTATTTCCACAATTATTTTATAATTTCCTTAGGAGGCCCAATTTAGACCTCAAATTTCCCCTAACGGGGGAGATTAAGATACTTCACCGTCCCATGGTCCAAAGTAGGAGTGTGTCAAAAACCCGATTCAGAGGGGGTTAGGCTAGGTCATCATGCGATTTGTTCTCCTTAGGGCTACCCAACCTGTGGCAGGGAATCCCATGTGTTGGCTGATCACCAAGAAGCTCAAGACTCGACCACCCCTATGGGACAAAAGTATTTGTAGTGACCAATATTAGGAAAACACATTATAGGACTGGCTGTGGGAAGATGTTGGTTCTCTACCCTACCTTTCTCTGGACAACTCTGCTTGCGAGGATGAGATTTCATCAAGTAAGAAGTTCTTTGGAAGGCCATCTAAAATAGTAGATTTAGGATTGTTTGCGGATTTAGACCACCTATAGGCTAGAGGTATTTTTCTTTAATAGGATGTGTTTGCTTGTATTATAATAACATCATTAATATAGTTAGTTTAAACTTGACACCACTGCACTAGGTATTTTCTAGTTGTTTGTTGCTCTTTTATTCCTATCATCACCCTTTAACCTTTAGAGTCATCATTGTCTTGACATCATTTAATCCCCTAGGGGTTTGTTGCAGAGAATTCGAGGTCTTCACCCTTAGTTCCCATTAGGACATATTACTCCTTCTTGTCGAGTTAAGTACATCCTCCTAGTCCTCCATCGAGTCATCATTCTGATTCTGATTCTACTTATTCTTCTAGTTCTTCCTTTGATTCTGCGTCTTCTCAACCTAGTATTGTCACCATGTTGGGCACCAAAGCGGGTGCGGAAACCAAGGTGGTAACCTAGTTACCAACTAGGGTAACTCCACAAGCAAAACCTCCACCGATGTGATCACTCCTCCTCCATTGCTTACTTTTATTGCTGGTTTAAGTCTCCCTGATTTCGACCATCTCATCAATGATCCTCTTCTCCTTGATTCCAATTGGCTAGTTATGCCTACTAAACTTCCTTAAGACATCCCAAAGTTTGAAGGTTATCCTGGAGAATATCTCACAAGTCATGTTTGCTCATTCCATATGTGGTGTTCATCCAATTCTATCACTAAAGACTCCATCTGTCATTGTCTATTCCAACAGGGTTAACCAATACCATCCCCCGCAAGGAGACATGGTGGTCATAGAGATGGTCGAAAAGAGCATGAACATGAAAGTGGAAGCAACAACAGAAGCTTCAACAATAATCAAAGAGTTGACAAATCAAAGGTGAGCTGTTATTATTGCAATAAATTTGGTCACCATGCCCATGATTTCAGGAAGAAGGTAGTTGATTAAGGGAACCAGAGAGCTAATGTCACTATAGAGAGTACTAACTCCATATTCCTAGATTGTCATACCATGCATGAACCTTCTAATAATGTGTGCCTACTGGATAGTGGTTGCAGTAATCACATGACAAGAAATAAGAAGTTGGTCGCAAATTTGGATCAATATGTGAAGACAGAGATAAAGTTGGGGACTGACAAGACTATGGATGTAGATGGAAAAGGAGTGGTCAAAATTTTGACCAAGCAGGAGGAGTCAAAGACAATATCAGAGGTATATTATGTTCCTGGTCTCAAACATAATTTGATAAGTGTTGGTAAATTGACACAGATGGGATACAAATTTATCTTTCAAGGACAAGAGTGTGTTATATATGACAAGCCCCCAAGCAAGTAGATGATAGAAAAGGCGCATATGACAAGGAATAAACTCTTTCCTCAAGTTATGAATTACAATGATCAGGTCCGTTCTTTTACAATTGCATGTTCTAATGATTATTGGTTATGGAACTTTCGGTTTGGACACTTTCATTTTTTTCGTTTAAAATTGTTGCAACAAAAACAGATGGTCAGAGGATTACCTCCCATCAAAGAAACTGTTAGTACTTATGAGGGTTGCAACTTGGGAAAGCAACACCATGAATGTTTTCCAAAGGGCATTTCATACAGAGCAAAGAATCCTCTTGAGATAGTGCATACAAACTTGTGTGAACCTATGAGGTCACAGTCGATTGGTTGAAGTTGTTACTTCCTCATCATTGATGACTATAGTAGAAAGATTTGAATTTACTTCTTGAAGCAAAAGTTTAAAACTTTTGCAAATTTCAAGGAATTCAAAGCCTTAGCAAGAACCAAAGTGATCGACAGATCAAGGTATTGAGTTCAGATCATGGTGGAGAATATGATTAAAAGGAATTCCATGATTACTGCAAACAACATGGAATCAAAAGACATTTTACAACCAGGTACACACAGCAACAGAATGGTTTAGCTGAGAGAATGAACATGACAATTATGAACATGCAAGAAGCATGTTGAAAGGAAAAAACTTGTCCAATGAGTATTGGGAAGAAGCAATTGCATGTGTTATTTATGTGAGATTGTTACAAAGAGTGTGATGAACAAAGTACCAGAACAAGCATGGTCAAGTATCTATTGTAGTGTATCTCATCTCAGACTATTTGGATGTGTAGATTATGCACATGTGCCTAAGGAGCGAAGAGGCAAATTGGATGATAAAAGTGAAAAATGCATATTTACTGGTTATAGTGAGCAATCAAAAGCCTACAAATTGTATAACCCTATCATGAAGAAGACCATAATTAGCAGAGATGTTGTGTTCAAAGAACAACAGTCATGGAATGACATTGTAGACAAATCAATTGATGTACAAGTGCCATTGATGGAAGAAGATGATGTAGCAAAAAAGGAGCAACAAGAATTACAGGTGAAGACACCAAACAAATACACACTAACAAGGACTCCAAGATTTTCTGAGCAGGAAGGATCTTCAATCAGATCTATAGATTGAGATTCTCCTAGAAATCAAACAGGTGATGAATCAAGGAATGGTAAGAGAAAGATGAGAAGTCTGAAAGATATTTATGATGATTTGGATGTTAGTTCAAAATTTTCATTGTTTTCATTCCAATCTTCTTCGTTTGAAGAAGCAATCAAAGATGATAATTGGGTGCAAGCCATGGATGAAGAAATTGAAATTATTGAAAAGAATGATACATGGGATTTGGTTTATTTTCCAAAGGCCAAAAATCTCATTGGTGTAAAATGGGTGTACAAGATAAAGTTGAATGAGAAGGGTGAAATTGACAAATTTAAAGTAAGACTTGTAGCAAAAGGATTCTCGCAGCAACCAGGAATAGATTTTGGAGAAACATTTTCTTTGGTAGCTAGATCAGATGTTGTAAGAGAAGTTCTAGCCACAACAACTCAGAACAAGTGGAAAGTATATCAGATGGATGTGAAATCAACCTTCTTGAATGGAATTCTAGAAAAAGAAATTTATGTGCAACAACCTCTAGGATATGAAGTTGAATGTAAAGAAGATAAAGTTTACAGGTTCAAAAAAGTGCTCTATGGACTCAAGCAAGCACCTAGAGCTTGGTATAACAGAATTGTTAGCTACATGATTAAGACTGGATTTTGCATAAGCAACATTGAGCTTACCTTGTACACAAAGGTAAATGAGCATGGAAAAATTTTGATTGTTTGTTTATATGCCGATGACATGATTTTTACAGGTGATTTTGAGTTAGATGAATTTAAAGTAGCCATGATGAATTAATTTGAGATGATAGATCTTGGACTCATGAAATATTTTCTTGGCATAGAAGTTGAGCCATCTAAAAAATGAATTTTTATTTGTCAAAGTAAATATGCCAAATGTTTGTTGAAAATATTCAGGATGGAAAATTGCGAACCTGTCCCTACACTAGTTGCAACAGGTACAAAGTTAAGTAAGGATGATGAAGGATCATATGTCAATCCAACTCTATTCAAAATATTAGTTGTCAGCCTCATGTATATCAACTATAAGATTGAATATTATATAAGGAGTAAGTCTAATTTCCAGATTTATTGAGACTCCAAAAGACACACATTGGAGTGCAGGAAAAATAATTCTATGATACATAATAGGAATTAGAGATTGTGGAATAATGTATGCAAGCACAAAAAATAAGGATCTAATTAGATATACATATAGTGATTTTGCAGGCAATTTGGATGATAAGAAGAGCACTTCCAGTTATGTGTTACATCTTGGTTCAAGTGTGTGATAGCATGGGCATCTAAGAAGCAGTATATTGTAACACTATCATCAACAGAAGCAGAATATGTAGTAGGAACATCAACAACATGTCAAGTTGTGTAGTTAAGAAGAGTATTTGATGGACTAAAGAAAAAACAACAAGGGTCAACATGTGAGGCTCCTTCCTATGGTCCTCTAACTAAAAACTAAATTTCTCAGATTTTAAATACAATAAATGGGAAATAACTTATTTCTATCTAAAATTTTATTTGATGATAATACACCATTTAAAATTCATTTACCACAAATTAAATAAGTAAGAATTCCATTGCAACCATTTACATAAGTAATCAATAAACATAAGAATACTTATTCCAATAGCTTAGTTGAGATGCTCCTTAGCTCCTGACTCGATGCTCTTCTTGAATACCCGAATCGATTTACCTCCCAACCAACTAGGAAGTATTTCCTAGCTTAGGGAACCTCTACAGATTCTCTAGCCCTTCAAGCCCAAGTCCAACCATATGTAGTGTGTCCAAGTTAAACAAACACTCTCCTTCTCCCCCTTCTCTTTTCTCCACCTTCCTCCCAAAAAAAAATCCTTCAAAACCACAACCAAAACCAAAACCAAGACTAAGAATCCCCCACTCCTCTCATCATCCTTCTCCTTTTATGCCTCCTTCTCCCCTCCACCTCAACCACCTATCATTAATGTAATAACTACATCCTTATCCTTTCATTTGACTTTTCTTACCATATCTTCTCCCAAGTAAATTTGAGAGGACATTTTGGGGATGATATGTGGATATATATAATTTGGTAATTAATTGGAGAGGACCATATCTTCTCCCAAGTAAATTTGAGAGGACATTTTGGGGATGAGATAAGAATATATAATTTGGTAGTTAATTGGAGATGACCATATCTTCTTCCGAGTAAGTTTGAGAGGACATTTTGGGGATGAGATATGAATATATAATTTGGTAATTAATTCGAGAGGACCATATCTTCTCCCAAGTAAATTTGAGAGGACATTTTGGGGATATGGATATTTAAATTGGAATAAATGGAAGGAGACCATATCCTATCAAAATTTAAATTTGAGGAGGCAAGTTGGGAATTGAATAATAATAAAATTTATATCAGTAATAAATTTACAATTTCACCAATGTAGGTATGTACCAATATTTCTTGATAATTATAAGTCAATATTTTCAGGTAATTTAAACACTAGTAAAATTTGCATGATAAGATTAAGTAGGGAATTACATACACTCCTCCTTTAGAAAACTTCGTCCTGAAGTTAGAGTCAAAACAATACAAGGAGTTCGAAGCAGTTTTACAATAAGGCATAACAAAATAGAGAGAGAGTTATAGTAGTAGAATTTGATAAGTCAGACAATGACATCACGCCCCCTCAAGAGTCTCCAACTAATCTATATCCTCCTATCCTTCTTGACCTACTTCTGTTCCCACCCTATCCATCCTCTGTTGCTATATATTTTGGCATCATCTATACCAATATAACCACTGATAAGACCAATATGGTGGAAGCATCGACTATATTGACCTAACTTCCCTAGTAGGCAACTGGCGATCGTCATCACACGTCTAGGGGAGTGTGTCCACCACTACCCTCCCAAGATTACAGGTTTGGAGGTTACACGGTGTGAAATACCTCCACCCCTCCTTACAACTAGGGTCAACATCTTAATATGGACCACATTACAGTGCTGGTTTGATACTTGTCATCAAATAATCCAGTCAGGTAGTCTTTTCACATGCCATTTACATTTTACCCATGTCATAAGAGTGCATATCCAACAGATACAAAATGTAATAGAACAATGTACATTATACCTTTCCTCATGAGATGTCTCGACCTTCCCCAATGGAAGAGTAGATCTTGGATATCATATAGTTCTTGAATCTTTACAATCTGCGGGTTAGCTCTCATTCATGTATTTAAATAACAACAAGATATATATATATATATATATATATATATATATATGATCTTAAACATCATGTTATTAATTCTAGTATCCACGTGTCAATTTTGCAGTTCATACTGGAAATAAATCATAATTTCACTAAGTAATTCATTAAATAAATCATATCCACTTAAGCCATACATGAAACAACAATAATTCTAATAAGTCATGCACTAGATAATTCATCACCAAGTAAGTCATACATTAGGTCATACATCAAACATTTCCATCATCAATACCTAATCCATTTAATGATTTATATAAGTAGTTTCACATGTCCAATTAAATGCATCAATATTACATAGCGTTCTTAAATAAATAACATGGAACTGTAAAATAGAGCCTCAGCATAGGTAGCTATCTAAGTTAAAATTGGAATCACAGATGCTCGAAAAGTGAGGGGTAGTCACAATGTATAGTCTTTGCATCCTCCTAGGTAGCAGATCCTGGAATATACTTGTCCCACTGGACCTTAACCGGGTCCACCATGTGACGTCTGAGTTGTCTAGCCCTATGGTCCAATATGCATAATGGTTTGACCACTACGGTTCCCATCTGTGAGACTTGCAATTCCCTCCAATCCAGTTTGTGAGATTCATCAAAAACATAATGTCGTAAAATAGATACATGAAAAACATCATGAGTTTTATGCAAATGGGGCGGCAATACAAGTTGACAGGCAACTAGTCCAATCTTCTCCTTGATCCTAAAAGGTCCTATGAAATGAGGTGACAACTTCCTCCCTTTCCCAAACCGAATGGTGCTTTTGTTGGGTTGGATACGAATAAAAACTTGATCCCCTACTTCATAACTATGATCAATCCTATGTGAATCATCATAACTCTTCTGTCTATCTTGTGCTTCCTTTAACATTTATCGAATTTGTTTTACCTGTTCCTCCATTTCTTGAACTAATTCTGGCCCAACTATTACTCGGTCCTCCAACTTTTCCCAACTCAACAACGTCCTACATGGCCTTCCATATAGATCTTGATAAGGAGGCATCCTGATTGAATTGTGGTAACTGTTATTATAGGCAAACTCTACAAATGGTAAGTACCTTTCCCACTGAGTCTGATTATCCATGATGTACATTCTGTTAGCCTCCTATTGCAATAGGTTTCATATTTCATGATTGACTGTTTTACATGCCAAATATGTCATCTTTTCATGCAAGATTCCATATTTCCAAGAAGTTCCATTTTGAAGAATCATACCATTTTTGAAGAGTGTTACAGATAAGGGAAAGCCAAACAACTTAATCTTGGCTTCCCTAGGTTTAAATTACTTGTTTTAGAAAATAGAGAATGAATATCTGTCTAAACAGCTTCTTGGCAGATCAGTAGCTAGGTAGAGAAATGAAGGAGCCCAACTGCTTAATTTGGGCCCTTGAAAGATATAAGGGTACATTTAGATAGGAGGGCAGTCAAAAGAAAAGAAGGTAATCAGGGTCTGCAAGTCTAAGTGCACCCAAACCAAAAAGAAGAAAAAATGTTAGGTAAGTAGGCTAGGTAAGTAAGTTTTTGAGGTTGCAGAATGAATAAGTGTGATCAATTTTTTATTTTCAAAGTGTTATTTTACTTCAGATCACAAGTACAAGGCAATTTTCCCTTGGAGATGCTCAAGCGAGGCATGTCTAACTCCCCCTTCTTCTTATTCCACAAATCACTCACTAACATCCCCTTGAGGACCTTGGGATCTGCCCAACCAGTCCTGTTACCACTTCATTTTTTGAAATACTAAGTCAAGCTTTGACTTTCTTCAGTGAAAAGAAGCCACATTTCTTGTGTAAAAATCATTTCTCCACAGTTCATTCACTTCCTATGTTTTAAAGCTTCAGTTCACAAACTTAGCCTCTCCCATACACTTCACCTCACAAATTCATATTAACTTCTAACATTATTATATAAATCCCTATCTATTTTCCCTTCTCCTTACTAAAAAGCACTAAATAGCTCCCCTATGTACATATCCCCTCCCTCTGGTTGGAAGATAACCTTGACTATGCTTGGGAATCGCTAAGTTTGCCTGAAACTTAGCCAGAACCTCAGCTTGCCTCTCAAACCATCCTCTAAAAATGCATTCGGACTCATTCCTATGCATAAAATTCCCCTCCAAATGTATAAAATCCATCTTTGGCCGTGTTTTACCTTTCCCAAGGCATAAACCCCTTTTTTGGCCATAAACCCTTTTCAAAACACATAAAACCCTTCTCAAGTGCCTTTGAGCTCCTCCGAAGCGTGCAATTCCTTTTTAGGTTATCAGACCCCTTCCGAGGCCTCAAAAACCTGTATTTCCCAAAGTTTTGACCCCCCGCACATAAATATTAATTTAATATTCGGGCGGGCCCCCGCATATAAACCTGCCGCCAGCTCCGCACTCCGTCAGCCCTCCGATCCACCCGCCCAGATCCAACGGCTCTCGGCGATTTCGGATCCGCCCTGATGATCGACGGTTATCCTCCGATAGCCTGGTGGTTTTGCCGTCGTACAGAAGACATGTGTCCGCCTTTTATTGCGTCAGAGCCCCTCTGACAATTACCGCTCTCATACAGAAGGCGGTCCGATGAAACCACAAACCGCCTTCTGTCTCTCCGCCCCTGATGTCATCGCCACGGCAGCACTACGTCACCCCCGCATCAACCCGCCATTGCGTCCTGTGCCACGTTGTCACCCTGCTGATGTCACCCTGCCACGTCACCGCCGTATCGGGACTCACTGCTGACGTCATGCTGATGTCATCACCGAAAAAAGGCGCGAAGGGCAAAATCACAGCGAAGGATGCCCAGAATGAAAAACTGAGGCAGTCTTTGATGCGCGATTAGCGCATCGTTAAGAAGAAATGGTCAAAATGGAAGGCTGCCTATTGGTCGGCTACCAGTAGGCCCGAAAATTCGCAATTTGACAGGATTTCTTCATGAAGGTTCAGAAAAGGGGCCATTTGACAATTTCAAGAGTATCAGAGGAAAGACGAAGCCCAGATTAAATTAAAAGAGTATCAGTGAAGCGGCAAAGAGTATCAGATCGACAATACCAAAGCAGGTGAACATTAAAGGCCCTTAAAGCAAAGTCAAAGAAAACGGTGAAGCCATATAAGGCTCTCAGATCACAGTTAATGCACATCAAAGCCACTCGAGAGTAGGGGATCAAAGCCCAATGTACAGTTATGGCTAAATGAACAACACAGAGCCAAAAGGACACCATATTAACTCATTTTGATACCGCTGCCTCCAGCGCAGCTCAAAGATATTTTCCTACATTGATTTCAGGACAGAATTAGGTTAAAGAAGTTATTTCCCTTAGACCTGTTTAAGGTCTGCTGTAATAGATATTTTAGATATTTTCCCTATATAAACCACCCTAATTCATTGTTTAAAGGGTTGGTTGGTTGATATTCCTCATGCTGGACTTGCGCTGTATTTTTGAGAAGCTCTGTAATCAAAGACTGCTGGAATGTTTTGGATGAAGAACAAACTGTTGTGTTATTAATGGTTAAAGAGTGACTGTGGAATTCCTGTGCTACTACATGGATCAATAAGTTTTTCTACCTCTGTTTACAGTTGTATTATGTTTATGCACAATTGTGTTACCATCTAAATAGCAAGAAAAAAGAATAGCTTAAAGTTTTTCTTGACTGCACCTTATGCTCAGTTCTTGTTATTTCTATATGTTTTCCTCAGAAATGGTTATGAATATGCATACTTAAATGATCATGTTTACCCTATTTCTTTCATATATGACTGTTTTTTAGGAATTCTTTACTGCTCCTAGACAAACTTTCATCCAACTTCCCTCTATGTTAGCTAATGAAAGATTCTTAGTTGCCTTTCATTTCTGACCTTCATTCCATCTTTATTCCAGCCTGATATTGTTCTATGTGTAGATATTCTGCTCTATATTCCTCTTGTGACCAAGAAAACGCAACAGCAAGCCCTAATCCATGACTCCATGCCCAATGGTTTGAACTTCTCACACTATGCATCCCAACTTTGCTTGAAAACATCTCCTTCCCACCAAAATCAAAACAAAACCATTGTACACCATAACTAGCCTAAAATCAACCCAAACAAAGTTAAATCATAAAGAGAGAGCCCTCTCTGACTACAGGTAGGCTGGGACATGCATCCCAAATATTGGTTTGTGGTTACCTCGGCCGTATCCCTTAAGGAGCCAAGGGACAACTTGAGTGATAACATCATTGGTGACTCCGCTGGGGACCTTATTCAGAAAATTCGAAAAAACAAGTTATAAGCTGGCTCCCAAGAAGAAAACACATAATACTAGGTCAAACCCAGACCCAAATCCACCAGCTGTTTTTGAAAATCCCAATTTAATCTCTAGAAACCTTAGCAAACAAAAACAAGGAGAGCTTGCTGATTCTAGTCCTAAAACAATTCAACCAAGCTGTTTTCCAACCCCTGTTAAAGTTTTGTTTCATTCAACCCCTACTTCCCCTTGTTCTTCATCCACCTCTCTAAGCACCTTTTCCACACCTCCATTCACTACGCATACTACCACTACCACCACTGTTTTTATAGTTCTTCCAGCTGTTCCAGTCGTTCCACTTATACCTGTAAATATGGCTAACAGATATGCACCTTTACAGTTACCTGCAAATCCAGGGGCTATGCCTCAGGACTATCAAACTAAAATCACATACTTTGATGCTACTGGTTCTGGCACAGCCCTGCAGCATACCAAGAAAATGCAGGACTTTTTTGAGAGTTACGAAATAGATGATGATAGTGTAAGAATGAAGATTTTTGTCCAAAGTTTAACAGGAGATGTAAGGCCTTGGTTTAGAGCACTCACTGCAAATTCCATAGCTGACCCAGAGGCCCTTTACCAAGCATTTCTTAACAGATGGGAAAAGAAGAAGGACCCTCTGCACATATTATCCGAGTATGACACTATCAAAAGAGGCCCTCAAGAAGCTGTCTTAGACTATTGTGCCAGGTTTAACAATGTTTATAGTGCTATTCCACAAAACCGTAGACCTCCACCTGATCTTGCTTTATACAAATTCCCTGATGGATTTGATCCAGACATGGCTTATCAATTAAGAGAAAGAGCCCCTCAAACCTTAGCAGACATGCAGAATGTAGCTGTTAGTGTGGAGGCAAATCTGATTTCCAAGAGAAATAGAGCAAGAGCTAAGAGAAGAACCACTTTCAAAGATGAACCTTCAGCCTTTGAGCAAAAATTGGATACAATCATCAAAGGTATGGACACCTTTGAAAATAGAATGGGAACTATTGAAAGAAAAGCCACATGGGAAGGACAACAAAACAATCCTATGAGAAATCCAAACTTTAGTAAAAATCAGAACCCAAACGTTGGAAGGGCAAGTCCTGACCATGATATAAGACCTCCTTTTCATGAAAACTATGCCGAAGCATCCACATCTAATGAGCAGATAGAGGACACTCACATAAACTTGATGGGTTTGAAAAGTGAACAACAAGTATTTTTAACCCAAGAAGACCAAGATAACCATGATATAAATCAATTTCAGACCAAGTCTGGAGAGTCATTCGACTTCAAACAAGGCTATGATTCGGCTGTCTACGAAGTCCATAAACAATACAAATTGAGAACAAGAACCATTGATGTGTCTGATCCCATCAAACCAAAGGATGCCAAGCTAGCTAAGAAAGTAAAGGACAAGACCGCTATCACAGAACCTGCTGACAAAACAGACCCAAAATTAAAAGAAGTGACCATAGAGGATGTATCTGACATGCAGCCCTCTAATAACCAGCCTTTTGTATCCCTTCCCTCAAAAGACAATGTAAATAGCACCCCTCAGAACCTTCCCAAAACAGAACAATCTCAAGAAATCACTGATAACCAAGAGAAGATCACTGAAGATACAATGGAAAAGGGAAAATTCGCCAGTCACAATACTAAAACACAGTCAGAAAAACCTTTTGATTTAGAAGCAGAAATTGGTAAATTAAAGATATCTATTCCTCTCTCTGAGCTTGCCAAACATGATGTATACAGACAGCAAATCAAAAGATCACTACAAATACCAGAGAACAGGGATGATGTTAATGTCTTAGATAATCAACCTGAATTACTTTTTGGTCCTGAGGTCAATGGTAAATCAGGACATGGAGTTGTTCCACCCTTTTATGTCAGTTTGCACATTCATGATAAGGTGTTACACAATGCAGTGTTTGATTTAGGTGCTTCACACAATTTAATGCCCAAAGCTATAATGGAGAAGCTAAACCTTGATGTCACTAGACCCTACAAAGACTTATTCTCATTCGATTCTAGTCAGGTCGAGTGTTTAGGCTGAATCAAAGACCTTTGTGTGTCTCTAGTCCAATTTTCCAATAAAACGATCCTAATGGACGTGGTGGTTGTTGACATTCCACCAAAGTATGGCATGCTCTTATCAAGATCTTGGGGAGCAAAACTCCAAGGATCTCTCCAACTAGACCTCTCCTATGCCACTATTTCAGTCTTTGGGCAACCAAAGAGACTGTATAGAGAAACACTGATGAAGTATGTGGTAAGTAGTGAGGAAAAACCCCAAAACTTTCCCATTTACTCAATCCATTCTGATATGGATTCCTTTATATTGTTCAATGATAATAGCTGCCCTCCCACTAATGAGAAGCCTTTGCCTTTAGAACAAGAAACATGCATCAATCAAGAATCGATTGCCCATACCCATGAAACTATTAAAACAATTAGTGCAACTAACATACAAGAAGAACCACATGAAGCACAAAACCAAGGTCCACCCAATCCTAAAATGATTGAAACTCTTAATACTAACCAGAAGTAAGAAATCACATGGTATTTAGATTTTGATGGTTCTGTTAATAAGCTAGGAGCAGGGGCAGGAATATGGATCCACAATACACATAATAGCCATGCAGAGGGTCATGCTTACATACTAAACTTCAAATGCACCAACAACATGGCAGAGTATGAAGCTCTCTTTTTAGGCCTTAAACTACTCAAAGCTCTAGGAGCTGCAAAAGTGTCCATTCTAGGTGACTCCGATTTGATCATTCAACAGATGAAAGGTAACTTTGTTACTATTGACAATAGGCTGAGAGCTTATAGGTCTGCTACCATAGAAATACTCAATTCCTTCACAGAATCCAAGCTTGCTAAAATTTCTAGAAACCATAACATGCATGCTCATAGTCTAGCTACTTTTGCTAGCACTTGCAACCCGCCCTTTGAGCCTAATTACCACTTTACTGCTGAGATAAAGCACAGGCATGCTGTCCCTAACAATATCAAAGATTGTCAAGTTTTTGAGGATGATGCTCAAATCAACAATTTTCTTACCTTACAACAAGAATTCTCAAGCTTAAACATTGATGAAGATGCCATGAATGACCCACAACAGCAAATGAGCCAAAATGAGCAAACTATAACAGCTGAAGCAGCAAATCAAATGCTACACCCAACCATTTTTGGGGAGAAAAACATGCAAGAGCTGAAGCAAATGCATTCAGAAGAAATAGCTGAAGCAGAGGCCGAAGTAATTGATTTAAAAGACAATTTTCTACCTGATGGCCTCACTCCATTAGAAGACATATTTGATTCAAACGATGTCCCCAAAAAGCCAAAGATGCAACCCTTAAGCGCTGCTATGGAAGACTGTAATATTGGGACAGAAGAGAAGCCCAAAATGATTAAACTGTCCAAGTCTTTGCCTCCCGATCAAAAACCAAAATATGTTGATTTATTTAAAGAGTTTCAAGATGTATTTGCCTGGAGTTATGAGGACCTTAAGTCCTATGACACCTCTGTTATCCAACATACCATTCCCTTAAAGCCAAATCAAAAGCCCTTCAAACAAAAACTAAGGATAATCAATCCTGTGCTCCTCCCTTTGATTGATAAAGAAGTGAAAAGAATGTTTGAGGCTGGTATTATAGCACCCATTAGATTTTCAGAATGGGTATCCAATCTTGTTCCCACAAGGAAGAAAACAGGGGAGATTAGACTATGTGTGGACTTAAGAAATCTGAACCAAGTCTCCCTTAAAGATCACTACCCTCTACCAAAAATGGACCACATTCTACAAAGAGTAGTGGGGTCATCAAGAATTTCTTTGCTAGACGGCTTTTCAGGTTTTAATCAAATACTTGTTCACCTGGATGACCAAGACAAGACAGCCTTTACAACACCGTGGGGAACATTTAAGTATGTGAAGATGCCTTTCAGACTAAAGAATGCAGGTGCTACCTTTCAAAGGGCCATGGACATTGCATTTGCCAAAGAAATCCATGATTTCCTAGTGGTTTACCTTGATGACCTTACTCCTTTCTCGAAATCTGATCAAGAGCACCTAAAACATTTGAGACAAGTGTTCCTAACCTGTAGGAAATATGGCATTTCCTTGAACCCCAAGAAATATCTGTTCGGCCTTGAAGAAGGAAAATTACTAGGCCATATCATTTCAAAAGATGGGATTAGAATTGATCCTGAAAGAATTCAAGCCATCTTGCAAATCCCTTATCCGAGAAACATTAAAGAATTGCAAGCATTCCTAGGAAAGATCAATTTCCTAAGGAGATTTATCCCAAACTTGGCCGAGCTGATACAAATGTTAAATAAAATGTTAAAGAAAGATTCCAAGGTAAAATAGACTTTAGAGGCCAAGCAAGCCTTTGAGGGCATAAAATCTGCCTTAACCCAAGCCCCAGTCCTCACAAGTCCTCAATTTGATAAATATTTCATCATTTTTTCATTTGCATCTGAACACACTATTGCTGCTGTCCTTTGCAGAAAGATGATCAGGGAAATGAAAAGCCAATTGCATTTTTTAGCCGTGCCCTTAGAGATGCACCCTTGAAATACCAAATCATTGAGAAGTAAGCATATGCCCTTGTAAAAGCAATCAAAGATTTCAGAATTTACATTTTATATTCACATGTGATTGCTTATGTACCAAATGTTGTTGTAAAAGACATATTGACTCAAGAGGGCATAGAAGGCAAAAGGGGAAAATGGATTGCCAATATCCTTGAGTATGACATTAAGATAAAACCCACCAAGCTGATAAAGGGACAAGATTTAGCCAAACTGATGTCCGAAACCAATTTTCAAGCCTTAGACATTAATCAGCTGGACAATGAACAGGAGTTGGCGACTCCATAGATCAGTCAAGATTTTTTGCAATCCCCATGGTATGCTGATATATGTTTTATATTGTTAAACCCGTGTGCTCCTCCAGGGTTGTCCAGAACCAAAAAGAGATTTTTAAAGATGAAAGCATCAAAGTTTGTGTCTTAGATAGTGCCCTATTTTGGAAAAATCATGAAGGAATATTGCTGAATTGTCTAACTATGAATGAAACTGACAGTGTCATGAAAGAATTCCATGCAGGGGACTGTGGAGGGCACTTATATTGGAAGTCCACTGCTGATAAAATACTAAGGGCTGGTTTCTATTGGCCCTCTTTGATTTCTGATGTAAGAAAGTTTGTTGTTTCATGCCACAAATGCCAAATCTTTGAAGGCAAAAGAAAGCATCTCCCCTTGCCCCTTAAGCCTATTTCAACCGAGAAGCCTTTCCAACAATGGGGTCTTGACTTCATTGGAGAAATCCATCCATCCTCTTCTGGACAGTATAAGTGGATTCTAACAGCCACAGATTACTTTACCAAGTGGATTGAAGCCATCCCATGTAGGTAAGCCAATGACTCCACCATTATCCAATTCCTTGAAACCAACATTTTTTCCAGATTTGGTTGTCCTGAGAAAATCATTACTGATAACGTAACTGCCTTCAAATCCAAGAAAATGATCAGTTTTTGCCACAAATTCCACATTACCTTAGGCCACTCAACAACCTATTACCCTCAAGGGAATGGTTTGGCCGAATCATCCAAAAAAACTCTGATTAACATCATTAAGAAAGTCTTGGAGGAGAATAAGAAGAACTGGCACAAAAAACTTGTAAATGCCCTATGGGCAGACAGATTGTCAACCAAGAGGTTGTTGTGGCCACCAACAACCCCCCTCCTTCTTTAGTATTAGCAATAACACTAAACAAGTGGGGACCCTTAGTAAACAATTCAAAAAAAAAATTTATAATTTTTTTTTGTATTATACTCCTTAAAAATACATCGCACGGAGAAGAGTAAAACATTTCTTTATGAGCACAATAAAAAACTGCAAAGAAGCGACGTGAAATTCATCACATATCGCATACATTAAGAAGCGCCCATAAATGAAGATCTTAAGAAATCTCCGATGGCCGATATGCGACATCGCATATCACAACATCGCATAAACAACACACAATAACTTAACAAATTGCAACGATCTGCGATCTGCGATCTTGCGATAAATGCGATGCTGCGATCTTGCGACAACGCGATAACGCGATTCTGTGATAAACTAATCAGGAAACTCTGTGATGACACATCTTGATAATGCGATCCGCGTTGCGAGTCGCAGAAATCACCCATCGCAAATTTTCCTCGACTCAGCATTCAAGAAAAGCTGTCCCTAAACCAAAAATTGGGCGCGCGCCTTAATGGAAATTAATGAATGTACACCAAAGTATTCATGAAGGACAGTTTTGTGTTTTTAGAAGAGTCAGTTCACTATGGGTGTCATGATTTTATACATTCGTAGAGCTTAGAGCTTTCGTGTCAAAATTTATTATCATTACTCTTTTCCTTTGCGTGAACTGCAGGAATGAAAAACAGGAAACAACATGAAGCAATGTGCAAGAAACATCTAAGGAAAAAGGGAAAGCGTCAATGCTCAGAGAACAGAGAAGAGATGTACTCATAAACGGATACCGCATGCAACAGAAACGCAGATTTCAGAGTATTACTGAACAGATGCTGATATCAATAGGCGATTCGACACTCAAGGTCAAAAGCTCACAAAAGCAACATGTTTACAAAATTCTGAAGCTTATGCCCGGTAAAGGAAAAAGCGCTAAAGGCAGAAAACGCACTAGAAAGGCTCGGATCAAAGAACGGAGGCAGTTTTCGATGCGCGCGCATCACTAAGAAGATTGTTTAGAAAGCAAAGTCCCTAACTTGCTTAGTCATCCATGAGTCCGAAAACCGAGATAGCAAAAGCAGAAGCAATTTGAGAGAAATTTGGGTTGTTACCAAGTATATAAGCAGTAAATTCACCCAGCCAGAGGATGATTCCCAAAAATATCTTCTAGTTTACTAAAAAATTGGTGCCAGCGCTTGCCATTTCTATTTGTGTAGCTCAAGCAAAAGCAGAAAACAACCAGCCGACTCTTCCTAGGCAAATGTTGAATGCTCGCAACATTAAGGAGCAAATGCAGAAATAGTTAGGAATTAGATTCAATTTTTAGAAATAAGTTTGCTTAGATAAAGGCCGGTCATTTAAACCGTATCCTAAATTTATGTAATTAAGTTATTTAGTTAGCAGTATTTAAACCCTTCTCATGCATTTAGAGAAGGGTCCAGAAATTTGTCAAAAACTTGTCCTCAGAACATGCACTTTTGCACCCTCAGATGAGGTTTTAGTGAATGAATGGATCAAGGCTTATTGATGTTTGCATTTGATATCTGCTACTGATGTTGCACTTATGTACTCTTGGTAGATATTAGAACAAGGAGAGATAAATCATTGTTGCTTGAAGCTTATGATTAGGACCAGTCATAAATGGTACTTTTATCTTTTGACCATTTCTGCTTATATTCTTAAAGTGATATACAGTTTTTAGTTGTTTATATGTTATTGCATGAATGTTTGAGTTACCATTTGGTACTTTTGTACGGTGGAGCCATTTATTTATGTTTGATATATGAATAACTTATTATGCGATATGTTGTTCACAACTGTTTTTCCTAACTTTTTATGCAAAGTGGTTCATCTTAATTGATTTCCATTCTTATGATAGCTGAATGATCTTTATTACCAGTTATTATTTGAAATCTCTTTAGATCGCATAATAGAAGAAATACATCCCGGGTTAGCATAGATTAGATGTGCTGTTTTCATTAGATTACAATAGCATAGAATTAGATTAAAGTAGCTTAGATTAGAACTCTTAGATCAACATCATCCAACTCTGCACACACACACACCCTTAGATTGGGAAACTGGTCCCATTATCCCCAGTCGGACCCGCTATACCAAACGGATAAGGAACTGCCATCCAAGGTCCGGACCGGGTGGGTATCCCCCTTGTTGTCGACCCGATTTTCTAGGCTTCAACATATTTGGCGCTAGAAGGAGGGCCTGAACTATGAATGGCACCTAAATCAAAATCTAAATACCATTCTGAGAGTAAATCGTCCTCATCATCTCCCCGACTTCTCCAGTATATTTAAATCCAGAGTCAGAAGTCGCTCGAGTATCAATCACTGCTACACACCCTAATATTTCAGACCAATCTACCATTAAATCTCCTGGAGTTGAATCTCTGATTCACAAACTTCAGAGATTTTCCATTTCTCCTCAGAGGTCTGATAAATCTCAAAGCAGTGTGACTTCGCAGTACAATCCTGCTCATCCCCTAACCAGGTTAAAGAGTGAAAAATTTGGCATCCAGCCAACTGAGTTGCCTCTTCCCACCAGGAAAAGAGTGAGGAAATCACCACAAGGGTCTGACAGTGAGACTATTTCGTCTACATCGCCCATTTCAACTACCTCACCGCGAAGTCAACCACCCACACCTCCATTCCAAACCATCATCCATCCATCTACCGGAACTCCCACAACCCCTCTTCAATCATCTACGATCATAGTATCCTCATCTTCCCAGCCACATAGATCATCTTCTGCACTTTTCTCTACTAGCAGCTCAACAATGGCCCAGTCTCCATGGAACAACCCTGGGGCAGTTTTAATGCCTGCGCCCTTGAGTCAAATACCGGCCCATCCTGAGAAATGGCTACCCAAATTCAATCCAGAAGCAAGCATGCTAGCAGAAGAACACATAAACAATTTCATGCTTTCTATCAATCTCAATGGAGTTACTAACGAAGAGATGTTGTTCGGCTTTTTCCCTATACACTGCAAGGGACAACCGGGTCATGGTATTTTTCATTACCCTCCGGGTCTATCACAAGTTGGGATATCTTCCAGAATCAATTCCTTATCAAGTTTGGTGATGACAGATCAACAGAAACATTAATCAATGACCTATCCAATCTTAAGGCCCAAGCTAAAGAACCTATCAAAGATTTTGATTTACGGTTCAATAAAATTCTCAACAAAATTCCCACTGCTTCCCAACCCAGCGAAGAAGTACGATGTGAATAGTATATTACTGCTTTACCATCAAACATAGCAATCTTCGTGGATAGAGAAAATAAAACAACCTTAGTTGAAAACATGACATAGGCGATAATAGTAGAGAAACGCGTAATAGCCCTGGAAAAGAGATCCGCGATAGAGGAACGCAAGTCTAAAAAAGTCACCTTCAAGGAAAACTCCAAGAAGAAACAAAAAAAATACCCTTTCGATTTGGAAGGATTGTAGAAAGTATTAAAGACCATGTCTAATGAGATGGTTGACATAAAAAAACAAGTAGCAGAAACTTCTTTAAAAAATCCCTACAGAGCTTTTAAAAGAGGTCCTTCAACGGATGAAAAACCACCCAATGCCATCTCCAATGTTGAAACTGAGGAAGAGGAAGAAGAAGAAAGTGCCACTGAAGGGCAGACCGATGACGAAGAAGTTGTGGAATTACAAGGAATGTGGGATTTCATCCTCCCACAGGAAGAAGATCAAGAAGTATTTCCGGTTAGCACACGAAGAAAAAATCAGCTTGATCCTCCCCAAACTTCCCCTAAGCAGAAGATCGCAAGCCCTACAACAAAAGATAAAGTCGCAACAAAGAAAACAACCACTAAAGCGACTCAATCTAGCCCAGTCCAAGCAGATCAAACAACTCCATCAAAAACACTGATAGTGTCAGATGAAATGGAGTACAATATTATTGATGACATGAAAAAGACTAGGGCTAATATTACCCTTTATGAATTGAGCAAATTGAAGCATCAACAGAAGATAATGATGAAAGAATTACATGCCGTGCCTATTGTACCTTTGCCTACCACTGTACTCTCTCAAGCTTCCCACAACATGGGAAGACCTCCAACTAACGCGATCAATAAGATTGATCCAAATGATATCGCCTTGATTAGAGGAAGATCAAGATCTCACACTCCCCCGTTTCTTCTCACTTATGAAATTTTCAATAAAAATGTGCATAATTGTTTGGTAGATTCTGGTGCTTCATCGAATATTTTACCCAGATCAATATGTGCTAAGTTAAATGTTCAACCACAAAAATCCGCAATGCGCATAGTTCAGCTTGATCGATCTCAAGTCGAAATGATTGGTGAAATTAATCTAGTAACCATAAGATTGTCATCTAACCCGAAGGTATGTCAGGTTATTGACATTCTAGTGGCTGATATCCCAAAATTCTATGGCTTAATTCTTAGCAGGGATTGGTCCGAGAAACTCCATGGATACTTTGCAACCGACTGGTCGCACATGTGGTTACCCTACAACGGTAAATCGAATCAAATAAAGGTTGAACTAGAGTTACACCAAAAGTACATAGTAACGGAATTAGAGGGAGAAAATGAAGCAGTATCGTATAACAACAGTGTCATAGGCAATTACTCGGTAGATTATTTTCTCGGTAATTTCAATTCTCACACATCACCTTACTTAGAAAATTCAGTTTTGTCCCAAGTCGAAATTTTTTCCCAAACTGATAGTTCAAAGTGTGTTAATTTTGTAGATAAACCTGTAAATACATCTTTGTTTTGGAAATTATATTTCGATGGCTCTAAATCTAACGAAGGAGCAGGAGCAGGATGCATTCTGATTAGTCCAGAAGGAAACAAGACCATGCTTACGTGCATACTCGAATTCAATTGCACAAACAATACAACAGAATATGAGGCCTTGGTGCAAGGCCTATACAAAGCAATCGGGTTAAACGTCAAGTATCTTCAAGTCTTCGGAGACTCTGAGATTATCGTCAAACAGGTACGTAACACTATACATTGCTTATCAGGTCATTTAAAACATTATCAATCTTTAGTACAAGATCTGACTGAGCATTTCATAGCATTTATTATTTCTTCAATCCCGAGACTCCAAAACGCAAGTGTAGACCTTTTGGCTAACGTAGCCTCTAGGCTTATTCCCTCCGAAGATTTTAGTCCAGATAGATTCTTAATAGAATTAATCTTTAGACCGTCCATCCCTGACAACATTACAAATTGGAGAGTATTCAATGACGATCCTGATATTGTAAATTTCCTCACTTCTGAAGGATCCTACTCCAATCAGATAATTGACGAAGACCATCACGATCGACAAATACAACAAAATAGCACTGATAATGCTATACCTAAATCGGTGGTTAAGTTAGAAGACTTATACGATTTGAAAAATCGTTTAAAAGGTCTACCAATTCAAAGCTCTATAGTCCAACTCTAAACTACGAATTATTAAACCTAGGAACCGATGATAAACCACAAAACGTTAATCTAGGCATCGGCCTAGTCCCTGAAGAAAAACTAGCGTATATTCATCTTTTGAGACAATATAAAAATGTTTTTGCTTGGAATTACGATGAGCTGAAGACGTACGACCCTTCTATCATTCAGCATACTATTCCTATGATTGACAACAAAAAACTTGTCCAACAGAAACTGAGAAAGATCCACCCCAATTTAGAAAATCAGATAAAAACTGAGCTAAATAAGTTATTAAAAGCCAGAATAATTTTCCTCGTCAGAAATTCCAAATGGGTCTCCAATATGGTACCCGTTAGAAAGAAAAACGGAGATATTAGAATCTGTATCGATTTTCAGAATCTTAACAAAGCCTGCCAAAAAGACAATTTTCCTCTTCCACCTATGGAACAGATATTACAGGCAGTAGCAGGCTCAGAACTGATGTCTTTCTTGGACGGATTTTCAGGATATAATCAAGTGCTGGTGCATCCCGATGATCAGTTGAAAACCACATTCATAACTAAATGGGGCACATATGCATATCGGAAGATGCCATTTGGTTTTATTAATGACGGCGCTACATTTCAAAGAGCCATGGACATCGAATTTAAGGGCTTAGTCAATAAATCTGTAGTAATTTATTTGGATGATATAACAGTGTACTCCAAGAAGCGAAGCGACCATCTCAAAGATTTAAAACAAATCTTTCAATGATGTTCAAGGTATGGGATTTCACTTAACCCAAAGAAATCTTTTTTCGCATTAAGTGAAGGAAAACTTCTAGGATTCATAGTGTCAAAATCCGGTATTCACATTGATCCTGACAGAATCAAAGAAATCTCTGAAATATCTCTACCTCATAATAAAAAAGCCATGCAATCTTTCCTTTGTCAAATCAATTTTGTAAAGAGATTTGTCCCAGATTTTTCCCGAATTGTGTCTCCTTTGAAAACCATGATTAAAAAGAATTCAAATTTTAAATGGGGTCAAGATGAACATGAAGCATTCAACCTGATCAAATAAGCTATTATTAATGCTCCATCTTTAGCAACCCCAAATTTTTCAGAATCTTTTTTTTAATACACATTTGCCTCAGAGAAATCATATGTTGCGATTCTAACTCAAGTGAATCAAGAAAAAGCGGAAGCTCCAATTGCGTTTTTTAGCTCAAATTTACAAGGTGTTGAACTCAATTATTTAGACGTGGAAAAACAGGTCTATGCTGTTTTCAAAGCGGTCAAATATTTCAGACCTTTCTTACTTAAAACCCATACTAAGATCATAGTACCGTTTCCAGCAGTAAGAAATCTTCTAGTACAGAAGGATATGGGCGAGAAAAGAGCAAATTGGATCACTGCTTTACAGGAATACGACCTTGAGATCAAACTAGCAAACATTGTAAGAGGTCAAGGCTTCTACAAAATGTTGGCTAGAGCATCGCAAATCTCTGAAATTTCATCTGAAAAGATACAAATGTATGAGGTAAGCCTAAACGATGCAGAATCATTGTATGCTGATATCATTTATTATCTTAAGAACGGGTATGCTCCATCACACCTGGATCACACTAAGAAAAGAGCTCTGAGATTGAAAGCTAAACAATATCAGCTCATAAATGATATTCTTTTTAGAAAGAATTATGATTCTGTTTTTCTTAGATGTCTTGAAAAAACTGAAGCTGAAAAAGTTTTGCAGGAACTCCACGATGGACCAGCAGGCGGACACTATGCTGGAGATGCTACTGCACGTAAAATTTTATGTGCAGGATATTACTGGCCTACGCTGTTCAAAGATTCACACAGTTACGTGAGGAAATGTCAAGTCTGCCAAACTACTGCTGTAAGACAAAAGAAGTCGTCCCTACCACTGCAACCGATAAACATCGAGCAACCATTCAGTCAATGGGGCTTGGACATAATAGCTGAGATCGTTCCTCACTCTTCTAAGCAGTATAGATACATCCTCATGGCAACAGATTATTTTACTAAATGGGTAGAAACAATTCCTCTCAAGACAACTAATTCTGAAAATATTATCGAATTCATAGATCAATTTATAATCACTAGGTTTGGATTGCCAACGGCTTTAATGTTTGATAATGCATCATACTTTTCTGGAAATGCAATGATTGAGTTTGCACTTAAAAGAGGGTTCAAACTAAAATATTCGGCCAATTACTATCCGCAAGGTAATGGGTTAGCTGAGTCAACAAATAAAAACCTAATCAGGATTATTAAAAGAACAGTTGACCAGAACCAAAAGAATTGGCATAAAGCTTTGGTAAATGCTTTATGGGCAGATAGAATAACAAAAAAATCTTCGATCGACACTTCCCCCTTTAATTTAGTTTATGGGAAAGAAGTGGTTCTTCCAACTCACTTAGTCATTCCCTCTTTGTCTTTAATACAATACATTGATGAAGTACCTACTTCCTCCATACAACTAAGACAAATGGAAACAATTAAATTAGAAGAGCAACGAGAGCAAGCTAAGAAAACCCATGCTCATCATCAAGCGCTAATAAAATCCTCTTTTCATTCAAACATAATGACCAGAATTTTTTTTTCAGACGGGAGATTTAGTTTTAAAATGGGATAAGGCTCATGAAGAAAAGGGCAAACATACAAAATTTCAAAAGATGTGGCTTGGTCCTTTTCAGATTGTTGAAGTCATAGGTCCATCAACGTTTGTCTTACAGGATTTAGCAGGTAGAAAGGATTCTTTGCCTGTTAATGGGCAAATCCTTAAAATATATTTTCCATAGAAGATTATTCTTCTATTTTGTAGAATAGTTTTATTTTTTCTTTTCTTTTTCATAATAAAACCAGTTGTAAATGGTTACTACCGGTATTCACGAAAAGACACCAATTCTCTTTCAGATTTTGAGTTTTTCGCTTGTATAAATAGAAATTTTTTGAAAATATGATCTTTATTATTGACAGATACAGTTAAAAACTTTAGCCTAGCTATGATACTAGTTTCAACTTCAAAAAATTTGATGAAAGCAACCTTTAGCGAAGAAATTGTTTTATATCAGCACAATGAAAGGTATCAATAACAAAATAAAGATTCTCTATAAAACTGCTATTTTCAAACTTTATTATTTTCGTCCAGAGCATTCTTAAGGAAAACAATGATTTCCTCCCTTTTAAAGAAAATCACAACATTCAGAGGGACAATCCAAGAAACACTATATCTCAAAGAATAAGAGGTCTCATCACGAGCCGGCTTATCATGATCACAGATATTATAAATTTGCTGACTTTGCTAAACACTATCCATCAAAACAGGGCAATGACTCAAGATTGTTGAAATCAAAAGACAAGGGGTCTCATCACAAGCCAGCTTGTTCAGCAAAAGTGTAAATCAAGTGAATGACTATGTCATAATTTGGCTACCAAACCAAGACATTGTTCTTTAAGAATAAAAAAGGAAAAAGTGTCAATATGGATTTTTCTTTGAAGGTTGTAGATAACCTTAAGTAGGATAAAGGATCATTGCTGGGTAACAGGTAACCCTGTCGAGGCTATGGACGCCTGCTGGCAGCAGAGGCTCTACCTACGACAAATGGGCATATTTTAAAGCTAGCACACAGAGAATACTTTATTTTATCTTTACAAGACCAAGTAATGGTTGATATAAATACAAGGACAAGGCTAAGGAAGCAAACAATTAGAATAGAAAGAGGTTGAAACAAAATATCATTGATAGAATAAGGCATAATGTACTCTATCTGTCCATAACAAAGTTTAGATTTATGAAAATTTTTCCGTTTTGGAAGTTTAAAAAATTCAATAGAAAAGCAGAGATAGCTGGTTCTTCCAAGTGAATCGCCATTGTTGTGGCCACCAACAACCCCCCTCCTTCTTTAGTATTAGCAATAACACTAAACAAGTGGGGACCCTTAGTAAAAAATTCAAAAAAAAAATTTATATTTTTTTTTTTGTATTATACTCCTTAAAAATACATCGCACGAAGAAGAGTAAAACATTTCTTTATGAGCACAATAAAAAACTGCGAAGAAGCGACGCAAAATTCATCGCATATCGCATACATTAAGAAGCACCCATAAATGAATATCTTAAGAAATCTCTGATGGCCGATATGCGACATCGCATATCGCAACATCGCATAAACAACACACAATAACTTAACAAATTGCAACGATCTGCGATCTGCGATCTTGCGATAAACGCGATGCTGCGATCTTGCGACAACGCGATAACGTGATTCTGTGATAAACTGATTAGGAAACTCTGCGATGACACATCTTGATAATGAAATCCGCGATGCGAGTCGCAGAAATAACCCATCGCAAATTTTCCTCGGCTCAACATTCAAGAAAAGCTGTCCCTAAACCAAAAATTGGGCGCGCGCCTTAATGGAAATTAATGAATGTACGCCAAAGTATTCATGAAGGACAATTTTGTGTTTTTCGAAGAGTTAGTTCACTATGGGTGTCATGATTTTATACATTCATAGAGCTTAGAGCTTTCGTGTCAAAATTTATTATCATTACTCTTTTCCTTTGCGTGAACTGCAGGAATGAAAACAAGAAACAACATGAAGCAATGTGCAGGAAACATCTAAGGAAAAAGGGAAAGCGTCAATGCTCGGAGAACAGAGAAGAGATGTCCTCATAAACGGATACCGCATGCAATAGAAATGCAGATTTCAGAGTATCACTGAACAGATGCTGATATCAATAGGCGATTCGACACTCAAGGTCAAAAGCTCACAAAAGCAACATGTTTACAAAATTCTGAAGCTTATGCCCGGTAAAGGAAAAAGCGCTAAAGGCAGAAAACGCACCAGAAAGGCTTGGATCAAAGAATGGAGGCAGTTTTCGATGCGCGATTAGCGCTAGGCGCTAATCGCGCATCACTAAGAAAATTGTTCAAAAAGCAAAGTCCCTAACTTGCTTAGTCATCCACGAGTCCGGAAACTGAGATAGCAAAAGCAGAAGCAATTTGAGAGAACTTTGGGTTGTTACCAAATATATATGCAGTAAATTCACCCAGCCAGAGGATGATTCCCAAAAATATCTTCTAGTTTACTAAAAAAGTGGTGCCAGCGCTTGCCATTTCTATTTGCGTAGCTCAAGCAAAAGCAGAAAACAACCAGCCGACTCTTCCCAGGCAAATGTTGAATGCTCGCAACATTAAGGAGCAAATGCAGAAATAGTTAGGAATTAGATTCAATTTTTAGAAATAAGTTTGCTTAGATAAAGGGCGATCATTTAAACCGTATCATTGATTTATGTAATTAAGTTATTTAGTTAGCAGTATTTAAACCCTTCTCATGCATTGAGAGAAGGGTCCAGAAATTTGTCAAAAACTTGTCCTCAGAACATGCACTTTTGCACCCTTAGAGGATGTTTTGGTGAATGAATGGATCAGGGTTTATTGATGTTTGCATTTGATATCTGCTACTGGTGTTGCACTTCTGTACTCTTGGTAGATATTAGAACAAGGAGAGATAAATCATTGTTGCTTGAAGCTTATGAGTAGGACCAGTCATAAATGGTACTTTTATCTCTTGACCATTTCTGCTTATATTCTTAAAGTGATATACAATTTTTAGTTGTTTATATGTTATTGCATGAATATTTGAGTTACCATTTGGCACTTTTGTACGGTGAAGCCATTTATTTATGTTTGATATATGAATAACTTATTATGCGATATGCTGTTCACAACTGTTTGCTTAACTTTTTATGCAAAGTGGTTCATCTTAATTGATTTCCATTCTTATGATAGCTGAATGATCTTTATTACAAGTTATTATTTGAAATCTCTTTAGATCGCATAATAGAAGAAATACATCCCGGGTTAGCATAGACTAGATGTGTTGTTTTCATTAGATTACAATAGCATAGAATTAGATTAAAGTAGCTTAGATTAGAACTCTTAGATCAGCGTCATCCAACTCTGCACACACACACACACCCTTAAATTCGGAAACTGGTCCCATTATCCCCAGTCGGACCTGCTATATCAAACGGATAAGGAGCTGCCAACCAAGGTCCGGACCGGGCGGGTATCCCCCTTGTTGTCGACCTGATTTTCGGGGCTTCAACAGAGGTCCATAGGAATAAGCCCATATGAGTTAGTCTATGGCATGGAGGCCAAGTTCCCCTCTTCTTTGGGAATCCCTGTTATCAAATTGCTGCAAGAAATGCAGGCAGAGCCAAATGATATCCAAAGAAGAATAAACCAAACCATCCATTTGCAGCAAACAAGAGAGCAAGTGTACGACAGAGCTCAGATTTTACAAGAGAAGCTCAAGAAAATGTTTGACAAAAGAACCAAGGCTGAAGACTTCTACATAGGCAACAAAGTCTTAAGATGGGATTCAAGAAGAGAGGACAAAGGAAATCATGGCAAGTTTGATTTCCTGTGGAAAGGCCCCTTTATTATTTCTGTTGTTCAAGGTAACAATGCATATTTTCTGAAGAATTTGGATGGCATCACAGCTGAAGAAGGCCTTGTCAATGGCCGAATGCTAAAGCACTATCATTAATATTAGTATTTTCAGCACTTTTTCTTGTAAACAGGCCAATAAGAGGGAACAATGCAACAAATTTTGAAGGAAAGATCAAAGAAAGTTCTATTTTAGATCTCTATTTTTGAAATAATCACAAAGAAGTGCTAAAGCCGAGCTGGAATTTTTTTCCAATTCAGCTCAAAAGAATACTGCATATCAGCTTATGAGAATTCAGTCAAAGGCATTGACAAGAAGGAAATTTTCAGTTTACAGCAACAAGTGAAGATCAAGGCATTCTGACCTGTTGTTCTTGGCTTTTCATCCTGAAAAACCATCCCCAAGTGGAGCCACTGTTAGCCTCCTATTGCAATAGGTTTCATATTTCATGATTGACTGTTTTACATGCCAAATATGTCATCTTTTCATGCTGCAAGATTCCATATTTCCAAGAAGTTCCATTTTGAAGAATCATACCATTTTTGAAGAGTGTTACAGATAAGGGAAAGCCAAACAGCTTAATCTTGGCTTCCCTAGGTTTAAATTACTTGTTTTAGAAAATAGAGAATGAATATCTGTCCAAACAGCTTAAACTTGGCAGATCAATAGCTAGGTAGAGAAATGAAGGAGCCCAACTGCTTAATCTGGGCCCTTGGAAGATATAAGGGTACATTTAGATAGGAGGGCAGTCAAAAGAAAAGAAGATAATCAGGGTCTGCAAGTCTAAGTGCACCCAAACCAAAAAGAAGAAAAAATGTTAGGTAAGTAGGCTGGGTAAGTAAGTTTTTGAGGTTGCAGAATGAATAAGTGTGATCAATTTTTTATTTCAAAGTGTTATTTTACTTCAGATCACAAGTGCAAGGCAATTTTCCCTTGGAGCAGCTCAAGCGAGGCATGTCTAACTCCCCCTTCTTCTTATTCCCCAAATCACTCACTAACATCCCCTTGAGGACCTTGGGATCTGCCCAACCAATCCTGTTACCACTTCATTTTTTGAAATACTAAGTCAAGCTTTGACTTTCTTCAGTGAAAAGAAGCCACATTTCTTGTGTAAAAATCATTTCTCCACAGTTCATTCACTTCCTATGTTTTAAAGTTTCAGTTCACAAACTTAGCCTCTCCCCTACACTTCACCTCACAAATTCATATTAACTTCTAACATTATTATATAAATCCCTATCTATTTTCCCTTCTCCTTACTAAAAAGCACTAAATAGCTCCCCTATGTACATATCCCCTCCCTCTGGTTGGAAGATAACCTTGACTATGCTTGGGAATCGCTAAGTTTGCCTGAAACTTAGCCAGAACCCTCAGCTTGCCTCTCAAACCATCTTCTAAAAATGCATTAGGACTCATTCCTATGCATAAAATTCCCCTCCAAATGTATAAAATCCATCTTTGGCCGTGTTTTACCTTTCCCAAGGCATAAACCCCTTTTTTGGCCATAAACCCTTTTCAAAACACATAAAACCCTTCTCAAGTGCCTTTGAGCTCCTCCGAAGCGTGCAATTCCTTTTTAGGTTATTGAACCCCTTCTGAGGCTTCAAAAACCCGTATGTCCGAAAGTTTTGACCCCCCGCACATAAATATTAATTTAATATTCAGGCGGGCCCCGCATATAAACCTGCCGCCAGCTCCGCACTCCATCAGCCCTCCGATCCACCTGCCCAGATCCAACAGCTCTCGGCGATTTCGGATCCGCCCTAATGATCGATGGTTATCCTCCGATAGCTTGGCGGTTTTGCTGTCATACAGAAGACAGGTGTCCGCCTTTTATTGCGTCAGAGCCCCTCTGACAATTACCGCTCTCGTACAGAAGGCGGTCCGATGAAACCACAAACCGCCTTCTGTCTCTCCGCCCCTGACGTCATCGCCACGACAGCACTACGTCACCCCCGCATCAACCCGCCACTGCGTCCTGTGCCACGTTGTCACCCTGTCGTACTGCCACGTCACCCTGCCACGTCATTGATGTACCGGAACCCACTGCTGACGTCATGCTGACGTCATCACCGAAAAAAGGTGCGAAGGGTGAAATCGCAGCGAAGGATGCCTTGAATGAAAAAATGAGGCAGTTTTTGATGCGCGATTAGCACATCGCTAAGAAAAAATGATCAAAATGGAAGGCTGCCTATTGCTCGGCTACCAGCAGGCCCGAAAATTCGCAATTTGACAGGATTTCTTCATGAAGGTTCAGGAAAGGGGCGATTTGACAATTTCAAGAGTATCAGAGGAAAGACGAAGCCCAGATTAAATTAAAAGAGTATCAGTGAAGCGGCAAAGAGTATCAGATCGGCAATACCAAAGTAGGTGAATATTAAAGGCCCCCAAAGCAAAGTCAAAGAAAACGGTGAAGCCATCTAAGGCTCTCAGATCACAGTTAATGCACATCAAAGCCACTCGAGAGTAGGGGATCAAAGCCCAATGCACAGTTATGGCTAAATGAACATCACAGAGCCAAAAGGACACCATATTAACTCATTTTGATACCTCTACCTCCAGCTCAGCTCAAAGATATTTTCCTGCATTGATTTCAGGACAAAATTAGGATAAAGAAGTTATTTCCCTCAGACCTGTTTAAGGTCTGCTGTAATAGATATTTTAGATATTTTCCCTATATAAACCACCCTAATTCATTGTTTAAAGGGTTGGTTGGTTGATATTCCTCATGCTGGACTTGCGCTGTATTTTTGAGAAGCTTTGTAATCAAATACTGTTGGAATGTTTTGGATGAAGAACTGACTGTTGTGTTATTAATGGTTAAAGAGTGACTGTGGAATTCCTATGCTACTACATGGCTCAATAAGTTTTTCTACCTCTGTTTACAGTTGTATTATGTTTATGCACAATTGTGTTACCATCTAAATAGCAAGAAAAAAGAATAGCTTAAAGTTTTGCTTGACTGCACCTTATGCTCAGTTCCTGTTATTTCTATATGTTTTCCTCAGAAATGGTTATGAATATGCATACTTAAATGATCATGTTTACCCTGTTTCTTTCATATATGACTGTTTTTTAGGAATTCTTTACTGCTCCTAGACAAACTTTCATCCACCGTCCCTCTATGTTAGCTAATGAAAGATTCTTAGTTGCCTTTCATTTCTGACCTTCATTCCATCTTTATTCTAGCCTGATATTGTTCTATGTGTAGCTATCCTGCTCTATATTCCTCTTGTGAGCAAGAAAACGCAACAGAAAGCCCTAATCCGTGACTCCATGCCCAATGGTTTGAAATTCTCACACTATGCATCCCAACTCTGCTTGAAAACATCTCCTTCCCACCAAAATCAAAACAAAACCCTTGTACACCATAACTAGCCTAAAATCAACCCAAACAAAGTTAAATCATAAAGAGAAAGCCCTCTCTGACTACAGGTAGGCTAGGACTTGCAGCCCAAAGATTGGTTTGTGGTTACCTCGGCCGTATCCCTTAAGGAGCCAAGGGACAACCTAAGTGATAACACATTCGAAGCATGTCTTCCATAACCTGATTTACTCTTTCAGTCTACCCACCTATTTTTGGATGATATAGAGTGCTTAGTTCAACTGAGTCCCTAGTACTGACTGCAAACTTGTCCAAAACCTAGATGTAAATTGAGAGTCTCTATTAGAAATGATATTTTTGGGTAACCCATGTAGTCGAATAAATTCACTTATAAAGACTCATGCCACATCAGTAACATTGTAAGTGTCTCTTACTGGAATGAAATGGGCACTTTTGGTCAATTTATCAACTATAACCAATATAACATTGTGCCTCTGTGACGTGATTGGCAAACCCACAACAAAATCCATAGAAATTACCTCCCATATAGACATAGGGATGTCACATGGTTGTAGGAGTCCTACTGGATGGCGACGATCAACCTTCGCTCATTGACATTCAAGACATTTGGCGACAAACTAGACTATGTCGTGCTTCATGCCTGCCCAAAAGAAGAGTTTCTTCATGCCTGCGTACATCTTCTTCACTCCAGGATGTGCACAATAGAGTGCTCTATGTGACTCTTCGAGGATGGCCCTTCTTATACCCCGTTCCTTAGGTATGTACATTCTCCCTTGAAATCTCAATAGTCCATTTGGTTCAAGGACATATCCCTCAAACTTTCGTTCTATCTGCCTCCCACTTTGGAGTGTTGATATAACCTTTAGATACCAACTATCTTCAAATAGTTTCTCCAACACACATTCCCTCAAATTTACTTTTAAGGCTACTAGGGAGAAGGTTCGTGGTCTCCTGCTTAGTGCATCAAACACCACATTCTCCTTTCCCTTGATGTATGAGATCTTAAAATCATACTCACTCATGAATTCACTCCACCGCCTTTGTCTAGCATTCAAATCCCTTTGAGTGAAGAGATGCTTCAAGCTTTGATGATCTGTTCTTAACCCAAATCTCCTCCCAACGAGGTAGTGTCTCCACAATTTCAAAGCTAACATCACTGCTGCTAACTCTAAGTCATGGGTAGCATACAAATCTTCATGTTTTTTCAATTTTCTAGATGCGTAAGCTATTATTCTACCTTCTTGCATCAATATTGCCCCCAATCCTTGCTTCAAAGCATCGGTGCAGACAATGAAGTCTTTCTCCATGTCCAGGACTCGAAGGATCAGTGCACTAGTTAGTAACCTCTTTAGTTATGTGAATGCAGTGTCACATTCATTTGCCCATTCATACCTGACCCCCTTTAGCTGTAATGTGGTGATGGATTTTGCAATCCTTGAAAACCCTTCCACAAACCTATGATAATACCCTACTCTATCCCCATAAAAATACGCACCTCATGAGACTTTTTCGGTACTGGCCAATCCATTATGGCCTTTACCTTTTCCAAGTCAATTGAAATCCCTTCTCTTGAAATGATGTGCCCAAGGTAATGAAATTTCTTCTGAAAGAAGGAACATTTTGACAATTTTCCCATAAAAATACGCACCTCATGAGACTTTTTCGGCACTGGCCAATCCATTATGGCCTTTACCTTTTCCAAGTCAACTGAAATCCCTTCTCTTGAAATGATGTGCCCAAGGTAATGAAATTTATTCTGAAAGAAGGAACATTTTGACAATTTTCCATACAATTGATTTTACCTTAAGCAAGTCAATACAACCCTTAGGAGCTTTTCACACTCCTTTTCATTCTTGGAATACACAATAATGTCGTCTAGAAAGACTTGCACAAATTGGTCCAAATACTTCCTGAACACACCATTCATGAGGCTCATGAATACTGTTGGTGCATAGGCCAAACCAAATGGAACGACTACGAACTTGTAGTGCCCAAACTAAGTTCAAAATGTCGTTTTTGAGATGTCACCTTCCTTAATCCTCAATTGGTGGTATCCAGATCATTGATCAATCTTTGAGAAAACTGTTGCTCCTTTCATTTGATCAAATAGGTCATCTATTCTAAGTATCGGGTACCTGTTCTTTACTGTGGCTCTATTCAAGTCCCTATAATCTAGGCATAGCCTTAAGGAACCATCCTTCTTCTTGACAAAAATCACTGGTGCACCCCAAGGTGAAATACTAGGTCTAATAAATCCCAAGTCTAAGAGCTCTTTTAACTGCATCTGCAACTCACAAAGTTCTGGAGTTTTCATCCTATAGGGTGTCTTAGATATTGGTTCTGCACCAGGTTTTAGGTTGATTGTGAAATCAATCTCCCTTATAGGAGGTAATCCAGGCAATTCCTTAGGAAAAACATCCTTGAATTCTGACAAAATTGGGTGTTGATCTAGGGAGGGTCCTTTCTAGTCACTTACAACGTCAACCACATATAGCTTGCAACCTTGTCAGAGATAACGTTTTACCTTCATCATGGATATGAATCGTAGCGACACTCCTCTCTTGATTCCACAAATCTCAATTGGCCTACCTTCATCATCTAAACAAATCACCTTCTTCTTGAAACAGTCTACTAAAGCTTGATGAGCTTCTAGCCAATCCATTCCAATAATTACATCATACGTCCCCAATGTTGTGACATATGCCTCCAACTTAGTTATATACACCCTGAGGTTTACTTGACATTGTTCAACACTAGGTCCTACTTCTTGTTTTACCCTAGAAGCCATCTCAACTTGCTTAAAGTCATCATGCTCATAGGCTGCCAACCCACATTTTTCTAATGCAACTGGTGAAAGGAAACTATCTGTAGCACTCGAATCAAACAAAATTTTAACTTTTACTTTGTTTATCATACCTGAGGTTTCTGCCACGACCGACTGGTGTTCAACTTGTTGGTTATCAATTGTTGCATAGATTTAATGGTGGCTACTTGCTCCTCCCATTGGTGCTTTTCCTTCTCTACGTTTGTTACCAGTTTGTAACTCAGGACAATCACGCTAGTAATGAGGTCCCCGACATCCCCAACAAGTGATGCGTGGTAGACCTTGAACCGAATGTTGTGGATTTTTTTGGAAAGATTTCCTTCCCTTGGGACCCCTACCCCTACTTGTTGTCCTCGCATATGACCTTGATTTGCACACACCCTTGAAGCTGCGGGTGAATCTGCACTAGTAACCATTGAAATCCCACTATCTGTGCTCTAGGTACAACCCTGTTTCCATATGGTGGTGGCATCAAAATTCCTTCCCTGGAGAAGGTGCGAGGGGTCTTCCCGATAAACTTTGGTTGTTGTGGAAAAATGGTTTTGTTTCCACCCTTTTAGTCTAAGTGTTCTTCAACATAATGATCATGTTCCACAGCTTCTGCAACTGAGGATGGTTCAATCCATAAATGAAATGATCTGCTTGGTGTTGGTCAGTATCCATGTAGGATACATACTTGACCAATTCCATGAATCTAATCTCATATTCTTATACCATATGATTTCCCTGTACGAAGGCATGGAAGGCTCCTACCTGTTGTTCTTCATAATATGCTAGTAGGTACTTTTTCTTGAATCTCTCCTCAAATAACTCCCAAGTAACTGTGTCCGGAGTGATGTGTAGTTGACGCTCTAAGTTACCCCACCAATTCAGAGCACTATCTTTGAGTTGGAATATTGCTATTTTATCTTTTGAATTGGAATTATAATCCCTCAGTGCAAACTCTCGGAGCTTAATCTTTTGGAGCTCCCAAGTAATGTCCGCGATTGGAGGTCCTTTATCGGAGTCTCTTGATCCCTCGATATTTCCTAACCTTGATGGAGGGTGCTCAACTTCCACTTCGATTGTTTGGCGCCCTTTTAAGGTCCCATTAATTGCTTCTAGGGAACACAAGATGAGAGTCAAATTCGGTGAAGGTAATGGGTTATTTGTAGGAGGTCCTTGTGATGACTCTCCTTGACCTTGATTTATCTTGTCCTCACCATTTTGAATTGTTCAATACTTGTATGATACATAAGGCTTATTAGCACAACTTAGGGCTTGGTCAATTCTTACTCGACTCACACATGTTTTGCATAATGATAGGTACAAGTTTTCCTTTTGTTATGCTTGTAAACGACTATTTCTAATATTGAGAAGATAACCGTGGGTTTACTAAATCCCCTCCCATTGCTATAGAAGCAAGTGATACCATGCACTTCTAGTCCCCCTCAAATATCTTTATATATCCCTAAACAATCATCCTAAATCCATCTTATATATTTTGAGCATTCACATAATCATTAACTTACCATTTTTAATCACATTATTATACTAGGTTCCCTTTTGAAATTCCATCAACAATGTTAGATTATTTTTCAAGTGGATGCCTAGCTGTCTCAATCAACTCAATATTGACATTATTGTTAGATGTATACTATCCAATTGATTTATATAGAATGGCTAGTGCTACATGCTTTAAGATAATAATATTGTATATTGTAAGTGATTCTAACATACCAATCTATTGTTGTTCATATTTGACTACTTTAATGTATTAAAATCTACTAAAAGAAAAGAGAATTATGTTTTGTGCAATGCAATGGAGTTGGGTGTTTTTTTTTTAAGATAGTTTTATTTTTTTGTTAACTACTCAAAACCTCTACATTCCACACACACACACACACACTCTATTTTATTTACTCTAAAAAAAAATTCCAAGTTCTCAATTAACAATTTTATTAATTATTAATTATTTGGTTTATGATAAGTTTGATAACAACTTAGAAAACTAAGACTTAAAAGAATTAATGAAGAACTTTTTCTTTGGTTTCATGCTTAAGGCACACATGAGGGAAGAGTGATACAAATTGAAACACATTCATGGTGGGAAGATGTGGAGGTCAGTTTATTGAAAAAAAAGAAAAAAAACTCTATGTGATAATAACTATGATGTTGATGTCTCCCATTATAATATGGGATAAAAACTTTGACGTGTTTAATTATCTTGAGTAACAATTGATAAAAACTTTGAGTAACTTTGACACGTTTAATTATCTTGAGTGACAACTGATAAAAACTTTTATTTGGATTAGTCACTGCACAAGACATTTACGATATAATAAAGGCGCAACTACAGAGGGATATTGATAAGCAACTTATCACTATTCCTGAGATCCGTGAAGTTGGAACCTACATTGTAGAGATTAAGTTACACCCAAAAGTTACAGCTCTTATGCGGATAAATGTGACAACTAATTGATAAAATGGTTGTTTACTAGGAAGGTTACAGTCCTGTACTTTTAATAAAACCTGCCAGATTTGTTGGGATATGGGAACGAAAAGCTTGTATTTACATTCTTTTGAGTACATTGTTGGATGGTTGGATTAGTGGTGTTAATTTCCAACAAAAAAACTTTGCAATGTGTCATGTGTTTGAGTCTTTGGAAGTGGTTTTGCTCCTTATTTCTCGAACATCTAAACCCTAAATCGGTTGCTATCTTTGCAGAGATCTTTGACATAATGTGTCAAAGTAAACATCGTTGGGGGGTGTTGTTCGAGAGTTTCCCCGTCGCCAAAACAAATGAAGCTCTGAAGCCCCATTGTGGTTCCACCTCTCAAGAGGACTGTTGACTGTCCTTGGAAGGCTCATAGGTGTTGGTCATTGTAGTTCGCCGCTCATCCGACGATGTCCTCGCCTTTCAAATTCCCCTCCCTCTTCAAAGGGAATTCCAAGCACTCTCTTACCAAGAGCCAACCTGAACACCCATTAAGTTTTGTCAATCTGGAAATGGGAGAGAGTGCCTTATTTCCGGTTTCTCCTTCCGACAGAACTAATGTTAAGATGGTCTCCGGTGATCTTGCCAAATGACAATTTTCTACTCATAAAGGTTTTAGCAACTTAAAAGGAAAGAAAGGGGCTAATTCAGTCTTTGTCATCCAGTGGTAGGATATTCCCAAAACAAGGATGAGGATTGTGGAAAGAGAATGGGAAGACAGTTTGTGACCTATCTATTTTCATGGGTGATTTGAACTCTTAACTATATACAATTCAACTACAAAAGCCAAGGCACTGGGAAAGCTTACACAGACACCACTAAAGATTTCGGTAGCTGAAGTAATAGTGATGGCCTCGAAGGATGATTATGGTGATGAAGGTAGCATCTGTTTACTGACTCAATTGGAGGTAATTCTAGACCAAGATCCTCGCACTGATGAAGTGGGCTTTGTGCATCCTTCTCAACTAGTATTATTCCATGTTTTAGAAGGCAAAGATACAACTAAATCTCTTGTTGAAGATGTACTGACATCTATTGCTAGAGAGAGGAATTTGATTATAACATCTGAAGGTTTACCCTTTGAAAGTGTTGGTGTAAAGTCAAATCTCCTGCTTGTTGATGGGGGGAATATAGAGAGCAACAAAGGACCACCCTATGATAGATCCATTTTTTGGTGTAGAGATCATAAGATTGCTATTTTCATCTCAACTTTTCTTCCTCTGTTTAACGCTGCAAAATTTTCTTACCTATTTTCGTACATGTAGTATAAAATTCTTGGTGACTTATCACAAAATGAAGATTGTTCGCCATATGTATGTGAATCAGGAATTTCATCAGAAACTCTCAAAGAGCATAGAAGTACAATGGATTTACACTCTATAAAAGCTGCACTTTTGAAGCAAAACAAAGTTGTTGTGATATTAAGCTGTGACTATGCTAGTGCTTGGAATTCCAAGAAACAGGTTATATCACAAAAAACAATCAACGAAGTTTTATGGGCATAGCTTCAATTGTCAGCACTTGTTCTTTCCTATGCTCCAAAGAGTGAGCAAGCTTGGTCTTATCGGCGTTGGTTGATAAGATTGATAATCAATTTCAGTGCAAAATCTAAGGAACCTCTCATGGTTTTAGAAAGAGAATCATATTTTTTTAGAGCGTATTGCTGAGGTATTAACGGAATTGCTTAGAACGAAAATATGGGCACAATTACATGTAGGAGACAATTGTTGTTTTCACTATCATAGAGCTCTTTAAATTCATTGTCGTTTCATATTTCATAAATTGATACAACAACCTAGATCTCACTACAGTGAAACATCATCTACAATAAACTCTGATATCAGTGCTAAGAAGGAAGGTCCTACAGATGGCTACAGTTACCAACAATTACATGCTTTTTAGGATGAAGAGTTTGAGCTTATTGACATGTGTTTGAATGTGCCCGACACTGGCTATGAAGATACCACCCAGCAAAAAGAGTATGCAACCATGTACGAGATGTCGATGATCCTGGGAAGACAGTAAAGAGCATTGGACAAGAAGAGCTAGAAGTAGAACATTGGACTAGGCTCCTGGTGGGGTTGATTGAGCATTTACTATGTGACTGAATTTCATGGGACTGAATTACATCAAAACTTAATGATAGGAGTCTGCATGACAATGGCTTGAAGGTGGCACAAATGTGTGTAGAAATAATGACAGGATGAATTTAAATACCAAAGTGAAAGGAGTATGGTATTTATTGCATGGCCGGCTACAAATTTTATCTCTGGAAAATTGCATGATTGGCTAGGAATTTTATCTCTGCAAACAATAGGAGTTGTAAGAGGGAGCTATTTTTACAAAGCCAGAACTATTTTCCTACCACCTTTGGGTTTTCATTTACATATGGAGATGTACATATTGCAATTTTCTGATTAAGAAATTGAGTGTACAGAATGTTTGTCAAAAGTTTGTTTTTGTTTTTGTTGTTGTTGTTGAATACTACTACTTTTACTATTATCTTGCCCAAGCAGATGAAGGGTCTAATGTTAAAGTATTGGTTTTATATGCCTTAGCACCTGATGTACTGAAGCTATGTTAATGAATGTGAACTATGTATAAATAGCACATCAAAGTGACACAATAAAAGCTTGGTGGGCATATAACCCACATATTTTGCAGGATCATAATTGCTCTGATACCACGTGTGAGGCTCCTTCCCAGGGTCCTGTAACTAAAAACTAAATTTCTCAAATTTTAAATACAATAAATGGGAAATAACCTATTTTTATCTAAACATTTATTTGATGATAATATATCATTTAAAATTCCTTTACCACAAATTAAATAAGTAAGAATTCCATTGCAATCATTTACATAAGTAATCAATAAACAGAGGAATACATGTTCCAATAGCTTAGCTGAGATGCTCCTAAGCTCCTGATTCGGTTGGGATGCCCCTTTTGACTACCCGGCTGGATTTACCTCCTAGCCAACTAGGAAGTATTTCCTAGCCCAAGGAACTTCCACAGGTTCCCTAGCCCTTTGAGCCCAAGTCCAACCATATGTAGTGTGTCCAAGTTAAACAAACACTCTCCTTCTCCCCCTTCTCTTTTCTCCACCTTCCTTCCAAAACAAAATCCTTCAAAACCACAACCAAAACCAAAACCAAGACTAAGGATCCCCCTCCTCTCATCATCCTTCTCCTTTTATGCTTCCTTCTCTCCTCCACCTCAACCACCTATCATTAATGTCATAACTACCCCCTCATCCTTTCAATTGACTTTTCTTACCATATCTTGTCCCAAGTAAATTTGAGAGGACATTTTGGGGATGAGATATGGATATATATAATTTGATAATTAATTGGAGAGGACCATATCTTCTTCCAAGTAAATTTGAGAGGACATTTTGGGGATGAGATATGAATATATAATTTGGTAATTAATTGGAGAAGACCATATCTTCTCCCAAATAAATTTGAGAGGACATTTTGGGGATGAGATATGAATATATAA
Source organism: Pinus tabuliformis (assembly GCA_031772625.1). Lineage (NCBI taxonomy): Eukaryota > Viridiplantae > Streptophyta > Pinopsida > Pinales > Pinaceae > Pinus > Pinus tabuliformis. The sequence goes on from CM062816.1 coordinate 425,089,640, forward strand.
TTTGGTAATTAATTCGAGAGGACCATATCTTCTCTCAAATAAATTTGCGAGGACATTTTGGAGATATGGATATTTAAATTGGAATAAATGGAAGGAGACCATATCTGATCAAAATTTAAATTTGAGGAGGCAAGATGGAAATTTAATAATAATAAAATTTATATTAGTAATAAATTTATAGTTTCACCAATGTAGGTATGTACCAATATCTCTTGATAATTATAAGTCAATATTTTCATGTAATTTAAACACTAGTAAAATTTGCATGATAAGATTAAATAGGGCATTACACAACAACAATATATTGTGACAACAACTTAGTGATTGCAGTATCTAAGAATAGTGTGTTTCACCAGAAGAGCAAGCATATTGATACTAGATATCACTTTATTAGAGAACTTGTGAGCAATGGAACTTGTGAATTTTATTTACTAAACCATTAAAAAAAGATGTATTTGAGTTTCATAGAAGAAACTTAGGTGTTGTAAGCCTAGCTGAGACATAGACCAATAGGCATGTTCGAGTGGTTATGGGTCATGTTTTATTTTAGAGGTCGTAATTAAGGAGGAGTGTTAAAATAAGCTAATTACACATGCATGAGGAGTTGGCTAAAATTAGAGAGCCAGTTAATTGAGTGTTGAGTCAAGTCGAGTTAAGTGATAGACGAGTTTAATTTGTGGTTGCATGTCAAGTTATTTTAGGCAAGTCGCTAGTCGAAAAGGTTTAAATACCCTTCACCGGGTTCATTGTAACAATCAAGTTTTTTTGTGACCAATAGAAGAGCTGCAACTCATGTGTTTTGTGTGTGAATTTGTGTTTTGTCTCCTCTGCCTTTCCAATAGTTTTATTGTCAACACAAATGTTTCAAGTATGTGCGTTCATATCTTTAAGCTTTTTGTATATAAAGTATTTTTTTCCCTGAAATTCTTTATAGATGGTTCTTCCGTAATTAATTTTAAGTATTTTCAATTAATTTTAGACTAATGTTGTGTGAAAGTTTATTGTGTTGAGCAGAAGATACGTGGTGCTTTTTACATAAAATTTTAGCGGTAGTCTAACAATGCCCTGAAAATTATGGAAATTTCGGCAAGATTTTGATAAAATTTGGTAGGGATTTTTGTAAATCTATGTTACAGCTGTTAAACTTTGAGATTTTGGGTGGCCCAGAGGTTTTTGATCGTGATGAATCCATTTCCACCATCAAAAACATGATTCAGACACTACAAGTGTAATATTTTTTGAAATTTTTTTAATGGAAAACACAAACATATACAGAGACTTGTGATGGTGGAAGAAGTAAATATATATCTTGGCATGTATATTGCCATTATTCTGGCTTGACAATCCTCTGTCATTCTTCCCCCTTTTCCCTTGGAATATATGACACATTACTTGACAAATGTAGAAATTCTCTAATTCTCTACAAATCTCGCTCCGAGACTTATGTAGAAAATCTACTTTAGGTTAACCCGATAATGCAATATAAATCAAAGAAAAATACTATAACCTACTTCTACTATCAATTTGCGGAAGCTTAAAGATCGAGTCGAACAATATAACCAAAAGAAGAAGAATCAATGCACAATACACATGATAATACTTTGGGGAAAGCCTTAGCTAAAAACCCTACTATCTGTATTATCATACGAGGTGGAAATACATAGGAATTATACAAATCCTTAGCTCTCACAACTAGCTAGCTCTCAGTACAATCCTCACAGATGCTCACAGGCAATTCTAGCTTATCTTAAGCCTTCCTCTCTGCCCTCCAAGCTCTTATTTCCTTGCGTTGTTCCTCTAGGATGATCTCCTTTAACCAAGTGGAAAAAATCGATTTACCAAGTGGGTGATCTCCTGATCTCACACACTGTCAGAACTGTGCAATCCTCAAAGAATCATACCTTCTGCATGCATGAGTTTTCTTTATAGGAAAACACATGCAACTGATAATACACTATCCTGGACTTTAATCTCAACTGGGTCTTTCTCATAATAAACATGGATGAGTTTCTGATGAGGGAATCTTTAGTTAACTGGAGTACACTAGTTGAGTGCATGCATGCATCAACTAATTGTTAACCCTCTATTAGTTCCTCAAACAGTTTGGACCTAATTTAACTGGAAGTAACTCAGTAAAATGAGTTAACTAATTACAACTCAAATATAACTCAATCTTATCTCCTTACTTTAAGGCTTATCTCCTTAATTTAATGGATAACTCTTGCATGACTTCAGAAAGACTTTTAACTTGAATTTCTCCAACTAATTAAGTCAAAATAACTTAATTAATTATTTCCAAGTAGCTGTTAAGACTAAATTAGATTTTAATTGACAATTTAATTCAAGGAAAAATTAAATTGGAATATTCTTGTTGCCACATTTAAACACTCCATCTCAACAAGAAAGGGATTATCTGTCACCCCGATCCTGTCTCTATGGAGCTCAAATTTACACTTTGGAAATGCCTTTGTCAAAATGTCAGCATATTACTCCTCTGTCGAAATATACTGCAGCAACATGATCCTCCCATCATTAGCAGCTTTCTTTACCTTGTAAAGCTAACGAGAACTCACAACTGACTTGTTCTTCGGTCTCGGAACCACGTCCCAAACACTGTTACGAACTATGGAGTCATACTCCTCCACCATAGCATCAACCCAAATCAGTTTCTGCACTGCTTCCTCAAAGGAAGATGGCTCGGTCTCAACACATTCCCCAGCAAGGGCCATGTATCCAATGTACCTCTCAGGTGACCTCCTCTGTCTGCGCTAAGAAAATGATGCTCCCACATTATCTCTCGCATCCTACAATAATCTGTGATCTTCTCTTGTGCGCTTCCATCCATCTCTGGAAGACTCTGCTTGAGTGGATGTCTCCACTCTTGGAACCTCTGCATGTGGCTGCTCCACATTAGTCTAAGGCTCCTCCTCCTTATGAACCAACAGTTCTTCCATAGCCTGTAGTTGGAGCCCCCTCTCAAGCGAAACGTGGATGACCTTTTGCTCATCAAACTTGAGATCTCTGCGAACCACTCTCCTCTGACTGGTAGGCAAGTACACCCGATAGTTATGAGGTGTATCAGTGTACCCCACAAGTATTCCCAACTCTGCTGTCGGCTCAAGCTTCTTCCGTGCATCTTTTGTCACATGGAAATATATCGATGAGCCAAATATCCTAAAGGGACCCACATATGGTCTCTTACCGGAGAAGGCTTCCTTTGGTGTCTTCATCGCAAGTATGCGATGTGGGCTTCTATTCTGCAAATAGACTGACGTGTTGCATGCCTCAGCCTACAAGTGAAGTAGTAGGCCTTGGCCATGTAACGTTCTCTGTGCTGCCCCCATAATAGTTCTGTTCTTCCTCTTGGCCACCCCATTCTGTTGTGGGTTATGAGGTGCCGTCAACTCCCATTTAATTCCTTCCGCTGCACAGAAGTCCTTAAACTCTTGAGAGACATATTCTCCACTGTTGTCGCTTCTCAAGGCCTTGATCTTCTTCCCTGACTCTTTCTCGACCAAAGCTTTGAACTCACAAAAATTTGTGAAGGTTTGGTCCTTCTTTTGCATGAAATAAATCCAACATTTACGAGAATAATCATGAATGAAAATCACAAAATACCTTTTCTTCGCCGTGGATGTCATCAATAATGGTCCACACATATCAATATGAATGCATTCTAAGATAGCATTTGCTCGACTATCTCGATCATGAAAGGAAGACTTAGTGTACTTTCCCAAGGTACAACATTTGCATGCGTCAACTTGCTCAAGTTTACCTTTGGGAAGTCCTGTAGATATCTGCTACATTATCTTCAAAGCCCAATGTTGAATATGGACCAATCGCCTGTGCCACAACTCACCAATGTCTTGGCTTTGCACCAATTATGCTTTCATACTCAATGCCACACAATCATCTACCTCTAGTTTATAGATATTCTTCATCGAATCCCTATCCTCTTGGTCTGACCTGTGGATATGTGTCTTAGGAACACCTTTCCTTTACTGAAAACAACATCGTAGCCTTTGTCCACCAACATCGCGATCAATACCAAGTTCTTCTTCAGTCCAGGCACATACTTCACATCTGTCAAGGTGATAGGAGCTCCATGCTCCTTCTGAAAAAAAACTGCGCCCACTCCTGAAACACTATACCTTCCATTGTCACCCATCTCTATGCGCGTCTTGAGGTTTTCTCCTCCAAGGTACTGAATAAATTTTTATCACCGGGCATGTGGAATGAGGCTCCACTATCAAGATACCAGACACAACCCATCATCGATGACACCACGCACGCGATGAGGGTAAAGTCCATTTCGAACTGTGAGGCTAATGCCTCACCTTCCGATCCTTCTGAGGATCCCTTCTTGGACTTCTTTGATGGGAAATTAGTCACATAATGTCCCATCTCGTGACAATTAAAGCATTTCACTTTAGACTTGTCACCCTTCTTCCCTCCATGAGAAGAATTCGATTTGGAATGGGACGCCTTCCCCTTCCCTTTCCTTGCCTTATCTTTTTAAGGCCAAATTTTCTTCATCATCATCCTTGGATGAAGAACCTTCTCATTTTCTCCTCCCGATCTCCTCCTACATCAGATCCGACCATAGTCATTCCTAATCCGATAACTTTTCCCTTCCATTCACAGAGTCCTGGTAGCTTTTACAACTCTTTGGAAGGCCAAGGAGAGTGAGGCTCACCATATCATCATCGGCAGTAGTTATTCCCACACTGCTAAGCTCATCTCTGCAGGTGGTGAGTTTGTTCAGATATGTGGAAATAGTATCATTCTTCTCCATCTTGATTCTTCGAAGCTTATCCTTAAGCACCAATTTCCTCTGGTCGTTGTTGTTCTGGTAGAGGTCCTTCAATGTCTTCCACATTGAAAATGGAGTATCCTTCCCATGGAGACTCAAGACAATATGGTCTCGAACTCCCTCAAGGATGATCCGTCTTGTCTTCGCCACACACTTCTTCCACTTAGTCAACTATTGTGCATTAGTTGAAGCATGGCTTTTGGATTTCTTGATCAATGAATTCCTTCAAGCCATTGTCTTCTAATATAGCCTCCATCCTATATTTCCATGCTATGTAGTTCGAGCTACCTTCCAAGGCATACTCGAGTCTCAAACCATAGAACACCATTGGCCAACCTTGAAGTATGATAAGAATTCGATTTGCACCTGCAACCCCGAACTTCAAACTTTGAATTCTCTTCTCAGTATATTGTTCACAGCTCCGATAAACTTGGCTCTGATACCATGTAGAAATTCTTCAAATTCTCTACAAATCTCGCTCTGAGACCTATGTAGAAAATCTGCTATAGGTTAACTTGATAATGCAATATAAATCAAAGAAAAATACTATAACCTACTTCTACTATCAATTTGTGGAAGCTTAAAGATCAAGTTGAAAATATATAACCAGAAGAAGAAGAATCAATGCACAATACACATGAATATACTTTGGGGAAAGCCTCAACTAAAAACCCCACTATCTGTATTATCATACAAGGTGGAAATACATAGGAATTATACAAAGCCTTAGCTCTCACAGCTAGCCAGCTTTCAGTACAACCCTCACAGATGCTCACAGGCAATCCTGGCTTCTCTCAAGCCTTCCTCTTTGCCCTCCAAGCTCCTATTTCCTTGCATTGTTCCTCTGGGATGATCTCCTTCAACCAAGTGGATGATCTCTCCTAATCTCACACATTGTGAGAACTACACAATCCTCAAGGAATGATACCTTCTGCATGCATGAGTTTTCTTGATAAGAAAACACATGCCACTGATAGTACACTATCATTGACTTTAATCTCTACTTGGTCATTCTCAGAATAGACATGCATGAGTTTCTGATGAGGGAATCTTCAGTTAACCAGAGTACACTAGTTGAGTGCATGCATGCATCAACTGATTGTTAACTCCCTATTAGTTCCTCAAATAGTTTGGAACTAGTTTAACTCAACTTAACTCAGTAAACTGAGTTAATTAATTACAACTCAAACATAACTCAATCTTATCTCCTGAATTTAAGGCTTATCTCCTTAATTTAAGAAATAACTTTTATGAGTACATAACATATATTGTTATATACTATATATGTTATATACAAACTTATATTATAACGGAGAGTGATAATACATACAAATATGTGCATCTCTTTTCCGGGGGGCAGGAATAGACGTGAAGAGAGGTCTCAGAAGTGCTTAATAGTTATCAGGGGATTAATTTGTAATAGTAGATATGATATGGGAATTACTTTTCTGGTATGAGAAGATTCAAATAGCAGTAAAAGTGTCTTTCTTGATTCTAATATGCCACTTTTTAATAATTTTGAGTCAAGTTGAGTTAAGTGATAGACGAGTTTAATTTGTGGTTGCATGTCAAGTTATTTTAGGCAAGTCGCTAGTCGAAAAGGTTTAAATACCCTTCACCGGGTTCATTGTAACAATCAAGTTTTTTTGTGACCAATAGAAGAGCTGCAACTCATGTGTTTTGTGTGTGAATTTGTGTTTTGTCTCCTCTGCCTTTCCAATAGTTTTATTGTCAACACAAATGTTTCAAGTATGTGCGTTCATATCTTTAAGCTTTTTGTATATAAAGTATTTTTTTCCCTGAAATTCTTTATAGATGGTTCTTCCGTAATTAATTTTAAGTATTTTCAATTAATTTTAGACTAATGTTGTGTGAAAGTTTATTGTGTTGAGCAGAAGATACGTGGTGCTTTCTACATAAAATTTTAGCGGTAGTCTAACAATGCCCTGAAAATTATGGAAATTTCGGCAAGATTTTGATAAAATTTGGTAGGGATTTTTGTAAATCTATGTTACAGCTGTTAAACTTTGAGATTTTGGGTGGCCCAGAGGTTTTTGATCGTGATGAATCCATTTCCACCATCAAAAACATGATTCAGACACTACAAGTGTAATATTTTTTGAAATTTTTTTAATGGAAAACACAAACATATACAGAGACTTGTGATGGTGGAAGAAGTAAATATATATCTTGGCATGTATATTGCCATTATTCTGGCTTGACAATCCTCTGTCATTCTTCCCCCTTTTCCCTTGGAATATATGACACATTACTTGACAAATGTAGAAATTCTCTAATTCTCTACAAATCTCGCTCCGAGACTTATGTAGAAAATCTACTTTAGGTTAACCCGATAATGCAATATAAATCAAAGAAAAATACTATAACCTACTTCTACTATCAATTTGCGGAAGCTTAAAGATCGAGTCGAACAATATAACCAAAAGAAGAAGAATCAATGCACAATACACATGATAATACTTTGGGGAAAGCCTTAGCTAAAAACCCTACTATCTGTATTATCATACGAGGTGGAAATACATAGGAATTATACAAATCCTTAGCTCTCACAACTAGCTAGCTCTCAGTACAATCCTCACAGATGCTCACAGGCAATTCTAGCTTATCTTAAGCCTTCCTCTCTGCCCTCCAAGCTCTTATTTCCTTGCGTTGTTCCTCTAGGATGATCTCCTTTAACCAAGTGGAAAAAATCGATTTACCAAGTGGGTGATCTCCTGATCTCACACACTGTCAGAACTGTGCAATCCTCAATGAATCATACCTTCTGCATGCATGAGTTTTCTTTATAGGAAAACACATGCAACTGATAATACACTATCCTTGACTTTAATCTCAACTGGGTATTTCTCATAATAGACATGGATGAGTTTCTGATGAGGGAATCTTTAGTTAACTGGAGTACACTAGTTGAGTGCATGCATGCATCAACTAATTGTTAACCCTCTATTAGTTCCTCAAACAGTTTGGACCTAATTTAACTGGAAGTAACTCAGTAAAATGAGTTAACTAATTACAACTCAAATATAACTCAATCTTATCTCCTTACTTTAAGGCTTATCTCCTTAATTTAATGGATAACTCTTGCATGACTTCAGAAAGACTTTTAACTTGAATTTCTCCAACTAATTAAGTCAAAATAACTTAATTAATTATTTCCAAGTAGCTGTTAAGACTAAATTAGATTTTAATTGACAATTTAATTCAAGGAAAAATTAAATTGGAATATTCTTGTTGCCACATTTAAACACTCCATCTCAACAAGAAAGGGATTATCTGTCACCCCGATCCTGTCTCTATGGAGCTCAAATTTACACTTTGGCAATGCCTTTGTCAAAATGTCAGCATATTACTCCTCTGTCGAAATATACTGCAGCAACATGATCCTCCCATCATTAGCAGCTTTCTTTACCTTGTAAAGCTAACGAGAACTCACAACTGACTTGTTCTTCGGTCTTGGAACCACGTCCCAAACACTGTTACGAACTATGGAGTCATACTCCTCCACCATAACATCAACCCAAATCAGTTTCTGCACTGCTTCCTCAAAGGAAGATGGCTCGGTCTCAACACATTCCCCAGCAAGGGCCATGTATCTAATGTACCTCTCAGGTGACCTCCTCTGTCTGCGCTAAGAAAATGATGCTCCCACATTATCTCTCGCATCCTACAATAATCTGTGATCTTCTCTTGTGCGCTTCCATCCATCTCTGGAAGACTCTGCTTGAGTGGATGTCTCCACTCTTGGAACCTCTGCATGTGGCTGCTCCACATTAGTCTAAGGCTCCTCCTCCTTATGAACCAACAGTTCTTCCATAGCCTGTAGTTGGAGCCCCCTCTCAAGCGAAACGTGGATGACCTTTTGCTCATCAAACTTGAGATCTCTGCGAACCACTCTCCTCTGACTGGTAGGCAAGTACACCCGATAGTTATGAGGTGTATCAGTGTACCCCACAAGTATTCCCAACTCTGCTGTCGGCTCAAGCTTCTTCCGTGCATCTTTTGTCACATGGAAATATATCGATGAAACAAATATCCTAAAGGGACCCACATATGGTCTCTTACCGGAGAAGGCTTCCTTTGGTGTCTTCATCGCAAGTATGCGATGTGGGCTTCTATTCTGCAAATAGACTGATGTGTTGCATGCCTCAGCCTACAAGTGAAGTAGTAGGCCTTGGCCATGTAACGTTCTCTGTGCTGCCCCATAATAGTTCTGTTCTTCCTCTTGGCCACCCCATTCTGTTGTGGGTTATGAGGTGCCGTCAACTCCCATTTAATTCCTTCCGCTGCACAGAAGTCCTTAAACTCTTGAGAGACATATTCTCCACTGTTGTCGCTTCTCAAGGCCTTGATCTTCTTCCCTGACTCTTTCTCGACCAAAGCTTTGAACTCACAAAAATTTGTGAAGGTTTGGTCCTTCTTTTGCATGAAATAAATCCAACATTTACGAGAATAATCATGAATGAAAATCACAAAATACCTTTTCTTCGCCGTGGATGTCATCAATAATGGTCCACACATATCAATATGAATGCATTCTAAGATAGCATTTGCTCGACTATCTCGATCATGAAAGGAAGACTTAGTGTACTTTCCCAAGGTACAAAATTTGCATGCGTCAACTTGCTCAAGTTTACCTTTGGGAAGTCCTGTAGATATCTGCTACATTATCTTCAAAGCCCAATGTTGAATATGGACCAATCGCCTGTGCCACAACTCACCAATGTCTTGGCTTTGCACCAATTCTGCTTTCATACTCAATGCCACACAATCATCTACCTCTAGTTTATAGATATTCTTCATCCGAATCCCTATCCTCTTGGTCTGACCTGTGGATATGTGTCTTAGGAACACCTTTCCTTTACTGAAAACAACATCGTAGCCTTTGTCCACCAACATCGCGATCGATACCAAGTTCTTCTTCAGTCCAGGCACATACTTCACATCTGTCAAGGTGATAGGAGCTCCATGCTCCTTCTGAAAAAAAACTGCGCCCACTCCTGAAACACTATACCTTCCATTGTCACCCATCTCTATGCGCGTCTTGAGGTTTTCTCCTCCAAGGTACTGAATAAATTTTTATCACCGGTCATGTGGAATGAGGCTCCACTGTCAAGATACCAGACACAACCCATCATCGATGACACCACGCACGCGATGAGGGTAAAGTCCATTTCGAACTGTGAGGCTAATGCTTCACCTTCCGATCCTTCTGAGGATCCCTTCTTGGACTTCTTTGATGGGAAATTAGTCACATAATGTCCCATCTCGTGACAATTAAAGCATTTCACTTTAGACTTGTCACCCTTCTTCCCTCCATGAGAAGAATTCGATTTGGAATGGGACGCCTTCCCCTTCCCTTTCCTTGCCTTATCTTTTTAAGGCCAAATTTTCTTCATCATCATCCTTGGATGAAGAACCTTCTCATTTTCTCCTCCCGATCTCCTCCTACATCAGATCCGACCATAGTCATTCCTAATCCGATAACTTTTCCCTTCCATTCACAGAGTCCTGGTAGCTTTTACAACTCTTTGGAAGGCCAAGGAGAGTGAGGCTCACCATATCATCATCGGCAGTAGTTATTCCCACACTGCTAAGCTCATCTCTGCAGGTGGTGAGTTTGTTCAGATATGTGGAAATAGTATCATTCTTCTCCATCTTGATTCTTCGAAGCTTATCCTTAAGCACCAATTTCCTCTGGTCGTTGTTGTTCTGGTAGAGGTCCTTCAATGTCTTCCACATTGAAAATGGAGTATCCTTCCCATGGAGACTCAAGACAATATGGTCTCGAACTCCCTCAAGGATGATCCGTCTTGTCTTCGCCACACACTTCTTCCACTTAGTCAACTATTGTGCATTAGTTGAAGCATGGCTTTTGGATTTCTTGATCAATGAATTCCTTCAAGCCATTGTCTTCTAATATAGCCTCCATCCTATATTTCCATGCTATGTAGTTCGAGCTACCTTCCAAGGCATACTCGAGTCTCAAACCATAGATTACCATTGGCCAACCTTGAAGTATGATAAGAATTCGATTTGCACCTGCAACCCCGAACTTCAAACTTTGAATTCTCTTCTCAGTATATTGTTCACAGCTCCGATAAACTTGGCTCTGATACCATGTAGAAATTCTTCAAATTCTCTACAAATCTCGCTCTGAGACCTATGTAGAAAATCTGCTATAGGTTAACTTGATAATGCAATATAAATCAAAGCAAAATACTATAACCTACTTCTACTATCAATTTGTGGAAGCTTAAAGATCAAGTTGAAAATATATAACCAGAAGAAGAAGAATCAATGCACAATACACATGAATATACTTTGGGGAAAGCCTCAACTAAAAACCCCACTATCTGTATTATCATACAAGGTGGAAATACATAGGAATTATACAAAGCCTTAGCTCTCACAGCTAGCCAGCTTTCAGTACAACCCTCACAGATGCTCACAGGCAATCCTGGCTTCTCTCAAGCCTTCCTCTTTGCCCTCCAAGCTCCTATTTCCTTGCATTGTTCCTCTGGGATGATCTCCTTCAACCAAGTGGATGATCTCTCCTAATCTCACACATTGTGAGAACTACACAATCCTCAAGGAATGATACCTTCTGCATGCATGAGTTTTCTTGATAAGAAAACACATGCCACTGATAGTACACTATCATTGACTTTAATCTCTACTTGGTCATTCTCAGAATAGACATGCATGAGTTTCTGATGAGGGAATCTTCAGTTAACCAGAGTACACTAGTTGAGTGCATGCATGCATCAACTGATTGTTAACTCCCTATTAGTTCCTCAAATAGTTTGGAACTAGTTTAACTCAACTTAACTCAGTAAAAGTTAATTAATTACAACTCAAACATAACTCAATCTTATCTCCTGAATTTAAGGCTTATCTCCTTAATTTAAGAAATAACTTTTATGAGTACATAACATATATTGTTATATACTATATATGTTATATACAAACTTATATTATAACGGAGAGTGATAATACATACAAATATGTGCATCTCTTTTCCGGGGGGCAGGAATAGACGTGAAGAGAGGTCTCGGAAGTGCTTAATAGTTTTCAGGGGATTAATTTGTAATAGTTGATATGATATGGGAATTACTTTTCTGGTATGAGAAGATTCAAATAGCAGTAAAAGTGTCTTTCTTGATTCTATCATGCCACTTTTTAATAATTTTGAGTTGAATTTTATATTTAAAAAGAGGTTTTTGGCAATATCCAAACTTTTGATGGAAAAGGTTAAAATGAAAAAGATATAATAATATAAAATCTAACATCATATTTTATGGTGAGAATATTGAAATATTGTTTCAATTGCAAGTGGTAAGGATATATTCACAACTTACTAAAATATTTTTAGGGTATTTGCAAAATTTAACCACTTTTTTACCAAGAATAAAAGTATCCCAAAAAATTATGAAGAAAAATGGAATCACACACTTTGATCTGGTAATGCATTTTTTTTGATAACCAGAAAAAACAATCACAAAATAATTAGATGATTAATACAAAATTTATTAAAATAAAAAAAATAAAACATTACCAAATCAGAGAGAAAAGTTGTCAAATAGAAAATAAAAGGATCAGCATGATTGCCCTTTTTTATAATTGTGAGAAAAATTAATTACAAAGTAGTTAAATAATTAATAATTAATTAATTTAAAAAAATACCAGATTTAAATAAGATATGGAAAATGAAGGGATTAGTATGATTGACCTTTCCATTTCCATTAAGGTTGCTTATATTTTATTGTTATCCATCTTAAAAAATTTATTGTTGAATAGCCTATAAGCTTTTAACTAAAGCTTGCTTTCATTATAACAAGAGATTTTTTTAAAATTATCAAGATTTCTTAAAATTATCAAGTTTACTATGATTGCTATTATTAACTTATAAAGGATTTTTAAAACTTAATACAGAAATTTTATGCATAATATTGAATCGCCCATGAACCTGCAACTTGGGTAGAGCAATTTGGAAGTTTGAGATTGATTTTTAAAATAAATCCTTGAAAGAGCTGTAGAAATATAAGCCCTTCCCCTGTTTATTTTAGAATTAACAGTGTATATGATATGCTTTGCAACACGTTGCAAAGCAGGTCTTATTAGATTACAAAAAGAGGAGCAGAGAAGAGAAGAGAAGTGAAGTAATAAACCCCATCAAAAGAAATACATGGTGTTAATAAGGGTAACGTGGGGCTTAATGTCGGCACCGGCGAGTCCTTCCACATGCGAACTTCCAGCACGAGATCCAGCTTCATGAGCATACAGAAGCGGAGGAACAATCGCTACAGAGGTGGTGGATGTTGCATGAGTATAACACAGATAAAACAAAAACTTCTCCAACTTTTCCAACCTTTCCCGATCTGCGTTCAGATCATTCTCATCCTCCAGCAAGAAGTAATGGGTGGGTCGCTCCAACGACTTCTGTTGGGTGCTCTGACTAAGAAGATAGAAATCAGCTAGCAGTGGTGGAATCTTGAGTCCAGTTATGTCCCTGTCAACAACCGTTCCTGCTTCAGCGTTCCCAATAACTTCCTTTCCCTCTCTTATGTTTTTGATGAAAAATCTTGTGTTCTGATTTCTGTGAGCTACAATGAAGCTGCACTTGATTCCCAGGCATACGGACTGCAATGCGTGCTTGAGGTTGAGGAATTCTGTGTCTACCAGGCTTTGGAACTCGCTCTCGCTCACCCCTTCTCTGAAGAAAATTGCCCTAGTGGGGATTTCGCCTTGGTTTTTCTTAATATGGGCGGAGAGGAGCTCCTTGGCCATTGCAGAAAGGCGGTGTGCTATGTCAGCCTTTTTGGCTTTTGGCTTCAGGAGGCTCACGCGGGCGGAGTATTGGCCAGGAATTGGCCACTCCATGCTGGCCACCATGGTTAACAGAACCGGTCCCCTGGATTCCTCAGCGTTACTACTCTGCCCTTCAGCTCTTGAAATATCATTAGTTTTGTGGTTCTCCTGGTTCTTCTTCCCAACATGAGTGACATTTGCTCCAAATAAGATCACCGGGTTCTTTGATCCGAAAAGGGATTTGAGAAACCTGTTCTCGTCTAATGCATTGTTGACTCCGCCCAGCTTGGCATTCACCTTCAGTGCAACCTTCCGGTAGTATATACTTGCATGAGGAGCTTCACCAGCAAGATCTTTACGGGTACCTCTGGTTTTCATTGTGTTTGTTTCGAAATTCAAGCGCTCCATTACACAGCATTGTGTCATCCAGCCCCTCTCCTTCTCGCATACACGCTTCACTGCGTTGTACACAGGTCCTGGAAAATTTTTGTCGAAGATACAGAAGACGAAGCGAATTTTGGCTAGCCTGTTCAGATGTTCCTGATGTTTCGTATGTTTATGGATGAGTGTTGTGAGAGCTGTTTCCAATGTATCAGGGGATTCGCAATCGGAGGTCTGGATACGCAGATCATAGTCCCTCCCTTCGCCATCGTCATTCCCAAAACAATTGATTGACATTCTGGAGCAAGTTATGAGTATCTCGCGCATCATTCTCTTCACATAGTCGTCTGCACTATCGCCGAATACAATAACATCCCACTCTTGAGCATCCAGAGGTCGTGCAGACTTAAAAACATTTTTCAGCTTCCATTCCCCTCTGGTGGGTTGTTTTTTCCCTTTGTTTGCCTCTGGTTCATTTGCCGCCACTGTTTTTGCCGCCAATTTGGGCTCTGGTATGAGCCGGCCAACTACTGATATCATTTCATCCCCAATATTAATCCCAAAGGGCTTGATTGATGGAAATACCCTGTAATCAACCAGACCCACCATCAGCAATATAATCAATAAATTCACTACAATTAAATTTCACATTCTAGATTTCCTAGATTTTCACCCAAAAAAACAAAAATTGTATCATCAAATTCTATTAAAAATATAGGCTAATTACTGCTCAAAACATAAAATATGAATAAAAATGTTTCATGTTCTTACTGTCCACCGAATTTTCGTCCTTCCCTGAACAATTGGCTGAGAAACGTGAAATTTTCGTGAATCGTTTGATATCGCCCCTCCGCATCACCTCCTGCCATTTTCGTCAACTTTTGGCTGACACTTCTATTCCTACAATCTTCTCCAGACTTCTGCCCCATTGCAATGACACAAGCTTCCATGGGCAGCAGGACGGAATCATATTGAGGCGCGTCATCAGAGTTTGTCTGAGCACCTTCCTCAATCACACAAGCGAAGTCAGATTTAAGATTTTCTGGTTGGCCTCTCACAATCAGACAAGGGGAATTGGTTTTATCTTCTAGCTTACGGTTTCTCATCAAATATGGAACAGCATTAATTGTTTTCGCGTTATCATGTTCCAAGGATTCCCAATCTGAATCTTTTGAAATTATTTTAGCAATTCTGTATTTACCGTAAGTTGGGAAGCCCATGATATCTACATATAAACCCACCAAATTTCCTGGTGCGATTCCTCTCCCGTCCAAATAGTGGGTCACACATTTTCTCTCACGGAAGGCCATGGCCGCGCTGTCCAAATTAAGTGTGGGCCCGAGCTCTACAACACGCAGGCTCTGAACAAGACCCGTCAACTTAATGGAAGAATCATGAGTTCGGCCTTTCAGATCACCTTGCTGTCGATTATTGCTACTGAGGTTCGAGTGAGGAGATTGGTCCAAAATATAGGAAGTTTTCTTAAGAGAGAAAGGAAGAGACGAAGGTCCGTCCCTCAGGGCAGCCTGCAAGGCGTGAAGGTAACACGGGGGGTAAGTGGGTAGCCATCCAGTGAGATATTGTTTGAAGTCAAAGTGACTGAGCACATCAACTCTTTTGAGGTTCAACCTATAAGTCGTTGCGTCCTCCCATGGAACGATGTCGAATTGGATCTCCTCCCTCTCCAGGTATTCTTTCTTCTTCTGCAACGTACTCTCTGCAATGAATATATTCTTACCGTTATCATAGCCGATAAGCTCTCCGTCAAAATAATTTTGCTGTATCACATACTTAAGCCTTTTGGTCAAAGCTTTGGAACGGCAGGAAGGCTGCAATTTCACTTCGTACTGATAGATAAGCGTCGGCTTCTCTTCAAAAATCACTGGAAAATGGTTTACTATGACACACACTGGCTTGTCTGGAATCTCTACCTCTTCTTCTCGCCCATATTTCTTGCGGTCTTTATCCTTTATCGTTGCAGGAGGAAAGTGTTCAGATATTTTCCCTGCCATTTCAGATACCTTTCCGAGCGTTACGAATAATTCCACTGAAAAAAGGTTCATATTCATACTTAAAATGGTCAATTTTTTTAAATTGTTAGGTCAATTTTTACAAATTTTTATTCATTTTAATGTAGCGATATAAATTAATTAAATAATTAATGAGTTAACTATTAAAGAGAAAAGTTACATATTTTAGATTTGAGGATAAAGAAACCATAAAAAAACGCTTCTTATAATAAAAACTCCAAAGCAAATATTAAGCGGCTACTTCTTATTAAAAACACTTTTGAGAACAAAGATTACCCGGCAAATATTAAGTGATTGCAGTGCTAACAATATTTGAAAATTTAGTTGACAGAAAGTCAAAATAATGTGAAAGAAAGCAAAAAAAAAATATACATCCATAGTAGTGATGTTGAGAGCTTTTGGATTCTTGTATGCATTTTTTGAAAAGTTCAACTTTTCAGGTGAACACTTCACCCATCTTATGCTCTTCACACATTGCACACAGGAATCCAAAAGCTCTCAACATCAATATGTCACTGCCTATGGAAACGTACATGCTCTAAGACATCTATAGTCTTATTACCAAACACATGCTCTAAGACATCTATAGTCTTATTACAAAACACATACATAGAGTAAAAGTCTCCATCACCATCTCATAGTGTTTTACTCTATGTATCTGTTTTGTAAAAGACTATGGACCAATGTCATAGTTTAGCGATATTACATGTTAAAAAAACCATAACTCATTTTACAATCATAATATTTTATATATTTTTGAATTAAATTAATTAAATTTAAAAGTAAAAAGTGTATAATTACCATGATGATAAAGTATGATAAAATCTGCATGAATAATTTAATATATGTTTAATCTGCATGAAGTATGAGGTGAAAGCTATATGTTTAATTTATATATTAATTCTTTTATAAATAATAATAATAACAATAAAAACAATATTAAAGAAGTTATAATTTAGTTAAGTCTAGTCATTTAATTTATATGTTTGAACAAATAACTATTAAAATGAGATTTTTACTAAAAATATTTAAGAATATTTTATGAAAGTTATATCTATTTCATTTATCTACTATTATTATTATTAAATTTAAATTATAAAAAATTTATTCTAAAATAAATATATCTATGCATTTAAATATTCTATGTTAAATTTCTACCCCCAATCTCTTTCAAATAAGAATGTTTAGTTTTATGTATTGAATTCTATAAATTAAAAAAATTATATATATATATATATATATATAATAAAAAGTTTAAACTAAGTATATGTGATTTTTATATTTTAAATTAAATTTAATATTTATATGATTTTTTTAATGAGAAACATGCTATCCCTATTTTTGAAAAAAAAAAGCCACGAGTCTGTGTAAGTGTTCATTCTTAAATTCTCGACCGTACTTTGTGTAATCATCTTCAGACAGAATCAAGAATAATATTTCGAAGATTTGGAGTTTCTGGGTGTGAATGTTACCGTTCTGCTCATATATCATCTCTAAACCAGCAGGTGTAACGCAATCTGTTGTGCAACCTGCAAAACATTCAGAAAATTCGAACAAAAATTTCCACGCCATATATCTTCCTTATAAAAGCGCCATTTATCAATGTAACACTGAATTCAAAGCATAATAAACTTGTGATATAATCACCTCGAGATGGCTGGTGGTGCGTAGCATTGTAATTACTATCGTTTTCATCAGAAGGAACATTGTTATTACGATTTTTTCCACGAGGACTTTTATTACGATCGTTTCCACGAGGAGTTTTAACGCGACGACGACGAGTATTTTGGGGCGGTCCGTTATTCCGACGCCCTGTTAATCCAGCTGATGCCATCAGTACAGAGATTGATGAGGGGGTTAGTAGCGATGAATGGTGTTGGATGTGGTTGTGCATTTATAAGGGGAAATATGGGGATTCTCCCCCCACAAAGGAAAAATGCTGCAACGATTCGTTTGCTCGCTCGCCTACTTGCTGGAAACCAGAGCGACTGACACGCCTCCAAAAGTCTAACAGTTGGGAAGTTGGAGAGACCAGAGGCTTACTGTTACTGGTACTGTTTTATGGCGGGACGGATTGAGTTGTGTAGTAAAATAATAAATTATTATTTTAGTCCCGCCTTCAATTTGCGAGAGATAAACAATGTTGAACCAGACACACAAGTGGAAAGAAGATTTATCTCTGAGGTTGATGAAAGTGTGGGTTATTAGATCCATGATATAGGGAACACTCACACAAAGAAAAGGAGATACATCTAAACTATAGACTTCTACTACCAAATTAAATCAATAATGGGAAAAGTGCTTGCGCAACAATCAAAAGTACAATAAGAGATCTCGCTTAACATTGATGATGTGCAATTTCCACACAAGAAACTAAGCACCAAAGTCTCTACTCTATCAAAGAAGATAGCTGACTTGGAATTTTCCAACTCATAAAAGGATACAGAGGCTCTTAACACTATTGAGATGGATTCTCCAACTATTTAAATGTTTAGACTTAATTTTTGTGTACTTTTCCATGAGTAACAAGGTTGTCATTCTAGATGATGATAGGACTCAATTTCATAGGCAATTTTCAGACTTTATCATACTTTTAAGCCTATATGATTATATGATCAGCTATGAATTAATTATAGAACCAAAGACAACATTCCTATGTTATTGATTTAGTTTCCCTAGTGATAGGTCAACAACCATAGGGGAAAAACTAAATGTATTTTTGTTATTCTAATACAAATCTCCAATTAACCTTGGGTATATATAACTTTATTTTACTTTATATTTCATAAACATTAAGAATGATTACAACATTTAAATGGAGATTAAATATAGATATTTAAGAAAATTCAAGGAGCCCCCCCCCACAAAGAAGCATTATAGAATGCATTATGGACACTGAAATATTTGGATGGAAGGGAGTTTCTTTGGAAACCCAAATCCTCAAGATATTCATTTGAACAATGGGAGGACTATTAAAGGAAAAAAAGTGGGGCATACCGTGATTGATGGGTGTGTCTGAAGCAACCATAGAATTAGATAGAACTTGCTTGAAATCTTTGCCTTCTCAAACTATTGGAGTTCCAATGAGCATGATATCATCTACAAATTCTTGGTATGAAGTGCCAATATCATCTCCAAAATCTTGAAAACTTTAAATCTATTATCTTCAATTACTATCTTGAGAT
Organism: Pinus tabuliformis; assembly: GCA_031772625.1. Classification (NCBI taxonomy): domain Eukaryota; kingdom Viridiplantae; phylum Streptophyta; class Pinopsida; order Pinales; family Pinaceae; genus Pinus; species Pinus tabuliformis. The sequence goes on from CM062816.1 coordinate 425,108,878, forward strand.
GACAACCAAAGCCCTCAACCTTCAAAATAAAGAGGAAAGGAGATAGAGGGTCCCCTTGTTGGATACCTCTTATGGGAGAGAGTTTCTTGAGGAGAGACATTAATAAGAATAGACAAAAAGGGAAAAAATATGTGAAGGACATAATCCAATTTGTCCACGTCTTAGAGAAACCAAAGGCCAAGAGAATGTGGCTAATACATTTCCAACTCAATTTGTCAAAATAATTAGACGTATCTATCTTAATAAGCATACTTATTTTTTTTCGATGTTTCTAGCAAGTGAATCATTTCGTGACTGAGAACGATACCATCTAGAATTTGTTAGACTTCCATGTATCCTAACTACACAAGAGATTTTAAACCACATCAAAGAAGCTTTCGATGGTAGGTAATGACCTCAGTGATGATTTATAAATAACATTCCTTAGAAATTATGGGCCTAAATTTGCTTGGGTCTTCAACCTTGTCTTCGTTAGGGATCAATGCAAAGAAGGTTAAACTAAGGGTTAGAAGAACATTAGAGAACCTGTGTGATTCCTCCACAAGTTCCCCAACATCTTGATTAATGATTGGCCAACATGAATGAAAGAAATATATGGCAAAGCCATCTAGTCTAGGAGATTTTCCTTTCAACATGTTCATAACCTCTTGTTCAACTTTTTCCAAAGAAAGCTTCCTTAAGAGGGCATTATTATGTTCAAGGGTGACAATTTGGGGAATATGCTACACAATTTTCTATATAGTTTCCCTTCAATCTAAATGAGACTTTGTTAGTATATTTTGATAATAATTGACAAACTCCCTCTCAATGTCTTCATGCTCTATTAATTTACTACCTTGGTTGTCCTTTATTGATGAAATCCTATTGTGTTTGTATTGTTGGATCATTGATTTGTGAAATAACTTGGAGTTTCTTTCCCCCCTTTTTAGCCATTTTTCTATGGACTTTTGTCTCCATAATAATTCTTCTTGTGTAATTCTATCATCCAATTGAGTTTGAAGTAATGTCTTGACTCTTCCTTGATTAGTTTCTCAGTTCTCCCATCCATGATTATTCGTTTTTGGATATATTTAAGGATGGAATTTTACCTTAAAGTTTAGAAATCTTGGTGAATCTTACTAGTCCCTAATATACAAATAGTAAAAAGTTCGTCAATATTTTTATAAAAATATTTATATTTCTAATGATTTTATATTAGTCTATATAAAATTTTGTCAATTTTTAAGATAAAATAATTTTATACTATAAAATGTGGGTGAAACATTTTTAGAAAAAATGGAAATTGGCGAATTTGTTTTGGAAAATTAGCTCACCTACGAATATTAGCCCCTAAAATTTTCCCTTGATGTATTCTCTTTTTTCCTCTGGCCCTTTGTTGGAATTAAATTTGTCCCAAAATTCTTCTTTATCCCATTACTTAATATATAATTTGATGTACTTTAGATATTGTTGAAATTTGAACATCAAGGTATTTGATTTACCATTGCTTCTTAGCACCTCCATAATGATTTCGTGGAATTAGGGGTGGTTTAACATAAAAATTTGAAATAAAAAAGGTCATCTTTTTTAGCTTCCTTTCATATCAAGCCCAAGGAAAATAACCTAATGGTCAAATCTAGAGCATGCAAGAATGAAGCTTCCATGTGAAAGCCTAGCACCAAGAGGTATTTAGATATGAGGAAAAGGTCTAGCCTAGATTCCATTTGATGATCTCGTCCATGTCAAGTATTCCAGGTATGAAGTTGTTTAATAGTGTCAAAGTCCACACTATTCATAAGATGAATTGTTTCCTTAAAGCACTCAGAATCCAAATCCAAACTTCTTATTCCTGCTCTTTTTTTTACTAATATTGTGATAATGTTAAAGTGTCACCCCACAATCTAGTGATTTGCCCCAAAACAATTGGATTCATTGCAAAGGTCTCAGGAAGTTGAGATTTTTCTTTGTTGAATAAAGACCATAAACATTTGTATTGAAGCTTGTTTTAGCTCAGTGTATCAACTGAAATTTATCTCAGAGGGTTCTCTTCATGGAAAAAAAGTCAATGACCATTGTTTCTATTGGGTTACACATTAACATTAATCCTCTTTCTACACCTTGTGCATCCATTAGGGGAATCTTTAGGTAAAAATAGATCTCAAAAAAAAAAAATACTAGCAAAATTAACTTTAATATAACTAATAGGAATCAAGATGGTGATGTCATCCCCAAGGGTGAATATTTCAGAGGGAAAAGAAGAAACCTACTTATTTTAATTGTATTTTTTTCTTATCTACTTATAGGTTTATTCAAATACCAAGTGTAGACACTCGTTGGACATATAATTAAATTAAACATCCAATAAGTATCCACTCTACATAATTCTAGGTAGAACCACATCGAGAAAAAAAAAAAAAAAGCAAAAAAAAAGCATGGAAAAGGTTTGTTTGAACGAGTGTCTACACTTCGCATTTGAGTAAAACTATAAGCAGATAAGTCAAAAATACAATAATAAATTAGTCTTCTTTCTTTTTCTTTAAAAAATCATAACCCTTGTTTCATTATTTTAACTATTATTTTATTATTTTCCTTAGGAGGCCCATTTTAAACCTCAATATTTCCCTATCTAGTATAATGATTGATTTACATCCCCTCCAACTAATAGAGGATCTTTGAGCTCAACTCACAAGAGCATTTAGTTTCTTGACTCATTAAAATAAAAAGTTGTTCCCTAAGAATTTTAATTCTTATAAGACTATGCTTTATTTTCCCATTAAGGCCTTTTATATTCCACAAAATGGCATTCATTAAGAACCAAGAGGTTTGGGTTGGAACTAATTATTATTCATGAGTGAAATACTCTATTAATTCACGAGAAATTTGCCTAACTCTTGCAAAAGTTGTTAATTGATTCTCCTTACCACTTTTCTCTTTACTCTTATGATTTTGGAAATCTTTGTGAGAGCATCGACTTAAGTCTCAAAGATGAGGAAGTTGAATTCTTACCTTTAGTCTAATAACATTGCTTTTATTTACTTTTGAGGAGGGAATTTATTAGTAGTTGTAACTTCTAATAGAGGATGGAGTTAGGGTATTTCTACTCCCATGCATCTAAAATGTACTACAAATCAAGCTCCCCAAGTTCCATGTATTCATATTCTTCTAATTCTCCAATGTCCTCTCAATCAACAACCATTTCCTTGTCTCCTTCTATTGTAGTGCTAGTATCCTCTCCTTACACTTTCTTCCTTTTGACTAAGTTCTTAGTGCCCCCCAATGTGCCATTATCAATCAATTAAGGATCCTATATCAAGTTTTCATCCATTACTTTGTCATTGTCATCCTCAGAACCCTTGGCGAATATTTCAACGTAGTTGCTCATATTTACGTCTTTGAGTTATGTTGCCCCCTCATCCTTTTATTGGGTCTTTGCTTGCTTAATAGTTTATCAAAACCTTTTTGGATAATTTTCTATAGGGGTATTTATAGGAGAATATGGTAAATTTAGAGGAAAATATTTAAGAGTTGGTCATGTTTTGTTAGATGATCCAAAATAAATATTATCATAGGTTATAAAGTTAGAATAAAATAATTATTAATTTAAGATATTAAATTAATAATTATTAATCAAGAATATTTAATTATTTAATGGAGACATTTAGAATTAGTATATTGTTGTAACAAGATATGACTCCACAAATGTGTCGTATCTTAGGCTCTACTTTAGGAGAATTGTTAGTAAGTTGTTTGAATAACTTTTATTGTAAGTGGACACTTGTTTTTTTTTTCCACTGGAAAAATCGTAATCTTTTCATTAAATTGGAAAAAATTACATGTTGTAGATGCGTATAGCATATGCTGTATACTTTCGCCATATAAGCAGTATCTGTAGTTTCTGTATAAATCAAAAAGAGCAAAAATACATCTCGTGTGATGTTCTTGTGTAGTCATATATATAAGTTGCCACGCAGGGCTATCAGAAGTGTGCCTTTTCAGCTATATACAATCAGTGCAAAAAGATATATCAGATCAAAAAACATGTAATCATGGGCTGGCTTCCCTGTGGTACTGTGCATCTATGTATGGACGGTGGTAGTACTGGTAAGCATTGTCGCCTCGCTACTCCAGTATCATCCACTCGCCTCTGGGAAGTGTCGTAGCCTCCTTGGAAAGTTGGTCGGCACTGTTGTTGTGTTCCCTGTAAATGTGATTGCATGATATATCAGTAAACTGTGCCTTCAATAAAAATATTTCATCCAATATGCTGCTGAGTGTGTGAGTATGACATGTAGTGACATTGTTGAACCAATCTATGATAATCTTTGAGTCTCCATAAATGTTCAGATGTAAGCAATGATGGTTCAATGCAAAATGTAGAAGATGTCGAAGGGAGATGAGCTCTGCGAAGTTGTTTGAACCCGCTCCCAAACCCAGTTTGGCTTTGTAGTAATGTTGTTGTGATTTGTATAGTAGGAAACAACCCCCGCATCCTTGTCGTTGGGCAACACCGTCGAAGAATACCCACGGCCTGTTTAGATCGATGTGAGGTGGTTCATGCGGGCGGCGAGTCTTAGGCTGTGCAGGCTTTGGCGTTTCATTGTATACAACAATAATCTTTGCAATAAGCTGAGGCCAATGTGCCACTTTATTTTCAAATGTCATACGGTTTCGGGCAAGCCAATAGTACCAACAGATGATAATTGGCAGGCTTTGGATTTTGGAGTTACGGTGCTGATTGAACCAATTTTCCCAGGTAAGATTAATGTCCTCGCCCTCCCATCTACCCGAATATTGTATTACAGAGGATATGGATTGCCAAATGTGGAGCAGATTGGGGCACTTCAGAAAAAGATGTGTGCTGGTTTCAGCAGCTTGTTTGCATATGATGCACCACGATGGCCCGTATACAGCTCGTCGCATGAGGTAATCGCCCGTGGGGACTATGCCCTTAAGAATGCACCAAAAAAATAACTTTTGTCTGGGAGGGGCCGTGAGCTTGCAGATGGAATTCCACCAAAAGGAGATGTGATCCGGGATCTTGTGAGATATGAGGGAGAGATATCCGTCTTTTGGAGTGTAGATACCATGCTTAGAGGGGTACCAAATGAGCTCATCGGGGCTCTGTTTTATTCTGATGTGAGCTTCCGATAGTGCAGTGGTATATGACCTCCAAGCTTGATGCCATTGTGGCGGGATGTTGATCTGGGCTGCAGTTTTCCAACACTGTTCTAATATGGAGGTGTTCTGCTGATCTGCAATATCTGCAATGTGAGAGATCCCTTGTGTGTGAAGGTGTCGTATGAGTGCTTCCGGAAGGATGTGTCTACCCCCACAATCATTCCATGGGTCCAGCCCTACCCTGACCTGTGTGCCATCGTTAATTCTCCAAATCAAATTTTCCCTGATAAGGGGTAACGCATGAAGTAATGCCTTCCAGACAGTGGAGATCCCAGCTTTGGGCCAAGAGGGAAGGCGAATCCAATCCATAAGCTGATGGGGCCATATGTATTTATGGTATACCATGTGGGTCCACAAATTTTCCCCAGTAATGAGGGTCCAACCCATCTTTGCAGCCAGAGCCTGTGCGAATGATGGGAGATCCTTAAGGCCCCATCCCCCCCATTTCTTGGGAATGACAATCCTCTTCCATCCGATCCATGCGAAAATGCGCTTCTCTGATGCCCCATTCCAAAGGTACTTATTACAGGTTTGCTGTAATCTAGCAAGGATGCTGCGAGGGATCCATGCTAATGCCATCCAGAAGACCGGGGTGGCTTCCAATACAACTTTAATCAGAATCAACCTTCCAGCTCTAGAGAGATATCGGTGGCTCCAGATGTTTAACTTCTTTTCCAACTTGGCCACTAGCCAGATCCAGTCCGCAATTTTAGGACTAATAGGTCTGATCCAAAATCCCAGGTATTTAAGGCCCTGGTCCAGGGGATGTAGACTGTAAGGAAATAGCTGGCGAGCCAATTGAGATTCATTCACAGAGGTTCTTGCTAGGATGATAGATGACTTTGAGTGATTTGCCAGCATCCCTGTAGCCGATGAAAAGAGAGTGATGATCTTTGAGAAGGAGCGCGAGTCCCTGATACTGCCATCTATGAAGATCATAACGTCATCTACGAATAGTAGGTGAGTTAGGAACCAGTCATCAGATATTTTAAGGCCGCAGAGGTCTCCATTCCTCTTGGCAGATTCGATGAGGCGACTGAGGTTGTCCATGATTATAAGGAAGAGAAGAGGGGACAAAGGACACCCCTGTCTGAGACCTCGCTCAGAATGGAAGAAAGGTGTGGCCGATCCATTAATCAACACACTGAAAGATGGGGTGGAGATACAAGCCATAATCCATGTGATGAACTGATGAGGGAAGCCCAAATGAATGAGGAGCATTTTGATGTATAACCAGCTAACCCTATCGAATGCTTTGGCCAGGTCAATTTTCAAGATGATGGATTTTTGCTGCTTTGTCCAAATGGTGTGGAAGGCCTCCTGTGCAACCCCAATGGCTTCATGTATCTGAAGGTTCTCCAAGAAGGCGAATTGTTGTGGGGCAATGTGGCGAGACAAAATGGGTCGCATGCGATTTGCAATGATTTTTGAGATAATTTTATAAAGAACATTGCAGAGTGAGATGGGGCGATATTCATCAAATGAGGAGGGAGAGTCGGATTTTGGGATCAGTGCTATGAAAGTGGAGTTGATGGTGTTGTACATAGAACCCGACATTCTGCATTCCTCTACAACCTGGAGGAGGTCCATTTTGATCATCTCATAGAAGGCAATGTAGAATTCGATGGTCCATCCATCCGGACCCGGGCTTCGCTCCTTTTTAAACCACTTGATGGTGGTCTCGAGTTCATCCAGGGATACAGGATCAAACAGACTCTCGGCTTCCTCCTCGTTAACGAATCTGGGAAAGTGTCCTGCAATATTGATGATATCAGCAAGGTTGGAGCCCGGGGGTTGCTTATATAGGTTCCTGAAATGTGCAGTTCCCTTCTGAGATAGTTTATTGAGTAAGTGGACACTTGTTATTTTATAAGTGATCCATAATTAGAGGTAGTTAGGACATTGAGATTATAAATAGCTCATTACAAGAGCGTTTTGTTGTTCGGGTGTAAACCCTTGCAAAATTCTAGATGTAATTGTTTTTATGATTAATAAAATTATGTGTCTGAGGACACTTCTGCCATTATTGCAGTATCATAGCTCCAGTAATGATGCAGCTGATGTGAGGAGGAGATTCTAGCTCTACAGGAACATGGAAAACTCCATTAATTTGGTCAGTTAATATTTGGTATCTAATTTTATTTTTTTTTTGGGAAAAGAAATTTAATTATATCATTGGTTTTAGATTGAGTTGAAATCAATGGATTGCCTATTACTGTAAAGTATCACTTTTCCTTTTGATTGGAGCCCCCATTTTTTTAAATTGTGCTTGAATATCTAGCAACTGAGGTTAATATTTTGTCCCCGAAAAATACTTGATGTCGAAAACGTTTTTCCGGATCCAAAGAGGGTTTGCAGGGAGGAAACAAAAGTTCTGACTTTTTGGACGATATAATAATACGACATGCTGATCATCATAATCTTCTGTGTCCTGAGACTATTGAATCCTATTTGTGCTTCACCGCATAATTGAGGATGAAAAGTATCGTGAATGGGGTTGCCAAATCTTTCAAGATTTTGAGTCCCATACTAAGGTTGCTTCTGGCAAATATAGTTCCCTATCTAACGTGACAATGCTGCCTCCTTTACGATGAGATAAAATGAAGATTTTCTTTTTTGGGCGGAACTCTCAAGTACCTTTACTTGCTTTTTGGTGATAGCGATATGCTCCCTCTAGATAGGTATGTTTTCAACATAGAAGCTCACCCTTTTCTAGTCAGCGTGTTGAGAACTGAAAATTCTCATTTCTAAAGCGAAGTCTCATCACATGTTTCTTGAAAGAAATCTTCGTGCCAAAACCAATGTTGGTTAGCACTAGTGCACAAGATCATCTTACAATAGAGGGTAGTCTTCCTGTGATTTTGGCAAAATTAGTATTATATACCATTGTAGTGTCTCCTTATTTCAAAATAGTTCCAGCGTGAAACCAGTAGAAGAAGCTAGCAAAGCCAGCGTGAAACAAGCAGAAGAAGGCAATGTGAAGCCAACAAAGCCATCGTGAAGCCAACAGAAGCCAACCTAAGCCAGAAAGAACCCAGCTTGAGCTAGTAGCGAGCGTGGAGAATAGCCTGAAAAAAATAAAATAAATAAAAATAAAAAATAAATAAAATAAAATAAAATAAAAAATAAAAAATAAAAATAAAATAAAAATAAATAAAATAAAATAAAAATTCAGCCTCTTAAAGAGTTTTTTATTTGGAAGTTTAAAGTTGAATATAAGAAGTGAAGAAGTCTTCGCTGGAGAGAAGGATTTTTCTATTGTTTGTAATTTGTCATTTGGAGAGATAAGGTGTATATTTTTATGTAATGTTTTATTATTATTGGAGTAATAAGGATTTTGTAATATTTGTGGAGTAATAAGGTCATTTGTAATTTTTGGAGTAATAAGGAGATTCTAATTGTTTTTTATTTTGGAGAGATAAGAATGACAATGTAACTCAAGGTAATTTTACTTTGAGGGGGGTCACATTTTTTGTTTAACAGGATTTGCAAGAGCATCATTGTAGAAGTCAAATTTCGAAAGTTACTTTGTAAAAATTTGAGAAATTGACTAGAGCCAAGTGCAAAGCTCAGTGATTTTTCTGTTGTTTCAACAACTATACGAGGGTTAAGGCCAAGTCCCGATAGATCGTTTTTTGTGTAGTGTGTTGCATGTTGTGTTGCCCATATTGATATTTTTTTTCCTGATTCTTGGTGTGAAGCTTCAACACTACAATGTCAAAGTTGATTAATTTGTTTTCTAATTTCGACAAACTTGAAGGCACAAAATCTTACAAAACATGGCAACGCCTCATCGAAACTTGAAAGCACTCTTATTTATAATGAACTTTGGCATGATATATGTGATGGAGACATTAAGCCGAATAAACCCACAGATGCAACTGCACTAGCCAAATGGGAAGTTAAGAATGCCAAAGAATTAGCTCTCATTAAATCTTTTGCTAATGATGAAATATATGTCCATATAGCAAAGGCTACAGATGCATGGTCTGCTTTGCGAATTTTTAAAGACTTCTTTGATACTCGACCTAAATCAAAGAAAGTTGATCTACAATTAAAATTGTTGCAACAAAAATTGACTGAAGGAGGTGATGTTCTTGACATCTCTAGACTTAAGAATATTAAGCAGGAAATCATTAATGTTGGTTTTCAAGCAGTAGATGATAGTTTTATGGTCACAATTTTAATTGTTGGACTTCCTTCTTCCCACACACATTTTTTGGAAACTGTACAATTAACTGGAAAGTTAGAGAAGCCAAAGTTTGATGAGCTCTGCAAAATGTTTACCCAACATGATAAAACCTTTGGGAAGAAAAAAAAAGTTGGTGAATATGTCTTTTTCACAAAGGCCAGCACTAGTAAATCATCAACTGACAGTTCTAGAAACAAAGGCAGAGGGAATTTCAAACAGAATCAAGTAGCACATAATGTACAAAGTAGAGGTCGAAGCCAAAGCAAAGGAAATAACTTTAATAGTGGCAACAGTTCAGGTCGGAGTAATTTTCAAGGTAGAGGAAACAGTCAAGGAAGAGGCTATTTTCAAGGGAAAGGAAATAATAATCAAGGTAGAGGACAACCTCAAAACAGAAGTCAAAGCAGAGGCAGAGGACAGTCTCCAGGAAGAGGAAGATACTTAAGTCAAATTGTGTGTCGAAGGTGTAACAAAGTTGGACATTATGCTGAAGATTGTTGAACTTCTATTGACGAAATCCCCAAGTTTCATCAGCACTCAGCATAATTTGCAATTGATCAAGATGATGATAGTTCAGAATATGTCTTTACTTCTTCGTCGGCATTACAACTTTCATCACATCTTAAAAGTGATTATGAAGATGCTTGGATCTCAAATTCAGGGGAAACTCAACACATGACTTGTCGACGTGACTTTTTTTGGAATTTTCAAGATTGCCAACTTAACTCCATTTTTGTTGCAGATGATATAAAACACACTCCTTATGGAAAAGGTGCAGTTAAAGTTTCTCTTCCTGGCATTAGAGAGAAAATGATTTCAAATGTATGGTATGTACCAATCTTTAAGAAAAAATTATTATCTTTAGTCACGATTCGACAAGCAAGGCATCAGGTAATTATGGAAGATGGCCTAGTTAATATTAATTCAGTCAAACAGAGCTCGCAAACAGTGATGACAGGTTATGAAGATGGAAAATTGTTAAGGATGAAAGGGACAGTTATTCAAAGGCATTCTGACTTTGCAGGGGCAGTGACTACAAGGATTTCAGCTATAAGATTATGGCATGTAAGATATGGACATTTAAATTTTAATAGTCTTTCTCAATAGCAAAACAAGGGATGGTTAAGGGAATTCCAACTTTCAAAAATAAAATTCAAAATGTGAAGCTTGCATTTATGGAAAACAAAGTCAAGAAAGTTTTCCAACAAGTTCATGGCGCCTAAACATGCTACTGCAACTAATTCACAATGATGTTTGTGGACCACTGCAAACTTCATTCGGTTGTTGCAAATATTTCTTACTATTCATTAATGATTTCAGTAGAATGGCTTGGGTTCATTTCTTAAAGCAAAAGTCAGAAGAATTTGAAAAGTTTAAAATTTTTCGCCAACTTGTTGAAAATGAAGTCAAAGAAAAGATAGGTACTCTTAAGACAGATAATGGGGGGGAATTCACTTCAAATGAATTCAAAACTTATTGCAATGATCATGGCATAAGAAGACATCTTACAAATGTTTACACTCCACAGCAAAATGGAGTAGTAGAAAGAATGAATCACACCTTGTTAGGAATGGCAAGATCTATGTTAAATTTCAAAAGGTTAAGTCCAACATATTGGGCAGAAGCAATTCATACAATTGTCTACTTAAGAAATAGATCTCCAACTACTTCTTTAGACGGAATCACACCTTATGAAGATTGGTTTGGTTTCAAACCTTGATATAAACATCTTAGAGTTTTTGGATCAGTATGTTATGCCTTAGTTCCGAAAGAAAAAAGAACTAAGCTTGACTCAAGAAATTTGAAATGCACAATGATTGGATATTCTGATGAGAAGAAAGGGTACCATCTTTTGACCAATGGAAAATTTATTGTGAGCAGGGAGGTAATTTTTGATTAAATAAAGAGTAAGAGTGTTGAAGAAATCGAAACTCTTCTTCAAAAGTTAGAAACTAAAGGCAGTCAAAGAAAATGAAATACGCAAAGTCAACCAAATTCACCAAATTGGTATGAACTTGATTTTCCTTCATCTGAAGATGATTCATCCAGTACATCTACTTGAACAACACCATCTGGATCTTCTAGCAGTTCATCTGCATCTCCAAGTAGTAGCGGTTATTCTGATGGTGATTCTCCACAATCTTCACCTGATCTACAAACATCAGTTTACATTAATCCTCTTTACAATGATGGTGACTTTTCAGAATCTCAATCAAGTGAGCATCAACTACCAAAATGGGCAGTTCAACTTTTGAAAAATGTAAAGCCTGATGAGCATAATAAAACAGGAACATGGAAGTCACACAGAAGTGAAGGAAATTTTTCCTTGATAACAAATGATTTTGTTGAACCTTCCACATACAACGAAACAATAAAACATAAAGAATGACAACAGGCTATGATTGACGAATATCGAGTAGTAATTTATAACAACACTTGGAAACTTGTTGATTGTCCTCAAAATGTTAAACCCATAGGATGCAAATGGGTTTACAAAATTAAGTACAACCAAAAGGGAGAGCTTGAAAAGTATAAAGCAAGACTTGTGGCTAAAGGTTTTGCGTAGCAGGAAGGTATTGATTATGAGGAAACTTTTGCTCCTACAGCTAAATGGAACACCATCCGGTTAACACTTTCATTGGCCACTCAAAAAGGATGGAAAGTTCATCAAATAGATGTAAAAAGTGATTTTCTCAATAGGGATTTACAGGAAGAAGTATATATGACACAATCACCAGGTTTTGAAATTGAAGGGCATGAACATAAAGTCTGCAAATTGATCAAGGCTTTATATGGGTTAAAACAAGCTCCCCGAGCTTGGTATGCAAAAATGGATGAATACCTTAAGAAATTTGGTTTTCAATGAAGTGAATCTGATGATACTTTGTATGTGCGACAACAGGGTAAAAATCTAGTGATTCTTGTTATGTATGTAGATGATTTGATCATTACTGGAAATAATGATGATCATATTGCACAGGTGAAAATGGAGTTACATGCAGGTTTTAAGATGACAAATTTGGGATTACTTCACTATTATCTTGGAGTTGAAGTCTTCCAACGTCCACATCATATTTTCATTTCTCAGAGTAATTATGCAGCAGAGGTTCTTCAACGATTTGGAATTCAGGATTGCAAGCCCATACATACCCCCATGGAGCAAAACTTGAAACTTTCAAAATTTGAAGGTGGGAAATGGTGGACAACACTACTTATAGACAGTTGATTGGCAGCTTGATTTATTTGACAAATACTCACCCTGATCTATCTTATGCAGTCAATATTCTTTCACGTTTTATGCAAGAACCACAAGACAACCACTGGAATGTCGCTAAAAGGGTTCTTCGATATATCCAAGGAGCAAAAGATTTTGGTCTTCTTTACACAAAGACTAAAAAAATTGTACTTGTTGGATTTTTAGATGTCGACTTTGCTGGAAGTATTGATGACCGAGCATCTACATCAGGTTATTTAATGAACATGGGATCAACAACAATGTCTTGGAGTTGTAAGAAACAAGCTACAATGGCCACTTCTTCAGTAGAAGTAGAGTACATTTCAACATGGGAAGAAACATGTGATATTGTTTGGTTGCGCAAAATTTTGCAAGACTTGGGCATTTCTCATGCAGAAGCTACATCATTATTCATTGACAGCCAGTCAACCATCAAGCTTGCCAAGAACCCAGTTTTTTTCAAAGACAAAGAATGTGGACACCAAGTATCATCATATCAGATCTCTCATTGCCAAAGATGTCCTTAAACCAATTTATTGTCCTTTAGAAGATTAAATCTCTGAAATTTTCACGAAACCTCTTGGTAGAATCAAATTTACTAAGTTCATGGATGAACTTGGTATCTATTGTAATGTATCTTTGGATCATAGGGGGGAATGTTAGATGATCCAAAATAAATATTATCATAGGTTATAAAGTTAGAATAAAATAATTATTAATTTAAGATATTAAATTAATAATTATTAATCAAGAATATTTAATTATTTAATGGATACATTTAGAATTAATATATTGTTGTAACAAGATATGACTCTACAAATGTGTCGTATCTTAGGCTCTAATTTAGGAGAATTGTTAGTAAGTTGTTTGAATAGCTTTTATTGTAAGTGGGCACTTGTTATTTTATAAGTGATCCATAATTAGAGGTAGTTAGGACATTGAGCTTATAAATAGCTCATTGCAAGAGTGTTTTGTTGTTCGAGTGTAAACTCTTGCAAAATTCCAAATGTAATTTTTTTTTTTTTTTTTTGATTAATAAAATTATGTGTCTGAGGACACTTCTACCATTATGTTCGTGGAATTCATGGAAGTGAAAGGAAAATTGTTTATAGTCAATAATTTGGATCCAATTTGGTTCCCGGTAGCTTAAGCATATGGAATCTGAGAGGGCTTAAAAGGAATTCATGTAAACATAAATGTGAGCATGTGTAACAACCCTGGTTAAAAATCCATTTATAATATATATAATACCATGGTCATGGGACACATATTCCAAGTTGAATGGTGGGAAACACATCTTAGTGGGTGTTTATTCAGTTTATTATGGCTAAAGGAAAATGAAAAAGGCAATGGCAAAGGCTTTAGAAAGGCATGAGGCATTAATTGGCATTTTATTTATGAAAATAATTGAAATTTGGAGAAAAGGAAGGTGAAAGGTCACAGGTTGAATGTGGGGAGGAAATTGAAGAAAATAGAGGCATCATTGATAAAAAGGCTTCTGAGGATCAGTGGGTAGGCTTGGTCAATGTAAGCTTATGTCAGTTTAGTTTTGGAGCTCTCTCTCATACTCTTGGACACTCAAAGTTTTCTTGGAGCACTCTTGGAGAGTGTGCCATATTTGGATTTTTGGAGCAAGAAGGCAAAGGAAGAGCAGGAAATCATAAGAGGACATCAGGATCAACACCTACAACGGGTTTTGCTTGTAGGTACTGAGTTGCATGTATGTTTTCCTCACTAGTTTTGGCATGCGTGGCATATGCATGTGGTTTTTTGGTTATGATCTGTCATTGGCATGGAGGATCACCGGGGTTGACAATGGATTGTTTTGCCTTGTCATTTCCTAGATAGCCATGGTGATTGTGGATTTGTTTTCCTTATTTTATTTTGGTTGGTTCTCATATTTCCTTAACTTGGGTTGAGTTTTTAGTCCTCGAAACCCTGGTTGGATAAACACTCTAGAAGCCTTGTAATAGCTTGGGTTGAGTTACTAGTCTTGCAAGCCTTGGTTGGACAAACTCTCTGGAAGCCCTTAGTGGGTTGAGTTACTAATCATGGAAGACTTGGTTGGACAAACACTTTGGAATCCCGGTAATAGCTGTGGGTTGAATTACTAGTCTTGGGAGCCTTGGTTGGACAAACACTCTGGAAGCCCTGGAAGGATTGGATAAAGACCAATCTGATGATGGTTTTCTGATGTCAGACCGTGAAGTGGAATAATTTTTTGATGGGTTGAGGTGGATGACCTTTGGAATCCCTGGATGGTTTTGAATTGATGTGTTCTATGAGATCTCACATTCAAGCTTGGAATATAGCATAGGGGTGAATGGCTGAAGAGATATTTGGCTAAGCCATTCTATGGTTAGGTGGAACATGGAAGTCCCATCCTAAGTTTGGATTTTGCATAATAAATATGAGGTTATTTCTCCTTGTATTTATATGAGTATTATACTAGATTATATGTGGTTTATATGGTTGTGATTGCATTGATATTTTTTTGCTACTATTGTTGGGTCCCTATAATACTAGTGATTACCCCATTACTATTGTAGTTCTATCCCTTATTAATATTTTTGTGCCCCTATTGTCCCCATATTGTTATAATTGTGCCCCATAGAATCCCTCTACTGTTATTTTTATGCCTTTATATTATTATTGTTAGGTCGGATTGGTTAAATTGTGACCCCTTAGACTCCTATATATAGAAAGGAGGTTTTGTCATTTGAATCATCGAAGAATTGTTCATTTGTGTAATGTAAAGGAGGTTTCCCCCTCGAAGAGGCTGAATTCTAAGGCATTGATCTATCTTTTCTATCTTTTTGTGAGCTGGTTTCATAACATTTGGTATCAGAGCTTTGGATTCTAGGGTTTCGCTGCTCCAAATAGGTCACCGTGGCATTTTCACTATAACTTTTTTCTGCAACATTTCAGAAGAGAAAGCAAAAACCAATTTGAGAAGAAATCACGCTGAACCTCGGGTCCAAATTTCAGAGCTTTTCACGCTATATTTGTGGAGATATGATCTAAGGAGGTTGGTCTTTTTGCAGACTCCTGAATTACATTCCAAACATGTGACCTTGGGAAAATCGTCATAACTTTTGTTTTGAACATCAGA
This sequence comes from Pinus tabuliformis, assembly GCA_031772625.1. Taxonomy (NCBI): domain Eukaryota; kingdom Viridiplantae; phylum Streptophyta; class Pinopsida; order Pinales; family Pinaceae; genus Pinus; species Pinus tabuliformis. The sequence goes on from CM062816.1 coordinate 425,124,574, forward strand.
ATACAATTTCGTAAAAAGTTACAGAAAGAGGACGGATTGTAGTTTCTTGTATATAGTTTTTAGACCTGAAGGTCAAAACAGTGACACGTGGCACTTCTACAAGTTCGCTCTTCTGAAAAGGTATATAATCAGGTCATCTTGGGAGATTGTGCATAACTCTTTCTTGGAGAATCTAAATTCGATCAGACTAGTGGCATTGGAAAGAGGACGCGGAAGGCTACTTTAGGTCGCAATTTTAGAACTGGATGATCCGAAATTACAGAGATACATCAGATTCAATATTGAGCTCCTATAAAGTGAAAAAATGTGTGTAATTTTTTTAAATTTTGCATAAGATTGGTTGGAAAAGTTAGTTTGAAGGAATTAAAAGGGAATAGTGAAGAATTATTAGCATTAATTAATTCCCCAAAGAAAGAAAATGGAATCACCTAGTAAGCAACCTGAAAGCTCTAGCATGACTCACGAAGAAGAGGAAGAAATGAAACATGATATATCAAAATTATAAGAGCAACTACAACAAATTTCACTCTCACTAAAGGTAAATGATGCCAAGATGAATGACGTGGAAGCTAAGATTAATGGCATGGATGCTAAGATGGAAGCTAAGATGAATGGCATGGATGTTAAGATGGAAGCTAAGATGAATGGCATGGACGATAAGATGGAAGAATTGAAGATAAATTTGAATAAGTTGCTAGAAGAAATGGTCACTAATGGTGAAAAGGTAGTAAAGGAAACTCATGATGAGATCAAAAGAAATGTTAATAATGATTTCATAGACTCTAATGTTGGATTGAAGACCCACCATATTCCAAAAATTGATATGAGTAAGTTTGATGGCAAGGATCCCACAACATGGATACTACAGATGGAGAAATTTTTCGATCTCCATAATGTGCAAAACACACAAAAGGTACATATTGCAACTTTTTCTTTGGAACCAAATTAGTTTGTATGATATTGATGACTTTTCTCTCGTAAACAAATTGTCACTTGGGCAATTTTTACGGAAGAATTGACAGCACATTATGAGGATACAAAAAGCAACACTTTTTTTAGCCAATTGATAAGTCTCAAACAAAAGGGTTCAATGATGGAGCACATTGAGGACTTCCAAAAATTGAACATAAGGGTAAAAGATATTCCAGAGGAGCATAGGATTGATGTGTTCATAGGAACTTTAAAGGATAATATCCAACATGATGTTCGCCTTTGGGAACCTTATTCATTGGAGAAGGCATTTAGGTTAGCAAGAAAAATGGAAATGAAAATTATGGCAACCAAGAAGCCTACCACTCACAACTATAAAGATGGAAGTGTTGTTACCCCTAGCCTTCCACAACCTATAAGGTTGACACCACAAAAATTGGAAGAAAAAAGAGCAAAAGGGCTTTGTTACAGTTGTGACAACAAATAAACTAAAGGTCATAAGTGTGCCAAGAAGAAATTATTCTACATAGATTGTGAAGAGGAGGAAGAAAAGGAACAAGAAATGTCAAAAGAAGAGGACATACTCCAGAAGCAAACCCTAGATAAAGAAGAAATGAATCCAACCATATCTTGTAATGCATTGGTTGGAATTACGACTCCTCAAACAATCAAGATAGAAGGACATATCAAGAAGAAAAAGGTAATAGTGTTGATTGATTTAGGAAGTACCCACAATTTTATTCATTGTAAGATAGAAAAAGAATTGAATTGCTTCCTATATCCAGAACCAGAGTGCCAAGTAATGGTTGCAAGTGGAGGAACCATAAATTGCTCTAGAAAGTGCCATAATATCAAGCTATCCATGGGAGAAAATGTATTGAATAGCCCAATGATTTCCATTCCAATGGGAGGTGTTGATGTTGTACTAGGAGTCCAATGGCTACAATCCTTGGGTACAATAGCTTTTAATTTTCAAGAACTTTTCATGAAATTTTCTGCGGATGGAAAGGAAGTTGAATTAAGGGGTATTGCAGGGAAACTGGGAAAGATAATCAGCTCTAACGGTATGACAAAACTTATAAAAAAGGAACAACGAGGTGTAATTGCATAATTATGTTCGCTAGATGTTTCCACATCAAAATCACCTATTTCTCCATATCCCAAAAAGTCTTGGACAATCATTCCAAGGTATTTGAGACTCCCAAAGGTCTCCCACCTAATAGTGATCAAGATCATGCTATTCATTTGATTCCATGAAGTGTTCCTCCAAACATAAGGCCATACAGATATCCTTATGCCCAAAAGAGTGAAATTGAAAGTATGGTTGCAGAAATGCTAGAGGCTGGTATAATTCAACCTAGTCAAAGTTCTTTCTCTTCTCTAGTAGTATTGGTGCACAAGAAGGATGGATCATGGTGCATGTGTCTGGATTATAGGGAGCTCAACAAGCTCACTATTAAAGATAAATTTCTCATTCCTGTCATTGATGAATTATTGGATGAATTGCATGGATCAATTTACTTCACCAAGTTGGATCTTCGTTCAGGATATCATCAAATCAGAATGAAGATTGAAGACATTCCGAAAACAACGTTTAGAACTCACGAGGGTCATTATGAATTTTTGGTCATGCCTTTTGGCCTTACCAATGCACCTTCTACATTGCAAGGTTTAATGAATTCCATTTTCAAACACTTCCTTAGAAAATTTGTGTTAGTATTTTTTGATGATATACTAATATACAACAAGTCTTGGAAGGATCATGTTGAACATGTTGACAGGGTGCTACAACGATTGGAGGAGAAACAATTATATGCAAAAAGCTCCAAATGTTTCTTTGGAGTACAAGAGGTGGAATATCTGGGTCAAATTGTATCTCATGAAGGTGTTAAGGTAGACCCTAGCAAAATTAAAGCCATTAAGGAATGGAAAAACCCCACATCCATAAAGCATCTGCGAGTATTTCTCGGGTTGACATGGTATTATTGCAAGTTTGTTAATAATTATGGGAGAATAGCAGCACCTATAACAACATTATTGAAGAAAGATGCATTTTCATGGACTCCAGAAGCAACAAAGGCCTTTGAACATCTTAAAGAGGCAATGTGCCAAGCACCGGTCTTAGCAACACCAGACTTCACAAAAACCTTTATTGTGGACTGTGATGCTTCAAGAAATGGAATTGGTGTTGTTTTAATGCAAGATGAAAGACCCATTGCTTTCGAAAGTTGTCCGATCAAGGGAAAGTATTTACACAAAGCTATTTATGAGAAGGAAATGTTAGCAATACTACATGCACTTAAGAAATGGTGACCCTACATAATGGGAAGACACTTCAAGGTAAAAACAGATCATGATAGCCTTAAATACTTTTTAGAACAAATATTATCCTCTGAAGATCAACAAAAATGGGCCAGAAAGAAGTTGGGTTATGACTTTGAAATCATCTACAAAAAAGGGAAACAAAATGTTGTGGAAGGTGCACTCTCAAGAAAGGATGAGGATGTGGAAGCATTGTTGTGCACCATTTCTATTATCCAACCAGATTGGATAAACGAAGCAAGGAAGGAATAGAAGAATGACAAAGAAGTGTGGGCACTTATTCGAAAGTTACAACAAGATTCCAGTACATCTGATACATTTAGCAGGAAAAATGATTCGTTATGGTACAAAGATTGCTTATAGCTCTGTAAAAATTCTAAACTCAAACAAAAGATTCTTATGGAATTTCACACTTATCCCTTAGGAGGGCACTCATGATTTTTAAAAACTTACCACGGGGTTAAGAAGGAATTTTTTTGGGTTGGCCTTAAATCGGATATTCAAAAGTTTGTGGCGGAATGCTTGGTTTGCCAATAAAATAAAGTTGAAACAATTATGACCCCAGGTCTATTACAACCTTTATCCATTCCAAGCCAACCTTGGGAGGAGGTTTCAATGGATTTTATTGCAAGTTTACCCAAGTCTGAAGGAAAGAGTGTCATCATGGTGGTAGTTGACAGACTTACCAAGTATGCACATTTTTGTGCATTATCACATCCATTTAAAGCCAATACAGTTGCTACTGCATTTATGGAAACAATTCAAAAGCTACATGGAACCCAAAGATTATTGTAAGTGACAGAGATCCCATTTTCACTAGAAATTTTTGGACAAAATTATTTTCTTGTCTTGGTACTCAATTAGCTCATAGATCATCTTATCATCCTCAATCTGATGGGAAAACTAAATATAGTAAACAAATGTTTGGAAGGATATCTTCGTTGCTTTGTATCTAATAAATATACACAATGGGTTAAATGGTTGCCTCTGGCTGAATGGTGGTATAACAATTCCTTCCATACTGTAGCAAAAATAACCCCATTTATGAAACTTTATGGATATCAGCCACCATCCATCACATCATATTTAAGTGAAAATTCTAAGGTTCAAGTAGTGGAACATCACATCGAGCATCAACAACAAGTTCTCCAACTCTTAAAGGATAACCTCGTGTTGGTGCAAAATAGAATGAAACAACAGGCAGATCAACATTGAAGCGAAAGAAGTTTTGATGTAGGTGACTAGGTAGTCCTATGGATACAACCATATAAATAAATGTCCCTCAAGCAAGCTAAGAAGGATAATAAATTATCACCAATATTATGGTCCATACAAGGTGTTGCAAAATATTGGTACGATGGCATACAAATTGGATCTTCCTACAACTTCTCGAGTACACCTAGTTTTCCATGTTTCATGTTTAAAGAAGGTTATAGGCGACAAGCTCCCAGTTCAAACAATATTGCTAGAACTTAACGAGGAAGGAAAAATTATATTGGAACCGGAAGAAATTATAGAAACAAGAACTCGACAGCTACGAAATCGATCAATTTCGGAGTATCTCATTAAGTGGAAGAACTTATCTGCTAAAGATTCCACATGGGAGGATGAGAATTTTATACAGAAGCATCCAAAACTACTCAAGCGTTGAAGACAACACTTTTTTGAAGGAGAGGGGCATGTTGGGTCCCTATAACACTAGTGATTCCCCCATTACTATTGTAGTTGTATCCCTTATTACTATTGTTGTGCCCCTATTGTCCCCGTATTGTTATTACTATGCCCCATCGAATCCCTCTATTATTATTTTTGTGCCTTTATATTATTATTGTTAGGTTGACTTGGTTATTTTGTGACTCCTTAGACTCCTATATATAGAAAGGAGGTTTTGTCATTTGAATCATTGAAGAATTGTTCATTTGTGATGTAAAGGAGGTTGCCCCCTCGAAGAGGCTGAATTCTAAGGTGTTGATCTACCTTTTTCTATCTTTTTGTGTGCTGGTTTCATAACATATATTATGATCCATAAATTTCTATGGATATTCCACTGGATAGTTCATCACAACAGATCTGATAATATTATATTAAAAATATAAGATTCTACACTCTTACACTTTTATTTAATTTCTACATATGTAAAAGTAATTTTAATTAGTGCATGCAAGTAAAAGTAAATCAAGCATAAAAGTAAAGAATGAAAAAATAAGCTCACACACACAAAATACACAATATATGCTCTCTGAGAAACCCTTTCGTGAGAAAACCCAGGTGAAAGGTGAGGTCGCTTCACTTTCTTTCTATGTCTGGAAATATACTGTAGATACAAAGAAGTAATGTCTGTGGCCCGTGGTCTGCTACAGTGCATAGATCCCCTCTAAGTGCTCTACCTCCTATCTCTCATGGCTATTTTTGCTCAACTATGGAACACAATTCTCTCCAAATAATGGAATGTCTCTTCCTCCTAATGGCCCAGTTATAACACAATCTAATAGCCTACTAGTGGTTAAGTTTGACTATATCAACTCTTAACTAGAGTTACAAAATAGAGTCTTTTACATCACAAACACGTGGCTAGCCCCTTTTCCATGAATAATGGGGCTAAAGTGACATCCTCCCAAACTATAGTTGTGAACATAGGAAGGTCAACTTCTGAGTGGCATAACGTTTTCATATAGAATTCGATTAACGTGATTCTTGCGCTGTTGGAAATATTTATGTGTGTATAATAGCATGAAAAGGATTGACCTTAAGAGGAAAATGTTTACCCCCAAAAAATGTTGTTCGATACCTCAAACCACTCCTGGAAGGTTTCAGACCTCGTTTCGCCAAATTGGGTCCCGCCAGTAAAAACGGTCTTGTGAGTTGATTCCTCCACTTTTTCCACTCCAAACGGATCGAGATGGATGGAAAAAAATATAATGATCCATTTCGGATCACACCTCCTCATTTTGGGAGGATTTTGGTCCCCAAAATATTTTACTGAATGAGGTGAGGAAATTTTTCCTCCACCTTCTCTGTGGTGTACCATTTAGCTTTGCTTAGAAGTTGTCCCTTCAACCCAATCTACAAAAGGTCTTATTGCCCTTGTCTTTTAGTTTTGGACCTCTTTTGAAAAATGTTATATTTTATCAACTTTGCTTGAGCTTCTGGTGACAAATCCTCCACAAAAGTTAGGACATGTTCCTCTTCCTGATCCAGAATGGAAGGCTCATATAGTTTCAAATTCTCTACATTTACAACTGAGTAAATGAGCATATATGGTGGTAAACTGAGTTGATAGGCATTATCACCCACCTTTTCCGGTATCTCAAAGGGACCGGACCTTAGAGCCTTGATTTTTTTACCAGGCCCTTATAGCCTCTCCTTGTTCAACTGTAGCCATACTCTATCTCCCACCTTGAGTGATTTCTCTGTTCTGTACTGATCATGCTTGGCCTTATACTTCACCCGCGACTTCTGCAATGTTTCCTATACCTGTAGATGGATCTGCCTGATCTTCTCTATAAAAAAAATTTCCCTGTAAGGTATTCCTTTCTGCCCATATGCAATATCCAAAGCTGAAGGTGGCAAATATCCAAAAAAAGTTTCAAATGGTGAATTTCCTATAAAAGTGTGGACCTCTCTATTATAAAAATGTTGTATATATGCCAAATTTTCATCCCAGTTCTTCGGATGCTTCTGGTTGTAACCCCTTAGAAAATACACCAAATTCCTATTGACCACTTCTGTCAGCCCATCTGTCTGTCGATGGAATGTTGTAGATCTCTTCAACTTCGTGTCCATCTTCTCCCACAACGTAGTCCAAAGTGCACTAAGAAGTCTTGTATCCTTGCCTAAGATGATGCTCGGTATCCCGAAGTGTACCCAAACCTATCCAAAGAAAATTTTGCTACTTCTTTTTTGTTTATGGTCTTTTTACAGGGTATCAAAACACACATCTTGCTGAACCTGTCAACTGCCATGAACAGGTAGTCATGTCCCTTCCTAGTTGTCGGTAAACCTCACACAAAGTCCATGGAAATGCTCTCCCAAGGTCAAGTAGGTATAGGTAAGGGATGATACATACCCTGTTTCCTATTGCTAGGCTTGTTGGTACAACAAAGCATGCATCCTCTTATGAACCTAGCTACTTTCTCTTGCATCTTGGGCCAATATACATACCTATACAAGTTAGCCACGATCTTCCCTACACCAAAGTTCCCTGCAACCTTGGAGGTGTCAGTCTCTCTAATCAGCTGCAAATGCTCACCTTTAGGAACACATATTTATCCAGCTTGTAGAGTAACCCATCCCAGAGAGGTAGTCAGCGATGTTGTCGCCATCGTGAAAATGACGCTGACTCTGCAATTGCTGATACACCTCCTTGCAGTCATCATCTATTGAATATGCCTCTCTGTACGCATCATGGTTGAATGGATCCATGTGCATAAGAGTCACCAATGTTGTAATTTGATATGGGTGGTGATCCAAAATGGATCTTGGATAGACTTATAAGTCTAAAGTGTTCCTCACAAAGGAAAATTAAAGTCAAGGACTGCTCCTAGAAATAGTCCCATTGTGTAGATCTTTTCATTCTGAATCTACTGCAATTTGAATGGGCTAAAATGGACTTCAGATGAAGAAGTTATCACGGAAAGAAGATTGCCTTTGTCCTTTCAAAAATGAGGCATTTCTTCTAAAAATGGAATAAAAGGTTCCTAAAGGAAAATCGCATCGGAAGGGTTAAGAGGAGGACTTAACGCAAGGGCAGAAGGATCCCCGATTAACGATCTACTGCAATCGTAGGAAGGCTACATGAGATTTCAGAACCTCGGGTGAGGCGATAAGCAATTGCGATTGCGATCAGCTGATGGTGGATTGGTGATTGGCACAACCAAAAGGAAAGGACCCGTAGCAATGTGATATGTCGATATGTGATTGACGATGGCACTAATATACGACAGTGCTGAATTGTGATTGCAATGATTAGATCAGCGGATCAGCGTCAACGATATGAGATCGCATCGCAATATTCCATTGTATATGGAAAGAACCCCTGGGCCGTTGTGATTGTGACTAGCGATCAGGACCCAGACCCGATAAGGATTATATATGCGATTGCATAAATTTTGAGATCCATATTTTAAGATTTTCAATGTATTTCCCATGTATTAGGTTTTTGACCTCCCGCCTATGTGATTGAAATATTGCAACCAAAGGCGGACCCAATGGGATTATGGATGTGTTTCTATAAAATTTGAGTTCTGGCTGTTTTGGCTAATGATCTATTTTTAACACGTTTCCTGTGTATTTTCCATTATGCTGTTGTTTTCGAGATTATGACAGGAGAAAGGCCAAAACGTCTGGGTTCCCTATGCTGCTGGTTCATTTCCATTTGGAAACAACCATCATTCCTTGTGCCACGTTAAAGATGGGCGTTTCTACAACATGGACGTGTTTTGAGGCATGAAGAGGCAGATCCGAGGGGAAAAATGATTCCTCATGATCACAATTGATAGAGGAACAACTGTGGAAGCCATATAGTCAAAGAATGCCTCTCAAAAGCTAAAGAGAAAGATTGAGAGAGAGGGCAAAGATTGTTGAAGGTTGCTAGAAGGTTTCTAAGGGGCGCTTGGAAGTCGAGCGATCCATTGATGCATGCAGAGGCCGACAGAAGCTCGTGAGAGCGAGAGCACCAGAGCCGCAGAGCCAGTGTGCTTGACAGAGGCATAGCCACCAGAGGTTGGAGGCAGAGCCTCAGAGCCATAGAGCTCAAAGAAGACTTTTAAGAGCCATGATGCCGTAGTGAAGCTACAAAACAACAAAGAGATCTAAATGGTCAAGATGTTGTTGGTGTCCAGAGTGTGTTGAAAATAGAAGAAGGCATTCCAGAGACAGTGAAAGAATTCCGAGGGAGTTTGTGCAAGCTAGAGCAAGATCGCTCAGATCACTGATTGAAGGAGTCAAGTCCAGAGAAGCCTAGGTCTGTCTACAGAGTGAGGATAGCCAGCAGGATAAGATGGCATTCTAAGCCCATTGTTTCCATGTAATCCAATGGAGATGAGCATGGAGCTTGTAAAAGAACTTATGCCATAATCCTAGAGAGCCTGATTGAGTTGAATAGAGCTAAAGGAGACATAGCCCAAGAGTTTTAGGTGAACTCCATATTATATTGGTGTCTCATGTGTTTGCTTATTTGTTGTTCTATTTATTGTTATATGTATTTTATATCAGCATAAGTAAGTGAACTTAAAGCACATTAACAATTAAAAACAAACACCAGCATACACCTATTTCAAGCATTATTCATTCCGCAATTCGTTAATCATAAGGTCTTGGAAATATTTTAAGCTTTGGAAGTGGGAGAGGTTCTTGTAAGCTGACAAGAAGCCTACAATGCCTCATTTCAGATCAGGTGGTATCAGAGCTTAAGTTTGATTAACCCCACCTTCAAAGAAGGTGATATCAAAGTTTATTATACCAGAGCAAGTGGTATCAGATCAGAATGCTTGATTGACAGAGCAAAGATTGCTTGTCTGAAAGGTGTTTAAACAGTCAGAGGTTGATTGTATGCTTGTTTGTAGATTGACTATTGTGTGAGTTTGCAAAGGTTCAGGGAAAGTTGTTGTTAGAGAAGTCCAGAAGAGGACAAGAAGGAAGAAGGGTTGAAGGCATTCTTCTTATCCCAAAGGACCTCAAGTCAATCCTTGAAGCACAAGAGATTTGTTGCAAAAGGTTGCTTGAATAAGATCTTTGTTAATCTTGTTTGAAGTTCTTTTGCTTATTGGCATAATGACAACTTCTACAAGTGAGTCCTCAAATTCTTCTTTCTTCACAAGAGTCTTTGTTGAAGACATGAAGCAATACTTTTCCACCATGATGGATATGGTGAGAGAAATGTATCAGGATGGAAGGAAGAGTAGCATACTTAGGGAGTAGTTGAATTCCGTGGAGGAAGAGAAGCAGTTGCTTTCTGACAAATTGCAGGAAATGGAGAGGCAACTTCATATTGAAAATATGAACCTAAAAAGGATGCATGAGTTGGAGACACAACTCTTTGTTGCCAAAGAGGTCTTAGTCAAGTATCCGCTTGAAGAAGAGGTAAAAAATTCTTGTTTGTCTTCAAATTCTTCTAAGAATGCTTATATTGGTTCTTTTCAAAAACATACCAGAGGCATAGGTTCCAAGCTAATGTCCAAGATGGGCTATGAAGGAAACGGCTTGGGTAAACGTGCACAAGGTATTTTTGAGCCAATAATGGTTGAGGAAAGGCCTAAGTATTTGGGACTTGGCTATGGACAGTCTTATGGAGAGAGTTCCAAAGCTGCCATGAAGGCCATTGAAGCAGTTCCAAGAAGGAGTTTCATTGCAGGTTTTCTACCTCAAGAGTATGAAGATTGTATTAGAGGAGAATGCAATAGCTTGAAACATCATTTGCAAGATGTAGGTATTCATAAGCATACACTTGAACCAAAGAGTTTTGGAAACTCTGAAACCATTGAAGAGGTTGATGATGTTCCAAGGGGAGCCACTTCTTCCTTTGATTCACCTCCTCATGAAGGAAATAAAGGTGAAAGAGAAAGGTATAAATTGGGTTCTTATCATATTCCTTTTGATTATGTTCAGGATGATAAATTTCCATATAAGTATGGGAAAATAATTGCATGTTCCTTTTGTGTTTTGGATAACCATAATGTTTCTAGATGTTGGAAGAGAATGGCCACATACAGGAAAATTTTGAAGGAAAGGAAACAAGAAGTTAAGGGTCCATTGGACAAGGAAAATCATGTTGTCAAGAGGATGCACATGTGTTGCACTTATTGCCATAAGCAAGGACATCTTGCTGCAAAATGTTGGACTCTGAATCCAACAATTCTTCCATGAAACTTGAAGAAGGTGGAAAGAGAAAATGGAAAAAATGGAAAGAAAGATTCCATGGATGATGTGTTTCAGGATGATTCACATGTTGATGTTGATGTGCAGACAAAGGTGGCACCTTTGAAATGGATTGGTAAGAAATGGTTAGAGTTCTTATCCAATTAAGATTGCATGTCTTTAATTTGATGCATATATTTGCATTTCTTTGTTAATGGAATTCAATTTGCGGGATTTTGCCAGGAAGGCGAATGGAAAAGTTGAGTAGCAGACTCACTTTATTGTTGCAACATTATATTCATTTCAGCTTCGAAAGTACAGTGTGCTTAAGCGAAAGTTGAAGGATGAAATGCATGCATGAGAATGATGTGCATGAACACAGGAATGTTGATGATTTCCTTATATTTAAACATGTGTGTGTAATTAACTTGAAGGGTTGATTTCTTTGGCATGCATGTAATGCAATATTGACTTGAGAAAAGTTGTTTGATCTCCAAGATGGAGATAATGATGAAGTGTTTCATCTTTGAAAAAGAGTCCTAGAAGTCTTTTTCTACATGCTTGACTTGAAGGGTCATTTGTTTTAAGGCATGTTTTGTGGGCTTGTTATCTAGTCCATCATTTGTATGCAGATGTAAAGACATGGAGGTGTTCACAAGATGTGGAATCTATTTCTTTTGTTAAAGCAGGAGTTTAGTCCATCCAGTTGTTGTTTGTATTTCTGTTGTTGTTAACAGTTGTTGTTGACAGCTTGTCAAACAGGTACAAATGAAAATTTTGTGAAGCAGATGTAACTGAACATTTGTTTGAGCCACCTTGGATCAATGATCAAGGTAGAGAAGTTCAAACTACCTTTTGTGAACATCTCAGCAGGAGTTCTGCATGAAGTGAAGGAGGAAAATAGTTCTTCCCAAGAGGACCAACACATCCAAGAAGGGGAGTGGTCAAAGGATTTGATTAAGAGGCACTATGCAAGGCAAGTGTATGGAGGCTAAAAGAAGAGGGTGTTTTTACTCTCATTTACTATTCAGATCAGTATGTCAGTCTTTTGGAGACCAAAATTTCTTTTAGTGGGAAGGTGTGATCCAAAATGGATCTTGGATAGACTTCTAAGTCAAAAGTGTTCCTCACATAGGAAAATGAAAGTCAAGGGTTGCTCCTGGAAATAGTCCCATTGCGTAGATATTTTCATTCTAAATCTACTGCAATTTGAATGGGCTAAAATGGACTTCGGATGAAGAAGTTATCGTAGAAAGAAGATTGCCTTCGTCCTTTGAAAAGGAGGCATTTCTTCTAAAAATGGCATAAAAGGCTCCTAAAGGAAAATGGCATCGGAATGGTTAAGAGGAGGACTTAACGCAAGGGTGAAAGGATCCCCGATTAGTGATCTTCGATCATATCGCAATCGTAGGAAGGATACATGCGATGTCGGAACCCCAAGTGAGGCGATGAATGATTGCAATTGTGATCGGTCGATCGGCTATCGACACACCCAAAAGGGAAGGACCCGTAGCACTCCGATATGTTGATATGCGACAGTGTCGACTTGCGATTGAAATGATCTTATTATCGGATCGGCATCAGTGATATGAGATCACATCACAATATTCCATGGTATATGGAAAGAACCCCTGGTTCGTTGCGATTGCGATTAGCGATTAGGACCCGGACCCGATAAGGATTATAGATGTGATTGCATAAATTTTGAGATCTTTATTTTCAGATTTTCAATGTATTTCCCGTGTATTGGGTTTTTTGACCTCCTGCCTATGTGATTGTGATATTGCGACCAAAGGTGGACCCGATGGGATTATGGACGCGATTCTATAAAATTTGAGTTCTTGTTGTATTAGTTAATGATGTGTTTTTAACGCATTTCTTGTGTATTTTCTGTTATGTTGCTGCTTTCGAGATTATGATAGGAGAAAGGCCAAAATAACCGGGTTTCCTGCCGTTGGTTCATTTCCATTTGGAAACAACCATCATTCCTTGTTCCATGCTACAGGTGGGTGTTTCTGCAACAAGGATGCGTTTTGAGGCATGAAGAGGTAGAGACGAGGGAAAAAATGATTCCTCGTGATCATAATTGATAGAGGAACAATTGTGGAAGCCGCAGAGTCAAAGAATGCCTCTCAAAAGCCAGAGAGCACAATTGAGAGAGAGGGAAAAGATTGCAGAAGGTCGTTGGAAGGTTGCTAAGGGGTGCTTGGAGGTCGAGTGATCCATTGGTGCACAAAGAGGCTAAGAGAAGCTCGTGACAACGAGAGCACTAAAGCCACAGAGCCATAGTGCTTGACAGAGGCATAGCGACTAGAGGTTGGAGGCAAAGCCTCAGAGCAATAGAGCTCAAAGTAGACTTCTAAGAGCCATGATGCCATAGTGAAGCTGCAGAATAGCAAAGAGATCGAAATGGTCAAGTTGTTTCTGGTGTCCAGAGTGTACTGAAGACAGAAGAAGGCATTCCAGAGATAGTGAAAAAATTCTGAGGGATTTGGTGCAAGCTAGAGCAGGATCGCTCAGAGCGTTGATTGAAGGATTCAGGTCCAAAGAAGCCTAGATCTATCTACAGAGTGAGGATAGCCAGCGGGATAAGATGGCATTCTAAGCCCATTGTTTATGTGTAATCCAATGGAGTTGATCGTGGAGCTTGTAAAAGAACTTATGCCATAATCCCAGAGAGCCTAAGTGAGTTGATTAGAGCTCAAGGAGACGTAGCCCAAGAGTTTTGGGTGAACTCCATATTATATTAGTGTCTTATGTGTTTGCTTAGTTGTTGTTCTATTTAATATTATATGTATTTTATATCAACATAAGTAAGTGAACTTAAAGCACATTAACATTAAAAACAAACACCAGCATACACCTATTTCAAGCATTATTCATTCCGCAATTGGTTAATCATAACGTTTTGGAAATATTTTAAGCTTTGGAAGTGGGAGAGGTTCTTGTAAGCTGACAAGAAGCTTATAGTGCCCCATTTTCAGATTAGGTGGCCTTGAAAGCATATCGTCCAACCTGTTTGTGCTTCCCTTCTTATATTTGATCACCAAGTGAAACTATTGTAAAAACCCCATCCACTTGTAATGCCTAGTCTATTGTAGCTTACTCTTGGCCCGAAAGTACTGTAACGGTTGGTGAGCTGTGTGGATTACTGTCTCCTTTCCCATTCCACTTCTTCATAGCTTGAACCATGACATAAATCTCCTTATCGTAGGTAGGGTAGTTAAGCATTTCCCCATGAAAAAATTCATAATGGTGACATATAGGCCTTCCTCCCTACATCAAGACAACTCCCATATCATACCCACTCGCATATGTCTCCACTTCAAAGGGCCATTGCAAGTTTGGTAATGACAGAACTGGTGCTTCACTTATCTTCTTCTTTAACTCATAAAAAGCCTTATCCTGACATTTTCCCCACTGGAAACTCTTGCCACTTATTGTTATGGTGTGCAGAGGTGCTGCTATCGCTGAAAATGAGGCTATGAATTTCCTCAGATACCGTGATGCCCCAGTGAAACTCCTAACCTTAGTAACATTATTAGGAATCAACCGTTTCATGATGGCCTCCATATTGGAAGGATCTATCTTCAATTCTCCTCCACCAATCACATATCCTAAATACACCAAGGCTTGTTGTGCAAACTCTCACTTCTTGAGATTTTCTAGCAATTGGTGCTTCTTCAATGTTTCCAGCACCTACGTAAAATGTGAAATATGCTCCTCTCAGGTAGACCTATATACCAGTATATCATCCAAATAGACAATAATAAATGAATCTATAAAAGGGTGCAATACATCATTCATTAATCTCATAAATGTAGTTGGTGTGTTACATAGGCCAAATGGCATAACTAAACACTCATACAAACCTTGCCTCATTTTCAAGGCAGTCTCCCATGTATCTTCTTCTTTGACTCGAACCTGGTGATATCCAAACTTCAATTCCATCTTGGTGAAATAATTTGTGTGTTGTAATTGATCTAGCAGATCGTATATCTTGGGCAAGAAGTATATGTTCTTGAGCGTGATTTTATTCAACGCCCTGTAATCTATACACATCCTCTATGTCCCATATCTCTTTGGCATAATGATGATGGGTGACCCACATGGTGATGTACTCATTCGAATGACACCCTGTTCTAGCAACTCTTGCAACTCTTTCTTCACCTCACTTGCTTTTATAACAAACTGCCTGTACAACTCACTATTTGGAAATGGGGAGTATGGAAATAGTTGGATCTCATGCTCCACTTCTCTCTTTGGGGGCAACACTTTAGGCTCTCGGAACACATCCTTGTATTCCTATAAAAACTCCTCTATTTTTTTTTCTTGTTTCTTAGTACACCCCTCTAGGGATGCCTTGCCTCTTATTGACTCCTCTACAGACTGATTTTCTCTTAAAAATAATAAAACATATTTCTTGCTGGAACTAATAAATTTCTTGGCTTAGTTGGCGCTTACGTGTGAATTTTTTGACTCGCCTTGTGCGCGTTGATGATGAATGATTTCTCATCCTTGATGAGCCGATACTAGTTAGCTCTCCTCATGAATATTGCATCATGCATGTACATGTATGGACTCCAAAGCACGACTCCACATACATCAAGGGGAACCACATCTAGATCTACTTCATCAATAAAATCAGGACTGTCGATAGCAAATCTAATTTTACACTATTGTTTTACCATTAGCTCTGCATCCTTATGTACCCATCCCATTGGATATGGGTTTGGATGATCACAAACTTCCAACGCCAACTTCTTGACTAGATCTGTTGCAATGAGATTTGTCTACAATCCTGAGTCAAACAAAGCATCAATCTTCGTCTTCTTGACCTGTATCTTTACATGGAAGAGTTTGGTCATTTCTTTCTCTTCTTGTTGTTGAAGGATACTTAGATTCACGTCCTTCTGTACTGATGTAAAGACAATCTACTCATCCACGTCCTATTTTCTTTCAACTTGGTTGCTCAAATCAATGGCCATGAGATTCTTCTTCTTATTATCTTTCTTCTTGTTCTTGGGGTTTAGATATGGATGCAACTTCCATCACTTCTCCTTTGTACGACCATCAATTTTTCAATGGTTTCTAGGACCTTTGCACTAGTGTTTATGGCTATAGTTTTTTTATCTTTTCCCCCTTTTTGCTTCTTCTTCCCCTCCTTAGAAGCGTCCATTTGCTCCTTTTGCTTCGAACCACTTGATTGCACTCCTTTTAGGCTTATGTTCTCCAAGTATTGTGCTTGTACACAAGCCTCATCCACTGTTTTGGGCTTGAACAACATCACTTACTCATGTAGATGGTGGTGCAGATCCCCCAAATACTTGAGGAGTACATTTGGGTTCTTTGGAGAGATACCCAACATTATAGCCATCTTTCTGAATTCTATGGTGTACTCCTGCACAACTTGGCCCGAATTTTGCTTGAAGTAATGCCATGATCTTCCCTACACCAAAGTGCTCTGCAACCTTGGAGGTGTGAGCCTCTCTAATCAGCTGCAAATGATCACCTTTAGGAACAAATAGTTTATCCAGCCTATAGATTAACCCATCATGGAGATGGTAATCAATGGTGTTGTCACCATCATGCACATGAATCTGACTCTGTAACTGCGGATACACCTCCTTGAAGTCCTCATCTTCTGAATATGCCTCTCTATATGCATCATGGGTGAATGGCTCCATGTGCACAAGAGTCCCCAAAGTTGTAATCTTTGATATGGGTGGGCTTGAAAGCATATTGACCAAATTTTTTGTGCTTCCCTTCTTATATTTGATCACCAAATGAAACTAATGTAAAAATCTCATCCACTTGTAATGGTTGTTCTATTGTAGCTTACTCTGGGCCTGTAAGTACTGTAACGACTGGTGATCTGTGGATGAATGTCTCCTTTCCCATCAGATAGTGCTTCCACTTCTTCACAACTTTCACCATGGCATAGAAATCCTTGTCATAGGTAGGGTAGTTAAGCATTGCCCCATGAAAAACTTTAGAATGATAACATATAGGCCCTCCTCCCTGCATCAAGACAACTCCCATATCATACCCACTCACATTTGTCTCCACTTCAAAGGGTCGCTACAAGTTTGGTAATGCCAGTATTAGTGTTTCACTTATCTTCTTCTTTAACTCATCGAAAGCCTTTTGCTGACCTTTTCCCCCTATAAACTCTTGCCAGTTGTTGTTATGGCATGGAGCGGTACTCCTACCACTGAAAACGAGGCTATGAATTTCCTCATGTACTGTGATGCCCCAATGAAACTCCTGACCTTAGTAACATTAGTAGGCATCAAGCATTTAATGATGACCTCCATATTGGAATGATCTATCTTCAATTCTCCTCCACCAATCACATATCCCAAATACACCAAGGACTGATGCGCAAACTTTCACTTCTTGAGATTTGCTAGCAACTGGTGGTTCTTCAACATTTCCAGAACCTACGTCAAATGTGAAATATGCTCCTCTCGGTTAGTACTATATACCATTATATCATCCAAATAGACAATAACAAATGAATCTATAAAAGGGCGCAATACATCATTCATTAATCTCATAAATGGAGTTGGTGCATTACATAGGCCAAATGGCATAACTAACCACTCATACAAACCTTTCCTCATTTTCAAGGTGGTCTTCCATGTATCTTCTTCTTTGAATCAAACTTGGTGATATCCATACTTCAAGTCCATCTTAGTGAAAAAAATTTCTTGTTGCAATTGATCTAGAAGATCGTCTATCTTGGGTAACAGGTATCTATTGTTGGGTGTGATTTTATTCAACGCCCTGTAATTTATACACATCCTCCAGGTCCCATCTCTCTTTGGCACAATTATGATGGGTGACCCACATGGTGATGTACTCATTCGAATGAAACCCTATTCCAATAGCTCCTACAATTGTTTCTTCACCTCATTTTCTTGTATAGTAGACTACCTGTACAACCCGATATTTGGCAATGGGGAGTCTGGAAATAGCTGGATCTCATGCTCCATTTCTCTCTTAGGGGATAACCCTTCAGGATCTCGAAACACGTCCTTGTATGCCTATAAAAACTCCTCCAATTGTTGTTTTTCTTTCTTAGTACACCCCTCTAGGGATGCCTTGCCTCTTATTGACTCCTCTACAGACTGATTTTCTCTTAAAAACAATAAAACATACTTCTTGCTGGAATTTATCAATTTCTTGGCTTGGTTGGCACTTTCCAGTGAATTTTTTGACTTGTCTTTGTGCACGTTGATGATGAATGATTTTCCATCCTTAACGAGCCGGTACTGGTTAGCTCTCCTCATGAATATTACATCACACATGTACATGTATGGACTCCAAAGCATGACTCCACATACATCAAGGGGAACCACATCCAGATCTACTTCATCAATAAAATCAACATTGTCAATATAAAATCTAATTTTGCACTATTTTGTTACCTTCAGCTCTACATCCTTATGTACCCATTCCAGTGGATATGGGTTTGGATGATCATGAACTTCCAACCCCAACTTCTTCACCAAATCTGCTACAATGAGATTTGCCTATGATCTTGAGTCAAATAGAGCATCAATCTTCATCTTCTTGACCTGTATCTTTACATGGAAGAGTTTTGTCATTTGTTTCTCTTCCTGTTGCTGAAGGCTACTTAGATTCACCTCCTTTTGTACTAATGTACATATGATTTTCTCATCCACGTTCGAGTTTCTTTCAACTTGGTTTCTCGAATCAATGGCCATGGGATTATTCTTCTTATTATCTTTCTTCTTGTTCTTCGAGTTCAACTATGGATGCAACTTCCAACACTTCTCCTCTGTATGGCCATCAATGTTGCAGTGGTTTCTAGGATCTTTGCACTAGTGTGTTGTGGCTGTCATCTTTTTATCTTTTCCCCCTTTTTTCTTCTTCCCCTCCTTAGAAGTGTCTTGTTGCTCCTTTTTCTTGAACCACTTGATTGCGCTCTTTTCAGACCTATGTTCTGCAGGTATTGTGCCTGTACACAAGCCTCATCCAATTTTTTGGGCTTGAACAACATCACTTTCTCACATAGATGGCAGTGCAGACCCCCTAAATACTTTAGGAGTACATCTGGTTCTTTCGAGAGATACCCAACATTATCGACATCTTTCTAAATTCTATGGTGTACTCCTGCACGCTTTGGCCTGACTTTTGCCTGAAGTAATGCCACCGGATCCACTGGTCTTCCACATACCCAATGGGATAAAACTGTGACTTAATGAGAGTTTTGAAATCCTCCCACTTAGTCACTAGAGGTTCTCCCTCCAACCTTAGGGTTTTCATGTGGCTCTCCCACCAAGTTAGTGCATGGCCCTCCAATTTCAGTCGCGCGAATGAAATTTTTTTCCCTTCCTCAATCTGATGGACACTGAAATAAATTTCTCGTTGCTGCAACTAGTGGTTCAACTTGAGAGCATCGATCTTGTCATGGTATGGCTCGATATCAAATTTTGCTTCCACTTTAAACATAGATTGGTTCATGACACTTGAACTTGGTTGATCTTTTCCGGGTTCTTTCTTCGGCTGGTTATCTACATCTTCTTGATCTCCCGATCCCCCTTCTGATTTGTCCTCTATATTCGAACCTCCTTCTTCCAAATATCCCCAGATAATTTCTTAGGGCCACCATGAGGAATTTTACATTGCGATTTATATCCACGACTTGTTCTTCGAGCTGTGAGAACCTCATCTCTACAGGATCACGAAGTTCATTTACAAATTCGTCACCCATGATTAGGAATTTACAATTTTCGGCCTTGCAAATCTAGATCCCTACAATCTCCAAAAAATACCCAAAGAAACTTGCTCTCATGCCAAATGATCCATAAACTGTCATGGATATTCCACTGGACAATTCGTCACAACGTATCTGATAATATTATATTAAAAATCATAGATTCTACATTATTACAGTTTTATTCAATTTCTAGATTTGTAAAATTAAATGTAATTAGTGCATGCATGTAAAACTAAATCAAGCATAAAATTAGAGAACGAAAAAAATAATCTCACACACAAAAAATACACAAGATATGCTCTCTGCGAAACCCTTTCAGGAGAAAACCCAGCTAGAAGGTATGGCTGCAGATACAAAGAAGTAATGCCTATGACCCATGGGTTACTACAGTGCATAGATCCCCTCTGTGTGATCTACCTCCTATCTCTCCTGGCTATCTTTTCTCAACTATGGAACAAAATGCTCTCCAAAGAATGGAATGCCTCTTCCTCCTAGTGGCCTGGTTATAACACAGCTCGATAGCCTACTAGTGGTTAAGTTTGACTACATTAACTCTTAACTAGAGTTACAAAATAGACTCTTCTAGAGTCTTTTACATCACAAACATGTGTCTATCCCCTTTTCCATGAATAATGGGGGCTGACCCGGCATCCTCCCGAACTATAGGCGTGAAAACAAGAAGGTCAACCTCTGAGTGGCATAACTTTTGCATATGGACTCCGATTGACACGATTCTTATGTCGTTGGAAATATTTATGTGTGTAGAATAACATGAAAAGGTTATCTATTAAGTGGAAAAATTTTAACCCCAAAAACGTTGTTTGATGCCTTAAAACACTTCTGGAAGGCTTCAGACCCTGTTTTTCCAAATTGGGTCTCGCTAGTAAAAATGGTCTCATGAGATGATTCCTCCACTTTTTCCACTCCAAATGCATCGACATGGATGGAAAACAATATACTGATCCAATTCAGATCATAGTAGTTATGTATGAATCTCATCATTTTTTTACTAATAAATGAATGAACAATGTATCTATGACCTAATGGATGAAATGGAAGTTGATGTGTTGAGGCATCAATTTTTCTTAGCGATTCTCAACTAAGTATGAGACCCCTATGCTCAGATCTATTATTTACACATGTAGATTAAATATTGATAATATGTTTGATAGAATGTTTGTCATGGCTAGTGTTGGGTTATGTTATATTATTTCCACAACTAGCCCCTTGTAGTTAACCGGGGGGTTAGAGGGGGGTCGGAGCCCCCCCTTCATTGCGCTGATTGCGCAGTGGGGGGGTCACAGGGGGTTTGAGGGGGGCAGGTAGGCCCCCTCTACAGGGTCTGGGGCAGCGCCCTGGGAAAATAATTGGACACTATGTTAGGTTGAGCGGACCTACCTATGGTTTTGTGCATGGTTTTCACACATGGTTTTGGATGCGATGATTTTCGGTCCATGGTTTTGTAAGCGATGGTTTCTAGTCCATTGTTTTGGACGTGATGGTTTTCGGTCCATGGTATTGGATTCTTCGGCATGTATAAATATGTATTGTAACATTGAAATTAATATAATGAAAATCAGGCTGGTAGTCCCGGTTTTGGGATCCAGGGGAAAATATCTATGTATATGTGTTTTATATGTTATGCTCTCGTATTGTTTATTTTTTGTGTTTTAGAATTCGTATGCAAGTAATTTCTGTACAGGGTTAAAACCTACATTTCGTATCAGAGTTGTTTTGGCTTTAGTGGGATGCCTTTGTTGCTGAGGGGTTTCACTTGGGCCTGTGGTAAACCCTATTCAGTGGGAGATCTGCGGGATCAATTCTGGTGGTGAAACTATATAGTGAGCAATGGAAAGATAAAGATCGAGAAATTTAATGGTTAGAGTTTTGAGTTATGGAAACTCAATATGGAGGATTTGTTGGTGGATAACGATCAGTGGATCGTGGTAGATCTAGGTACTAAACCAACGGGAGTGTTCGATGAAGAATTGAAGAAGTCGGATCAGAAGGTAAAGAGCACAATACAATTGTGTGCCTTAAATTCAATATTGTTGAATGTATCAAGGGAAGCCACCACTAAGACTTTGTGGGAGAAGTTAGGGACTTTGTACCAATCTAAGTATCTGATGAATAAAATGTTCTTACGGAAAAATCTGTATAACCTGAGGATGAAAGATGGAGACTTGGTGACAGAGCATCTGAACACATTTAATATTGTGGTAAGTCAGTTATTATCTGTTGATATTAAAATTGCAGATGAAGATAAGTGCATCAGTTTGTTGTGTTATTTACCAGATTCATGGGATAGTGTGGTTATTGCAATAGGTAGCAATGCAACTGCCTTGCAGTTTGATGAAATCTTCTCATCCTTGCCGACGGAGGAGATGAGACGGAAAAATATGGAGAGCCAGAATGGTGATGCCTTGTCTATATGAGGATGGTCCTAGAACATAAACAAAAATAAGTCATCAAGTGGGAGACCTAAATCTAGAGGGAGATCTAAATCTCCAGGAAAACTTGTAAAAGTGGTTTGCTGGAAATGCGGAAAGGAAGTTCACTACAAAAGGGACTGTAAATATAAAGCTCCTGACAAAGGAAAGGGATCTGATGATGCTCCTTCTGCAGAGGCAAAAACCACCTCCGATGAAGGTGGGGATGTGTACTTGGCTTCTTCAAGTACACATGTAGATCATGAGACATGGTTGATTGACTCAGGTGCATCCTTTCACTTCATTCCCCATAGAGAGTGGTTCCCCGAGTATGAGAAATACGATGGTAGCGATGTCTTCTTAGGGGATGATAGGAAGGCTAGGATAGTTGGTCGCAGAAAAGTAATGTTGAAGTTGCAAGGTGGAAGGGTTAGAACACTTCCGGTTGTTCTGCATATTCCTGTATTGGCTAGAAATCTGATTTATGTAAGCAACTGGGATGATGTAGGTGTAAAAATAGTGTTCGAGAAAGATACCTGCAAAATGGTTCAGGGAGGACTGGTATTGATGCGGGGAGTGTTGGGTTGTGTTATATTATTTCCATGTAGTTAACAGGGGGTTTGAAGGGCACCCATAACCCCACTTTATGGGGTTTGGGGCAGCACCCTGGAAAATTTTGATTTTGGACCCTATGTTAGGTTGGGCGGACCCACTTATGGTTTTGTGCATGAATTTTTGCACATGTTTTTTGGATGCGATGGTTTTTCGGTCCATGGTATTGGATGCGATGGTTTTCGGTCCATGGTATTGGATGCCTCGACATGTATAGATATGTATTATAACATTGAAAGGAACATAATGAAAAATCAAGCTGGTAGTCCCGGTTTTGGGATCCAGTGGGAAAATCTCTTTGTATATGTGTTTTATGTGTTATGCTCTCGCATTGTTTATTTTTCTGTGTTTTAGAAATCATATGCAGTTAATTTCTGTACGGGGTTAAAGCCTACATTTGGTATTAGAGTTGTTTTTGGCTTCAAGGGGACGCCTTTTGTTGCTGAGGGGTTTCGCTCAGGCCTATGGTAGACCCTGTTCAGTGGGAGAACTGCAAGATCGATTCTGGTGGTGAAGGAAGATGGCGAGCAGTGGAAAGATAGAGATCGAGAAATTTAATGGTCAAAGTTTTGAGTTTTGGAAACTCAATATGGAGGATCTGTTAGTGGATAAAGATCAGTGGATCGCGGTAGATCTAGGTACTAAACCAATGGGAGTGACCGTTGAAGAATGGAATTAATTGGATCATAAGGAAAAAAGCACAATATGATTGTGTGTCTCAGATTCAGTATTGTTGAATGTATCAGGGGAAGCTACGGCAAAGGCTTTGTGGGACAAGTTAGGGACTTTGTACCAATCTAAGTCTCTGGTGAATAAACTGTTCCTGCGGAAAAAGCTGTATAACCTAAGGATGAAAGACGGAGACTCGGTGACAAAGCATCTGAATGCGTTTAATACTGTGGTAAGTCAGTTAGCATCTGTTGATATTAAAATTTCAGATGAAGATAAGTGCATTAGTTTGTTGTGTTCTCTACCAAATTCGTGGGATAGTCTAGTTATTGCAATAGGTAGCAATGCAATTGCCTTGCATTTTGATGAAATAATCTCATCCTTGCTGACGGAGGAGATGAGAAAGGAAAAGTATGGAGAGCCAAAATGGTGATGCCTTGTCTGTACGAGGGCAGACCCAGAATAGAAACAAAAATAAGTCATCGAGTGGGAGATCTAAATCTAAAGGGAGATCTAAATCTCCAGGAAAACCTGTAAAGGTGGTGTGCTGGAAATGTGGAAAGGAAGGGCACTTTAAAAGGGACTGTAAATATAAAGCTCCTGAAAAAGGAAAGGGATCTGATGATGCTCCTTCTACAGAGGCGAAAACCACCTCAGATGAAGGTGGGGATGTGTACTTGGCTTCTTCAAGTACACATGTAGATCATGAGGCATGGTTGATTGACTCAGGTGCATCTTTTCATTTCACTCCCCATAGAGAGTGGTTCTGCGAGTATGAGAAATATTATGGTGGTGATGTCTTCTTGGGGGATGACAGGAAGGCTAGAATCATTGGTTGCAGAAAAGTAAAGTTGAAGTTGCAAGGTAGAAGGGTTAGAACACTTCCGGGCATTCTACATATTCCTGCATTGGCCAGAAATCTGATTTTTGTAAGCAAGCTGGATGATGCAGGTGTAAAAATAGTGTTCGAGAAGGATACCTACAAGATGGTTCGGGGAGAATTGGTATTGATGCAGAGAGTTCGGACTGGAACTCTGTACAAGCTGCAAGGGAGCATTGTTGTTGA
This sequence comes from Pinus tabuliformis, assembly GCA_031772625.1. Classification (NCBI taxonomy): domain Eukaryota; kingdom Viridiplantae; phylum Streptophyta; class Pinopsida; order Pinales; family Pinaceae; genus Pinus; species Pinus tabuliformis. The sequence continues at coordinate 425,149,205 of CM062816.1, forward strand.
TGGGTGCAACAGTTTTGTGGTTCCTGAAAGTGGAGCAGAAAATCTAGTCATCTCTCGAGAGAGGACCATATTGTGGCATCAAAGGCTTGGACATATTGGAGAGAAGGGCCTTCGAATACTTCATGGTAAAGGTATGGTAGAAGGTATGAGTAATGGCTCTCTGGATTTTGATTTCTGTGAAAATTGTGTATATGGGAAGTAGAATAGGGTGAGTTTACCCTCTCGTAGTAAGAGGACGAAACAAATATTAGAACTTGTGAATAGTGATGTGTTTGGACCTGTGAATGTTCCATCACTGGGTAAGTCTATGTACTATGTATCATTTATAGATGACTTCTCAAGTAATACATGGATATATTTCCTTAAGAAGAAATCTGAAGTCTTTAACAGGTTTAAAGAATTTAAGGCTCTGGTGGAAAACCAAACAGAGAAGAAGATAAAGGTGCTGAGGACAGATAACGGTGGAGAGTTTTGCAGTAAGGAATTTGAAGAATTATGTAAGAAGTGTGGTATAGCACAACATAAGACTACTCCATATACACCTCAACAAAATGGAGTTGCAGAAAGAATGAATAAGACATTGATGGAAAGGGCAAGAAGCATGCTCAGTGGTGTTGGGTTAGGACAGGAATTCTGGGCAGAGGTGGTGGATACTTCATGTTACTTGGTCAATAGGTCACCTTCATTAGCGTTGGAGGATAAGACTCCACAAGAGGTATGGACTAGTAAGAAACCCTCTCTTTCACATCTGAGGGTATTTGTATGTGATGCATATGTACATGTTCCAAGAAGAAACAAACCAAGTTGGATAGTAAATCTAAAAAGTGCATCTTTATTGGGTATAAGCATGGTTGAAAGGGTTATAAGCTTTGGAACCGAGTCACACGGAAGGTTGTGTATAGCCAAGATGTGGTGTTTAGAGAGGTGAAAGATGTTATTAAACATGAAGTCCAACGAAAGGAACGTGAGAAGATAGAGTTTGAGCTAAAGGAGGAAGAATCAGACTCTACAACAGAGGAGGAATCAGAAGATGAAGAGCTGCAAACTCCGACTGTCAAAAGGTCAGTTCGAGAAAGAAGGCAACTTGAAAGGCATAGTCCATCTGCTTTCTGTTCAACTTTTGCTTTATCTATCACTGATAATGATCTCAGAACTGTGAAGGAAGTAGTAGATTCAGAGGATGGAAAACTCTGGAAAGAGGCCATGGTTGATGAAATGGCATCTTTGCACAAAAATGAGGCTTGGGATCTGTGGAGTTTTCGGCTGGAAGGAAACCCATTGGCAGCAAATGGGTGTTCAAAAAGAAGACAAATGCAAAAGGAAAAGTGGAGAAATACAAAGCTCGGTTGGTAGCAAAAGGTTATTCCTAGGTGCCGGGAATTGATTTTGGTGATATTTTTTCTCCTGTTGCCAAGGTAACTTCTATTAGATTACTTTTATTTGTTGTTGTTGCTTTTTAATTTGAGGTAGAACAGATGGATGTGAAGACAGGATTTCTTCACAGGGATCTAGAAGAGGAAATCTACATGAAGCAACCTAAAGGCTTTGCAGCGAAGGGTAAGAAAGAACTGGTATGCAAGTTAAAGAAGTCTCTGTATGGGTTAAAATAGTCACCAAGGATGTGGTATCAGAAATTTGATACAATTATATGGGAATTGGCTTCACCAAAAGCAAAGCAGATCACTGTGTGTATTTTAAATTAATTGGTGACCATGTTGTTTATCTGGTCTTGTACGTGGATGATATGTTGCTGGTTGGAAATGACAAAGAAATTATCCAGGATTTGAAGACCCAATTGTCCTCCAAATTCGACATGAAAGATCTTGGTGCTGCAAACTATATTTTGGGCATGGAAATTAAAAGATATCGGTCAAAGAGGAAGCTCTGGTTAAACCAGAGGAAGTATATCGAGACAATACTGCAGAGGTTTAATATGCAGGATAGTAAACCGGTGAAGGTTCCTATTCCTGTAGGTGTGAGGTTATCTGCTAAACAATATCCCAAGACACAAGAAGAGGAAGAGGACATGTCCCGTGTTCCATATGAAAGTGCAGTCAGTAGCCTAATGTATGCAATGGTCTGTACTAGACCAGACATTGCACATGCAGTGGGAGTATTGAGCAGGTTTATGTCAAAACCAGGAAAGGAGCATTGGACAACAATGAAGCGGGTTTTCAGGTATTTGTGTGGCACTAGTGATTATGGTCTGTGCTACCAAGGAAGACCAAGATTGGACAAAGTGTTGGATATTCGTGGCTTTGTTGATGCAGACTGGGCTGGAGATCTGGATCAGAGAAGATCTACAAGTGGGTATGTGTTTAACCTATTTGGAGGTGCAGTCAGTTGGATGAGTAAGAAACAATCTGTAGTGGCACTATCAACTACAGAGGCAGAATACATGGCAGCCACTCATGCAAGCAAGGAAGCGGTTTGGTTGTAGAGATTGTGTTCAAGTATGGGGTTAGTACAAGAAGCTATAAGGATAGACTGTGATATCCAAAGTGCAATTTTCTTGGCAAAGAACCCTACATATCATTCAAAGACAAAGCACATTGATGTTCAGTATCACTTTGTGAGGGATATGATAGAAGAAAAAAAGGTGTTGCTAGTAAAGGTGGACACTTTGAAGAATACTGCAGATGCATTGAAAAAATTTGTGAGCTCTGAGAAGTTCTTTTGGTGTAGAGAGACAATGGGCATTTCACGGCTGGGAAAATGACTAAGCTCTCTTGTGCCCCCCTGTGGAAAGAAAACGACAAGTGGGAGAATGTTGGGTTGTGTTATATTCTTTCCACGCAGTTTACAGGGGGTTTGAAGGGCACCCGTAACCCCACTTTATGGGGTCTGGGGCAGTGCCCCCAGAAAAAATTGATTTTGGATCCTATTTTAGGTTGGGCGGACCCATCTATGGTTTTGTGCAGGATTTTTTGCATATGTTTTTTGGACGCGATGGTTTTTCGGTCCATGGTATTGGATGCGATGGTTTTCAGTCCATGGTATTGGATGCTTCGGCGTGTATTTTTGACACCTAATCCTCTACGATTGGGTGAATCCAGAATGTGAACAGTCATTAGAAGATGAACTTAGCAGTCACATTCTTGTATATAACAATAGCTACCTAATGTAATAAATCAAATAATCTTTTCTGCCTAACGGAGTTACTGCCTGGCCTGACATGGTATCAGAGCCAGCTCCCTGTTTACCCTTTATGTCTTTGTAACTCCTCTGTCCATAACGCTCTCTGGTGCACCAGTGCTGCCTCTGTGCATAACGCATCTGTCATAACGCTTCTTCCTAGTCTGAATAATTCAGGGATGCGAAGTAACCACAAGCTGTGCATTTGCTACCCTCTGCGTTTATCCTCCAAATTTCTTGACCATTGTAAGACCACCACAGTAGAGGCCCTTCTTCCTCTTCGTCCAACAAACGATCTGCAAGTAACTTGTCTTTTATTATCTACCGCAACAGGTCGGCCTGCTCACTGTTAAGAAAGCCGAAAGGGTGAAAGACGGCAAGGACTTCCCCTATGAGGTCACGGACTGCCAATTGAAGGAGGAGCGCACCGCCTCTCAAAAGGCCCACCGCGGTTGTCCCAAGGCCACGGCCTGTGAGGGCTGCTACTGCTACATCTGCCTCGGATGCGATGTATGTCTCTTCCCCGACTGCAATTGTGAGCACCTACGTCACATCCCCCATGAGATCATGCACTCATGATTCACCAATTGCCGCACCTGCGTCGATTTCTTCACTTCAAATGCTAAAGCCTGAATCGATCTCTCGACCCCTGTTCTTCTTTTTCTTTTTAATATTAAAGAAAGACCGCCCGCTCCGCTTCTGGTTCTCTCTCTGTTTTTGTATCCTTCCCGTTTAATTATAATTTCCGTCAATTCTTGCATGCAAATCCTTCTTTCATTTTGCTAGAGCTCAGAGATTTACGATTCCTGTTTGCCCTTCCCCAACTGCCGGAGCTTTTTATAGTTGGAGGTAACTGTGCTGATTAATGTGACCAACAGATAATAAATAATGCACATAACCGTGCTCATTTTGTGACGTACTTTTGTTGTTCTACCGAGGGCGACATGCTTCTGCCACTGCAAAAGCAAATTTTCGAATAATGATGTGCTGATCGATTGGTTTCCGAATGAAATACTCTTCAAACTCTTTGAACATAGATTTTATTATTTAATGGCAGCAATTAGTCAAGAAAACAGAGCTCATTTCTTGTGAAATCTGGAGAGAATGTCCGCATTTTAACGCTGCCATATTTTTATTACTGGTCTAGAGAATCAAAGGGATTTATGGTGATTTTTTTTATCTTTTCAGTGAACTTTGAAATTGTAATACCGTTGTTGCTCCAACTTTGTAGAGCTCGCGGTGAATCATTGATTAGTTTTAAACAACCAAAATTGTTTCCCACAGAAATTTTTTGAGTACAATTTCACTGTATATCAACAGAAGTTTTTTTTCATCAGCAGAAGCATTTTTTTACAGAATGCATTCAATCATCTCTATGGTAGGAATAGTTCCCACTGGAAAGGAGAACTATCCTAATGGTCCCGGATGATAAAACACACCCTCATCTTAAATGAGTTATGGAAAGGAGTGTGTGTCGGAGAAGGAGACAATGACCTAGTGCAAACTACATCAGACAAAGAGCTCGTCATTTGGGAAAATAAGAACAACAAAGCCTATGCATTAATTGCAGCATCTGTAAATGAAGAAGTAAGTCGCCATATTTCATCATATTCAACTGCCTTTGAAGCTTTACAAAAGCTGAAAGAACTCTATGACTCACATTCTGCACTTGAAGTTGTTTAGCTCATGATTAAACTCTTCACTCTTGAACTGGAAAATAATGATCTTCTTGCTCTTGCATCTGAAGTAAAGTCTATAATGCATGATATCAAATCCACTAAGGTTGAGCTGGATATCCCTCTTATTGCTTTTCTCAAGGCACTCTATCCTACTTACTCCAATTATCTTGAGTCTTTACAAGCAAATGGAAATCTTAAAGATATAACCTTTGACTCTCTTGTGAAAAAGTTTGCTGAAAGAGAGAAAGCCTTTGGAAAGAATACAGCCCCTGAATCTTCTGAAGAGACTGTGAGCCTTGCTCATAAAGAAAAGCATCCTGCTCAAGATTCTACAAGAGGAAGAGGTGGACGAAGAGGAAGAGGAAGATATTTCAGAGGCAGGGGGGCAGACATTCTCAAGGAGAAAAGGCAGACTTACATTGCATTCGCTGCAAAAGAAATGGATCACATGATGCCTCTACATGCAAGCTACCATGGGACAAAATTGAGTAGAAAAGAAACCAATAGAAAGGTAAAACTGATGATACAGACAAAGGTAAAGCACCTGAATCCGCTCACTATATTGAGGTACAATGTAACATTGGAGTAAATGAATATTTGTTTAATGCTTCACTTGCTTCTTCGAAAAATGATTGGTTGCTTGATTTAGGAGCAACCTGTCATATGACTCATAGAAAAGATTTTTTTGAATATTTCACTGACAATGTTGATGGAGCAGTATACTTTGCAGATCAGTCAAAAATCAAGCCATCAGGGCTTGGCACAATCAGGCTTAAACTGCCTGGTCTTCCAGACTTTCTTTTGGATCATGTTCTATATCTCCCACAGCTCAAAAGAAACGTGTTGTCCTTGGTTCACATCTGCTAGCAAGGTCACTCCATTCATATGTTTGATGGCAAGCTTGAGGTAAGAAAAGCATCTGACCACTCACTTGTCATGAGGGGAATAGAAGAAGAAAGGCTTCTCAAACTGCAAGGAACCTCTGCTCATGCACAACATTTCTCATATATTTCTCATCATGAAGAAGGTACACATCCATCAAGTTTATTATGGCATGCTATATTTGGACATTTAAACTATGACAGTCTCCGCTTATTGAAGAAAAATGGCGTTGCTGGTTTGCCTACAATTCCTAGGAAACATAAGCAATGTGATGCTTGCATTCTAGGAAAGCATAGCAAATAGTCTTTTCATTATTCACATTCAAGAGCACATAGGAAGCTTGAACTCATTCATTCAGATTTATGTGGTCCAATGCCTGTTCCTTCTGCAAATGGAAATAAATATATCATGACATTTATTGATGATTACACCAGAATGTGTTGGGTTTATTTATTGAAGAACAAATCTGATGCTTTTCAAACATTCAAGAATTTTCATAAATGGATTGAAAATGATGCACAATCTCATATTGGGTCTATTCGCACTGATAATGGAAAAGAATATACATCAAATGAATTTGAAAACTATCTTCGCCAACATGGGATCAAACATCAAACAATTGTGCCTTATAATCCCCAACAGAATGGTGTAGCTGAAAGAATGAATAGAACAATCTTGAATATGGTACAATCCATGCTTTTCTTAAAAAATGTAAAGATAATGTTTTGGGCTGATGCTATTCTATGTTCTGCATATATAAAGAATAGATGTCCATCTAATTCTATAAGAAACAAGACTCCTTATGAATTGTGGTATGGACATGTTCCTTCGGTAAAACATCTCAGGATATTTGGTTCCACCTGTTATGCTTTGATACCAAAGGTACATAGAAACAAACTTGGTGCTAGAAGTTGTAAGTGTATCTTCCTGGGGTATTCAAACATCTCTAAAGCAGACCGCCTCTATGATGAAGCAAATAAAAAGTTTGTTGTATCTAGAGATGTCATTTTTCTTGAATCATCCAAATATGACAATGTTGTTGAGCGGCAACTTGATCACTTGGATAGATTCACAAATACGAAATCATTTCAAGAATTTGATAATCAGATTCCACATCTTGAAGGGGGGATTCCTATACTAGATCAACATGTGGAATCTTCTTCTGAAGAACAATCTCCCCTGCATGAAATTCCAACAACGGATGATGCTTTAAGTGATGTAATTGATAGAATTGGGAGACTCAATCTTGATTCAGTCCCAACTCAATCAACAGAGCAGCCCGGACCATCTCAGAAAGGTCCCCCAAAGTGGCTGACAAAGACACTTGAAAGTGTTCATCCTAATGAAATTGGAAAAACAAGAACCAAAAATTCAAACCGACAAAATGGAGGTGATGTAGATGACTCTAATTCACCAGTTGATATGGATGTTTCTTATGATTGTGAATTGAACTTGTCTACAGATTTTGAACCAACTTCCTTCAAAGAAGCAGCTTCTCATGATGAATGGAAAGAAGCAATGCAAAAGGAGTATGATGCCCTCATAAAGAATGACACTTGGAAGCTGGTTGATCCTCCATTTGGAACCAAACCAATTGGCTGCAAGTGGGTCTACAAGAACAAGTACAAAGCTGACGGCTCACTTGATAAGCACAAAGCTAGGCTTGTGGCAAAAGGTTTTGCACAGAAGGAAGGGGTCAATTATGAGGAAACTTTTGCCCCCATAGCAAAATGGGCCACCATCCGGACACTCTTTGCACTAGCAGCTCAGAACGGTTGGAAAGTCCATCAAATGGATGTAAAAACTGCCTTCTTGAATGGAGACCTAAAAGAGAATGTTTTTATGTCCCAGCCTAAAGGATTTGCTGTGAAAGGACATGAACAAAAAGTATGCAAACTTGTGAAGTCCTTGTATGGCCTCAAACAAGCACCGTGAGCCTGGTATGAAAAACTAATTGGGCATCTTCTGAAACTCAACTTCAATCATTTTGATCTTGATGATGCAATTTTATTTGTCAAGAAAGTTGAAAAAACAGTTATATATCTTGTGGTATATGTAGATGCTCTTTTAATGACAGGGAACAATGAAAGCTACATTGCATGCATAAAGAAGGAATTGGGGAAAAGTTTTGAAATGACTGATTTTGGCTATGTTCATTACTATCTTGGCATTGAAGTAACCCAACATCCAAAATCCATATTTCTTTCTCAAAAGAAATACATTGGAGATTTGTTAAACTGATTTGGCATGACAGAGTGCAATCCTCTTTCTACTCCAATGGAACAAAACTTAAAGCTCACATCTATTGAAGAAAAGGAATTTGAGGATGCAACAAAGTATAGACAGCTTGTAGGAAGTCTCATCTACCTCACTACTACTGGACCAGACATTTCATTCGATATTGGAATCCTCTCCAGGTTTATGCAAAAGCCTTGTGAGGGACATTGGTCTGCTGCAAAAAGAGTTCTAAGGTACTTGAAGGGAACTCAAGACCTTGAAATCAAGTATACACAGGTGGACGACTTCAGCTTGATTGGATACTCTGATTCAGACTTCGATGGAGACAAAGAAACTGGGGTATCTACTTCAGGATATGCTATGAGTCTTGGATCAGGAGCTGTCTCTTGGAGATCACGCAAACAATTAGTTCCAGCAGATTCCACAACAGAAGCAGAATACGTGGCAGCAGCTGAAGCAACGAAAGAATTTGTGTGGCTCAGGAAAACTCTTAAAGATTTGCAGGTAAAACAAGTACAATCAACTCCACTCATGATTGACAACACCTCTGCAATAAAGTTGGCCAAGAACCCAAAGTTCCATGATCGTACAAAGCACATCAATACTAAATATCATCTAATCCGATATCATGTTGAGGCCAAAACAATCCATCTCCGTCATTGTTCCACAAATGAGCAAATTGCAGACATCTTCACCAAAGCGCTTGGAAGAGAAAAGCTTGAAAGATTCAGAATGATGCTTGGAGTCACCAACATCCCTTCAGATTAAGGGGGGGAATGTTGATGCCTAATCCTCTGCGGTTGGGTGAATCCGAAATGTGAACAGTCATCAAAAGATGAACTGAGCAGTCACATTCTTGTATATAACAATAGCTGCCTAATGTAATAAATCGAATAATCTTTTCTACCTAACGGAGTTACTGCCTGGCCTGACATGTATAAATATGTATTATAACATTGAAAGGAACATAATGAAAAATCAAATTGGTAGTCCCGATTTTGGGATCCAGTGGGAAAATCTCTGTGTATATGTGTTTTATGTGTTATGCTCTCGCATTGTTTATTTTTCTGTGTTTTAGAAATCGTATGTAGGTAATTTCTGTACGGGGTTAAAACCTACAGGGAGTTTGGATTGGAAATCTATATAAGCTGCAAGGTAGCACTATTATTGATGGGTGCAACAGTTTTGTGGTTCCTGAAAGTGGAGCAGAAAATCTAGTGGTCTCTAGAGAAAAGACCAAGATATGGAATCAAAGGCTTGGACATATTGGAGAGAAGGGCCTTCGAATACTTCATGGTAAAGGTATGGTAGAAGGTATGACTAATAGCTCTCTGGATTTTGATTTATGTGAAAATTGTGTATATGGGAAGCAGAATCGAATGAGTTTCCCCTCTAGTGGTAAGCGGGTGAAACAGATATTAGAGATTGTGCACAGTGATGCGTTTGGACCTGTGAATATTCTGATAATATTCTCTGCTTCCACTTCACCCTCGGTGAATTTGAACCCATTGATCCTTTTCTCTTGTCCCAACTATTGTTGGTGATTGCTCTTTCACTCTTGCTTGGGCATTGTCTTCACCTCAGCTCTGATACCATGTTAAATTATGGTATGTTCTATGCTGAGAGCAGTTTACTTATCTTTCTTATTATTATCCATAGATTAGCAATCACATGTACATAAGTAAAGTGCAAATATAACATTAAATGATCAACAGAAAACAAGCCAAGACAAGAGACACAAGATGTGGTGGCTAGCCAGGGACAAGCCCCAATATGGGGAAACCCTCTGATCAAATATTCTTTTATCTTCAATAATTCAGTAGAGAGAAACAATACATAAATCTGATTTACATCAGCAGCAACAAACCCTAGATCAGCGGCATCAGCATCATCGACATCATCGGCATCACCGACATCACCGGCTTCACCAGCATCATCGGCTTCACCGGCATCATCATCATCGGCATCAGTGGCATCATTGGTTTCACTAGCATCATCATCATCGGCATCATCGATTTCACCGTCATCATCGGCTTCAACGGCATCGTCAGCTTCATCGGCATAATCGACTTCACCAGCATCACCGACATCATCAACTTCACCGACAACATTGGCATCACCGACATCATCGGCATAAACGACTTCACTAGCATCATCGACTTCACCGGCATCATCGGCATCACTAGCATAATCGGCTTCATCAGCATCATTAGTTTCATCGGCATCATCATCATTGACATCAGCAGCATCAGTATCATCGGCATCAACCAGCATCATCAGTATCATCGACTTCATTGGCTTCACCGACACCATCAGCATCACCTTAGGATCTCTCCTCCTACTAAAACCCAAAGACAAGTAGAGAGAGGAAGAGATCCAAGTGTGTGTAGAAATGACTTGAAGTCCTCTTCTATTTATACTAAAATGTAGAGGTTGAATAGACATGACATGTGGGCTTCTTGAGCCTACATAAGTTGTAGGTCGGCTTGATAATAATTCCGTAATCAAAATAAATTCATATCTCCATGAATACTCATCAGAATCGAGTGATATTTAGATCAATCCTACACCTCTCGACGAGAGGAATCTAATAAAAATATTATTAGCCATGAATAAGATGACCCACATGAAGTTTGGCCCTAGTTTCCAATTTTAACAATAGTAAACCGATGAAGGTTCCTATTCCTGTAGGTGTAAAGTTATCCGTTTAACAATGTCCCACGACAAAAGAAGAGGAAAAGGATATGTCCCATGTTCCATATGAAAGTGTAGTCAGTAGCCTGATGTATGCGATGGTTTGTACTAGACCATACATTGCACATGTAGTGGGAGTATTGAGTAGGTTTATGCCAAAACCAGGGAAGGAGCACTGGACAATAGTGAAGCGAGTTTTCAGGTATTTGCGTGGCACTAGTGATTATGGCTTGTGCTACCAAGGAAGACCGGGATTAGGCAGAGTGTTGGATATTCATGGTTTTGTTAATGCAGACTCAGCTGGAGATCTAGATCAGAGAATATCTACAAGTGGGTATGTGTTTAACCTATTTGGAGGTGTAGTCAGTTGGATGAGTAAGAAACAATGTGTAATGGCACTATCAACTACAGAGGCAGAATACATGGCAGCCACTCATGCATGAAAGGAAGTAGTTTGGTTGCAGAGATTGTGTTCAAGTATGGGGTTAGTACAGGGAGCTATAAGGATATACTGTGACAGCCAAAGTGCCATTTTCTTGGAAAAGAACCTTGCTTATCTTTCAAAGACAAAGCATATTAATGTTCAGTATCACTTTGTGAGGGATATGATAGAAGACAAAAATGTATCGCTGGTAAAGGTGGACACTTTGAATAATACTGCAGATGCATTGACAAAATCTGCGAGCTCTGAGAAGTTCTCTTGGTGTAGAGAAAAAATTGGCATTGTAGGGATGGATAAATGCTTAAGCTCTCATGTGGCTCCCTATTGAAAGAAAACAACAAGTGGGGAGAATGTTGGGTTGTGTTATATTCTTTCCACGACTAGCCCATGTAGTTAATTGGGGGGTTAGAGGGGAGGGGTGGAGCCCCCCCTTCATTGCGTCGATTGTGCAGCGGGGGGTCACAGGGGGTTTGAGGGGGGCGGGTAGCCCCCCTCTACGGGGTCCAGGGCAGCGCCCCAGGAAACTATTTTTTGGACCCTATATTAGGTTGGGCAGACTTACCTATGGTTTTGTGCATGGTTTTCGCACATGGTTTTGGAAGCGATGGTTTTCAGTCTATGGTTTTGGACGCGATGGTTTTCGGTCCATGTTTTTCGACGCGATGGTTTTCGGTCCATGGTATTGGATGCTTCGGCATGTATAAATATGTATTGTAACATTGAAAGGAATATAATGAAAAATCAATCTGGTATTCCTGGTTTTGGGATCCAGGGGAAAATCTCTATATATATGTGTTTTATGTGTTATGCTCTCACATTACTTATTTTCTGTGTTTTAGAATTCGTATGTAGGTAATTTCCGTATGGGGTTAAAACCTAAAATGTATCTATGACCTAATGGATGAAATGGAAGTTGAGGTGTTGAGGCATCAATGTTTCTTAGCGATTCTCAACTAAGTATGAGACCCCTATGCTAAGATCTATTATTTACACATGTCAATTAAATACTCATAATATGTTTGACGAAATGTCTGTCATGGATAGTAGGGGTCTAGTCAAGGCCTTATTCAAGTAAGCATTAGTACTGGTATGTCTTAATTCTCGGCAGTGACCTGGGCTCTGGGCCTGAATTTGTGGTGTAATTCCCGGGGTCGATGGCATAGAACTGAGCAAAAGAGTCCACATATGCTGGCTTGCAGGCCTGTGAGAGCATTTAGAGGTGCTTAGACATGGCATGCCCATAGCATGAGAGCGCCCAGAGGTCAAGTGGTCCAAAATCTCAGTGGGACCCATAGCAGAAAGGTTGGGATGGTTCCTAGGGGTCCTATTGCTGATGTTGAAGGTTTGTATGGTGTGTTTACATCGGTTCCACTTCCTTAACATGACTTAGGAGGTATAATCATATCATAGTAACTTCTCGTCACATGTTTTCCTTGGTTGGTTGGTTACTTGGGTAGATGTGGGAGGAGGGTGCTACAGAGTGGTATCAGAGCATGGTTTACCCCTTGGACTAGATGGGTTGTCTGTTGGTCATGTATTCATGTTTGTTGCATATGAGTTTCTTGTGTTGTGAGACCATGTGCTTGTTTCATTTACATGGTGTTGATCATGGTTGTAGTGATGTCACCATGTGAAGGTTGATGGTGTTGTTGTGGGATGCATCATCATGAGTGTATGGTTGTATATGCATTTGTTATTCATATCAGTGCCTATATGTTGTTATGCATGCATTTGCATGGTGAAGGTTGTTTTGCATGAGGTCATTGTATGCAATTAGGTCATCATGATGTTATTGGTGTGTTAGGATACTAATGTGTTGGTTGAGATAGAGAAGGAGGTGTAGATAATTAAAGTGAAGTTGCAACACTAGATATTGGGGTAAGAAAAGATCATCATACAAGTATTGTATGTTCGACATGTAGGTATGTTATTTAATGGATTGTTATGTGAATTAGGGTTATATACATGTTTGTCATTTTATTGATTGTTGTGGTTACATACATGATAGATGCTAGTTGATTAGTATGGTCACATGCGCAGGTGTCAGATAGTCATGAATGATAGTAACTAGTGGTTGTATGAATTTCTATTTCTATTTTAGGTTAGATAACTTGATGATTATGTTATATGTCATTGATGAATATGTTATATGTTGACTTTAGTTAGCTCGATGATCACGTTATATGTTGTTGATGAGCATGTTATATGTTATTTAAATTGATTATTAGGGTTATATCATTAATATCTTGATGTTATATGTATCATACTAAGTTTGATTAGTCTATGAAAATGGTTAACATTATGACATTCAGGTATGAGTTAATATGTTGTTATATTACATACGTGATTGTTATGCATGAACGATAAATGTTTATGAGCTTATGATGTGAACATGTTAGTTAGTTACTGTTATGCATATCATGATCTTATTTGTGCTTTATCTGAGGTGTTGTAAAGGTATAGCGTGCTAACTAGATTGACAGTGCAGAAAAGATAACCTCCTTTGAGATACATTAAGGTATAAACTTTCTTATGTCGTCTACTTTTTGCTTGACTATTTGAAAATGACGTCTATTTGGTGTTTGAGTGGTTGGTGTCTATTATGTCGTCTACTTGATTTATTTAACATGGTATGTTTGAAAGTTGGTTGAATGTTTGATGAATTGCATATATGAGTATGTGTTCCAACGATCTTGTTTTAATATGATTGTACTAATATATATGTGTTGAGACAGTTGATATGTACTTGAGTGTAGTAGGTGACAGTTGTAGCATTATGTCTAATATCTATGAGTTTACTATGGATTATGACATGATTGTTAGTCTTCGTAAAGGTTGATTTCAAATTGATAGATATGATTGTCTTGATATTTGGAAAATCTAGTTGACACGTGTGAAGTTTTGTAGGAAACATGCTTGTTATTAGCATGAAAAGGTAATATTTGATGTGTTTATATAACTAACAGTTGGGTGATGTGACAACACATAGTAAGCCTCGATTCCAACAAAGTAAAAAGGTAGAAGAAAGGAATTGGGCAAGAATTCATTTGGAAATGTTTGGTAACCCTAATTCTAAATGAATGAGTGCTTTGCATACATGAAGTCTTATTAACCTTCATCTTGTCTGTCATTATGTGGATATGTGCTAGATTCATGAACATGTACTTGATGGGTATATTAGCTAGTCTCTATTTACAGGTGGATCTATCAAGGGAATTGTAGTCCCTTGAGAGATGGTGTGGGTGTGTCCAGTTGCAAGCAAAGTGTTTGGCACAACAAGGTAAGGTAACCAATGTATTGTTATGTTTTTTTATGCACTGACAGTTATGTGTTGATGGTAATATGATGCAGGGGATTGCATGGCAAAGAGACTGCCATGAAATCTTGAAGAAGGCTCAGGTTGATATTTCCTTTGGAATCATTGGGAACCATGGGGATTGAGTCACGGTGTTTGTTTTTGTTTTGTGCTTTTGGTATTTCGTGATTTTATTGTGTTTGATTTTGCAGTTTTGTTATGTCTAGTTCATGATCATGCCACTTTGTTTGTGGTGTCATATTGTTATCGATTTTCATGGTCTTCTTCTTGTTTGTTTATTTTTCTTGCCTTTTATGTTTTGAGTCTTCGGAATTGGTTGGGAAAGAGGAGGGTTAGTGGAGCTCGGAGAGAGCTGAATGAAATCCAGTAGGAAATGTAAGACTCAGATGAAGCTGTTGCATGTATACAGGAAGTTGAAGGAAAGAGTATGACAACCAATTGGACTAGTTAGGTCCATCGGTGTAAATGGAAGATGACAATACAACCCTGGAAAGGTAATAAAGAAAGGTAAGGTGAATGGATTTGAGGTGTCATATGCCTTGGCTATGTTGGGAATTGTTGGTATTGACGTTTTGCATGTGTTGCACACATAAAGGGAGTTCTCTTAACCATGACCTTGTGATATCTAGTAATTATGTTGTGATCATGATTGTGTTCATGTCCATATGTGCATACATGTATGTATGTATGTATGTATGTCATGTCTGACAGGGTCATCATGGATCATGATTATTTTTATGTTAATGTTTATATGTATATACATATGTATGTATGTCATTGTCTGACTGGATCATGAGTGTTTAATGCTAATACTTATATGTATATATATGTAGGTATGTATGTTTTTGCCTGAGAAGGTCATTAGGAATCATTCTTGTGGAGGAATGATTGCTTATGTAGGTGAATGACATGAAGAGGTTCCTAGTTTATAAGGAATAAAGTGGGAGAGTAATCATGTCAAATCTATGAGGTCAGTATCATGTGGTTACTAGTTGATATTATGTGATTATATTATGTCTATGTTATGGACTGGCTATACCTAGGGATACATCAGTGAAATGAAAGCAGCATGGTCTGCGACATGCTAGGACAAGCATGGATAAGACACTGGAAGCAAGGTTGCTTGGTAGAGACAATGTGGTTTTGGAAATGTGGTACTACTATTGTGCATATGTTGTATATGTTGTACATGTTTCATATGTAATGTTGTGAACATGCAATGTTGTGTATATATAGTGTGTGTACACGTTGTTTATGCAATGTTATGTACAGGGTAGTACCAATAGTGTTATGTGAATATTGCATATGTAGTGTTGGGTATAGATTGTGATATGCACATGTTGAATATGCAGTGTTGCGTACATAATATTGTATTATGCGCATGATGGATATGCAGCGTTTTGTGCATATGGTGTTGTGCGCATGTTGGATATGAAGTGCTCTATACATAAGGTGTTATATACATGTTGTATATGTAGTGTTATGTACATATGGTGTTGTGTGCATGTTGTACATATGGGGTTGTGTGCATGATTGTGCACATGGTGTTGTGAGCATCTGGTGCAATGTACATGTTTTACATATGGTGTTGTGTGCAGTTGGTGATGTGTACATGTCGTGAATATGTGTTGCGTACATGTGGTGTCGTGTTCATGTCCTGCATGTGGTGTTGTGTACGTTTGGTGTTGTGTACACGTTGTATAGGTGGTACGATCTAGATGTGGCATTGTGCACGTGGTGTCGTGAACATGTGATGTTGTGTAGGTGGTGTTATGTATAGGTGGTAATGTGTACACATTTTACATCTGGTATTATGTGCATGGCATACATGCTATGTTGCGGCCATGTTAGTCATGGTATTGTGACATGTGCATTTGTTGTTTTGTACTATGTGTACATGTATGTATTGTGTTATCGTGAACATCAGATGTAGGCATAAGTATGTATTGTGTTGTGTCGTACACCGAATGTAGGTGTAAATATTGTGTTGAATTGTAGACTGGGTGTAGGTGTATGTGTTGTATGTTAGGTGTAGGTGCATGTATTGCATGGTGTTGTATGTTGTGTGTGGTTGTATATGTGTGATGCACACTATGTGTATGTGCGGATGTGTTAGGACCCTATACTACTAGTGTAACCCCTTATTGTTATTAGTATAACCCACTTATTATATTGATGTACCCATGTAGTGCCCATATTGTTACTATTATGCCACATAGAAGCCCACCATTGTTACTGTTGTGCCCTACAATATTATTGTTATGTAGGCTTTGATTGTATTGGGACCACTTAGACTCCTATATATAGAAAGGAGGTATTTTCATTTGTATCATCCAAGAATTGTTCATTTATGTAATGTAAAGGAGGTTGCCCCCTCGAAGAGGCTGAATTCTAAGGCGTGGATTTATCTTTTCTATCTTTTCTTGAGCTGGTTTCATAACATTTGGTATCAGAGCTTTGGATTCTAGGGTTTCGCTGCTCCAAACAGGTCATCGTGGAATGTTCGCTATAACTTTTTTTTGGTGACGTTTCAGAAGTCGCAAAAAAACCCATTTGAGAAGAATTGGTGCTGAACCTTGGGTGCGAATTTCAGAGCTTTTCGCGCGATATTTTCGGAGATATGATCTGAGGAAGTTGGTCTTTTTGCAGACTCCTGAATTACACTCAAAACAGGTGACCTGGGGAAAATCGTCATAACTTTCTTTCTGAGCATCGGATTGAAATTTCGTAAGAAGGTACAGAAAGAGGACGGACTGTAGTTTCTGTTTATATATTTTTTAGAGTCAAAGGTTGAAACAGTGACACGTGGAACTTCATACAAGTTCGCTCTACTGAACTAGTCTATAATCAGGTCACTGCGGGAGATTGTGCATAACTTTTTCTTGGAGAATCCAATTTGGATCAGACTTGTGGAATTGGAAAGAGGACACAGAGGGATACTACAGGTCACAAGTTCAGAACTTAAAGATCCGAAAGTACAGAGTTACAGTCGTTTCAAGGTAGAGCTCCTAAAATCAAGAAAAAGCAAGATGAGGAAGTTTGATGGCAAGGATCCGGTAAATTGGATACTTCAGATGGAGCAATATTTTGATATACATGGTGTACAACTGTTACAAAAGGTATGTATTGCATCTTCATATTTAGAACCAGATCAATTTTTATGGTACAAAGGGCTTTGTTCTCGTAAAAAACTTGTTACGTGGTCAATTTTCACGGAGGAAATGATAGCACATTATGAGGATATAAAGAGCAACACCTTCTTTAGAGCAACACCACAACAATTGGAAAGAGTAAAAGGGATTTGTGACATAATGGAAAGCAAAATTATGGAAACCAGGAAGCATACCCCTCACAACTATAAAGATGGAAGTGTTGTTTCTCCCAGCCTTCCACAACCTACAAGGGTTACACCACAACAATTGGAAGAAAAAAGAGAAAAAGGGATTTGTTACAATTGTGATAGCAAATGCACTAAAGGTCATAGGTGTGCTCAGAAGAAATTATTTTACATAGAATATGAAGAGGAGGAAGAAAAGGATCAAGAAACATCAAAAGAAGAGGATATACGTCAGGACACCACCCTAGAGAAAGAAGAAATGAATCAGACCATATCTTGTAAAGCATTGGCAAGAATTACCACTCCTCAAACTCTCAAGATAGAAGGACATATCAAGAAGAAAAAGGTGCAAGAAGTGAAAGATCACATCGAGAAAGAAGAAATGAATCCAACCATATCTTGTAATTCAATGGATGAAATTACCACTCCTCAAACTATCAAGATAGAAGGACACATCAAGAAGAAAAATGTTCAAGAAGTGAAATATCACATCGAGCATCAAGAAATGAATCCGACCATATCTTGTAAAGGATGGGAAGAAATTACCACTCCTCAAAAGATAGAAGGACATATCAAGAAGAAAAAGGTTCAAGTAGAGAAAGATCATATCGAGCATCAACAGCAAGTTCTCCAACTTTTAAAGGATAACGCCACTTCGGTGCAAAATCAAATGAAACAACAGGTAGATCAACATCGTAGTGAAAAATGTTTTGATGTGAGTGATTGGGTATTTTTACTGCTACATCTCAAGCAAGCTATTTATGAGAAGGAAATGTTGGCAATACTACATGCACTTAAAAAATGGCGACCTTACCGAATGGGAAGACGCTTCAAGGATGAGGATGTGGAAGCATTGTTTTGTGCTATTTATATTATCCAACCAAATTGGATAAACGAAGCAACGGATGAATGGAAGAAGAACGAAGAAGTATGGCCACTTATTCAAAAGTTGCAAAAGATCCCAATTCAAGCAATATTGCCAGAAATTGAAGAGGAAGGAAAAATCATATTGGAACCTGGAGCAGTCACAGAAACAAGAACCCGACAGCTATGAAATCGATCAATTTCAGAGTATCTCATCAAGTGGAAGAACTTACCCGCTGAATATTCCACGTGGGAGGACAAGAATTTTATATAGAAACATCAAGAACTACTCAAGCGTTGAGGACAACGCTTTTTGAAGGAGAGGGGCATGTTAGGACCCTATACTACTAGTGTAACCCCTTATTGTTATTAGTATAACCCACTTATTATATTGATGTACCCATGTAGTGCCCATATTGTTACTATTATGCCACATAGAAGCCCACCATTGTTACTGTTGTGCCCTACAATATTATTGTTATGTAGGCTTTGATTGTATTGGGACCACTTAGACTCCTATATATAGAAAGGAGGTATTTTCATTTGTATCATCCAAGAATTGTTCATTTATGTAATGTAAAGGAGGTTTCCCCCTCGAAGAGGCTGAATTCTAAGGCGTGGATTTATCTTTTCTATCTTTTCTTGAGCTGGTTTCATAACAGGATGGTTGAGGAGAAGGGATTGGGTGTTTTTCGGGTGTGGAAACCGATCTGGAGTGTGTACAGAACAAGGACAAAGTTAGAAGCTAAGGATTGATTAACATATAAGTATCAATATTTTCTTTCATTTTTATTATGCATGTGATTGATGATTCTTGTCTATGATTATTACATGTGATATATGATTTTGGTTTATGATTTTGAACTATAATGATTGTGCTTTGAGCTAACCTAATGTGATAGGTTTATACATGATGATTTGGTCAAAGATGCTAGATTGACTTGTTGTGGTAGGAAGCGAATAGAATTGCAAGTGTACCTTATTTATGGGCCACCAATGAGGTATGATTTAAAGTTATTTCGATTTATTTTGAATCTAATGGAAGTTATGTGCTTGGTACAGGAAAGCATGAAATGCCTGATTGGGTGGTTGAAACTGACTGCAATAATTAGCAACAAAAGTGAAAGAAATTAGAACACACAATAGTATGTCGATAAAGCATTAAGGAGCAGGGCCATTGTGGGACACTGGTACCCAACAACGTTCATTTATTTCCATGAGCATCCTATTACCAATATGATGGTTTTAAGGCAGGGATATGCCTTGGTTTTTATATCTTCTGATGCAAGAAAGCCTTGCCAATGGATGGACTGCCCGGGATGGGAGCGCCAGTGGAACTTGGAATGTATGTGACTACACGGAAGGGGATGACCAAATCGCCCGAGGGACTGTGTAGCAGAGAAGGGAAGGTTGGGGATATATATGTTTTGGTCATTATCATTGCCAGATGGGATCAAATGCACATTGGGATTGTGCCCTGAAACAATGAGACGGTAACTGTTCACTGAGAGGACAAGTGGCACAAGATTATAATGCTGGACATTTGTTATAGATCCATTTGGGCACATCAATTCCATCATCCAGATCAGTACTATTAGGGCTCATCAAACCCTAATTCAGTGTCTAATGCCCTAGACAAGTCATCACTTTGAATTCCTCCTTCCCTGAGAATTTCTTGGCTTGAATCCCTCCAGAAAAGCCTCCTTGAGGGACCAGCACAGCCTTGGGCAGGGGTAAGTACGCTTTAGTGTAGGAAGGTCCATGTCAAGGTGCTCTAGAGAGCACCTAGGCCCACTTTGACCTACGCTGGGTGAGACTGAGTGAAATTCACATAGGGTTCTAGGAATACTCTTATCTTCTGGAGCCATCTAGAAGATTCCCACACTTATCATCTCCTATGAGCTCAAAATTGGATAGGGAATGAGTTAAGTAAACTCATATCCTCTCATACCTTCCTCCATGGAAACTAACTCTAAGTTTTGAAGGCCATTCAATACCCTCATTTATGACCAAACC
This sequence comes from Pinus tabuliformis, assembly GCA_031772625.1. Taxonomy (NCBI): domain Eukaryota; kingdom Viridiplantae; phylum Streptophyta; class Pinopsida; order Pinales; family Pinaceae; genus Pinus; species Pinus tabuliformis. The sequence continues at coordinate 425,169,808 of CM062816.1, forward strand.
TCCTCCATTAATTGCTTATAAATTGAGCACTCATCTAAGTGATCAGGGGCTGGACTTTGAGAATTTGTAAGGAGATACTGTTGGTGTGAGGATTGAGATTATAAGAAAGTGTTGTTATTCTCCTGGAGTACTATGCTATTGATGTGATGTTGGTTGGAACCCAAGCAATATGAGTGACAATGGATCATATTTCACAGTTGTAATTCTTCCTTATACTTAATAAAGTTGTTTACACCTTTTTCCATATGCTTATCTTGATATATGATATTTATATGTCTGAATGTATCTGATTCCATTTACTTATAGTCGATAGATCTCTTTCTTTGATTGGTTCTCTGTCTTATGTTTATATTTACAGGTACTTTTTGAGCAAGTTAAGTTCGAGAAGGAGCCATGGGATCCATACAAAGGAGACAAAAGGAAAGTGAAAGAACAAGTAGGTCCTTTGATTCCCTTTGTATTATTTATCATCTATATAAAAAGGATAATCCCTTTAAATTTGTTGTTCTAGGTATAGCTACCTACTTAGGGAATTAGTATTTGTCCGTAGATGCAAAATTCCTCATAACAAATTGGCGACAACGCTGCGGAACAATCACCATTCTGGGTAGTTTACCTTCATCCTAGTACACTCTAGTAGACCTTACTTGCTTCCATTGATCTTCTTTCAGCCTTTTGAAGTGTTTTTTGCTGAAAATTAAGCTTGTAAACCCCTAGGATGGCCTCTCTGGCATCAACGTAGGTTTGGTCTAGAGACAGAGCGCTGCAGAGCACCCTTTGCTTGAGGATATAGTGCTCTGAAGTGCACTATATCCCATTCAAGGCTACATTGATCGTCCTTAGGACAAAAATCCCTCCTCTGAGTTGATTTTTTGCCAAATTTCCTTCTGTTTCTACTTGTTGAAAGGTCAATGATGCTTGTGTCTCTAAAATCAATTTGTGTTTCCTTTGCCAGCCCTACTTTGTCTTTGATTGTTTAGTGTTTATTAAATGATTTCTTTATCACTATCAATTTGATTGTCAAAGTTATTTTATAGTCGATTAATATTTGTTCAAAATAAAGTGTCGTAAAATTCTTCATTTATTTCGAAACGAAATTGTCGTAAAGTCTTCTTTCTTGCAAAAATATTGTTTGATTGTATGTGCATTAGTTTCCTTTTGTTCATCACAACATTAAGGGAATTGAAAAGAAAAACTTGCATTGTGCATTAAAAAAGTTTGTGTGTTCTCATAGGAATAGTTTAGGGAAATTGCATTAGATGTTCTTTGTTCTTTGATTACAGGAATCTGCTTGCTCTATCCCTACTAGCTAAGGTTTTCATTGTCAAAATTTAATGAAAAGGATGCTTATCATATTAGTTTCATTCTAGGAATTGAAAATACATCACGTGGTGAACCTTGAAAGGCAATTTCTTAATCAAGACCAACTTAAAATTAACATCAATTAACCTAATCGAGCATTGTCATCTAATACAAGACATTTAGAGGTTCTAGGCTAGAGACGTGTTCCGGCATTGTAAAACATAACAGCTATCGCTAACTTGTATGTGATACATTTTGAGTGTGATACCTCATTCCACGTACGTGAGTATATCGTAGCTTATCCACGTACCTTTGGGTATATAGGGTGGTGTTACAGTATGTAAAGCGTGGAGCGATAAAAAGGTGCCTTGTGAACTCCTAATTACCTTCACATTAATTATCAACCCAGGGACGACTTTTTATTTCAAGAGTGTACTCTGTCTGAGGCGGCTATTTACTTAAGAGCAATGTTTCGCAGTATAGTGCTTAAAACCCAAAAATAGATGAACGCTTGAAAAAGAAATCTAATTGGAACAGCAAGAAACTAAATCATTCATTCAAACAACCATCAATCGAGGATATGGTAGCAATGACTCAGTCCTCTAGAAATTGATGAAGGAAAAGGAATTAGAGTATGGATAATGGATCTGGGAGCATAATAGCGTCTGCTGTGTCTCACGACAGCCTTGATCCTCCTCTCACACCAAAGCAATAAATGCAAGGAAATGGAATGGCAGCAAGTAGAAATGAAATAACAAAAGGAAGTAGACAGCAGTAAATGAAACATCAATCAAAAGAACTAAATCTCACGAGTTCGACACTCTCAATTCTTGACATCAACTTATATACAAAGAAAGAACAATTGTTTATACAAGTAGGCAACTTGATCAAATGAAACAACAAATCATTATAAATAGGAAACGTCAATCATATATATATTATCTGAGATAATCACCAGTAGTCCATTACTCCAATCATCTGTAGCTGGAACATTCTACTTATGAATTCTGTAACTGAAGTAAATAGCTTAGAACAACACTATGCGATTAATCCTGAAAGTATGATGTAAACTTGTTACAGAGATTTACAACAGGAAAACTACGGATGAACAAGTATGGAACAACATGTAAATATATCAGATTATAAGAAACAAACCACACAAATCACCGTATGATACAACAGCGGCAAGTGTCCGTTGGAGCCGGGCCCGTAGCTTCCAATGGCACCGCCGTAACTTACTTCAGATGCAGCAACGAAGTGAACACCAATTCCTTTATATTGATTGCATTAACAAAAGTATACAAAAGCAGATCTCACCGAGACTCCATGGTCCAAGTTGTTTTGAAAACTTATAATTACAAAATACAATCGTTCTCCCCTGTCTCTGATCTTGGGTTTCATTTAAATAAATAAGATCAGAGCATGGATAATTACAATCATGATTTCTCTTACAAATTTAGGTTGATTCTAATCCATTGATCAACAAGAACAAGGCGGATTTAGGTTTGCAGCTAAGATTTGGAGGGCGGCCGCAACAACAAATCTCAGAAAATCATGCTCAAAGAACCCTGCGTTTTTCCCTGTACAAGCCGAATTTGGGCAATCTGTTCTTTCGGAAGATAATTGGGCCCGTTATGGACAAAACCCATGTTCCGGATTTTCCAAATTCGTCTTCATTTGCTCAGAATCTTAACCGCAAAACTGTCACTCCTTAAACCAGCGAATTTCTGAGTTGGCTGATTTAAAAATCAAATCTTCAATATGGAAGTTACTTTGGAGGCTAAAAATGGCGAATGATGTTACAACCCACTTATTAGAACTATCATTGATAAATTAATGCATAATAATCAATTTATTAAAAATAAAAGAGAATAAATAATATTCATCCATGAGAGCATAAATTATTTATAAAATGGATTTAAATGATAAATTATAATAAATGTCATGATGAAGAATGGTGGAAATGGGTGGAATAAACGTTCACAAGTGACAATAATCATGGCATATTAACGACCCTACACACCCCCACACTCAATATGTTGCATGTCCTCATGCAACGAAAACTGAATGTATTGCATGTCCTCATGCAACCCAAAGACAAAAACCATGTGTTAACCAAGCAATAAAAATTTGAGAATAACTGAATGCTTCCTTAATTAATAAATATTCAATTTTAGCAATCTTGATGAAGGCATAACAATTTTTACATTGACATTCAACTATATGTATGAAGTTGCAGCAAAATATGATATAAGTAACAGCAAACTTCATTAAGCATTTTCTCAAAACTACAAACCAGATTTTGTTGAAATGTTGCAAGTAAATTTTCAATACATGAAGGCTTCTATGATCCAAAAATCAGATCGTTTTGATGCATGGATCATGAGATATAAACAAAATGGCTGTAGGTGAGAGTGCATGATTTCCGAAATTTTATGAACCAATTTATCTTGAATTTATCTAGGTATGTGTATTTTAATAGTATGTCTGTGTTTCCTAGAGATCACAAGAATTGAGTTCATAGTTTTTGAAAATATCAGGGAAATCAGTTTCTATACTGAAATTGTATGCCTTAAAGGAGAGAAAATAGAAAACATCCATCATGCGTAGCAATTCCTCCCCCTCTCTGAAAAATTAGCATGTCCTCATGCGATGCTAGAAAACAAATAGAGGTGGTTGCTACCAGCTGTTGAATTCTACGCTTGGTGTAAAACAACATGGAATAAGGGGGGTGGTGAGAGTGAATAAGAATAGCACTGGAGGATAAAGAATATGAATGGCGTGGTGATAAGAAAGAAATGAATGAAAGGAACACTCCCCCATACTCGAAAATGATATGCTGTTGAAAAAGGGAAAGTGGTAAAGATGTGGAATGAAAGATGACAAATAATGCTCAAAATGGATTGTCATTAGATTCTCCTAAATTTATAATAACTTAGAAAACTATGCAATTTTACCTCAAGTTTTACCTCCAAAAATGTGGAATGACATATAAATACTGGCAGTTGTTGAAGCTGATGTAGGCAGAGTTGGTGTTGAAAGTGATGCAAAAGGTAGAATCTAGGGAAGCACATCATGTCTGAAGAATTGTTCACGTTCACGAGCCTCTATTGTGAAGTGCAATAGTGTGGTCATGCTACGAATAGAATGCTGCCCATACTTGTTGTTCTCCTGTAAACAAAGCACTATTTTGCATACAATGTTCTTGAATCCATAGTGTTAGCTTTGAATAGCAACAGAGAAAATGCATGCAAAATTGCAATTTAGAAAAACTTATGTATACATGCAATACTACTATGTTGTCAAATCAACAAGGTATGGCAAAGTGTAGTAATCATATCGCATGCAATCCCATAATGCATACATTCCCCCCCTCCAATTGGAAAATGGGTTCCATAACCATAAAGCATATGAGAGGGGTGGTGCGGACGGCAAGGCAATGGAATGAACAATATATCAGTAAGTAAAGCAGAGTACACTTATCAATGATAGGACGGTGAAAATTATGGTTATGTTGAGAGCAAAGTGTGTAAAGATAGTTATGAATAAGAGATAGGACGCTTTGGATTGATGATAGTTTATACAAAACGAAAAAGGACAACAATAAAAAGATGCTTTGCTGACGGTATTCTAGCTGAAAATGATGTGATTGATCATAAAACACTTTCTCATGCATAAAGGTTCAAACAGGGAAAAAGTTAAGGAAATAACTTCTCTGATAAAAAGAAAATAAGAAAAGGGTATTATAATAATAATTGACGAAAAGATATAACTTCAATACCATAAGCAGAGCCGCTGCTGCCAGCAGGCGTCCATAGCCTCGGCAGGGTTGCTTTTTAACCCATATGAGCCAGGATCCTCCATTTATAAATGGAGAGTTTTAGTGTTGTTCTACAGAAGAGATCAGTGTGCTGGCATGGTAACCAGATAACCACACTGCCATTCACTAGGAGGTAGCAAAAGTGATCAGGCCGGCTCGTGATGAGACCTCCTGTTCCAAGGATAATTTGGCTATCCAATGGATCATAACCCTGGTGTGGTGGCCATAATGGGAATGTCACTTTGTTACAGCCTTATGAACATGGTAGGCTGGCTCATAATGAGACCCCCTATCCTCCATCTGCGAACAAAATTTTGTTATATTACACATTTTTATGATAAAAAGAGGGAGGCTCAGTACTCCTTAAGAGCAGGGATGGCGGAAGAAGTTGAACATGTCAATATAGAAAAATATACCCATAATCTCATTTATTACAGACAGAGAAGATTATAACCAGGAAGGGTGGAACCAGCATGGTATTAAGATGATCAATCAGTATCATGTACAGCAGAAAACAATGCAGTAAAGGAATATATAAATAATTGTGTCCCTTTTTTTTTTTTTTTTTTTTTTTAAAAGAATCTATCATCAAGGAGCTGTCCTGTTAAAGATCATAACGTGAATAATATTAACTTTGCTTCAAAAGAATCTCTAATTCATGTCCTCATAAAAGTAGTGTACTTCATGCCATGAAAGAGAATCAGGAGAATGTGGTTGAGCTGAACTATGAATAATCCCACAAGAGAAAGGAAAGGGTTGCCCTCAAAAATATTCCCAAAGTGTTGCTCTTTTGAATGAACAGCAAAAAGACTCAAAAAGTGGTGTTCCGTGTAGGGAACATCAAAGAAAATGCACACCAAAAACAAAAATACACACAGAAAACGCGAAAATGCAAATGTCGTTCCTTTTGAAAGAGAAGAATCCATGCAAGCAAAAACTCGAACTGTTGTTCCTTTTGAAAAAGGAACAGCAAAAACTCAAACTGATGTTCCTTTTGAAAAAGGAACAGCAAAAACACGAACTGCTGTTCCTTTTGAAAAAGGAACAACAAAAACTCAAACTGCTGTTCCTTTTGAAAAAGGAACAGCAAAAACACGAACTGCTGTTCCTTTTGAAAAAGGAACAGCAAAAACACGAACTACTGTTCCTTTTGAAAAAGGAACAGCAAAAACTCAAACTGCTGTTCCTTTTGAAAAAGGAACAACAAAAACTCAAACTGCTGTTCCTTTTGAAAAAGGAACAGCAAAAACTCAAACTGTTGTTCCTTTTGAAAAAAGGAACAACAAAAAACTCAAACTGTTGTTCCTTCTGAAAAAGGAACAGCAAAAAAAACTCAAACTGCTGTTCCTTTTGAAAAAGGAACAGCAAAAACTCAAACTGTTGTTCCTTTTGAAAAAGGAACAGCAGAAACACACCAAATGTTGTTCCTTTTGAAAAAGGAACAGTAAAAACTCACCCAACGTGAAAGTGCAAAAAGGTGTTGTTCCATTTCGAAAAGGAACAGCAAAACGTGAAAGTGCAAAAAGGTGTTGTTCCATTTCGAAAAGGAACAGCAAAATGTAAAAGTGCAAAAAGTGTTGTTCCATTTCGAAAAAGAACAACAAAATGTAAAAGTGCAAAAAGTGTTGTTCCATTTCGAAAAGGAACAACAAAACGTGAAAGTGTGAAAAGTGTTGTTCCATTTCGAAAAGGAACAACAAAACGTGAAAATGCAAAAGTGCTGTTCCATTTTGAAAAGGAACAGCAAAATGAATTGTGAAAAAAGAACAACAAAATGTACTGTGAAAAAGGAACAGCGAAATGAATGGCTGAACCAAAAAGTGTTATTGCTTTAGAAAATAAATAGCAACACGACAATAATGTCCTTTTGAAAAAGGAACAGCAGGAACGACAAAAAATGCACACAAATGTTGTTCCTTCAGAAAAGGAACAACAAAATATACAACCATAAAATACAAGCACGCAAAGAATGAATTAGCTGTTCACTGTATTGAAGCTGAGGATGGGTCACAGTTTGAATGAAGCAACACCTGAAACACAAAATATAAGAGAAATTAGAAAAGAAACAACAAAAAGCAGTATGTAAATAAATAAATTGAGTTACAACAGCTATGATTTTATGTCAAAAAAATGATCTATTTGAAAAATGTTTTGGCAGCAGTGACAAGACATGAATCTTGAAATTGAAATCAATTCTTCATTTGTTCTATTATGAATCCGTTGGGTAATGATTTGGATAAAATTCCTTTGTTTTATAAAAATTTCTTTGAAAAATCACTCGTCCATAAGTTGACCTTCTTTATTTTCCCAAGACCTGCAAAAAACGAGTATCTACCTGCAATAAAACATTAGATCATGAAGAAAGAGAGGTGTACGGGCTCCCTTAATCCAAGAATTATGTAAAAAACTAACAAGTAGTTACTCTATATAACAAATCCATAGAGAAAATAACAAAGTAAAGTTTATTTGTTACCTGCGGGAGAGCAGTGGCCAATCATACTAACCAGCAGTGTTTTAATCACAACTTCTTTGTTTTTCGTCCAAATTGAGTGATTCCAAAGCCAAATGAAAGCTAATTCAATGGTGTATCTCCAATAGAAACAGGTTTTAAAAACTCAATGATATGATATGTCAAATTTGTTTAGAACAACCTGCATAATAGAGTCATCTTCGAAGAAGAATTTTGATGGTTTATGATCGATGAGCCGGAGACCCGCGCGCTTCCCTGCCATGGCCGCGCCCTGAGCCCTCCTTGCTTTCCCGTGCCTTGCAGCCTGGCTGCGAGGCCTGCGCCCCCGTCCGGACCTGCCTCCCCGTCCGGGCCTTCCCCCGCGCCCGCCTTCTCCTAGCCTCCCTTTTCCCTGTGTCTCCTCTCTCCTCCCAGCCTTCCTGATTTCGTCCCTGCATATCCTTGCTCCTGCGCCTAGCAGCTCTCGCTGCTAGGTCGCCTGCCTTCGGTTGTTCCCTCCATGGCGGCCCTGGGTCTTTCAGGTCCGGATCAGGACGACTTTATGACATCTTTTGCCTCCCTTACCCAGGAGAACTCCTCGGAAAGGATTAGACCTGTCTCTTCCCGCTTCGTAAAAAAAATGGATGAGATCCCTGAAATTCCGCTCCCCCCTGCCCTTCCCAGGAGAACGGCGGTGGCTCTAGCTGATAGAGGATTAGTTGGTCAGTTCACAGGTTTATGGCCCTCCCCTCGCACTGTCCAGCGATGGGTGGAAAGAAACTGGAACTCAATCGTTCAAGGCAAGATAGCGATTCGCTTCTGTGGAAGAGGGTTTTTTACATTCCTATTCGAAACAGTGGAAGACAGAAATCTTATCTTCCGGAATGGCCCATACTTCATGGATACTAGAGGCCTTTACCTGAACAGATGGACACCGGATTTCGACCCAGAGATGGATGTCCCAAACGCAGTTCCAGTCTGGGTCCGGCTCCCGCATCTGCCTCTGCATTGCTGGGGAGATGAATCAGTGAAGGCAATAGGAAATGGAATAGGGAAATATATCGATAGATCGGAACCAAAGGAGAACATGCACGCATGCGCAAGAATCTGTGTAGAAGTGGACCTCGGGAAGGGACTACCAGAAGCCATCAAGCTCAGAGTTGATCAATGGACGCACCTCCAGCAAGTTGATTATGAACAGCTCCCCTTCAAATGCAAGGTATGTCACGAATATGGACATTTCGCCAATAGATGTAGTAAAGTAAATGCAAATGTCTCTGACTCTAACCCTGAAACAACAGAGGAAGTTTGGGAAACCATCAAAAAGAAGAGGCCCAATCCTCCCAAAGGAAAACCCTCTAACCCCATAGCCCCCTCTATCCCCCCTTCTCCGCCAAGACCGACTATTCCCGCCTCCTCCAACCCTTTCGAAACCTTATCAGAAGCTGACCCTCCTTCCCCGCCCCCCTCCCCGAGAGCCCCCCCTGTCACCCCTGCCTCCCCCCCGCCTTCCTCCCCCCCTCCCTCCTCCCCTCCCCACACTATAGAGAGAATTTTAACCCGGAACAAGTCTAAGGAAAGCAATACCTCTGTAGAACCACCTAGGAAAGTCGGAAGGAAAACTAATAAGGAGGTAAGAGATGAAGCGGCAGCAAAAGAAATGACAACAGGGATCCAACAGCCAATGGACACCTATCTGGACAAGATGAAAGGTAATGGCGAGAAAGGGAAAGAGAAAGGAGGTTCCCACAGCAAATTAGTTAAGTAATGAATCTGGTCTCTTGGAATTGTAGGGGGATGGGCTCCTCCCTCAAAGTCAATGCAGTCCGCGACCTTCTCAAAGCTGAACATCCAGACATCCTCCTCCTCCAGGAGACCAAAATTAATGAGCAGGATTTCAAGAACCACCTAAAGAATAGCAGAACATATGAAGGAATCGCAGTAAGCGCAGTTGGGGCATCAGGTGGCATAGGGACCATCTGGAACAAACAAAAATGGAAACTGTTAAATCAAAGACACAGCAGCTGGTGGATCCGCTCAGACATTCAAAACATAGCAGAGACAGAAGAATATACCATATACAATGTCTACGCCCCCCCCCACTACCGGGACAAGGATGCCTGTTGGAAGTCAATCGCAGCAGACCTCCAAGAAACTCAAGGTCGGAACCTTCTTTTAGGGGGAGACCTAAACCTAATAAGGAATGTTGATGAAAAGATGGGGGGAAACTTCTTGGCGGATCCCTCTAGGGAAGCCATTGAAGAAATCATTCTAAATCACAATCTAGTGGACTTCCCTCCTCAGAATGGGCGTTTCACCTGGTCCAATAAGAGAGCAGGTCGATACAACATCAAGGAACGACTGGATCGAATTCTCGTTCAAGACAGAATAGTGGATAAGTTTGCATGCATCAAAAGCCTCATTATCCAAGGGTATTTCTCAGATCATAAGCCTGTTGCTCTTAAATTGGACAAAGGAGAAAATCTGGGTCCGCTCCCATTCAGATACAACAAAGCGTGGGATGAACAAGAAGATTTCCGAGCTCTGATTAAAGATCACTGGTTAACAGAGATCAGAGGGTCCCCGCACTACGTTTGGGAATCCAAAATAAAGATTCTGCGTTGTGCCATCAAACAGTGGGTCAAAACCAAGGTTTTAGAAGAAAATCGAAATAAACTTGCTCTCCAAGATAAACTCAGGCTGTGGGAACAAGGGAAAGACAGCAGACAAGACACGGAAGAGGAGCAGACCCAAGAGATGGAACTTCAAAAGGAACTGTACAAGCTGAACAGAAAAGAGGAAGAGGAACAAAGACAAAAGTCAAGATGTCTTTGGCTCAAGTCGGGAGATAGGAATACCTCCTTTTTCCACAATAACTTGAAAATCAGGAGAGCAGGAAACAATATAGATAAAATAACAGTTGATGGAGTAGAAATAAAAGAGCAAAAGGAAATCATGGAGGCTGCGACTGCTCATTTCCAAGATCTCCTCACCGCAGGCCAGCAAAGCAGTGATGGCATGGAAATCCTCGATACAATGGACAGCAAAATCTCTGAGGATCAAAATTCTGAGCTGGATAAAGAAATCACTGAAGCAGAGATTGAGCAAGCAATGCGCAACATGGCCTCAGACAAGGCCCCGGGACCCGATGGTTTCACTGTGGACTTCTATAAGACACATTGGGACATTATCAAAAAGGACTACATCAGAGTTGTAAAAAATCTCTTCCAAAGATGCAAGATGGGCAGTGGAATCAAATCCTCCTTCCTCGCATTAATCCCTAAAGATCCAAACCCTCTCTCCTTTAACCGCTTTCGCCCTATCTCCCTCTGCAACGTCTCCTACAAAATAGTAACTAAGATCCTTGCGAACAGGCTCAAATCCATCCTCCCTACCCTCATCTCTGAGAACCAAGGGGGCTTTGTCCCGAAGAGACAAATAGCTGACAATGTAATACTCATCCAAGAGGCTATTCAAAGCAGTATCAGTAGGAATGAAAAGGGTATGATAATGAAGCTGGACATGGCCAATGCTTTCGACCGGGTAAACCTCTCCTTCCTCCAGGCAGTCCTTAAAAAGATGGGCATATCAGAGCTCTTTATAAGCAGGGTCTGGGAGTGCATATCGGGCAATTGGACTGCCCCCCTCATCAATGGAAGGCCCAGCAAAGCTTTCAGAAGTTCTAGGGGGCTGAGGCAAGGGTGCCCGCTCTCTCCCTTCCTCTACATCCTCATGGCGGAAGCGTTAAGTTCGAAGCTGGAAAACCTGAGGAGGAAAAGAGAAATAACAGGGATTGAAATTGTCAGAGGGTCGAAAGGCATCAACCACTCTCTGTTTGCGGATGACACCCTTCTCATAGGGGGTGCATCTTACATAATGGCGAGGAGATTTAAAAAAGTCTTGGATCTCTTTCTTCTTGCCTCGGGTGGCAAACTTAACAATAACAAATGTATGGTATATGCCTGGAACATCCCTAATCATGTTATACAGCGCATATCCATCATCATGGAAATTCCAGCTCAACTGAATTGGACCCATTTCATGTACTTGGGGCTCCCCTTGGCTAAAGAGAAAATCAACTCAGGGATTTGGGTTAAGATTATTGAAAAGCTCAGAGGCAAATTGCAAAGCTGGGGAGTGCACTGGTTGAATTTAGCAGGTAGAGCGATATTAATCAAGTCAGTCCTCGCTTCTCTTCCCATATATCAGTTCGCTATCGCTCTTGCCCCGGCAAGCATTCATAATCATATGGAGTTGATAATTCGGAGATTTCTGTGGCAAGGTGGCAAACAGAACACCCAGAAGTTCAGTTTGGTAAAGTGGGATAAAGTGATCCTTCCGGAGGAAAAAGGTGGGCTAGGAATAAGGGTTCCTAGGTTAGCAAATCTAGCCTTGGGCTTCAAGCTAATATGGAGGATTCTAAATGAAAAAGATGCTTGGTGGACATCCATAATAAAGAAGAAATACCTGAATGGTCCAAACAGCAATATCCTAACAGCAAACATCATAGAAAGGCAAGGTACTCCAACTTGGAACCTTATCAAGAAAGCGATCCCCCTTTGCAAGCCGTTCATCTCTAGAGCTCCGGGGAATGGCAAAGAAATAAGCATCTGGAAAGATAGAATAATGGGGTCTCAGCCCAGAGAAATCCTCCATCACCTGGTCCCCCTCCAAAAATGGATGGCTGACTTGAATTTGAACTCTCTCGCTGATATCTCTGTTTGGGAACAGGATCGTTGGGCTGGTTGGTCCCTCCCCAATCTCCCTGTGAACTTGGCAAAGCTCTGGGATGAGATCAAAAGCTCCCTCAGTGGATCAGCCCCCATCAGCAGAAGGGAGGAAGATAAGTTCGTTTGGGACCCAAATGGGGGCAATTACTCAGTTAAAGAAGGATATAAAGCCCTCCAAGGCATCTCTGGGGTAAACAATTGGCCCCTATACAAAGCTGCATGGCGCACTGAATGCCTCCCAAAGGTCAAACTATTCAATTGGACCCTTCTCCACGGTAAAATCTTAACTGCCGAGAACCTCAGGAAGCGAGGTATTCAGGGGCCATCTATGTGTTGTCTTTGCAGGTCAGCAGAAGAATCCATCACTCATCTCTTTGTGGAATGCCCGACTACTAAAGCTTGTTGGCACCTCCTGGCTGGTGCTATATCTTCAGAAGCCCTCCCTCCTCAGATCTCGTCCCTTCACAAAAACTGGGACAAAAGATTATATCAACCCAAAAAAGGTAACCACATTGTGCATAGGATCTGGAACAGCATCCCTGCAAATCTGAGTTGGCAAATATGGATTGCACGTAATAAGTGCATTTTCAATAACCAAAAGCCTTCCATTTCAGGCATTGTGGCTAAATCCATTGCCCTCATCGCTGAGTCTTTCGAAGCATTAGGGGTTTCTAAGAAAGACCTGGAGGTCGAAGATGAAAAGCTCAAGGACTGGCTGGGAAAATTCAACCTCACACCAAGACCCTCTGCAGGCAACAGAGCGAGGAAGGACAATCAGCACTGGAAGCTTCGTGGCACCGAAGAAGAAATTAGTAACTGGATCAGGAAGCAAAAAAGGCCTACCCTGTACTTCGATGGAGCCTCAAAAAAGAACCCGGGTCAAGCAGGGGCCGGCGGGATCATTAAGGATGAGCAGGGGAACACCTTGGTCTCCTTTGAATGGGGATTAGGCCAAATGTCTAATAACAAAGCCGAGGCCTATGGCCTCCTTCTGGGCTCTCTCATTGCAAAGAAACTCGGCCTTCAGAACCTGCTTATCTTAGGAGACTCAGCCATCTTAATAGCTGCCATGAATTCTGGGAGGGATTTCAAACAGTTGGCCCTTAACAACATTAAGAATCGAATCATGGAGAATGTCAAATTGTTAGGAGAAGTAAATTTTAATCACATCCTCAGGAACTTCAACAAGGAGGCAGATCAGCGTGCAAACCAAGCGGTCAGAAGGAAGATCGGCCAGGTCAGAGAAAATAATTTTTATTATGTCAAGGAAATCCCGTAGTCACAAGTACGCCGTCGTTCCTCACCAGGGGAGCGGTCACCTCAGATATCATAGCCACCTTGTCGCATCTCTCTGCCTTTTTCGGCCCAACGAAGGAGCATCTCAACCTCGGGCATCTAAATCTCTCAGCGATCGCACTACCCGCGTGACTCTTCGTCCTTTAATGGCCGATTCTCTGGGAGTCTTCAGCAAAGCCCATACCTATGGCATCCAGATTGTCAAAAAGGTAATCATGGAACCAGATAGTTTTCAACCTATCCTTGAACACCCTCAGACTCGCTCAAACAGCGTGCAGATCCTCTCTTCACCTACAAATAGCAAGCAGCTGCATTACATTTCCACAATCAGGGATCGAACAGCTGCTGCCAGCTCCTGGTGCAGTTTGGAAGCGCACTCCTTCTCAAGGATTCTCACCGGTTCAGCTCCAGGGGTAAGACATTTTAAGTTATTTGTGAATTCGATTTTGTCTAACAGTCATTCGGGCTTCCTCAGCAGAGAGTTCCAGAAGAGTGAAAGGCCCTCTCGCCTCCACTTAAACCCGCAGCTCCTTCACGGCTCCGCGCTCCACAAGGCTGAAGCTCAGCCCCTCTTCAAAAGCACGCTCGCCCTTCTCTACTCTCAGGCTATTCCTATGGCGGGTCAGCAAGGACAGACCTCCAATCAGGCCCAGAACAAAGACCCAATGAGGAACATCTTCAACAACAAAGAATGCAATATGTGTAAGGCACACACAGTGATGATTAACAGCCTAATAGCTCAGGTGAAGGAACTTACAGAAGACTATCATGCTGACAGAAATTCCAAAAGAAAGAAACTGGAAAAAAGGAAAAGAGAAATTGAAGATCTGAAAGACCGCTGTATTCACATGGAGGCAGTTATTGATCATCTGCGCACTCTCACGGAGAGCCAACATGCGGAAAACTCGACTAGAGCCAGCGTCCGAAAGGAAGACTCTGTCACTCCTCATTACCCTTGATCTTATGCATTTCAAATTTGCCTGGTTAGGTGGTTCTTACGTAAGGCAGTATAGCCGTTTATCTTCTGTTCTGTGTTCAATCAAGAGAAATTTTGAGTACAACGGGTCTGCGTACCCAGTTTGGTACCTCATATCTCATTTCTTTTCTTGCCATGTACTAGATCTTACCTCAGAAAGTTTTTTTAATATATGAGTAGCCGACATTGTAAAAAAAAAATAGAGTCATCTTCGATTACCCGGCTTAGACCATCAGTTGATATTTCAAGCGTAACTTTTTCGTTTGATGTCGGATTCAAATGATTCAAATTGGAAATGAAAGTAGATTCATTTAGTTATCTCCAATAGAAACAGGTTTTGAAGACAAGAAGAATTGATAGGTCAAATATTGTAAGGAACAGCCGGAAAAACATAGTTTTAAGGGTACTGATTTACGATAGACAGTCAGTATTTTGATCATAACTTCCCCATACGATATCGAAAATGAGTGATTCCAATTGCATTGTAAACTAGATTCATAGGGGAATCTACAATAGAAACAAGTTTTAAAAATTCATCCATTTAGGCCTCCAAAAAGTGACTGTCCCAATACTGTTCCTGAGCTGCCCGCTAGACATCCGGTCAATGTTTTGGCTCTAACGTTTTCGTTTCAAATCCAAATTGAGTGATTCCAATTGGATTGGAAAGTAGACATCAAGGGCTATTTAGGATAGAAACAGGTTTTAAAAATATGGTCATTTAGGCCTCCAAAAACTGACTGTCCCAACTTTGTTCCTGAGCTGCCCGCTAGACACCCTGTCAATGTTTTGGTTCTAACTTTTTCGTTTCAAATCCAAATTGAGTGATTCAAATTGGGTTAGAAAGTAGACATCAAGGGCTACTTAGGGTAGAAATAGTTTTTAAAAATATTCATTTTCGGTCCCTCAAAACTTGACTGTCCCGACTGTTTTTCCAGAAAGTTCATCAAGCCCGCAAGCCAAAAAAATGAAATTCAAGCATTTTCTTTTAAATTGGTGATAAAAATGAAAATGAGTGTTTGTAGAACTTATTATTTCCATTATGTTTCATCTACAAACACAAATTATAAAAAAAATATCACCGATGTTGATTTGCATAGCATGTTGCAACAAAAACCCTAGTTTTACAAAAGAGCAAAATGCACTTATTTATGTCTTTATTTTATTTTCTACACTAACCTATTTTGATTTGAAAAATGAATATGACTACGTGTATGAATACTTCCAGTGAAGCCATTTTCGAAATACGGCTTCACGTATGCACATACCCAAATTTGAAAAATGCATGTTAATGGATATTAGGGTATGAGAAGCCAACTTCCCTTCAAAAAATGGTATCAAAAATTGTTGAAGCATGGAGTGATGTTGCAAATAAATGATGGAGTGAAACCAATCTTCAATGTATGCGTTACTTTGTTGATTTCTCATATCCATCAGATCATGAAGTCCTTGGTCTTTTAAAATAACTTGTTGATGCATCCTACAAGAAACCCTAGCTTCTACAATTTTTGCATTTGAAACATTCTGAATCTCATTGTAGGTTTTCTCTAATGACACATGTGAGATAGAATGGGTGGGAAGGGTGGGTAAATTTTCCAGCTCAACATTGTAAGCATGTTGTACTGGTTTATTATGGTGGGGGTGTGAAATTAGTTGAGCAGGAGCATTTTGATGATGTGGCTGATTGGGTTGTGTGAATGGGCAAGCAAGGTGTTGTGTAAGAGCTGGTGGAGAATATGGAGAATGTGCTTGTGCTACAAGATGAGGGAGAGTAGTCATGCCATCATAAGATGAACCATGCTCAACTTGTAAACAAGATAGGTGGTTATATTGAAATTGACATGGCTGCCCTAACACATTAGCATTCCATAATGGATTATGCAAGTATGACAATGAAGAAAGAGTGTTTTGAACCATACCTATAGGCCTTGTTGCAGCTTTCTTACCTCTTTGATATGCTACTTCCATCCTAGGCAAGGAAGAGTGAATATCTATAAGATGCTCCTTTCGGTCATGAGAACAAAACATTTCATCACATTCTTCATTTTTATGAACCTGCAAAACATCCAATTTTTCATTTAGAGAGCTAATAAAATCAACTTTAAAATGTTCAAACAACACATTGATTTCAGCTCTTATGTCTCCTGTTCTTGTAGCAGATTTGGAAAACAAAGAAAAAACATCTCTAGGATTCTTACCAGCCTTGGAGATTCCTCTTGAATACCTTATGCACAACTCACAAACATCATCATATGATAACTGAAAAACATCACCTTTTCCTATCAGATTTAAAAGTTCTAAAAATTCATCTTTGATTCTTTTAAGAAGGCGTGTTTTTAAGATCTCTTTTTCCAAATGCTTATATTTTGATTTTTGAAGGTTATAATGAAATCGATCTACATAATCCTCCAAACTTTCATCTTCCCCTTGTATCATATCGAAAATATCTTCATTGGCTTTGCAATAGTCTTGGTACTTTTTCAAGAATATGTTCTTCATGTCCTCCCATGATTGGATGCAATTCCCACCTAGGCTCATGAACCATCGGAGAGCTGCTCCTTTTCGAGTAAGAGGAAACACTTTCAATCTTTGATCATTAGTACAATAATCATATCCTCTACAAAGTATTTCAAACTCAAACAAAAATGTATGTGGATCTTCATTTGCTAAACCATGAAAATTTGGTAAAGATGGGGGAATTATGTGCATTTGTATCACTCCTCCTAGATCTTTGATAGGAAATTCAAAAGTAGAAACGTGAGCCATTTCTTACCATAATAGAAGATGTTCTTCATGTGTTTCTTCGAGGCTCCTCCTTCAAATGTTCCTGTCAATTGGTTAGTGAAATGGGTGGTGCTTACATCACCACTTGCGTGAGATCATGTGATTCATTTTTAAAAAAATTCTATCTTTTTCCTAGTTATTAACACAAAAATTCAAACATTTATTTCCACTCTAGGTTCTTTAACAGTCCTGCTGGAAAGCGGACGGGGGAGCAGGGCTTTTACATGCTCCGTACGCAGGTTCTTACCTTCCATTTTTAAGATCCAACTCTTTCCTAGCAGGCAGTCATCAAATTCACACTACTCTTTAGAAATGGCTACACTCTCCCCGGCAACGGCGCCAAAATGTGGAGCGATAAAAAGGTGCCTTGTGAACTCCTAATTACCTTCACATTAATTATCAACCCAGGGACGACTTTTTATTTCAAGAGTGTACTCTGTCTGAGGCGGCTATTTACTTAAGAGCAATGTTTCGCAGTATAGTGCTTAAAACCCAAAAATAGATGAACGCTTGAAAAAGAAATCTAATTGGAACAGCAAGAAACTAAATCATTCATTCAAACAACCATCAATCGAGGATATGGTAGCAATGACTCAGTCCTCTAGAAATTGATGAAGGAAAAGGAATTAGAGTATGGATCATGGATCTGGGAGCATAATAGCGTCTGCTGTGTCTCACGACAGCCTTGATCCTCCTCTCACACCAAAGCAATAAATGCAAGGAAATGGAATGGCAGCAAGTAGAAATGAAATAACAAAAGGAAGTAGACAGCAGTAAATGAAACATCAATCAAAAGAACTAAATCTCGCGAGTTCGACACTCTCAATTCTTGACATCAACTTATATACAAAGAAAGAACAATTGTTTATACAAGTAGGCAACTTGATCAAATGAAACAGCAAATCATTATAAATAGGAAACGTCAATCATATATATATTATCTGAGATAATCACCAGTAGTCCATTACTCCAATCATCTGTAGCTGGAACATTCTACTTATGAATTCTGTAACTGAAGTAAACAGCTTAGAACAACACTATGCGATTAATCCTGAAAGTATGATGTAAACTTGTTACAGAGATTTACAACAGGAAAACTACGGATGAACAAGTATGGAACAACATGTAAATATATCAGATTATAAGAAACAAACCACACAAATCACCGTATGATACAACAGCGGCAAGTGTCCGTTGGAGCCGGGCCCGTAGCTTCCAATGGCACCGCCGTAACTTACTTCAGATGCAGTAACGAAGTGAACACCAATTCCTTTATATTGATTGCATTAACAAAAGTATACAAAAGCAGATCTCACCGAGACTCCATGGTCCAAGTTGTTCTGAAAACTTATAATTACAAAATACAATCGTTCTCCCCTGTCTCTGATCTTGGGTTTCATTTAAATAAAGAAGATCAGAGCATGGATAATTACAATCATGATTTCTCTTACAAATTTAGGTTGATTCTAATCCATTGATCAACAAGAACAAGGCGGATTTAGGTTTGCAGCTAAGATTTGGAGGGCGGCCGCAACAACAAATCTCAGAAAATCGTGCTCAAAGAACCCTGCGTTTCGCCCTGTACAAGCCGAATTTGGGCAATCTGTTCATTTTGAAGATAATTAGGCCCGTTATGGACAAAACCCATGTTCCGGATTTTCCAAATTCGTCTTCATTTGCTCAGAATCTTAACCGCAAAACTGTCACTCCTTAAACCAGCGAATTTCTGAGTTGGCTGATTTAAAAATCAAATCTTCAATCTGGAAGTTACTTTGGAGGCTAAAAATGGCGAATGATGTTACAGCCCACTTATTAGAACTATCATTGGTAAATTAATGCATAATAATTAATTTATTAAAAATAAAAGAGAATAAATAATATTCATCCATGAGAGCATAAATTATTTATAAAATGGATTTAAATGATAAATTATAATAAATGTCATGATGAAGAATGGTGGAAATGGGTGGAATAAACGTTCACAAGTGACAATAATCATGGCATATTAACGACCCTACATAAAGCATATGGGAATGCTCTCACTATGTGGTTTCACATTAGACAACGCTAATACAGATTGGGCCTCCACGTACTTTCGGGTGTATATGGGAGGAAAACACTAGGTTTCTATCCATCCTTAGGTAACCGAGTCAGTCGTCTTGTACACTGTGACACACCAAACACAACATTCGGGGAGATTGCTTGCCCGTACTTCTTGGTTCGCTGGGAGGTATTATGCAATTCATAGTTGCTTGGTAAACCTTTTTGCCTAGCTTACCCCTTTTTGTTTATTTCTTTCTTGTAATAAAATCTATCAAAAATCGTGGAGGAAAATCAACCCTTACCCATCGTTCATCGAGAGCAGCGAGTAAACTGCCTTTACCGCCTGAAGCTACACCTATCTGGTCAAAGCAGTCTCCTTCGACTACATCCAATACTTCACAAGCCTTTGATTCTTCATCTGAATTACCAAAAACACCTATACTAGTAAGTATTGTGACCCCAGTTACTCCTACGGTAACTGGTACATATGTTACTGAAGTGGAGTCTCCACAATTACATGAGAAAACTAGAACTGAATCTACTGAAACGGTAACCCAAGTTGTTCAACAACAAGTTGATTATCAATCTGAAGTTGTTCAACACAAAATTAATTCTGAACTTGAATTTGTTCAACCAGAAGTGGATCCTGACCCCATAAATGTTCAATCAGAAGTTACTTTTTAACTAGAAGTTGTTCACGAAGCCCAACCAGAACTTGTTCTTTTACCAGAACATTTAGATCTTGAGGTTGAACAATCAGAAGTTGTTACCATACCAGAAGAAGATAGACTAGTACATCCTCATACATCTATAATTATCGAGACTTCCTCTTTACCTAAGCAACAAATAACATAGATCTATTACGGACCAGACGGTGAAATTCTTCCACCTAGTTTGATTTCGATAGAAGATGAACCTAGGGTAGAATCACCCAGAACTCCATTCCATTTTGGAGTTGGACTTTTTTTGTATCCTCATACTCCTCATTTCACTACTCCTTTTGATCTTGATTACTTTTAAATACCCGTTGATTCGTTCGGAAACTTATTTGGACATTTGACTATGGCAGAGTCAACATCCCAGACCATACCATCTATTACGACTACGGCAGAATCTTCTGTCGCAACCTCTTCGATATTTACTACGACACTTGATTCACACTTGTATGATGCTATGTCCATCCCATCAAGTTACCAATATTTATCGGGGACCCACTCAGGTATTGCTTCTAGCCCTTGGTCTTCACCAAGGTCTTCTACTAGAATTTTATCTGGTTCTTCATTAACGAGCACTGAACAGTTGGACTCATCAAGTTCATATCAAGTTGGTTCATCTGGTTACCATCCTATGTATCCACTTTACACTGGACTACCCCCATACGAAGAACAATATGCACATTCTCCTTATCCTCCATTTTCTGGGGGGAAACCATATGTCGGTATGTCGTCATATTTAGGTCAGCCTGGAATGACTGTCTGTCAATGGTAGTCAACCATGCCTGTTCAACCTAGGCTTGTGTATCCATCACAACCTATGCAATCTGTCTCATCCATACTTACAAAACTTGTTGTTATAGTTGTACCGTAGTCACAAGCTCAGATTGTTGTATCTCAACCTATGCAAGCTGGCCCTTCAACCTTAGACCCCCAAGTTTCCGGTATACAGATCCAACCTTCTCAAGCAGTTTTACAACAACCACTTGTGTCTGGAATCCAACAACTTCAGGCTAGTTTACCTTTTACTGGGATGACTCGGACTTACACTAGTTTAGTGTATTCACAACCTGGTCAACCTTACATTGGTGGGTAACAACCATTAAATCAAGAATCGTTAGACCAACAACAATAATTGATTCAACAGCCTTGGCAGCCCCAAAATCAACAACAACAATTCTAGCAATACCACCTCAACATGCACTTGGACAAGAATCTTATGCTGGGTTTGGTTAGCAAAAAGTTTATCCAAGTCCTGGTCAACAAGCCTATGCTAGGATTGGACAACAACAAATGTGTCCTGGTGCTCAACAACAATATTATGCCGAATGTGCTCAACAAAATTACCCTTATCAATGTTACTAGAAGCAAATGTCTTATGCTGGTATGCGAAGGCCTATTGCCTAGGTAATCCCATCTTACCCTGGATATGCTCAACCTACCTTAATAAACAGTTTCCTTTCATTGTGACACTTGAACTACCAGATCTAAACCGGCTCACCAATGACCCAATTCATTATGAACCTTGGTGGCCGGTGATTCCTCATAAGTTACCTTCAGATATTTTGAAATTCAATGGAAACCCTGGAGAAGAACCGTCCAACCATGTCATGAATTTTCATTTATGGTGTTCATCAAACTCCTTGAATGATGATTCTGTTAGATTACGTCTTTTCCAGAGAACGCTTACTGGTCCGGCTACGAAGTGGTACATTGAGTTACCACAAGCTTCTTTTGATAACTTCACTGTCATAGCTACCACATTTTTAACCCACTTCCAGTTACCCATATGATATGAGATTGGAACATAACTATTAACCAAATTTAAACAGACTACTACTACTCATATCTCTGATCATATTCATGAGTAGCGTCATTGTCGTCGAATGGTTAAAACATATGTTCCTGATCAGCTTCGAGCTGAGTGGTTTATAAAATCCTTTTCACCATCTATCACTGAGGATGTGGTGAAAGGTGGAGTTTTCACTGAAGAGAAAGTAATTGCTCATGCTCAATATTTGGACTTGATTTATACACAGTCTAGCATGCTCTACGACAAGATCTCGAATGCACCCTAACCAACTTTCACTATTTCTCCTCCACCACTGAGTAAGGACTCTCATGTCGGCGATGGTTTGATTAGTTCTTCGAGCACACAAATGGCAGGTAGACCATTTGGTCAAACATTTTCCATTTCCAATCAAACTACAAATTCACCTGATAACGCTCTTACTTTCGAAATCAATGCTGTGTCACTTGACAAGGGAAAGAATGAAAAACAACCAGGAAGTAAGAAGAAGGGGAAAAACAAGAAGAAACAAAATAAATCCCCTTAAGAGAAATCATTTGATTCCTCTCTTTCGGCTAGGAAACTTCGTTACCCATGTTTGATCTGTAACTATGAGCATTTTATGCGAGATTGTCCTCACCGCTTCGAAGTCTCTGTAGGTTTTAACCCTGTACAGAAATTACCTGCATACGAATTCTTAAACAAAGAAAATAAACAATGCGAGAGCATAACCCATAAAACACATATGCACAGAGATTTTTCCCTGGATCCCAAAACCGGGACTACCAGCTTGATTTTTCATTATGTTCCTTTCAATGTTACAATACATATTTATACATGCCGAAGCATCCAATACCATGGACCGAAATCCATCGCGTCCAATACCATGGACCGAAAACCATCGCGTCCAAAAAACATGTGTGAAAATCATGCACAAAACCATAGGTGGGTCCGCCCAACCTAACATATGGTCCAAAACCAAAATTTTCCGAGGCGCTGCCCCAGACCCCATAAAGTGGGGTTACGGGTGCCCTTCAAACCCCCTATTAACTACGTGGAAAGAATATAACACAACCCAACAATCTCAAAGCTTCTGAAGACTTATAATACATCTGCGGTATTGACTGATCCTTTTCCAAAGCTAGAGACAAATATGGTTGCTACAGACCACGCTTCCACTTCCCAAGTGCTTATGCTATCCGCCTCTAAGCCTAAAATTGAAGTTTTTGGTGTGAACACGAAGTAAATTTTATGGAAATCAACCTTCGTCGTCAAATAACCAGGCTAATCAACCTAACTCTTTGACTTCGACTTTGACTGATCCTATTCCAACACCTATTGCACCAGAGTTAACAATAAAACCTTCTAAGGGAGTTGTACATAAATCTACATTTAACCCTCGAGCTCGAGCTGCACAAAAATATAACATAGTAGAAGATTTGACTCAGTCACCTTCTACTATGTCAACGCTCAAGGTGCTTCAGACCTATCTCTCCCAAAAGCAGGCTTTGTTGTCAGCAATTGGCAGAATTGATCCAACTGATTCCAATCTTGTGGTTTTCAACCATGCGGGTTATACACCACCTTTACCAGTGCAATTAGCATTCCCAATTCAAGTAAATGCCTTGAATAAACTTTTTCATCGAACCATTATTGACAAGGGGGAATCTACTTGTATTATGTCTATGAATTGCTGGAAACACTTGGCTCACTCCCTTTGTCACATTCACCAACAAAATTAAAAGCTTTTGACGGATGCACATATACACCTTGTGGAATATTGAGTAATTTGTAGATCGAACTAGGAGGCAAAACAATAACTGTTGAAGTTGAGGTCGTTGACGGACCCTTTGACTACAACACTTTACTATGAAGATGGTGGGTTTATGCTATGGCTATTGTGGTTTCAACGTACTTTTGTACTATTGAATTCCCTCATAAAGGTGGAATCATAGTTATCGACCAACTCGCCTTCTTCACCTCTAGTTCACAGGCTACTGGAAGCATTCTGTTGGTACACGGACCCCCGCTATCTCTTCAAAACATTGGTGTAGGTCTCTTTAAATATCCTTCCCTAATGGGTACTTTTTCACTACCACCATGAAATTTGGCAGAAGTGGAAAAAGTTGAGACTTGCAACATGATATCTTCCACTTCATCTAACTTAACGAACATTACCAATGGTTTGTAAGTTGATAGTAATAATGAAATCATGCCACTAAGAAATCAATATTTCTAGCTTGTGTGGCAAATCCAAATCCTTTTTCGTCGATTGTATGGGTAGATCGTTCATTATAATATGGTACTTCCTACGATCCTTTTTCACGTATATTTTCTACCGATGAAGGAATCATCCAATCAATGATGATAGAAAGAGAACGATGGGAAGATTATCATCATCATTCCCATCTTCCAGATCACACAGAATATTATTCAAATGAACTTAATCACTCTTCAGTTGTTGATTTTATTTCTAATCATGTTCTCAAAGATACAATAGATTCTAAGTGAAACCTTTCAAATATCGAAGAAACTATTTCTATCAATATTTCGACCAAACCTAACATTGTAGAAAACAGTCATGTTGGCAAATATTGTTCTCCATCAAAACTTGATATTTATTGTGCTCTCTTTTGTGAATTTCGAGATATATTTTCATGGTCATACGAGGAGATGCCAGGAATTGAATCTAGTATAGTTGAACATGAAATCAAAATGTATCCTAATGTCAAACCAGTGCGACAGCGCC
Organism: Pinus tabuliformis; assembly: GCA_031772625.1. Classification (NCBI taxonomy): domain Eukaryota; kingdom Viridiplantae; phylum Streptophyta; class Pinopsida; order Pinales; family Pinaceae; genus Pinus; species Pinus tabuliformis. The sequence goes on from CM062816.1 coordinate 425,194,456, forward strand.
TCCGTCCTGTTCATCCAAAGAAGGTTGTTGCTATTAAAATAGAAGTTGAAACACTTTTGCATGCTGGTTTCATTTACCGTGTTCCTCTTACTGATTGGGTTTCCAATATTGTCCATGTCATGAAGAAACAAGGGACAATACGAGTGTGCATCGATTATAGGGATGTTAATCAGGCTTGTCCAAAATACAATTATCCTACTCCCTTTGTCGACCAGATTATTGATGAATGTGTCGAATGCGAAATATTCTCATTTATGGATGGTTTTTCTGGCTATAATTAGATCAATATCCGCCTGGAGGACCAATCTAAAATTGCTTTTATTTGTCCATGGGACACATCTTCTTATAGGAAACTCCCGTTTGGTTTGAAGAACACAGGGGAAACATTTCAGAGGATGATGAATTATGCCTTCCATGACATCAAACATATTGTTCAACCATACCTTGATGATTTACCTGCTCATTCACAAAAGAGGTCTGATCACCCACAGCATTTGAGAGCTATATTTTTACGATGCTGACACTACAAAATATGAATCAATTCATGCAAATGTGTGTTTTTTGTTGGTTCTGGTCATTTTCTTGGATCCGTAGTGTCTAAGGAGGGAATTTGACTTGATCCACTTAAGATTCAAGCAATCCTTGATTTTCCTCCACCTTCCAATCTACTACAGTTACAGAGACCCAAGGGAAGGCTAACTTTCTAAGGAGGTGCATTCCCAATTATGTTAAAATGGCTAATTGATTTACTCGTTTATTGAAAAAATGGATACCCTTCCATTGTGACTAGGTTGTGCAAGCTTCCTTTTATGCTCTTAAAGATACCTTGATTAGAGCCTCCTTAATGTATTCCCCGAATTATCAAAACGACTACTTCCTGTATCTCGCCACTGCAGATACAACTATTAGAATGGTTTTAGTTCAAGAAGAAGATGGGATTGAACATCTGATATATTATTTGAGCCGCAATCTCAATGATACATAAGTTAAGTACTCTTACATTGAAAAGTTAGCTTTTTTTGTTGTTCAAGCTGTACAAATATTTCGCCACTACATCCTGCTCCGAAAGACCACTGTCATTTCATATTGCAACCCTATGACATATATTTTGTCACGTCAATTGTTGGGGGGGCAAATACTCAAAATGGATCGTCATTTTTCAGGAGTTTGATTTTGAATTCATCAAATCCAAATAAAATAAATCTCTAGTCTTTGTCGAGCTTCTTTGCGATCTTCCCTCGAATACAATTGATTTAACATCAGAACTGTCAATTCTGGATGAGTCTCTGTTCCTCATTTCGTCATCTGATGCGTGGTATGGAGATATACTGATTTATCTCTAGACCCAAACTTTCCAACCTGATACCTCTCGCTCGCAACAATGACGTATCCGATACCAAGCCAAAGATTATTGATCGTTGGTGACACTCTTTACCATCGTGGTATCGATACGATTTTACAAAGGTTCCTCACTCATGAGGAAGCCAAGAAAGTTTTGAATGATTTCCATTCAGGTGCTTGTGGTGGACACTTATCTGGTTATGCTACTATACAGAGAATTCTTCGTGCTGGTTACTTTTGGCCTTCCATATTCAAATATTGCATAGTCGCTGTCAGAAGCTGTCACACATGCCAGATCTATGACCATAAAGCTAGATTACCACCTGCGCCGTTGCATCCTGTCGTCGTTGTTGGACCATTCACCAAAAGGGGCATTGACATCATGACATGTAACCCCACCTCGGTCGGGGGGCATGGGTACATTATAGTCATCGTTGACTATTTCAAAAAATGGGTCGAGGCGATGCCAACATTAAAAAACAGTGGTGAGACGACTGCTCTTTTCTTTTTCAACCATGTGGTTGCTCAGTTTGGTGTACCACAGGCTATAGTTATAGATCATGGGTTGCATTTTCGCAATCACGCGATGGCTGAGTTAACTGCCAAGTTAGGACTTTCACATGATAGTTCTACTCCTTATTATCCGTAAGTGAATGGACAAGTTGAGGCCATCAATAAAGTCTTGAAGCAAATGCTTCAAAGAATGATAGTGGTTCATAAACGAAACTGATATTTAATATTGTACTCTGCCTTGAAGGCATATTGAACCTTGGTGAGAAATGCAACTGGATTCACACCCTTTCAGTTGGTGTATGGTTTGGAGGCAATATTGTCGACACAATGCGAAATTTCATCTCTCAAACTCGCGATTGACCTGTTACCCGACACTTCTGAAGAAGAATTGCATTTCTTGGAACTTATCCATCTCGATGAAACCTATCGTGAAGCCTCATTGGCTAATGAAGCGCATAAGAAAAGAAGCAAGGCGCAATATGACAAAAATGTCAAGCCTCGCATTTTCTTAGAAGGAGACATGGTCTTGTTTTACGATCAGGAAGCTGAAAAACTAGGAGCAGGAAAATTTGAACCACTTTAGATGGGTCCTTATATTGTCAAGCGTGTTTTGGAAAAAGGTGCCTACAAGTTGGTGGATTATGATGGAATTCCATTTTCGTAGCCCTGAAATGGGTTGTACCTCAAACATTACTATGCTTAATTGAGTGTAGTAAAAATAATTGTATATATGATTTAATTGCATGCGTGTGTGTCACTGTGTCTTTTAGAGTTTTTATGTGGCTAAGTAATCTGCTTTTCATTTGTTGCAGATGTAAAAACCTTCGAAACCATTTGTTGGTTGCGCCAATGGTGCTAGTCATAGTACGCATAACCTATCTTCTGCAGCATGGGCCATTTTCGCTCCAATTGGCAAGTTAGTGAGTTTTCAAGGGATTTGTATTGGTCGATCGATGAACAATATCGCTGAGTATAGCGCGTTGATCGAACTTCTCTCTGATGCAATTTCACTTGGCATTTTCCAAATCATCGTTAGTTGGACTCACAACTCATCGTACTACAACGAACAAACATCTATACCGTCCGAAACCCAACAATTCTTCGTATGTTCCTTAGAGTTCGTATTTTGGAAAGACATTTTGAGTACATTAAATATCAACATATTTCTAGAACCCTTAACACATTAACCGACTCATTAGAAAACTATGTGTTAAATAGACATTTGTGACACATGTAAAAGTAAATTTTCAATTCACATCATTAGTTGAATAGGATTGCACATAACCATATATATAAAAACTCTAAAAGTAAAAATAGATAGATGTTTTAAAAGTTTTTACAAAATTTTTGTCCAAGACATGTTTGTTCATCTGACCTAAAAACTCAAAATGCATGCAAAAAACATCCTAAGTAGACCTAGTGATGCTCATGATAACAGGTCACATCCTAAGCTATCATGCGCAAGAGCCGCATCCAATGGCCTGGAACACCAATATTATGGCACTGCAGCCTCATAGGTAACTCCTTGATCCAGACGTCCTGAATACCAAGGGTCAATCCTTCTACATGATCCTACAACTCTGCTAGTGTCTTGGCCAAATCCAAATCCTAGAGAACTGCTCTCCCAACATTTCTCTACACTGGCCCACCTGCCTCCTGTCCGTGCTTCATAGGTCAAACAGTACCCACATCTGCATGCATAAGAACGATTTTAGTTTAGTCTTGGAACATCAAAACAAAAAAACATGTAGAAACTTGAAAATCAAAAAACATTTTGGTAAAAAACAATTTACCTATATCACCCCATTGAGCGCCCACTGGTAGACTCAATATGGATCTCCACGAAATTCCATCCTTAAGTATGGATGCTCCTCGATGAAAATGTGTTGTCGATCAAGCCAACTGAAGAATGTAGTGGAAAATGTAATCAATGACTGACCAGCATGTCTAGCCATCAATTCGACCCACCGCTACATCTATGGATCTCTAGGACCAGCTATACCCAGTCTTACATACTGGGGTTGCATCAATGAGATTATTTCTAGGGTAAAAGAAATCAAGAGTGATCCATAGCTAAATTTCTTGGTCTTATAGCTATTTACCTTTGTCAGTTTCTCTTTCAGTCAAGAAAGTACTGCCTGACACCAATTGAATAAAGTTGGCTCAAGACACTCAAGAGCATATTGTACATATGATATGTTCGCCAGATGAAGTGTCACACTACCTGCCAACTTTGTGATGGTGAAAAGGATTGTTCTCAAAGGAAAATCATAGGTATCTTTTATGATTATCTTTCTGCCCTTGCCAAGCTGTGTACCTAGCTGACAGAATTGTCAAACATAGTCCCTCGCTATCTCCCCTCCACGGGAAGAACCTGAAAGAGATATGGGGCACTACGTCTTGAAAACCCCATAAGAAAGTAAACATAATCGATCACAATAGGGACAACTTTGTCTCTTATGTGAAAAGCCTAATCTATCGGATCCCATGCATGAACTAGGAACTGCAATAGTTCTGATTGTTGCCTCATTCCATACAACCTGAATTATTTGAGAAACCCATAGTTTCTAAGGGCCTCAATTGTACCTGGATCATTTAGGGCAACCATGTCTTCTTCTTCATGCTCTCTTTCTCACCAAGTAATAGACATTTTGGTCTGATGAAAGCTTGAAATCAAACCATAAGCCTAGTTAGGATCCTTTTTCATGCAAAAAACTGAAGAAATTTTGGGTCATTTTGGTGAAACAAGTTTGTGAAAATCACCCAAAATAGCCCAGGAAAGGAGACATTGCGCTGCAGTAAATAATTCCTTCTATCTGGGTGCCCCTCAGTGTAGTTTTCGACATGCAAGCTTGCGTTGATCCCAGGGTGAAAAATTCAAACCCCAAGGGCCCTTAAAAACCTAAAAACTTACATGAAACAGTAAAAGAATGACATGAAAAGAAAGAGGAGGGGTAGATCTCCTACTTGGTCTAAACAGCACGAGAAATGATCTTCAGAATCTCTCGCAATCAATTGATGAAGATCGAGGTAAAAAATAAGGTAAGAGCACAAACTGAATGGTAAATATCAAATGGTGAAAGTAACATGGTAAATTTTTGTTTTTATGTTTATTTCATGAACATTAAATGAGTAAACTTTAGTATTTACTTATTTTTACCAATGAATAAGTATTTTTAATCCGTTTGGTGTTGCTTTGAACAAATTTACAGCTGACTTACAGAATTTGACGTGCACGATCGTGAATTGTACTTTGACCACAAAGCATACTTTTATCTCTTTTTCGAGCTCTCTTAAACATTGAAAAAGGAACCCCCTTAGAGTCCTCTTTAAGATCTTTTCAAACTCACGAAATATGAAAAGATTGTCGAGTGCTTGTCCTTTTTCATCTCATTAACGGATTGGAAACGACATCTACTCAGTATAAGTTTAACACTTTTTTAGGTTGAGATAGATTATTTACGAAAAAGGAATACATTGACCGAACATGGTCAATAGGTTCTCTCTTGTATTGTTTTATACTTTTTCGGACTTGAGAGACAAATGTACAAAAAAAGAACTTGTGGAGTTTTCTTTTTTCCCTTTCAAACTATCTAAATATGAAAAGGACCAAGTTATCATCGTCGTTAGACTCGTTAAAACATCAAATAGCGACAAACTTGTCCATCATGACAAGATCGAATTTCATCTTCGCTAAACTCGTTAAAACATCACATAGAGATGGATTCACCCGAAGGTTGAAATTATACAACAAGCATATGTTATCCTCCTCAAGATTGATAAAAAATAAAGAGGTATTGGTTAGCAATGACTGGGGAAAATAGGAAAAGGGGTAAGCCACTTTATGGTAGTAGGTCACTCTTGAACATGACACTTTCACTTCATCATTGTGACTATTTTGGGTTGGGTTATCTACTTGATGGTCATCATACCTTGGTCTATCATACCATCCATTAATTTTGTTTTGGATCAATGCTGCCAATCCATTTAGTGTGACCGACATGTTCAAGAGAAGTCACTCAGTTTAAAATTCATCCTTTTCAATACTCATAAACCTTCATTTTCATGACTGCCATTCCTGAACCTTCTGTCGTCAATCAAATTTTGTCTCCAAAATCATTACAATCGTTTCGTTTCATTGATGTGGGATACATCAAGGCCCTCTTGCAAGGAGTTGCTTCTTGTCAACATTAGCCATTATCCACAAAGTTGACTTAGAAACACCCTTCCAGTACCTTAAAGCTTGCATACATCAATGGCAGGTTTCTTTCTTCCGGTGATAGGTTGAAATCATTGGCCTTCAACCGAAAGACTTTGTATGCTGTTCAACATCAAAATATCCATTCACACAATGCAAAATGTACTGCAATACCTTGAGGATCATTATCATTATCAGTGATTTCTCTCGCATCCGTTAACGACTTACATTATTGGCTGGTAATCAAATGGTGTATTCCCATGTTCGACTTCAAATCATATATTCGCATTGTTAGACTCATACTTGAGAAAACGATTGAACGAGATAGAAGACCCCGGATCTAGTTTCATCCATCCAGGCTGCGATTTCAGGAAATGTACCAAATCATCTATACAATGGCTTTACATTGATGGTCATCCTATCATGGGACTATATATGTAGATGACTGTCTATGTACTTGTAATGAAAGTTTATATGTTGAGCATGGGTATGCCTTCCCTTAGCGATTCATGAGAAAAAATCAAAATATCATGATATTATGTATTTTAATCAATGCAGGTCATCAACCACTTCGGAACCTCCTCATCACATCATAAAGCATATCACTCGACATCATCATTTTTTACTTCATGCTTTAGGGGGAAACTATTATAGATCCATTTGGGTACATCACTCCCATCATCCAGATCAGTACTATTAGGGCTCATCAAACCCTAATTCAGTTTCTACCTGCCCTAGACAAGTTACCACTTTGAATGCCTCCTTCCCTGAAATTTTCTTGTCCTGAATCCCTCTAAAAAAGCCTCCTTGAGGGACCAGCGCAGCCTTGGATAGGGGTAAGTACGCTTCAGTGTAGGTAGGCCCATGTCAGGGTGCTCTACAGAGCACCTAGGCACACTTTGACCTGCGCTGGGCGAGATTGAGCAAAATTCACATAGGGTTCTGGGAATATTCTTATCTTCTCGAGCCATCTAGAAGATTCCCACACTTATCATTTCCTATGAGCTCGAAATTGGATAAGGAATGAGTTAAGTAACCTCCTATCCTCTCATCCCTTCCTCCATGGAAATGAACTCTAAATTTGGAAGGCCATTCAATACCTTCATTTATGACCAAACCTCCTTCATTTGCTTATAAATTGAGCACTCATCTAAATGATCAGGGGCTAGACTTCTAGAATGTGCAAGGAGATATTGTTGGTGTGACGATTGAGATTATAAGCAAGTGTTGTTATGCTGCCAGAGTGTTGTGCTATTGATGTGATGTTGGTTGGAACCCAAGCTGGAAGAGTGAAAATGGATCAGACTTCATGGTTGTAACTCTTCCTTCTACTTAATAAAGTTGTTTACACCTTTTTCCATATGCTTATCTTGATATATGATATTTCTATGTGTGAATGTATCTGATTCCATTTACTTATAGTCGATAGATCTCTTTCTTTGATTGGTTCTCTATCTTCTGTTTATGCTTGCAGGTACTTTTTGAGCGAGTTAAGTTCGAGAAGGAGTGACGGAAGCCATACAATGGAGACGAAAGGAAAGCGAAAGAACAAGTAGGTCCTTTGGTTCCCTTTGTCTTATTTATCATCTATAGAAAAAGGATAAGAGCTTTAAATCTATTGTTCTAGGCATAGCTACCTACTTAGGGAATTAGTATTTATTCGTAGATGCAAAATTCCTCATAACAACATTGGATGCATATTTGACTGTGTAGTGGATTCTAAACTTTCTGGGAAGGAGGCGAATCCTGGTATTACTTTGAGGGTGGAGGTATGAGCCTCTGGATTCCCTTGTTGTGGATGCAGACATCGTATCCTTTTATTTGTTGGTTGATAAAATGTGCATATGTGTATATGTGAGTATTATTGTAAATATTGTATTTGGTGGGTGAAGCAAATGTGTATGTGTGTATATCTTTATATGTGGTTATTATTGTAAATATTGTAATTAGTTGTGTTATAAAGCTCTAGTAAACGATATGTTTGTCATATTTTAGTAGATGGTCATTGTAAATTCTACAATGAACTATATTATAAATCTCCATGGGTAGTATGCTTTGTTTTCAACAATATTGTTGGTTATAGGTGTCATTGAACACCAAGGACAGTGTTCCTCCAAGGGGGAGGGTTCTGTAATAGCCCTGGTTAAAACTCCATGTAAAATATATATAAGACCATGGTCATAGGACACATATTACAAGCTGAATGGTGAGAAAAACATCCTAGTGGGTGTTTATTCGATTTATTATGGCTAAAGGAAATTGGTAATGGAAATGGAAAAGGATTTGTAAAGGCATGAGGCATTAATTAGCATTTTATTTATGAAAATAATGGAAATTTGGAGAAAAGGAAGGTGAAAGGTCACAAGTTGCATGTGAGGAGGAAATTGAAGGAAATAATGGAAATTGAAGAAATAGAGGCCTTGTTGATAAAAGGGCTTCTGAGGATCAGTGGACATGCTTGGCTAGTGTAAGCTTATGTCAGTTTATTTTTTGAGCTCTCTCTCTATTCTGTCTCTCTCATACTCTTGGACACAAAGTTTTCTTAGAGAACTCTTGGAGAGTATGGCATATTTGGAGTTTTGGAGCAAGAAGGCAAAGGAAGAGTAGTAAATCATAAGAGGACATCGGGATCAACAAATACAACGGGTTTTTCTTACATGTACTAAGCTGCATATATGTTTTCCTCACTAGTTTTGGCATGTGTGGCATATGCATGTGGTTTGTTGGTTATTATCTGTCATTGGCATGGAGGATGGTCGGGGTTGGCAACAGATTGCCTAGCCTCGCCATTTCTTGGATAGCCATGGTGATTGAAGATTTGTTTTCCTTGTTTTGTTTTGGTTGGTTCTCATGTTTCCTTAGCTTAGGTTGAGTTATTAGTCTAGGAAGCCCTGGTTGGACAAACACTCTATAAGACCTGTAATAACTTGGGTTGAGTTACTAGTCTTGGAAGCCTTGGTTGGACAAACGTTCTGGAAGCCCTTGGTGGGTTGAGTTACTAGTCCTGGAAGCCCTTGTTGGAAAAACGCTCTTGAAGCCCAGTAAAAGTTGTGGCTTTAGTTACTAGTCCTAGAAGCCTTGGTTGGAAAAACACTCTAGAAGCCCTAGAAGGCTTAGATAGAGACCAATCTGATGAAGGTTTCGTGATGTCTAACCGTGAGGTGGAATCACTATTTGATGGGTTGAGGTGGATAGCCTTTGGAATCCCTGGATGGTTTTGAATTGATGTGTTCTATGAGTTCCCACATGCGTGCTTGGGATATGGCACGGGGGTGAATGATTAAAGAGAGATTTGGCTCAACCATTCTACGGTCAGGTGGAACGTGGAAGTCTCATCCCAGTTTTGGATTTTGCATCATCAATATGAGGTTATTTATCCTTTTATTTATATGAGTATTATACTAGATTATATGTGGTTTATATGGTTTAAATTTCATTGATACTTCTGCTGCTATTATGCTGATTATATATGTGTTTTATTATAATAGCTATGTATTGCTCTCATCGCGTTTTTACTAATAAATGAATGAACAATGTATCTATGACCTAAAGGATGAAATCGAAGTTGATGTGTTGAGGCATCAATGTTTCTTAGTGATTCTCAGCTAACTATGAGACCCCTCTGCTCATATATGTTATTTACACTTGTAGATTACATATTTGTGATATGTTTGATGAAATGCCTTTCATGGCTAGTAGGGGTCCAGTCAAGGTCTTATTCAAGTAATTTCATTAGTATGTTTTTTTTCATGTTATCTTATTGTTCTGAAGGTGTCATGAAATTGTGGGTAGTGACCTGGGCTCTAGGCCTGAAAATGTGGCTTTATTCCCGGGGACGTTGGCACAAAAATAAGGAATAGATTCCTTGGATGTTGGCTTACAGGCCTCTGGGAGAGTCTAGAGGTCCCTAGAAGATGGCATTCCCATAGCATGAGAGTGCCCAAAGGTCAAGTGGTCCAAAAGCTCAGTGGGAACTAGGGGCTGGTTAGCAGAAAGGTTGGGATGGTTCTTAGGGGTCCTATTGCTGATGTTGAATATTTGTATGGTGTGTTTACATTGGTTCCACTTCCTTAACGTGACTTAGGATTTCAAATCATATCATTGTAACTTATCCTCGCATGTTTACCCCAGTTGGTCGGTTACTTTGATAGATGTGGGAGAAGGGTGTTATAGGATGAGACATATAGCAACCCTACCTGGTTACTTAATATATTTTTATAAGGGAGCTAAGTGCATTGCTAATCCTTCTAGGATTTCAAAATTTCAAAAATCTTTCAAGAGGGAGTACAAACAAATCCAAGCTGGAGATGTAGTAAATTCTTACTTATATAGGTTGGATTTTTAATCCAAAATCAAATATAGTCCCATTGAGTTAAATAAATATGGGCCATTCTCAAATACATATTACCAATCTTTTAAGTTAGTGAATAGAGTAGCAAAGAACCCCTTTGAGCCCAGTTTCAAATGTACATGTCCTTTTGGTTTCCATATAGTATTGGTCCATCAAATCAAGGCTATCTTAATGGGATAGATGCCAATATATTCCCTGCTATCACAAGATCCTACTTATACTAAATGTATACATTTATTTTTGTCGAGGTTATCTCATACTTGGGGGTTTTAACTTGCTTAATATGCATTTTCCTAGACCTCATGGGTGTGACTTCTCCTGATTTTTTTCACGTTGTCGTCCGTGTATGATTAGTAAATTTTCGTGAATATTCCCATTGATAGTTCATCACAAAAAATATATTAAAGTAAACCAAAATATATACTATGAAGGGTTAATTCCTTTGGATTTTGAATATGTTATTACTACTTTTGTTGTTTATGCATGTAATAGATAAACAAGGGAAATAAAGAACAATGAAATACAAATACATAACAATCATAATGAACACCAATATAATTGAATGGAAATAATGCAAATAAAAAGGAGAAGACACTCTGTATGGAGTTACCTAAGACATGTGTCTCATGGGCCACTATAGAACACAAACCCCCTTTGTCACTCCTAGTCACATTTCTTTTGTTCTATTGTGGAACAAAATAGAATCCAAAATGAATGGAAGAATTTTTCCTCCTAGTGGCCTAGTTATAACACAACCTGATAAGCAACTAGGGATTAATTTTGACGTAATTAGAGGTACAATTTTGACCCTTTTAGAGTTTTCATCATATTATTCTCGCGGTTATCCCATTTTCAATAAGTTATGAGGGCTAACGCAAAACCCTCTCGAATTATGGTGGCCAATCAAGATAAGCCAACTTTCAAGAGGAATAACATTTATATCCAAACTCCAATTGAAATTTTTCTTATGTCATTATAAAGGTATTCTGGGTGTAGAATAACATCAAAGAGGTTTGAAAATTACGCAGGAAATTTTTACCCCTAAAAAAAATGTCAGCAAACTCCTTAAACTAGCCCTAGAAGATTTCATACCCCAATTCTTCAAATTGGGTTACACTGATAAAAGTACTCCTATAAGTTGATTACTTCAATTATTTCATTTTGACATAATTAAAATGGATGAAAAATCATATATTTATCCAATCCAAATGATACCTCCCCATTTTCTAAGGGTTTTAGTCCCTAAAATATTTACTACATAAGTTCAAGAATTTTTCCCCCTACCTTCTCCATGGAGTACCATTTAGCATTTCCTAGAAGTTGTCCTTTCAACCCAAGCTTCCAAAGGTTATATTACCCATGTCTTGTAGTTTTGGACCTCTTGTGAAAAACTATATCCTTTTTCAACTCTACCTAAGCATCTAGAACTAAGTCCTCTATAGAAGGTAAGACCTACTCCTATTCTTAATATAGCATGGAAGGATCATAGAGTTTGACATTTTCCATATTAACACTAAGTAAATGACCATGTATGGGGGTATATTGAGTCTATAGGTGACATCTTCCACCTTTTCCAGTATATTAGAAGGACCATATTGAAAAACTTGATTTTATTACTAGGCCTTTGTGGTCTTTCCTTGTTCAATTATAACCATACTCTATCTCCCAATCTAAATGACCTCTCAATCTTATTTTGATCATGCATGGTCTTGGATTTTTCATGTGACTTCTTAAGAAAATCCTATACTTGTAAATGGTTCTACCTGATCCTCTCTAAAAAAAATGTGATCTTAACACATTCTTTGTGAGATCATCCCTCCTCCTTTTTGTTCATATACTACATTCAAAGGTGAAGTTGGAAAATATCCAAAACAAATTCAAAATGGTGACTTATGACTTGAAGTGTGGATTGCTTTGTTGTATAAGTGTTGTATATAAACTAGGTTTTCGTTACAGGTTTTTGGATGCTTATGATTTTAATCCCTCAAAATTTGTACCAAAATCCTGTCGAATACTTATGTTTGCCAATATGTGCGTGCATGGAATGTTGTAGACCTATTCAATTGTATTTCCATATTCTTTACAATGTAGTCCAAAATGCACTGAGAAATATAGAATCCGTGTTGAAGTGATGCTCCTTGGTATCCCAAAGTGCAACAAAATTCATTCCAAGAATAAGTGTATTTCTTGTTTCCCCCCAATGGTCTTTTTACAGGGCATGATAATGCACATCTAGATGAATCTATTAACTATCACAAACAAGTAGTCATGTTCCTTCCTAGTTGTTGGTAAAGCTCTCACAAATTCCATGGAAATGCTTTCATAAGGATAAGTGGGTACAAGTAAGGGATGGTGTAGAAACTTTTTCGTGTTTCTCAGCATCAGAGAAATTTTGAGGTCTAAAATGGGCCTCCTAAGTAATATTATAAAATAATAGTGGAAATAATAAAATTAAATTAAATTACATCATCAAGTTTTGGAGGGAAAAAAGAAAGAAAAAAAATTCAACTAGTATCTTCAACTTATCTCCCTATGTTTTTACTCAAATTTCGAGTGGGAGAACTCGTTGGATGTAGAATTTAATTTTTCATCCAGGGAGTCCCCATGTTACATACTTTTGGTGGACCCTACTACACAAAAAAATTGAAATACCTGAAAAATCATGATTGCAATCACATTTTTTCATGTATTTCACATTTTTCATGTAGTAGGGTCTATCGAAAGTATGAAACATGGGTACTCCTTGGATGAAAAATTGAATTTTGTGTACAATGAATTCTCCCACTCAAAATTTGAGTTAAATTGTAGGGAGATAAATTGAAAAATACAAGTTGAACAAGTAGTTTTTTTTGTCTTTTTACCATTCTACTCCAAAAATGGTGAATCATCCCCCATGGTTGACATCATAATATTGAATCCTATTGGTTCTTATAAAGTTGATTTTTGTTGTACATTTTTGTTTTGAGGCCCATTTTTTACCTCAAAATTTCTCTAATGCTTGCTAGTACAATAGTGTATATATCTTCTAATGTACCTAGCTACACCTTCTTGCATCATGCGCCAGTAGGCATACCTCTGCAAATTGGAAAATAATATCTTCCCAACACCAAAATTTCCTACAAGATTAGAGGTGTGAGCTTAGATAATTAGCTACAATCACTAAATTTTAAGAACACATAGCTTTTCCATTTGTAGAGTAACCTATTCTAGGGATGATAATCAATTGTGTTGTCACCATCATCCACTTGACTCTAGACCTGTCACTATTGATATTCATCACTAAATTCCTTATCCTATGTATATGCCTCTCTATATACATCATATGTGAAAGGCTACATGTGCATCAAAGTTTCCAATGATGTGATTTTGTATGCAGGTGGCCTTAAAATCATTTGATGTAACTTGTTTGTGTTTCTCTTCTTGTACTTGATCACTAAATGAGATTATTTTATAAAACCTATCCACTTGCAATGGATAGTATGTTATAACTCACATTTGGCTTGCAATTACTATAGTGATTAGTGATATACATGGATGGTGGTCTCTTTACCCATCAAATATTGTTTCCCCTTTTTGATGCTTGTACTATGTCATAGAGCTCCTCATTGCGAGTAACATAGTTGAGAACCACCCCATGAAGCACTTTAGAATGGTAGAATATAAGCCTTCATCCTACATCAAGACCACTCCCATAGCATACCTACTCACATCCATCTCCACTTCGAAGTATAATTACAAGTTTGGTAATGTAAGAATATGTGCTTGACTAATTTTCTTCTTCAACTCCTCAAAGGCATCTTGTTGACCCTTCTCCCACCATAAACTCTTTCCACTAGTTGTTATGACATGGATTAGTATAGCTACTACTGAAAATGAAACTATGAATTTACTTATGTATTGTGCTCCAAAAAAATTGTTGACTTCAAAGACATTTCTAAGAAGCGACCACTTCTTGATGGTCTCCATCTTGGTAGGATTTATCTTAAGCTCCCTTGCACCAATCACAAAGCCTAAATACACCAAATACTGCTATGAAAACTCACATTTCTTCATATTTTCCAATAGTTAGTGCTTGATCAAAGTCCCTAAAACCTACATCAAGTGTGTTATGTGCTCTTGTCAGTTATCACTATAAATAAATATATCATCCAAATAAATAATAAAAAATTAATCTAGATAAGCAAACAAAACAAAATTCACTAATCTCACAAATTTCGCTAGTGCACTACATAGACCAAATGGCATGACTAATTTCTCATACAAACCATGTCATTTGAAGGTGGCATTCCATGTTTATTTTTCCTTGACTTTCACCTAGCAATACCTTAATTTTAAGTCCGACTTGGTGAATGTTATAGATCTGATCTAAAAATATATGAAAATAGAAATATACCCAAGAAATAACAAGATCTGAATATAGAAATGCTTCACTTTATTAATCAAATCCTTAAGGTAGGGCAACACCATACATTCACTCCTTAAGGAAGGAGAACACTCCACAAGCCATATGCTTGTTCATATAATAATCCTTGACATCTCTTAATGGGGAGTCTCTAGCCTCTATATAGGCCTCATACATACAATACCATGGGTCATTACCATGGTTCCGTCAATACCATCCATCTAATACAATGGGCTTATTACATTATTGCTAACTACTTGTGGTCCCTTACATGATATGGGTTAACCACTTTATTTATTACTATGGCCCATCCCATTATTATATTATTCCCTTGGGTACCTCCCTTTGTACCCCGTACTAACCCCCCTAGGTATACTACAGTGAATTATTTCACTTGTTGTAACTGATACAATAGATCAACAATCGTGGGTAAGGGGTACATGTTCTTAACTATAATATTCTTTAACACATTGTAATCAATGCACATTTTCCAAGTGCCATCCTTCTTTGGCATAATTATGATGGGTGAACCACATGGTGAGGTACTTGGTATAATAACACCATGCTCTAGTAGATGTTACAATTGCTTATTTGCCTGATTTTCTTCTAGAATGAATTACATGTACAGCCCAATGCTTGGTAATGGAGAGTATGGAAACAATTGGATCTCATGCTTCAATTCCCTCTTGGGTGGTAGTCCTTTAGGCTCCTAGAATACTTGGCTATCTCCTATAGCAAATCTAGTTTCATCTAGCATTTTCAAGGCGTTTAATTGTCTCCCTTCTATATCTATATGTGTCCTTTAGTCATTATTTTATTATAATTAAGTTTACATATCTACCTATATTCATTTCCTTTGAGCTACTTTTTATTCTCTAAAATATTGCTCCCATCTCTTGAGATGTGATTTATAAGTTAGATTCTTTTGTGATGTTGATATGTTTATTCATAAATGCTTTATTCCTCTCATTAGAACTCCATTTTCTTCACACACACAAAAACTCACATGTTTCTCTATTTGTGATTTTATTTGGAGGGGAAATTTATTTCGAAATTGAAGAAGAAGCCAATGATCAATACAATATGCTTCAATATTGAAGTGTATTCATTTATATCAATAAGAAATAGATTTATAGGTTCACTAATAAAGAATGCATCCAATCGTTCTTCAACCTAGGTAATTCCTTTCTATGGTTAGCCAAGTAGTTACACTTATTTACTTATGAATCATTTAAAATAAGTGCCCCAATACCTTTTATCAATAGAAGAAATTAAAAATCACCTTTCCCTCTCTTCATAATAATGTATTTATGTATTATTTCTTGATATAAACCTTTAGTTTATTGTGATTGGTATCATTATTCAATCTTTCTAAGGATCCATTTTTCCTTGGGGTATATTTCTTCCACATAAAATTTAAATTTTAAAGCTTACAACAATTGCCTCTATCATGTGGCAAGAAATTTACCACTTGACATGTAGTTAGAGCTTCTAAGTCCCAATGATTCTCTTTGTTTTTCTTTCAATAACTTTGAATCTTATCTTACAAGGGAAACAATTTTTAGGTAAATGTGACCCGGTGAAAGAGTTAAAGTTGTTAGGTCAACAATGGGTTTTCTTGGCACCTACTATTGGTGACCTTTGATATTAATATTGTGATATTACATGTACTTAAATCATTTAAAAGTTTTGGATATTGTCCATTATAATGTTCCAGACTTGAGTCACATTATCATTTAGTCAAGACCAAGGTGTTGGTTAACTTGGATGCATTTAAGTAAAGGATAATGATAGATTTGGCTTTTCCTCAATTGGAGATTTATAGGGTAGAACATGTGTACATTGTTTATGTGTATGTTTCTTTGTCATTATTTTTCTTCTTGTGTCATTTTTTTTAACAAGTGGTATAAGAGAAATGTTTCCCTTAAGGGGATACCTTTGTGGCTAAGGAGTTTGGCTCATGCCTATGGTAGACCGTATTATAGTGGGGGATTTTCCAAATTAATTCCTGCATTGAAAGGAAATGGTGAGTAGTTCAAAAATAGATATCGATAAATTAAATAGGAAATTTTTTGAGTAGTGGAAGCTCAAAATGCAAGGGATTTTGGTGGGAAAATATTAGTAGATCATTGTGGATCAAAATAATGCACAAAGAAGGATGTCAATAAAAGACTGGACTGAGTTAGATCGAGAGGAAAGGAGAATAATGCAGTTGTGTCTTCCATTTTCAGTATTACTAAATGTTTTAGGTGAAGCTACAATGAAGGAATTGTGGAACAAGTTAAGGGCTTTGTATAAATCTAAGTCCCTAGTGAACAAATTCTTTCTATAGAAAAAAGTTGTATAACCTAAGGATGAAGGATGGAGACTTGGTGATAGAGCATATGAATTCTTTCAATATTATGGTAATTCAACTATTATTTTTTTTATATTAACATTTCATATGAAGATAAGTGTATTACTTTATTGTTTTGTTTACCTAACCCATGTGATATTTGAGTTTTTTTTAAACATTCGATAATCTGCACCCAATCTGGTGTGAATCTCGCTTGTGCAAGAGGAATTTATCGCTCCACGATGCCAAAAATTGTGGAAATCGTAGGATGCATTGTAGGTGGGTGCCAATTGTAGAGCAGTTAATAGGAAAAAATTTCTAAAGAATAACTCAGTCAATTTTCGACCCTTTTGAATGCATAAACATCCCAACTAGGGGTTGTTGACTATTCTCGAGCCACTGGAGACATTTTTTTTAGTATTTTGAGCATTGTAACGTGATGTAAACACATAATTTTGGGCATAATGACAGAGGCCCAACATTGGAAGCTAGACCAGGAGATGTAGCCCAAGAGGGGAAAACTCCTTCATCATTTGTTGTCTTTTGTATGCTATTATGGTACTGATTTCTTCTTTATTTTCTGCAAAACTGAGATAAAAATCATCGTTTATGTGTTTAGTAAATTGATCCTCTACCCAAAGCACATATAATTTTCACTTGCAAAATTGTTAAAAAATATTCAATTTTACACTTACGGATCATGCAATTACTTTAAGTTTCGAAGAAATAGTCTCATTATTTTGTTTATTGGCCTAAGCCCACTAATGTAACTAAGGTAAGAAGCTTTTTGGGAGCAACCCAATATTGGAGAAAAATTATTTCTAACTTTTCTTCAATTGCAGCTCCATTACATGCCTTCACAAGCATCAAACAAGTTTTTCAATGGGGAGGAAAGTAGAAAAAATATTTTGATGCATTGAAGGAGAGAATCATTATAGCTTCAGTTCTTGCACTTCCTAATTTAAGACAACCATTTGAGATACACACAGATGCAAGTGATTATTCCATGGGAGCGGTCTTAATGCAACATAATAAGCCCATATGTTTCCATTCTAAAACTTTTAATTGTGTGGTAGTTAACTATCCTGCTTATGACAAGGAAATGTATGCATTGGTGCAAAGTTTGAAAAAGTGGAAGAACTATTTGATGGGAAAGGAAACTATCATTCGCATTGATCATCAACCATTGCAATCAAAAACTAAGCTACAACAAGTGAGACACTTCATATGGATGGGTTTCTTTTGGTGATAAGGTATAATAAAGGTACCTATAACAAGGTTGTTGACATGCTTTCTAGACCAATTGTTAGTGCTTCAGTTATTCTTAAGCATAATTCTATCATGCATGAGAGCTATGTTGAATAATATCCTTTGGATGAAGAATTTGAAAATGTATATGCAACTTTCTTTCAAAAAAACCAAGTAAAGGAATTGTATTACCATGTTCATGATAAATTTTGTATCATCTTGGCAAGCTATGCATTCCACCGTGTGAAAGAGTCAACATCATAAGGGAAGCGTGTAGAGACCAATCCAGGGTTCTAGATTAGACTAAATTTAATGTCAACCAAGGTAGGTAAACTTAGAAGCACATGTCTAAATTTTATAGACCTAAAAGGATCTAATTTGTCTAAATAAGTGTCTATTGTGACAGGCTACAACCCTCTTTTACAAGAGATTGAAATATGTTTCCTTCCACAATTTAAACACTTATATCATCTAATTTAATTAACTGTTCTAAAAAACAGAGTGTTACTACTCTGAGTTCTCAATCCTCTTACAAGGATATAATTCACAAAAACTCTTTCAAAATAACACACTAAGCATACTAAAAATAAAATTCATGAAAATAGAGTTCATAGAAATATTTTGAAATTCAATGTTCAATTAAACCTTTTACAAGGACTTATTCAATAATTTCGCAATTGAATTTTCAAGCTACTACTATGAATCATAAAATAACAATCACAAGAAATTCTAATTAAATTGATAAACTCACAAGCAATGAAATGAAATAAAATGCTATTCAGATCTGAATACTAAATTCTATGAAACAGAAAAGAAAGTGTACCAATCCTCACGTAGGGGCCCTTCCACACTTTGATGGCACACTTTGAAAAACTTCAAGTGATAAGAACGTTAACTCATAAACACCATAATTGATGAAATTCTACTTTTGATTAAGTTCTGAGAATAGATTACATTAAAAATAGAGTTCTAGAATACGCTTACAGTCTTAAGTCTGCTCTTTTCAATGTCTTCACTAGCATTCCTTTTTTAATAATAATCAAAATCCTCCTATTTATTAAATTTACAACCAAAAAGACTATTTTCGTTCTTCCTAATCCTAACTGATTTCTAAAACAAATCAAAATCAGTTTAGGGTCCCTAATCTTAAGCAAAATATCAAGTACATTTGTTATAACTTCAGATTTTTCTGCTAAAGAGGTTGGGTTTGACCAGCATTGACCATGTATTCAGGAGCTCCAAATTCGATGCTAAATAGATTTTCCACCATGTATGTACATCCTAGATCACGTCCTTATCTTCTGTTTTGATTTTCTTGCCATGCCACATGTCACAACATAAACCAATTACAGGAAGTCATTACATCCCGTAATTTTGTTGAAAAATTCCAATTTTTAACATAAAAATCTATAAATTAAATTTAATGTAAACTAACAATTATAATGCTTCATTAATCAATTTCAATGGACTACGAGGAGTTTATGGAAGAAAATGGTAGATAAATGATGAATTTTTAGAAGAAAAGAATAGCAATAAAATAGTACCAACATCTCCCCCAAACTCAATGATTTAGCAATCCTGATGTGCTCCCTTTATATTCTGTTTTTGCTTGCGCCTCTGCTACTTGTAGCAATACATCTACATTCTTCTGAACTCGAGACTTATTTCATATTCTTATATTTTTCTTTGAGAACTTTTTTCTGAGTGTACCATTTTGTCGCCCATTTGCATATTTCATTTTGATCAGTCTTAAGTTCTTTGACTTTCTTCTTCAGTTTCTCATTTTTCTGTTGAATCTTCTTGCTCTGAGCTCTCAACATTTCATTTTCCTTCTTTATGACCTTCTCTAACATGTTTTCTTCCATCAATTCATCTTTTAGCTCTTCAATCGGTTTCTCTAACCTTCTTTGTTTCTTGTTTGTAGGTGTTGGCTCTTTCCTTTCTCCCTTGTTACTCTCAGTTTCCATTTCTTCTTCCTGTTCTGGCTATGAATTAGCACTGCTTTCAATTTCCATTGGTGCATTTACATTCGGCTTTGGTTGATCATCTTATGTCTGATTCCTTTTTATTCTCCTTGATCTTCTCTTATAAGTAGTGAAGATTTTATCTTTTTCAATTTTCTTGGCAGTTTCTTGCCTCATCCTTCTTGTCCTTACACTACTTCTAGGTTGAGGAACATTGCTTGACTTAAGCTTGGGGATTTCCTCATCAATATCAATCATAAACTCTGTGCTTTCTTGCTTTTCCTATTCATCTTCTCTAATTTTGATTTGATTGTCAATTAAAAATTCTTTCCATGTTTTTCCTCTCCTCTGCAACTCAAATTCAATTAGAATTTTGATCAAACCAAAATGATACAAACTCCTATCTTCATTACCTTTTTGTTTTTGAATGGTCTTCGACATTTTAGTCAGACTTTGTAAGAGAAAATAGGGCAGACTGATAGTGCATTGACCTTTTAAGTGCAACAGAATTTTTATGTGATATAGGTATACTATACTGTAACGTCCTTCACATGTAACAAATTTTTGAATAATGTATACCATCTCATCCCATGGGTGAATTAGCCAACTTCTAGGAACACCCTTTTTCCAATTGACAGAGGAAACCCTTGACCTAGACATAAACTGAGTCCATGATTTTTCTCTAAATTGCTTGGTTTTGAAATATTTTTCCCCTTCTGGACTGATTTCAAATGTTTGTGCTATTGTATCCTCTGAAATTCTAAAATAGAAATTTCTTATTAAATCTTTCTCTCCATTGAAGGAAAATGCAAATTGCTTCGTAACCTCTTCATTATTTCCATTAAATTTCTCTAGAAAAGACAACCAGTGTTTTTCCCTTAAAATCTTGGCACAGTCTTCATGATATTTTGAACTATCAACTTTTTCAGGCTCTGCTCTATTGGTCATTTTAAAAATCTTTGTTCTAACCCCTTTTTTATGCTCAAAAATTCAATCAGGGTTTTCAACTTGTTACCTCTTTTCCCTGCGTTCCACGGAGTTGACCTGGTTAACGTCCTCAATTCTCTGAGCTTACTTCTTCAATTGCCTGAGCTGACCTAGTTAACGCCCTCAAATTCTGGGCGAAAGTAAAAAAAAACTCTGGATAAGCATGTCTGCTATATTTTCTCCCTTTATAGCACCTACTACCTCGACCCTCTTTAAGAAACACAGAGTCTGAACATTAACTCCGTAACTAACTTTATGAACTCAGAGTTCTATAAAATAAAAACTCAACAGCTGACCTTCATTTTGCTTGATGTCATAAGATCCAATTGCTGTGATGATAACGCAGAGAACAGAGTCTTACTATCAGAGGCCATAAGTTTTTTTCAGTACTAATTTGCAGAAGCATAATCATGATAACACAATATGCAAATCGTGTGATGATAACAGATACATTTCATAAGCAGATTTGGGTCAGAAGATTGTTTTTGTAACTCCAGCAGTCGAAATGAATGAAATCATTTGAGGACAGATGGTTTAACAAATGTCTTTCCATTGAACGTACTTTTACATTGAGTATCCACTACTTGTTGGTACTTTATTGACAGAGGTCAGATTTAAAAATGATGAGTTTATGAAAAGGTTTGAAGAGCGGTTTATGAAAAGGTTTGAAGAGCGTA
Organism: Pinus tabuliformis; assembly: GCA_031772625.1. Classification (NCBI taxonomy): domain Eukaryota; kingdom Viridiplantae; phylum Streptophyta; class Pinopsida; order Pinales; family Pinaceae; genus Pinus; species Pinus tabuliformis. The sequence goes on from CM062816.1 coordinate 425,216,472, forward strand.
GTAGGAATTAGAAAATAAAAATAGGCTAAGGTGTGATAGGGAAATGGAAATGATCATATAGAAATAGGCAGAGTGATAATGAGGTGAGTATTTAGGGAATATTACAAAGGTTATGGGTATAAGGATTTTTGAAATTGATAACAAGCAATAATAATTATCATTTTTAACACTAAAATAATTTAGGAATTTCAAATGTTAAAAATAAAAATTTCAACAATACATTACACTTGTTGGTTGACAAAATGTTGATTTGGCTTGCATAGGTATGACTGATATGTTTGTACAGGTATGACTGATCTTCATTTTCTAAAACAGGTCCCTTTGAAATGAAATTGAATATAAAAAGTCCCTTTAAAATCTGAAGAACCATGTTTTTGAAGCTTCTTTTATCCTTGGTGTTGATGTAGCCTTGATTATAATTCTAATGATAAGCAACCTTTGAAAACTTTGTTGAAGTAGCCTGATGTATCTTTAATGCAATATTTAATAGGTCCCTCTAATATTGGTTATGTTGACATAGCCTTCTGAACATGTCCCTCTGATATTGGTAATGTTGACATAGTCTTCTGAACAGGTCCCACTGCATATCTCATTGCTTGAACAACTCCCTCTAATTAGAACAAAAATAACTCTTTTATTGAAATACTGAATTACTGAAACAAATTCCTTGAAGATTTAAAAATGAGGAGATGAGATAGGGAAAAACCGTTGTTTCTTATCCCCCACTAAGTCTTTGACTTGTCCTCAAGTCATTATTGAATTGATGAAAAGCAACAAACAAGTAGAACAAGGAATTCTTACCAGTCAAATGTTTGGTTTTCTAGTAAGGATTCGGGTTTAGAATGTGCCAGAGTCTGGTTTTCACATCTAAACGATTATTATTTTTAATTTTTTTTTTATGTATTTTTTTTTTAATAAAGAAATTGAATTAACTAAGGTAGAGATATCACAGCTGAAGGCTGCAATATCTCAACCTCCCTTTGTTGAGATACAGTTTGAATAAAATCTTCCTTGCTGATGGGCTTATGATAGAGTTTCAACCTATGTCCATTGACAATAAAGGGGTTGCCTTCTCCATCAATTGTAGTAAGCTTGATTGATCCATTTTCATATACTTGAACTATTTCATATGGGCCCATCTAATGTGTTGTAAATTTGGATTTATGATCTCTGAATTTAGAGTCAAAGAGTAAAGCCCAGTCTCCTTCTTTGAACTGTTTTTTTTTATGTGTGCATCATGCCACTGCTTCCTTTGTTTCTGCATTAGGATTGATCTCTCCTCTGCTTGCTGCCGCATTTCATCTAACTGGTTCAATTGCATAATTGTCTCTTTTTGTGCTTCATTGAGATCAATTCCTAAATCTGCAGCCATCTTATAAGTATGTATTTGAAATTCAATAGGAAGCATTACCTCTTTTCCATACACCAGCTGATATGGTGTAAATCCTATAGTGTTTTTCCACGTGATTTTGTAAGCCCAGAGTGCATCTTTGAGCTTCTCTTCCTAATTCTTTATGTTCACTGCTACTGTCTTAGTGATGATTCCTTCCAATATTTTATTTGTAGATTCCACCTGGCCTGTGGATGGTAAGGTGTACTTTTCCTGTGCTTGATTTTATATTTTTCTGTGATGTCTTGGACCAGCTTTGAAGTAAACTGAGTACCTTGATCTGTCACTATCTCCCTTGGTACTCCATACCTTACAAAAATTTCTTCAAAAAGGAAGTTTACCACTGTTTGTTCAGTTGCCCAGACTAGTGCTTTTGCTTCAACCCATTTTGTCACGTAATCAGTACATACTAGGATGTACATTTTGCCTTTTGAAGTTGGATTGATGGGTCCTACAAAATCTAGAGCCCATTTTTCAAATGGCTCTAAATGTACTTGATGCTGAAGTGGAATTTCATCTGTAGTTGTTGGTCTGCCCATTCTTTGACAGTTGTCACAACTTTTCACATACTTCTCAGAATCCTTAAAAATAGATGAACAATAGTATCCAAGATTGAGAATCTTGAATGCTGTCCTTTTTGTTGCAAAATGCCCACCACACGGTTCATCATGACAAGATTTTAAAATATCAATTATTTCATCATTTCTTACACATCGTCTAATAATCATATCATAACCGGTGTAAAATAAATCTCCATTAACCCATGAATATCTAGCACTTTGTTTGATCAGCCTCTTCTTTTCCTTTGGAGTAAAATATGGAGGTGTTTTTATTGTGGACAAATAATTAGCTAAGTCAGCATACCAAGGATTCACTATTGAAATTGCAAATAAATTTTCATCTGGAAAATAATCTTCAACCAGAACAACCTCACCTGAATTTTGCAGTCTAGAAAGAAAATCTACCTCCTGATTCTCCTTACCTGGTCTATCTAACACTGTAATATTAAATTCCTGTAATAATAACAGCCATCTGGTAACTCTGCCATTAGTGATTGGTTTATTCATTAAATACTTAATGGCGGAGTGGTTAGTATGTACAAAAACCTCATAACCAGTTATATAATGTCGGAACTTATTCACAGCATGTATGATTGCAAGCATTTCTTTTTCAGTGACTATGTAGTTTAATTCTGCAGGTGTTAGATTTTTACTAATGAAATAGATGGCATAATTGAAAGACTCTTCTTTTTGGCCTAATGAGGCACCTACTATAGTATCAGATGCATCTATAAAGACATGAAATGGTAGGGTCCAGTTAGGTCCTTTTAAGACTGGTGTGGTTGATAACTTTTCTTTGAGTGTTTCAAAAGCTTTCTGACAATTCTCATTCCAGTTGAAAGGTGTATCTTTTGCTAGAAGCTTAAACAAAGGTAAAGCTATTTTAATAAAATGTTCAATAAACCTTCTGTAATAGCTTTCATACCCAAGAAAACTTCTTACCTCTTTTTGAGTCTTCGAAATTGGAAAATTGACAATGATCTGGATTTTTGATGGATCAAAATTAATGCCTTGAGAAGAAATATAGTGACCTAATACTATCCCTTCATTTAACATCATAAAACACTTTTCATTGCTCAGGGCAGATTAGCTTCAATACATCTCTTCAAAACTTTTTCAAGATTTTCTAATGAATGTTCAAATGAATTACCATACACTGAAAAATCATCCATGTAAACTTCAGCACATTCATGAACTAAATCAGCAAAAATAGCTAATACAGCTCTCTGAAATGTAGCTGGAGCATTGCAAAGTCCAAATGGTAAAAAATTATAGGCATAAGTGCCCCAGGGACAAGTAAAAGTGGTTTTGTCTTGGTCCTCTAAGGCTATCTTGATCTGGTTATAGCCACTGAAACCATCAAGAAAAGAGAATGATGATTTCCCAGCTAATGTGTCTAGCACTTGGTCAATAAATGGTAGTGGGAAATAATCTTTGAGGGTTGCTTTGTTCAATTGTCTGTAATCAACACAAATCCTCCACTTGCCATTTTTCTTGGGCACTACTACCAATGGGGATACCCACTGACTATCAGAGATAGGATAAATAAAATTGACTTTCAATAGTTTTTGTAATTCATCTCTAACAATATCCTGAAGAATGGGATTCATTCTTCTCTGCGGTTGCCTCACTGGTTTGATATTACTATCCGTATAAATATGGTGAGTGCATGTTTCAGGGTGAATTCTGTGCATATCGGTGTAGTCCCAAGCAAATTCTTTCTGATATTTTCTCAATAATTGAATCAATTTTTCCTCCTGAGATGAGTCTAGGTGAGTGCTAATATTCAAATTTTTTCCTGGACTAATCTCTATGGTCTTGCGCTGTGTGTTTGTGATAGATTGAATGGGAAAAATGTTCTGAAATATTTTTTGCAAAGAATGAATGGTTCATGTTTCCTGAAAATTCTGTGCCAAAAATTCATCTGCAATATGGTATTGTTCATTTCTTAATTCTTCAGAAATATCAGGTTGAGAAAGGAACAATTCTACCAAATCATCATTATTATGTTATTGAAAATCATAGATTTGATTGATGCTAAAAACATATTGAACTTCTTCCTTATCATTGTATTTATCATCAAGCCATAAATTGTGTGCTACTGCTGGTGATTGTGCTGATGGGTAGAGAGTGAGTTGTTTTCTTTCAGTTCCTCGTGAAATAATCATATTACCTGATCTACATCCTACGAATGCATCAACAATTGCTAACCATGGTCTACCAAGGTTGATAGGGTGTCCTCCTAAATTAGATTTTGGTTGAAGAACTAAAAATTCCACTGGATACTCCCAAGAGTCCAGTGAAACAATTATGTCCTCCAAAATCCCTTCAGGAATCACTTTAGACCTATCAACTAGTTCTAGAACAATTGGTGTGTACTGCAAGTTTGTGAGCTGCATTGTTTTCATTGTTTCAAGAGTCATCACATTTATTGTTGCCCCAAGGTCAATCAAGGTGTTTGGAATATGTATGTTGTTAATGATTGTAGTGACTCTGGAATACCAGGATCAACATACTTTTCCATTGAAATGGCCTTTGTCATAAGGCTAGCTAAATGTCCAATAACATGAATAGTTTGTGGATCAACTCTTTTCCTGGTAGGCTTCTTGAGGCATAGTTCTTTGATTGCTTTAGTATATATCAGAATGTCTTTTATGGCTTGTAATAGTGGAATTTTTATACAGACATTCTTTAGCTCATCTAAAACATCAAATTGTGGTATAGACATGGGAATTTTGCTTGGACCAATCTTTCTGGAAAAGGTGGTGGATGCAACAGTTGCATTTGTTTATTTTTGATGTCATCATTTTGTTTCCCTTGAGTTGGAGTTTCATTTTCATTTTCTTCTTTTTTTTTTCAGCTATTGGAGGTTCTTTTTGAAGTACCTTACCAGACCTCAGCTCAATATTTTGTAAAGGTAATGTGGGATATGATGGTCCCTCATCTACATTGTAAGGTGGTCTATCTACTCTATTATTTGGATTTGGTACAGGTTGAGCAGGAATCTGAGTGGGTCTAGGAGGTTGGTTAGATGGAAGTTGTAATTGAGGTGGAGTTATTGGTGGAGGAGCAGGCAATCCTTGTTGAGTGTTTTGGGGTTGATGAACAACTTGCTGCTATGGATATTGTTGATATGTTTGAGGATATTGCAAATATGGCTGATGATACTGTTGATATGGCTGAGAATATTGTTGGTATGGTTGAGGATATGGTTGATATTGTTGAGAGTAATGCTTAAATGGTTTCCATTGTTGTTGTGGGTAATTTTGGTGTTGCCATGGCATGGGTACATTCCAAGAATTCTGAACATACATCTGATCTTGTGCAGGAAATTGCAAATTTTGGTTTGGAAACATACCTGGAGGTGGAGGTCTTGGTTGCCATGGTCTCTTAGCACCCATGAAATACACATTCTCCATATCTGTGTTAGCTTCCAAATTACAATTCTGAAAAATCTTGATTTTAGAGCAATGAAATATATCATGATTTTCAGTACAAAAGGTGCAAACTTGAATGTTTTCTAATGGGCAGTCTTTCAAAGCATGTTTCTTTCGGCATTTTGGACAAAAGACAGCCATTAATTGAGCTTCCTCTTCTTGTCTCTTCTTTGCTTTCAGAGTGTCAATTTGATTTCCTAAGGTACTTAATAGATCTGTTTTGAATTCTTCTAACAAGTTTCCTATTTCAGCCCTTGTGGCACTTGCTGAAGTAGATTTTGTGGCTTTGGATGACATAGCTCTTTTTCCATTTCTGGCTTTGCTCCTAGAATACTTTTCACATAAATCAGCAACTTCTTCAAAAGGTAAAGTGGAAATATCACCTTTGCCTAGCAAATTAAGATCATCTAAGTATTCCTCTCAAATGCCCTCCAAAAATATTGTTCGAATCAGATCAAGAGACAGGGTTCTATGTTTTGATTTTTGCAAATTGTAAACAAATCATTCCAAATACTCCTCTAAATTTTCATCCTCTTGTTGATTCATTCTAAAGATATCATATTTATAATCTTTTGATCTATAATAAGGTTGGTATCTCTTTAGGAATATTTTTCTCATGCCATCCCAATCAGTTATTGCATGTTCACCAAGTCGGACCCATGAACCATCTTAATGTTGATGCTTTTAATGTTGTTGTGAAGAGTCTAAGCCTATGGGCATCATCTATGTAACCATATGTTCGGCATACTATGTCAAATTCAAACAAGAATGAATCTAGATCTTCTGAAGCCATGCCATAAAAGTTTGGTAACACAAATGGAGGTATGTTTTTCATTTTTATTTCCTCATCATAATTTTCTCCTATTTCTTGAATAGGAAATTTAAAGGTTGACTCTTCCTCCTCTCTTCGATCTTGATTTTGTGGTCCTCTTGCTGATCCTCCTCCTTCCTCAGCCATTTTGATAGGTTCCTCTGTTGATTTAATTTCTTGTTCAGTGTCACTTGTTTCAAAGAGAAATTGTTCTAGTGATTTTTCTCCTTCTTGATATTTTTCAAAATCAGTAGGTTTAAGGAGAGACTGTTTTGTTATTTTACTACTTTCTCTTTTTATAGAGGATTCAGGGAGATGTTTATTCTTTGATTCGTATGCCAATAGAATTTGTCTCTCAATGAGTGTGAGTCTTTGCCCTGATTTTTGTTTATCCTCTAATTCTTGTATGGTGACTCTCCCAGCTGGTGTTGTGTGTTCAATTTTTCCTAAAGGGTCTGCTCCTAGTGGTGGATTAGTTTTTGGATGGGGGGTTTTTATGAATCTACCTTTATCATCTCTAGGTCTAGACATAAGTAAACATGACTTCTAAAATGATGAATTAAAATTAAATCTATGTCTTTGTTTGTCTTTGTTTATTTTTAGAAATCCTCTAGTTGCGCCTCCCCGGCAACGACGCCAAAATGTAGAGACCAATCTAGGGTTCTAGATTAGAATAAATTTAATGTCAACCAAGGTAGGTAAACTTAGAGGCACATGTCTAAATTTTATAGACCTAAAAGGATCTAATTTGTCTAAATAAGTGTCTATTGTGACAGGCTACAACACTCTTTTACAAGAGATTGAAATATGTTTCCTTTCACAATTTAAACACTTATATCATCTAATTTAATTAACTGTTCTAAAAAACAGAGTGTTACTAGTCTGAGTTCTCAATCCTCTTACAAGGATATAATTCACAAAAACTCTTTCAAAATAACACACTAAGCATACTAAAAATCAAATTCATGAAAACAAAGTTCATAGAAATATTTTGAAATTCAATGTTCAATTAAATGTTTTACAAGGACTTATTCAATAATTTTGCAATTGAATTTTCAAGCGACTACTATGAATCATAAAATAACAATCACAAGAACTTCTAATTAAATTGATAAACTCACAAGCAATGAAATGAAATAAAACGCTATTCAGATCTGAATACTAAATTCTATGAAACATAAAAGAAAGTGTACGGGGCCCTTCCACGCTTTGATGGCACACTTTGAAAAACTTCAAGTGATAAGAACGTTAACTCATAAACACCATACTTGATGAAATTCTGCCTTTGATTAAGTTCTGAGAATAAATTACATTAAAAACAGAGTTCTGGAATACACTTAAAGTCTTAAGTCTGCTCCTTTCAATGTCTTCACTAGCATTCCTTTTTTTAATAATAATCAAAATCCTCCTATTTATTAAAATTTACAACCAAAAAGACTATTTTCGTTCTTCCTAATCCTAACTGATTTCTAAAAAAAATCGAAATCAGTTTAGGGTCCCTAATCTTAAGCAAAAGATCAAGTACATTCATTATAACTCCAGATTTTTCTCCTGAATAGGCTAGGTTTGACCAGCATTGACCATGTATTCAGGAGCTCCAAAATCGACGCTAAATAGATTTTCCACCATGTATGTACATCCTAGATCACGTCCTTATCTTTTGTTTCGATTTTCCTGCCATGCCACATGTCACAACATAAACCAATTACAAGAAGTCACTACATCCCGTAATTTTGCTGAAAAATTCCAATTTTTAACATAAAAATCCATAAATTAAATTTAATGTAAAATAGCAATTATAATGCTTGATTAATCAATTTCAATGGACTATGAGGAGTTTATGGAAGAAAATGGTATATAAATGATGGATTTTTAGAAGAAAAGAATAGCAATAAAATAGTACCAACAAAGCATATACTTCTCTTATTGTTTTTTGGTGTAGGTAAGATGGTGGCACAATTAAAAATGTATTTTTATTGGCCTAGAATGAATGAAAGTGTTTAGAGATATGTAAGCGGGTGTTATTTATGTGCTACAAGTAAGCCTAGAAATAGAAAAATAAGATTATATACTCCACTTCTAGTTCCTTCCCATCCTTGGGAAAGTTTTTCTATGGACTTTGTAGGAGGATTTCCTATGTATAAAATAAATCATGATTATCTTTATGTTGTGATGGATCATTTCAGCAAGATGTGTATTTTGATGCCACGTAAGAAACAGGTTACAACTGAACAAACAGCACAAATGTTCTTTCAACATGTATGGGTACATTTTGGATTGCCCAAATCCATTATTTTTTTTGAGATTCTTGATTTGTCGGGAACTTTTGGTCAAGCTTATGGGCACTCATGGACACCAAGTTGAAAAGGATCACAACATTCCATCCACAAACTAATAGTCAAACAGAAGTGGTGAACAAAATGGTAGTACATCCTCTTCGTGGTTATTGCAGCAAAACATCCCAAGCTTTTGGATGAACACTTACACAAAAATTCAACATGCTTATAACCGGGCAAATCATTCATCGACTCAAACATCTCCATTTAAGGAATGCTTTGGTTACTTACCAAAATATTTTTAGATTTTATCTTTGGGAAGGATTTTGCTATTGATGGTCATAGTGAAATTGATAAGGCCAACCAGTTCATTGAGAAAGTTCAATTGGTACACCAAATGGTTCAAGAACAGTTGGAAAAAAGCCAAGCCAAGTACAATACAAGGCATGATAAGCATCGTGTTGACCATAATTTCCAAGTTGGAGATGAAGTATGGCTTTACATTAGAAAAGAGAGGCTTAAAGGAGAAGGTAAAAAGTTGAAACCAATAAGGTATGGTCCTTTCAAGATTTTTAAAAAGATTGTTAACAATGACTTTCATTTGTATTTGTCTCCTTACATGCAAATGTATGCAGTTGTTAATGTTGAGAATTTGAGACTATATGAGCCTCCTTTAATTGATGATCAAGGAGAGCATGTTCATATTCCTTCAATATAATATTTCTCAGTAGAATTTCTTGAAGAATTGCAACACGATACCATCCTTGATAGAAGCACAAGAACTTCAAAACGAGGGAATGTGGAGTACATTCGTGTTAGTCTCAAAGGTACAAATCCAAGCAAAGTTAAGTGGATTGAGAATGGAAGGCTAAGGGAACCATACCCTCATCTATTTGTTGACTGAAAATGTGTTTTTGGAGGTCCAAAAGCTTCCAATGGAGAGGAGTGATCCAAGGGATCAAAAAATGCTCAAAATTGAAAGTGTGTGATGGAGCTTGAAACCTATATGGTTGGATATCTCTCGAGAATCTAAATCTAATGCAACTCATTTCACTCAAATCCGACATCAGATGTTGCTGATATCGTGTTCTAATCGATTTGGGAAACAACTAAAATTTTGAAAAATGGTTTATAGGGATGCCTAGTCAGCAGTTCGTATGCTGACTGGTCCATGACTTGGTAGGATGATTGGGTCCTTCATCAGCCAATGGTTGGTCGACATTTGGCATTAGATTATTGGTTAAGGTGTGGTTAATTTTCATTGGTTGAATGATTGTTGTGGTGGCCCAATGAGGGAGTGCCACGTGGGCCAACTAGTGGCTGCCACATGGCCTCCTCATGGCCAACCAAAATTTTGTATCGAGGTTGAACAACCTCTGGGGAATCGAACAACTAACCTCGTATAGACTAGAAAATACCTCTATCAACTATGCTACAATATTACTTGACATATATATAGCGTGGTTGTATTTAAACTTTAACGGTTGGATACTTGACATATATAGTAGCCAAGGCTGTGGGGTTAACCCCGACCCCAAGCCATGGTTCAGCAAGGTTACCACAGTTTAGGGTACAGTCATTTTTGGTGTAAGAATTCAAATGATTAACCCAACGGTTATAAACCAAACCAAAACACCAACCACGATCGGAGTACGGTCAATCCGTTGGTGTGTTATGTTAAACCGCCCAGATCCTATGACATCGAACTTGCAACGTGACCCTGATCTGTCCATTCATGGGATCACCACACATTTAAAACATTCGACAATTTACACCCAATCTAGTGTGAATCTCACTTGTGTGAGGCACATTTGTCGCTTCACAATGCTGAAAATTGCGGAAATTGTAGGATTCATTGCAGGTGGGTGTGAATTGTAGAGCAATTAGCAAGAAAAAAATTTGGAGCATAACTTAGTCAATTTTTGAACTTTTTGAGTGCAGAAAGAGCCTAGCTAGGGGTTTTTTTTACTGTGGAGCCATTAGAGACATTGTTTTATCATTTTGAGCACTCTAACTTTGTTTAAACACATATGTTTGAGCATAATGAAAGAGGCCCGACATTGGAAGCTGAAACAAAATATGTAGCCCAAGAGGGGTGATCTCCTTCATCATCTGTTGTCTTATATATGTTGTTATGGTACTGATGTCTTCTTTATTTTCTGCAAAACTAAGATAAAAATCATATTTTATGTGTTTAGTAAATTGATCCTCTACCCAAAATACATATAATTTTCACTTGCAAAATTGTTAAAAAAATATCAAGTTTACATTTACAGATCATGCAATTAGTTTAAGTTTCGAAGAAATAGTCTCATCCTTGAACTATTAGAGGAGATGAGGCATAAAAACATGGAAATCCAAGACACATATGCCTTGTTTGTAAGAGGATGCTCCCAAAATATAAATAAAATTAAGTCCTCAAGTGGGAGATTTAAATCCATAGGAAGGTCTAAATATCTAGGAAAATGCATAAATGTATGTTGGAGATGTGGAAAAGAAGGGAATTATAAAAAAGAGTGCATATTCAAAATTGTTGAGAAAGGGAAGCGATATGATGACACTCCTTCTATAAAATAAAATCCCTCCTCATATCGCCATAATGGAATGTTGGCATAGGTCCAGGTGTTTGCTAATCCACCAAAACCATGGATGAATCCATGCTCGAAAGGTGAATTCCTGCACAAAGTGTGTTGCTGCAAGGTTGGGATGAGCCTTAGTATTATAGTTTATTTAGATAACCTTATTTGATGGGTATGATGGAATACCTAGTCATGGAAACCATAGATTGGCTATTGAGATTGGCAGCCACATGGGCAACCAGAAGTGATAGCACATTGAGGGAAGTGGTAACACATGTCACCAATACCACTAGCGGCCATGGGAAACTGGAAACTACCTATTCTAAGGGGTGCCCTTAGTGGTTTTGAAAATGGGCTTGACCCTATCTAAATGAATATAAGTTGCTAATCTAGCAATCTGTGGTTTCCACTTACCGCCCATTTTGAGGGTTGGCCTCCTCATAAACATCGTGCACTTTACCCTGTCATAATTGCTTTTGATGACTTCATCATTCAAAGGAGAGGGGAAACACCAAAAACTTGCACATATCTTAAGCGGCAAGGCAACGAAGTGATATGACAGTGAAGACAGAGTGGGTGGTGTGGAAATTTATCATTGGCCAAGAATGAATGTATGGTGGGACCCTTTGGAGGAATGCATGTGACATATATTATGCCTGGTAAGGTATTAATCTACCGAGGAATATTTAATTATATTCATTAATATAAATTGAAAGGGGATTTGAGCCATGTAATGATAATAGATGGATCTATATATATATATATATATATATATATATATATATATATATATATATATATATATATATATATATATATATATATATATATATAGATACTTACTGCAGTTGTGAGCCTTGATTAACTTAATCCCTTTGGTAGGAGAATAAATAAGAAGAATGAACCTAAAGAAGAAAAAAAATTTGCCTCAACACAAATTTGTCCCAAAATTTGTCCTTTGAGCATGGGTTCATTTAAGGTTTGGCTGTAAAGGTTATGCAACCAATTGGATCCATGCAAACATCCTACAATGGCCTTTACGGGTTGCTAGCCCTTACTGACGCTACCCCTCCTAAGCTTACGACCAAACTTCTCCTCCCAAGCCCACAGGAGTTATAAAATACCAAAAGGGCCTTGAGGATATTAGTACTCCTCAGGCCAAGGTGCACCCTCAAGATTCAAGTGCCATAGCCAACAACTCTATGAAGCTTGTTGAAGTCCTTCAGGATTGATGAAAATACAAGGTTATAAGAGCCTCTAATGTAAAGTCACTATTTAGTATAGTTAAAATAGGAATCCATTCAACACATGCCTCATAAACAGATTTATAAGCTTGTAACTAGTATATGCATATACACCCATTGATATATGTATGCACAGACCCTTTCAACAGGTTGTCTTCATTTTAACTTTTACTATGTAATAAAAGGATTCGTATACTAAATACTATGATTGTTGAATCTAGTTCTTATGAACCATTTCGATGCCTTTAATTTGTGTACATTTGTTATTTATTATGCATATCAATAACACAGTCAAGTATTTCATAAGGAAAACCATTCCAAGCTAGGAATGTATTATACTCTTGTACACCACATTTTTAAGTATCATTTCAATCCAGAAATGCAACATCTATTCATTAACATATAAGCACCATTTCAATCCAAAAATGCAAACACATGTCCATTAATACTACAACCACATAAAAATATTTATCATGGAATGTTTTGGGAAACAGAGTCTGAGACAAGGACTCTCCACCCAACCATAGATAGTTGCAACTAAGATCACTTACATTTGTCACCCTCGAGCCATATTGCGGAGACTGAGGGGATTGCTTCAGGGATAAAAGCACCAATTGTTGGTTGAAATGGGTACTTCATAGGACCTCCTTCCTCCATCCACCAACCACTCAATATTCAAATAAAACACAAGGATTCCATAGGACAACTTCCTCCACCCCAAATATACCAAGGAAATCCAAAGAGTAAATCTCCACCCTTAACACAAAAACACAGTGTTTCCACCCACTTATGGGAATCCATAACCCACTGTAAATAAAAATCAAGGAGGTTTTAGAGTTTTTCCCTCTCGGAATCTAAGGACAAAATCTTCCACACACACAAGCAAGGGAATTTATAGAAAACCATCTCCACCTTCTGGCTTTACAAGGACTTGAGAGGCATTCTTCTCTCACCAAGATGAAACCATTTGTTCACCAGTCTTCCCAACCAAAAATGATCAATGTATTCTCTTCTCTTCTCTTGTTTTTACTCCTTTCTTTTATGTTCTTGAATATATTGAACTCCTTTCTTTCCCTCTACAATATCTTCTTTTGCATTGGGATTGACTTTTTTTCCTTTCTTCCAACATAGTCAACTTCCATGATTTAGTCCTCCTTTCCTTGTGAGTGTTTCTCAAGGCAGTATGTCCTACATACTTCCTTGCAGCCCAAATTTAAATTCATGACCACTATATTAAGGCTCACCAACCAACCCTTTAATGGATGTCCCAAAATCAATTCAAATTTATGCAGAAGAAACTCATTGACATCCTAAGCAAGCAAACTCCTCTCATTTCTGGAATTCGTGTCCCTTAACTCAGCCCCATTTATTTCTGTAAAAATATTTATAATGTGTTTTTTTATGAGAGAACCATGGTTGGGGTTGTCACAACCATAAGAAAATTAAAATTGCTACTACTCTACTGATTAGTAAAGATACAACAATGTAAAAGTGTGTAAAATAGTAAAATAAACAATATACAATTTGAATCAGTCATATTGGCCAATGAATGAAGGTTGGGTGTGCATTTTAATGAAGCAAGGCAATTTTGGCCTGCTAAACAAAAATGCATGCCCAACCTTCATTTCAAGGCCAAATTGAATGATTCTAATTAGAGAGTATTTTTTTACTCATAAGTAACATTAATACAATTAAATATTGTTTATAATCTTCGGCATAATATTGGTTATGTGATTTTGCTGAAGATTATAAACAATGTTATGGATCACAGAAGTCTAAATTCCTTAACAATTAAATATTTTTAAATTTTCACATGTGTATTTTTGTTATTCAAGAATACTCCAAATGGCATGGATTTCATAGGGTAAAAGTTAGGGTTTGTGTCCCTCAAATAGATGCACACCAGGACCTATAACTAATTGGATATGATATAATGATCATTCCATCCTACGGGTCTACAAAATTGTACCTCAGTCTTGTGGTGTGATAGTACCCTAATGGGCCTCAATTTTGTGGTGTAACAACTACGTAATGGGCCTCAGTTCTTGGGTATGGCAGTGGTTTCTCCATACATTTTTATCTATGATATGAGAAACATTTATGATAGAGATATGAAGGAGATATGTTTAGCACATCCTTCATTTCAAGGAAAAATTGAATGATTCTACTTAGCGAGTATTTTTTTACTCATAACATTAATATAATTAAATATTTTAATTCTTCAGATATATATTTATGTTGTTCAAGAATACTCCAAATGGAATTTATTTCATAGGGTAAAAGGTAGAGTTTGTGTGTCTCAAACAAATTCACACCAAGACCTGTATTTAATTAGCAGTGATATAATGATCATTCCATCCTATGGGTCTGTGAAATTGTACCTCAGTCTTGTGGTGTAACAATGCCCTAATGGGCCTTAGTCTTGTGGTGTAACAATTCCCTAATGGGCCTTAGTGTTGTGGTGTAACAACGCCCTAGTGGGCCTCAGTTCTTGAGTATGATAGCAGCCTCCTTGGGCCTTCTTATTTGTGATAACACCACAATACCCTAATGGGCCTTAGTCTTGAGGTGTAATAGTGCCCTAATGGGCCTGAGTTATTTGGTATGAAAACAACCTCCTTGACCCTTTTTATATGTGATATGAGAAAATATTATGACATATATGAAGGACATACACTAAGCCTTATGACAGATATATCACGAAATAACTATGATAGAGATATCATGGCAAACCTATTATTGTCATCATTCCATAACTGCAAAAAAGAGTGAAGGTTCAAAGAGAAGAATAAGCAGGTGTACAAGTTAAATTAACAAAGGGACCCTCAAGGCACAAATCAACCAGGTTTTCAAATATATTTGGGAAAACCAGAGTGCTATACCTCCTCCTTTGTTTCCATTGATTTGGCAACATTATCAATTGAAGAAATCCCTCCCCCATAGAAGTGTTACAATGGAATTATCAACAGATTGAAAAAATAAGTCATAAGATTAGAAGCAACATGGAAACTCAGCTAGCATCACAAGAAACTCCAACTGATCAAATAAGACTACTCTCTGCTATGGATTTAGAAAGGAACCGATTAAAATTGTCCCTCATGCATCAATTTGTTTAATCTCTTCCTTGAGGGCCTGATTTTAAAACATTAGATCTATCCATAAATGTAGTTGACATCCCACTGCCTGACAAGATTAATTTTCATAGAAGAGAAGGAGAAATGATCTGCAGTGACCTAAGCAAAAGTTCTTTGATAGTAAGCAAAGTAGAAAATATTTTGGAAAAAGTTTCAAATCAGTTCAAGCAAGAAAAGGAAAATTATAGAGTGTTGTATATTCAAAATGAGGAGTTTAAGAAGCTAATTGTTAAATTGGGAATAGATCTAGAAAACATGGAAGCTGTCAAAACCTTGTTGCAAATATAGAATCTAAGGTGTGGTCATTAAGGAAGAAGTTGAAAATGTCTGGGACTGAGCACACTTAAACAACTGAACTATCTCATGTTGAGAAAGAGAAGGAATTGTTGATGAGATAGTTAGCAAACAGAAACATCTGTATAGCTTAGAAAAGTAAATCAAAATCCATGTTTGTACTATTGTGGTCCCAAGCGAGTCAAATGACCCCTCAAAGAAGCTTACAAAAGTTATGGAAGAACTCAGAATTTGATAGGTTGAACTAAAGAAAATTCAAGACAACCTAACTCAGCTAAAGGAACAACTTGATATCAAGGAGAGGCAGCTAAATATAGAAAAAGAGAGCAATCATCAGTTGACCGCCAAAAACAAGGCAACACAAGATGAGATCAAGAGTTAAAAATCACATTGAAGGGAAATATGTCTCTAATTAAAGCTAGACAAATTTTTTAGGATAATATAATCTCGGAAGTTTGTTCTATATGGGAGTATATTCATATAATTCCATAGTAGAATATTATTATGAATGGGTGTGATATAATGATTGATTCATGCAAGAAAAATGTATAGAGAGAAGTAGCCAAGGCTAAAAATATGATCAAATATTTAAATGGTAAATATTCAACTGAACTAAGGGTGTTAGATATCACACACAAAGCTAGACCAAATATGGGAATGAAAAAATGAATGAGAAAAACCTACTTTTTATTCAGGCTAAGAAAATATTAAAAGAGGTCCAAAAGTTAGTATCTTTGTTTGATTCCAAATTTGTCTAGAGGACAAAAGCTCTAAGTCTACCTAGTTGTTGGGAACAACAAGGAAATATGGTTTCTTGGGAACTATATGAAAATGAACTAGTCGTTGTTAAAAGAAAAGTAGATGCAACACATGAAAAAATTTCAATTGTAAAGGGAAGAACTATAGTGAATTATTTGCAAATGGAATTTAAAACTTCTTTCACTAATGAAGACACTATTTTTTGTAAAACCTTATTATACAAATCTTTCAAAATTGAAAATTTCATTCCAGAAAATGATCTAGTGTTAGCTCCCAGATGAAGCACTTTGGAAGAAGTGTGAAAGCTTGATTAATCCTATTCAAGGAGAAGTTCAAATGGTGGAACCAAGCACTAATCCTCAATGTAAATGTTCCATTAATCATCTGACTCCTCAAAAGTGAGAAAATATCATTTTTTTAACTTTGTGAAAGACTTAATAGTTACAGATAGTTAAGTAGTTATAGATGTTTTGCCAATTACCTTTCTAACTGATTTTGATGTAATATTTAAAAGACATGAGAACCAATGGAAAAGGGTTCAGAGTTTTGGCATTTTAAGTACTTATGTAATCATTTTGGCTTCCTTGGAGAGAATAATAAAAGTCACCAAGTTGATTCGATTATATGTTGGTACATTGTGGTATGTGTTGTTTCTCTTATCTGTTTTCCATATTCAAATTACTTCTTTGAAGCACATGTATGATCGTAGAATATTTATTTGTATTATGCCATTTGATCTACTATAATTGAGCTAGTTGTATGTCCCCTTGCTCATTTGTCAAGAGCATGTGTTTGAACATGGGAAATCCAATCCTAAAGGTATGTTTTTCATTGTGCAATCAGGTGATTAAACTTGTTTCTCCTTGGGGAATTTGGGCATGGATTATTGGGTGACCTGGAAGAAGGAAGGATTTTGACTATAATATTGTTCCCTCACTTTAAACAAGGGGTTAATCCTCAATCCTAGTCCCATGGGATCTCCCCTAGTGGCTTATAGCTTCAGGAAGTGGAGTACTTGGAAAATCGTGATTTTGGTAGCGCAGTCCTGAGACTCCTCCCATCAATGAAACTTCATAAAGATAAGGGAGTCTTTACTAAGGAAATAATGGGTTAATGTCCCATTTTTGTAACTTACTCTAGTTGTTGTCTCTTAGGTTTTCCTTTCCTTAGGGACCTTCTAGATTGTGTGGTAACAAGCAAAATTTCATCGATATACTGGGAAACATTCCACTATTTACCCTAGGAGGATTGTATTTATCCTATCATGTTCCAACCATGTTCCAACCAAATTTACAATTAGAAAATACAACATTTTTCATTGGCTAAATATGGAAAACAACAGTATGTTGTTGTTACTCTATGTTACAAGAAATGCAAATTAACATATAAACAAAACAATATCCAACTAACTTATTGAAAGTGAACTATTGATACCTCGTTCTCCATCTAGATAACAAAGTCACTCCACTTTTTGTTTTGTCACATGTCCTTTTCTAAGTTTGTTGAATGACGGCCATATTTGTTCTCCTATCAAAACATGGCATGTTGAACAGTTAAACTAATTAATATGCAATCATTTACTTTTTTCCAAGAAATTAAAAAAAAAGTATCATTTCATATATTAAATATACTTACAAAGGTACAAATCAAGGCCTATATACCTTGCTAGCCATTGTGATGCGTGGCACTTAGTTTTGTAAGCCTAGCCTTGGAGGCCTTGTCCTGAAACATATACTAATTGAATTTAACTATGCACAAGTAAAATATAAAAATCTCTTAAGAAAATAGATATAATCTTATGAGAAAATTCAAATACTTGGATACTCTCCTCACTAGACTTCCTCTATTCATCCAACTTCTCATACATTTTTACAAGTTCTTTCCATACTTTTATACTTACATCAACTGACCTTCTTTTGAGCCTTTATGATCCAGGAGGATCCAGAAATAGAAGTGGCCTTGAAAATAGATAAAAAAATAAATTTCATTAGATGAGAGTGAAAATAGAACCAAATTGTAGTGCTTGTCTCCCTTATTGCAACGGTGCGAACGACACTCAAATTCGAGTTTGTATGCTCAAGTTATGGCTGGTAAACGTTCTAGTCAAAATTGGCCAAGTGGTAATCACTAATGAGGCAGCAATTTGGCAGAGTAATGGTGCACAGAATCCGACGGTCAAAACAGGTGAATTTGTCACCTACTTAGTTTGTCTAATATCCCTTGTTTTCTAAAAAAAAAAATTTAACTATGGGTTATATAAATATAATATATATATATATATATATATATATATATATATATATATATATATATATATATATATATATTTTGGGTGGGCGGGTGGTGACCCCCAGCCCCACAACATTCATTGACTAATGACACACATATATAACAATATATTTAAAAAAGGGTGGTCGGGTCTCCCCTGGCGGACCCGCCCAACCTCTATGGAATCGCAATGTATTATCCCCTACCGAAGCCACATTATATATTAACTCAAATTGTTTTCCACAACCGCAAATCATATGTTAACCAAAATGTTGCCACATTTAACAAACCATCAAACTTTATATTGGAGATGGGGGAATTGAAACTGGAACCACCACTGACCTAAATGGCTATGCCACCAACGAGCCACGACCCATTCTTTGGTGGCTTCACCCACTTTTGTATATAAGAATTCAACACATTTTCCAAACACAGTGGTGGAGGTCCAGGAGTGGAACCATGAGCGGCCCAGAGGAATGGAACCTAAAGCAAGGGATCTTATGAGATGCTGAAAAGATTCCCTTAGGGGGCCAGAGGTTCCAGTGTTAGAATTTGACAAGTTTATAGTCAATTTTGCACGTTTTCACGCCAAGAGTCGAACAGTGCATTCTGTTTCTCCAGATGAGGTCTCCATTTTCAGGCCATCATCTGAATTGGAGGTACAAGGGTCATTTTTGTAAACTTGCTTGTAACTAAATTCTTTGATGCCACTTAATAAAATAAGGCCTCCCCACTTTGAGCAGGGACTAAATACCTAGCCCACATTGGGTGAAATCTGTAATCAAATCATTGTGTGCCTTTGATCTCATAGCTACTTTATGATTTCCACTTCTTTTTCATGTGTTCATTTACTTGGTTAATATGATCTTTTATATGCAATTCTAAATGCATCCTTGAAGTTAAAACATCTGGATAAAGTTTGGTATCAGAGCAGGTCTTCTTGATGTGAGTTGAATGAGTGAATGCTAACCAGAAACAAGCTCCAAAGAGGTGAAGGAAAACTTAAATCCTTTGATCCTGAAGCGGGGTGTGCACCACTGAGACAAAACATGGCAGATGAGGAAACGTGAAATGAGGAAGAGAAAAATTATCGCAAGATCTTCTTCACCATGGCAGAGAAAGTTAACAAGTTGTTTGCAAAGTATGAGAAGAAAATCAGGCCTGAGATGAAAGAGCCAGATGACCATCTATCGGTAAATCATGAAGGTGGAAGAGGATATCCTCCTGAACTTACCTCTCCATCCTCTAGTGAAATTTCTTCTTATTCTTCTTCTCATGACTCTAGCAAGCATCATAGAAATACATCTAAGAAACCATTTTTTAAGCTAAATGTAAAGTTTGATTTGCCACATATAATGGATTATATAATGTAGAGAAACTAAAAAATTGGATTAGACAAATCAAGGTTTATTATTGGATTAAGAATATCAAGGAAGATGAGGCAAATATCCAATTAGTATCTCTTTAGCTGAGTGGCACCGCTCTCATCTGGTGAGAGAGCAAGTTGAAGAAAGGGAGCAAAAACTTGGGTAATATCCTTTCTTCTTGGTCCAATTTTGTTTATGCATTAAAACATAATTTTTATCCTTTGGGTTATCAACAAAATGCTTTAATGGAGTGGAAATATTTAAGGCAAGGAAAGGGTCAAAATGTACAAAGCTTCATAGAAGAGTTTAGAAAATTGAATTTGGGCATTTCACCCGAAATTGTAACAAAGTATATTGGTGCAATACTTTACATAGTTACTTCAAACATTATTTGTTATTATTTTATCCTACTATTATTAATGTGGTCGGTTTGAAGGTCATTCACCTTGAAAGAAGGGGCAATAATGATAAAGAAGAGAAACCAAAGAAATCATCTTTCAAACCTCATAATGGAAAGTTCAAAGGGAAAGGAAAGGGAAAGGACAAAAAGGTAGCTACAAACAAGAATAAGGAAGGAGAAAATCCATCTTGCGCATAATGCAAGAAGGAAGGCCATGATGATGAACATTGTTGGAAGTTACATCCGAAGTTGAAGCCAAATAGATTTAGTAGAAAGGGCAAGCAAATGAAGGTGGCAACAACGCAATAGGACCTTGGATCTCATTCTGATGATGAGACATTGATCACAACAGTGAGCACACAAGGTACTCTTTCTCTTCATGCTAATGAAAATTATGAATCACATGCAAGTACAAGTTATTTAAGTGAGCCTCTTGTTAATGAACGAAAGAGTTGCAAATTTCCACATCAGAGTCATAATGAAACATACTAAAGTGGAAACCTTGTTTGATCTGGACTCGCAAGCAAATTTGATTTCAGAATCCTTGGTTAAAAATTGTTAAAAATTTAGGATTAGAGATCAATCCTCATTCGAAACCATACCCTGTTGGTTGGGTGTGTGATAAAGAAAAATTACATGTAACCAAGCAGTGTGGAGGTAGACTTGTGATTGCATATAAACTAGTTGATGAGGTTGATCTTGATGTTGTACCCTTGGATATCCATGGTATTGTATTGGGGAGTTTGTATTTGTATGACAGGAAAGAAATTTTCTTTCACCCTGAAAACAAGTATCATCTCACGAAAGATGAGGTGGAATACATTGTTAGATCTCATCGCGCCAAAATTATTATCAGTGTTGTAAGTGTAGGTCAGATGAAGAGATTGATTAATTCTAGCAAAGGGTGCATGCTCATGGTTGTGAGAGACATCTGAAGCTTTCCAAGGTTGTGATCCCACTCATAAAAAGGAATTGTATGAAATTGTTTCTAACTATGATGGCCATTTTCAGGAACCAAGTGGGTTGTCTCCAAAGTGTGAGATCTAACATGAGATTCACTTGCAGCAGGACGCTCCTTTACCCAACATTAGTATATACAGGTTGTCATCCATCGAGATGGATGAGATAAAGAATAAAGTACATGAATTTTTGAACCAAGGGGTCATAAGGCCAAGTTCTTCTCCATGCGGCTCACCTATCGTGTTGGTGTCGAAAAAGGATGGCACATGGAGGATGTGGGTAGACTACAGGGCACTCAACAAAATAATGGTGAAGAATTGTTACCCTTTCCCTCACATTGATGATTTGTTAGATCAATTGAAAAGTATTATTTATTCAACAAAATTGGACTTGCGCAGTGGTTATCATCAGGCCAAGATTGCAGAACACGATGTATGGAAGACTACATTCAAGATGATCCAGGGGTTGTTTGAAGGGATGGTGATGCCATTTGGACTATGCAATGCTTTGCACATTCGTGAGGATGATGAATGACATTTTCAGGCCTTTTCTTGATGATTTTGTACTTCTATATCTTGATGACATCCTTGTTTACAGTAGGACATGGGATGATCATGTGTGTCATGTTAAAAAAGTGCTTGATGTTTTGCAAAAAGAAAAATTGTATGTCAAAATGTCAAAGTGTGAGTTTGGGAATACCTATTTGGTTTACTTAGGTCACATTGTTGGAGGTGGACAATTGAAAATAGATCCTTATAAAATTGATGTGATTGTAAAGTGGCCTAAACCGACCAATGTTACAAAGGTTCATAGTTTTTTGGGTGCAGTACAATACTAGAGAAGGTTCATTTCCAACTTCTTCGTCATTGCATCCCCTTTACTTGCATTGATGAGTGTGAATCAAAACTTTTAGTGGGGATGAAAGAAGCAAAAATCCTTTTTTGCATTGAAAGAGAAGATCAGCGCCGCACTAGTTTTGGCCTTACCTAACCTCTAGTAGCCTTTTGAGATCAAGGTTGATGCTAGTGGATACGCCATGGGAGCAGTATTAATGCAACAAAGGAAACCTGTATGTTACCATTTGGAGACATTCTCCCAAGTTGTTGTGAACTATACCACATACGACAAGGAGTTGTATGCCTTAGTTCAAAGTGTGAATAAGTGGAAGCACTATTTGATCAATAAGGAGACCATCATTCACACAGATCACTAGCCCTTGTAGTACCTTTAGTCACATACCAAGCTTCAACAAGCATATCATTTTAGATGGATGGGATTCCTCCAACAATTTCACTTGGTGATAAAATACAAGAAGCACACCAACAATAAAGTGGCATATATTCTTTCTTGCCCTCCTATTTCTGCATCTATAGTTTTGCAAAATTCCTCTTTATCTTTTGAAATTTATGTTGAACAATATTTTGATGTTGATGATTTTAAGGATAATTATGAAAATATGACTCATGGATCGCAAGGGGAAAATTACCATTTGCAGGGAAAGTTATTGTATCACCTTGGAAAAATTTGTATCCCCGCCAATGAATGAATATAGGTAATCAGAGAGGGACATACCTCTCTTCTATCGGGTCATTTTGGTGTAGGGAAAAAATTGTGTCATTTGTAGAGGTTGTGTTATTGTTCTCACATGAAAAATGTTGTGACTTGATATGTAAAGGGTTGTGTGTTGTGTTCAATTAGCAATCCCATCAATAGAAAATTGGGGCTCTACACACCATTCCCCATTCTGAGTCATCCATGGGAAAGTGTTTCAATGAATTTTGTAGGTGGTTTTCCTTTATCTAGGAGAGGTCATGACTATTTGTATGTCGCTATGGATTGATTTAGAAAAATTTGTGTCTTAATGCATTGTAAAAGAAAGTCATTGCAGAGCAAACAACTCATCTATTCTTCCAAATTTTATGGGTCAACTTTGGGTTTCCCACATCCATTGTGCCTGGTCGATACTCTCACTTTCTTGGAGAGTTTTGGATGAGTTTTTGGAGAATTATGGACACCAAGTTGAAGAGGAGCATGACATATCATCTGCAGAATTATGGATAAATAGAGGTTGTCAACTGCACAGTGATACACTTACTTTGGGGCTATTGTGGCAAGCATCCCAAGTTGTGGGACAAGCAACTTCCTTATGTACATCATGCATACAACTGAGTAGTGCATTCATCTACGTAGAGCTCACCATTCGAGACATGATTTGGTTATTTACCAAAGGACCCCTTAGACATGGTATTTGGAAGAGATGAAGATTCTAATGGGCGAGATGACAGGGACAAAGCACAAAATTTCATTCAGCAAATTCGGATGATTCACAAGGTAGTGCAGGAGTAGTTGGAGAAGAATCAAGCTCAATACAAACCCCAACATGACAAACACTGAGTCGATCCCCAGTTCCACGTTGGAGACAAAGTACGATTCCACATTAGTAAAGAAAGAAGGAAAGAGGAAGGAAATAAGTTGCGACCAATCCGATATGGCCCATTCACCATATTGGATAAGATTGGAGACAATTATTTTTGTCTCAATTTTCCAAAATACATGCAGATGTACTCAGTGGTGAACATTGAAATATTGAAGCTTTATGAGCCTTTGTTGATCATGGATACCAAGGAGATTGGACAGGTTCCTACATGGATGATTTTTCACCTGAATAATTGGAAAAGCTACCATAGGAAATCATTCTTGACAGGAAGAGCAAGACTTCATGATGGAAAGATGTGGAGTACCTTCATATTGGCTTCAAAGAAATGCATCCAAGTAAGGCTCAATGGATAGAAAATGATAAAGTGAGCGAGAAATTCCCTCTATTCCCAATTGACTAACAAAGATTTTATCGGTCCAAAATCTCATTAGTGGGGAGGAATGATCTGGGAGGATCTAGAAATATAAGTGGCCAGTGAAATCAATACCATATTGTAGTGCTCTTCCCCCTGATTCCAATAGCGTGAACGACACTCAAATCCGAGTTCGTATGCTTAAGTTATAGTTGGTTAAAGTTTCGGTGAAACTTGACCAAGTGGTAGTCATTAATGAGGCAACAATTTGGCAAAGTCAAAATGCACAGAATTCAGCGGCCGAAACATGCGAATTTGTCACCTACTTAGTTTGTCTCATATCCCTTATTTTCTGGCGAATAAAAAAAAAAAAAAACTATGTGTTCTATAAAAAACAAAAACAAAAAATACTTTTTGGGGGGGAGGGTTTCTACCCCCATGACTCCCCAACTGTCATTAACCAATGACACGTGTGTATATAGATCTATATATATATATATATATATATATATATATATATATATATATATATATATATATATATAATATATTTAAAAAAAAATTGTCAAGCCACCCTCGACAGACCCACCCAACCCTGAAGGAGCCGCATTTTGTTAACCTTCATTAGAGCCACATTATATATTGACACAAACTGTTTTCCATAACCATTGAATCATATGTTAAACAAAACATTGCCACATTTAAAAAACCACCAGACTTTATATGAGAGGTGTGGGATTCAAAACTGGAACCATCGCTAACCTAAATGACTCTACCACCAACCAGCCACAACTCATTCTTTGGAGGTTCCACCCACTTTCATATATAAGAACTCAATGCATTTTCCTAGCAGATTGATGGAGGTCAGGGTGCAAAAGCCTGAGCGGCCAAGAGGAGTGGAACCTTGAGTGAGGGATCTTATGAGATGCTGAAAAGATTCCCTTATATGGCTAGAGGTGAAAATGTCAGAATTTGATAATTTTGTAGACAATTTTGTACGTTTTGTGTCATAAATCCAACCGTGAAATATGTTTCTCCATCTAAGGTCTCCATTTTTAGGCCATCATCTAAATGGGAGATATAAGGGTCATTTTTGTAAATTTTCTTGTAACTAGTTTCTTTAATGCCACTTAATAAAAAAATGCCTCCCCACTTTGAGTAGGTCATGGAGACGTGGCCCTCATTGGGTGAACTCTGTAATCAAATCATTTGTGTGCCTTTGATCTCATGGTTTCTTTATGATTTTTGCTTCTTTTTCATGTGTTAAGTTACTTGGTTAATATGCTCTTTTATATGCAATTCTGAATGCATCCTTGAAGTTAAAATATTTGGATCACTTTGCTCGAGTGGGAGTTTTGTTTATCTTCTTTGTTTGATTGCACCTAAATCTCTTGTGGTTCTGTGATATTTGTACTTTAACCTTTTTTACGGACCAGCCTACGCCAAATTCATTCTCCATGTCATGAATTACTACTTTTTGTAGGTGTAACAGTATCTTTGAGAATGGAAAATGGAGTTGTTCTTTGAACTGTTGAAAGAATGATTCCTTGAACCTATTCACAAAAAATTTCCTAGCATATGATCTACGGATTTCACCTGAAACCATGCCATATTCCATCCTTGTATCATATATACTAATGCAAGATTCATAATGTGGCATCGTTGAAGAAGAGATTTGTGTCCCAACATTGGATTGGGCACTGGAAGTCTTTGTTTCATTTTCCAAATTATTAGTGTTTATGCTTAATTATTTCCTCTTGATATTTTGCTCAATCGAGGAGTGGATTAGGAATCAATTTATTCCCTTTGATCTGGTTGATGTGATTGCAATGTTTCAGTGGTTTTAGTTGGTTATTTTTATTTGTATATATCAAATGTTTCCAAGTCCACACCATCATGTTTGTTAACTGCATACATCCCCAATATTGAAGCCAAGGCCTTTTATCTTGGTTAGTCTCATGTCCCTAGATATATAAAATACACATTCAGTCATCACATACACACAATTTGCCTAAATTTTCAGCAAACCTTTATGATAATCAAACCATTATGCACAAATACATGAATAAATATCCCTCAATTTAATCCTAAATCCACCCTTTGTTCACAGAACCAAAAATGCCTTTGCAACTTCAAATTCTAGACCAAAAAGGGAGAAAAATAAAAATATCGTGTAAGCTCCTTTTGAATCCTTAATATCCTTCAAAATGGACAAAATGGGTGGACTTCGTATCGACACCCACGTGAGGGCAGAGGAGCCTATTCTTTTCTCTCAAGTTCTGTGCCTATCAACATTGAAAAAAAAATCTCAAGGGACAAAGAGTAATTGTTTTTAGTTCAATAGTTGGTGGGTATATAATATTTGTTTTTTGGCATAGGAATTTTAAAATTTTGACTCCCCCATCACCGAAAATTTTGATTCGCCCATCATCAACTTTAGCGTTCACTTAGGTCAAATAATGTGACCATGTTGAGGTTTAATAGTCGGCGTAAATTTCGCCTATTTTGGCACCATCGAGTATGTTTTGTTCCATTGAAAATTAAACATAGAAATGTTACAATAATATAACATTATTCTCAAAGAAAATAAAATATTAATAGAGCACATTCAGAAGAATAACCATAATTTCAATAATCCACTACATTCACTATAGAGTAATTTAATTAGCTCTAAAATGATTGCATAAACTAAGTTATAAATTAGGAATAAAATAAAATTGATATACACACTAGTGGCAAAGTGTGTTACAAGGCGAAAAATGTTAATCTCAATTAATATTTGTGTTGTAAGGACTAATTATAATCTATTCAAAATATAGTCTACCAATAATTTTACCGCTGCACTTATTATTTTAATTTTAGTTTGACTGATTCAAATTGTAGATTATTTATGCTATAATTTTACATACGTTTACATTGTTACATATTTACTAACCAGTAGAGTAGAAACAATGCTAATTTTCTTAGGGCTAGGAATCTTTGTTGTAGATAATTGCATTTTAAAACATTTTCACATTGCATTCACCTCATATCATCGTAAGCAATTATGTAGAGAGAACATTAGCAATAACAATGCAATAGATCAGTGATAGGTTTGTCATGATATCCATGCCATAGGGCTCAACATATCTCTTTCATATCTTTGTCATAATATTTTCTCATATCACATATAAGAAGGCCCAAAGAGGTCATTTTCATACCCAAGGACTAAGGCCCATTAGGGCATTGTTACACCACAACACTGAGGCCCATTAGGGTGTTTTTAAACCACCATACTGGGGTAAAATTTCACACACCCATAAGATGGAATGATCATTATATCACTGCCAATTAGTTACAAGTCCTATTGTGCATTTATTTGAGGCACCCAAACCTTGCCTTTTTTCATATGAAATCCATGCAATTTGGAGTATTCTTGAACAAAATAAATATATATTTGAAAAATTGCAAACTTTTAATTATATTAATGTTACTTATGAGTAAAAATACTCTCCAAGTTCAATCATTTAATTTGGCCATGAAATGAGGGTTGGGCATGCATCGTTGTGAAGCAAGCCAAAATTTCCATGCTTCACTAAAATACACACCATTTATTGGCCAATATCATTGATTCAAATTGCATATTTTTTATTTTACTATTTTACAATATTTTTCATTGTTTTATCTTTACTTTGAGCTTTCTATACTTTATATTTCTTACAATATTCTAAGTTTTTCTTCGACTTTCCTTATGTGAAAGATGTGTATAAGTGGGAAACATTGTTATGTAGGATATTTCAAAAGATGAGATTTTTCCTCTTCAACATGATTCTCATGATAAATTTGTAGAGCACGGGTGGAAAGTGTGTTGAGAACCCTGAGTTTTTCTGCTGGAAAATGAGGAGATCTGACGTGAAGATATTGTTCCGTGTGTGTTTTTTGCAAAAATAATCGGTGAGTAATAGAACCATCATTAGAATATCAAGAAAGGAAGGCATCCATCTAGCTCAATTTCCATAGTGAATTTGATGGAGTTAGATTGGGAATTAAGATGGTTGAGAAACAAATTTAAATTTTCACGACCATGGGGCCAAATGACGCAAGTATCGTCAACAAACCTCTTCCATCGCTTGGGGCAGAGTTGAGAAGAGGCCAAAGCTTTGGTCTCAAAATATTCCATGAATAAGTTGGCAACTATAGGGGAAAGGGGAGAACC
This sequence comes from Pinus tabuliformis, assembly GCA_031772625.1. NCBI lineage: Eukaryota > Viridiplantae > Streptophyta > Pinopsida > Pinales > Pinaceae > Pinus > Pinus tabuliformis. The sequence goes on from CM062816.1 coordinate 425,244,935, forward strand.
CATCGCAACCCCACAAGTTTGTTCATAGAACTCACCCTAGAAGCTCAAAAAGGTAGGGGTAAGGCATAAACTGACAAATTTAGTTGTTTCATCATCTGTAATCTCATTAATGGCACCAATAGAATATTGAATAGGGATATTAGTATATAGGGAAACAATGTCAAAGCTTACTAACAGATCCCCATTTTCGAGCCTTATATCCTTCAACTCTTTAACAAAGGAAGCAAAGTCTTTAACAAAAGGAATCGGTGTGACCAACAAGAGGTTTGAACTTCTGAGCCAGGAATTTAGCAAGAAGATAAGTGGGCCCACCTATTATGTTAACAATAGGTCTCAGTGGGATCCCATCCTTATTAATCTTCAAAAAGCCATAAATTATGGGGGTAATATCGTTACTTTCGATAAGCCTTTTTCTAAGATGATTAAGAGGATTATTAGATTTTATGGAAAACACAAGTTCTTTAGAAACTTTTTTAATAGGATTATTATTAAGTTTAATTTAACTACCACTTAAAGAAGGTCCATCATTTTGTTAAAATAGTCAACTTTATCTAAAATAACAACATCCCTACCTTTATTCGCTTTTAGGGTAACAATGTCAGAGTTATCCCTTAGGGCTTGAAGGGAAAGAAACTAATTTTTTCTAATATTGATTTTAGGAGGCTTAGCCTTCCTAAGCATGATAGCACAGTCTTGCCTAATAATTTCCTTAAGATTGCTAGGAAGATCTCTAATTCCATATTCAATGTTACAAATAACATCATCAATGGGAATCTTTTTAGGGGCAAGGGAAAAATTAAGCCCTTTATTTAAGAGGCAAAAAACAATCTTCATACTAGTTCTCATCATTTTTCAGCATTAAAACTTGGGGTTCTCAACAACCTTGCCACCTATGCTCTATGAATTTCTGATGAGAATCACATTGAAGAGGAAAAATTTCATCTTCTGAAAGCTTTTGAAAATAATGGCTATAGCAAGCAATAGGGCCTGAGAGCTTTTCAAAGGGATAGTAGAGAATCAAGGGTTAAATCTTCTCGAGATGATATAATCTTTAGTGTCAAAATTCCATTTATCTATGGGACCACCAATAATATTTATCATATTCTCAAAAAGAACAAAGTTTTTGCTACCTTCAAACCCCTTAATACCATTAGAAACTATCTTAGTTTTGTCAAAGACCCTATAAACCCTAAAGACATGAAAGGTATCTACTCCATCTCGTGTTCATGTGGGAATCCCTAGATTGGGGAAATCATCCGCTCCATTAACCAAAGAATCCAATAACATGCAACGGATAGTAAGCACAACCATTCTCATTCCTCAGCTTTAACTGAACATGCGATGAAATTCAAACACCATGTCTGCATTGATTATTCTCGGGTCATCGCTAGGGTTGATCACTTCCATCATAGGAAGCTTAGAGTGGCCATTGAAATTGAGACATGGGTTATTAATCTTAACAGGGATGATGGTTGGAAGTTAAGTAGAAGTTGGATCCCTTCCCTCTCTTCGTAATTATTTATTTATTTATTTTATATGGTTATATATATCCTCTTTTAGTTTCCTATTAAAATATTCTCCAATATTTTTAATATAATAATATTTAAATCTAATTGTTGAATATTATTAATTTTATTTAAAAACTATTTGATAAAAATAGATTAAACTTATTTTTAATTATGATTATACATTTACAAATATTCATTTCTTGTTCTATTATTAGTAATTTAATTTAACTAATTTGAATTCAAAATCATTTTAATTAAAAAATAAAAATAGAATAAAACAAAACGAAACGAAATGATAATAGATATATAAATTTATTCGGTTAAATTTTTAACAACTAATTCCTAACAGTTATTTCCTAACAACTAACTCGGAAACCAGATGCATCTATGTTATTTAAACATTTTGAATGATTGATTTTTATCACCTTTGTCCTAAGGATGAAACACATTAGATGGCTCGAAATGTCGACCAACAACTTATGATGTGATTAATCTGAAAGACATTATCAAAGACTGCAAAAATTTCATTAATTGGAAATAAGGCCATGGAGCTGAAGACAAATGTCTTTGTGAAAAAAACCTCTTTCATATTCCTCATATTATGTGTCAGTTTCTTGCAATTAATTTGACAAATATGACAATTTCTCAGTTTTTAAACCAATTCTAAACTGCTCAAAAAAATGCCCACCATATCCTCATTCTTCCTTCTTTCTGAGTGATTTCAGTTGCAAATGGTGTATTCTAGTATTTTCCACCTCACTATACAACTAGTTTGAATGAATGATTTAATTTTACTTGTCAACATTTAAAATTCAAAAGGACATGTTACAAAACAAAAATTGGACCCACTTTGTTATCTAGTTGGAGAATGAGATAAATAGTTGACTTTCAATAAGTTAGTTACATATAGTTCTGTTTATATGTCAATTTGCATTTATTGCAACATATAGTAAAGTCAACATACCCCTTTTTCAATATTTAGCCAATGAAAAATGTTGTACATTCTAATTGTAAAATTGGTTGGAAGCTGGTTGGAACATGATAAGATAAATGGCATCCTCCTAGGGAAAACGGTGGAATTTTTCCCACCATAGCGATGTAATGGTAAAAAGTTAAAAAAAGAAATGTATTAATGTTTCCAAAGAGTAAAAAAATACTCTCCAAGTTGAATCATTCAATTTGGACTTGAAATCAGGTTTGGGTGTGCATTTTTGTGATGCAGGCTAAAATTGCCTTGTACACTAAAATGCAATTCTCGGCTTCATTTATATGCCAATCTAATTTATTCAAATTGTAGACTTTTTATTTAATTATTTTACACACTTTTGAATTATTATATGTTTCCTTTGACTATTAAATAATATTTCTTCAGATTTCCTACAATATTCAAACTTTTTCTTCAACCTGCATTATGTCAAAGTTGTGTATAGATTTTGCTTCAACTTGCGGTTGGGCAGAACAATTATCATTTCAATTCGGAGCAATAGTTCCAAATCTTCACATTAATTGTCAATTCAGGTAGGTTTTTTTATTGCAAGGCCATTACACAAAATATATGCAAGGGAAAATGATGACTAGTGCTAATGAATGTTAAACTCAATCGTTGTAATCACACTCTTAGCAACCCAACACTTTGGTTGTTACACTCACAAACCTTGTTCACACTCTCAAGAAATAAACACATAATGTAGAATAAAACCACTTTATCACACTGTCACTCTTATTCAGGAAAAAAAAAAAGCACTCCTAGAAACCATTCTCTCAATAAATGTTGAAAGACACATTGAAATGAAATGAACACACCATCAAACTATAGTAGGAATTAAATAACTTTCACACTATCTTTTAGGTGAAACAATTGTTCCTTTCAATCGGAGCAACAGGTCCACTCTTGCATCAATTGTCAATTTTGGTAGGCTTAACTTTAAAGGCTTTCACAAAAATTCTATGCAATGGAAATGATAACTAGCGTAATGAATCTCAAACGAAGGTCATTGCAAAACTTACTCTCAGTAAACATTCAAGTAGTTACACTCTTCAACATAATCAGAAAAGAGTCACATGGTCACAAAATAAATCAATCTATTACGCAATCACTCTCATTTGTAAACAACACTCCTGCAACCCTTGATCACCAAATCAAATGTTGAACACACACATTCAAAGAAAGTGCAATCTAATATGTAACAAGAAAGAAAATAACTCGTTGTTACACTAAGAGGGACCAGTCTAGGACTTATGTTGTCACACCATTCAAAAAAGATCTTCTACAATCAATGAATAATAAATAAAATTCACGGTGACAACAATCACATAACTAAGAAGAATTAATACAAATAATTATTGTATTATTTTTTAACCATTGATTCCTACTAAGAAGGAGGGCCCTTCTTAGCCAGGGTTGGTGCACTAAAAAGAACATAGACTACTCAGAGAAATATATGATGCCACGAGGTTGAGATTTCAATTAATAAAACATTAAGGCTATAGATCTTGGTGGTTCCCCTTCCTTCCAATCCTATATATCTGAGTTCCTTCATTGCCCCTGCAGGCATAAATATCTCTACAAAATATTAACTAAATGCTTTGTATGCTCCATGAATATCTCCCAGTAGTTGAATTGACTTTGACTTGATGCACTCCAGATTCAGTTCATGTGAGAAAAAGACAGCGTGCAGAAAGAAAATTGTTTGTGTATCAACAACATTTATCGGATCCTTTGTCCAAATTAATAAAGGAAAATGAGAAGTGTTATCTTGTAAAAACAACCTCAAGAGACCAGTTAAACCTGAAACAAACCACATTATCAGTTTTTATAATAAAAAACACCTAAGACGGTAGTTCAAATAGAAAATTATAAGTGGAATTATACTAAGAATGTGACATTCAAGAAAGGACATACTTAGATCAATAATGGTTGTTACAGTGGTAAAATGTGATCTTGTTGGCCAAAAAGGGAGGAAAAGGAATAAGAAAGTGGATTCAAAAAGGCAGTAAGTCCATGGCCAAACATCTCCCCCAATATTAAGCATGTGTAGGTCCTCATGTAGATCCTTGTGACTAGTTCCTAACATGTTGAGAGTGTAGTTTTGAGAAATCATAGGACTCTTTAGTGTCCTCTCTTCTGCCCATGTGTTGACAGCGTTGGTCCTGCCAACATGTCAGGGGATCTCCCCGGTAAGAAGTCCCAACTAGACCTCAAACCATTTGGAATAGGAGTCCCAGCAGTGGGTAGTAGATTTATGCCTTGATTGTGATAGCGCAAAGAGATGAGCAAGATATCCTTGTTAGAAGAAAGTGTGTGACCTTGCAACGAGTCAAGAGAAATGCATGGGGAGGTTCTAACACACGAAAGGGGAAAAAGGTGTCTCCCTTAGAAGCATGTAATAGTACGCAACCTAAAAGGAACACATGAGTTGAATGACATCACAAACTAGAAAGCAGAATAGTCGACAATCCAAAGTGATGAGTTAAACCAACAACATGCTTCAATAAGATTCATACAATCACATACAGAATAGTCCATACACAAATGTGTAAGTTAAAACTACATACATTGCTAAAGTAACCAAAATAGTCAAACTACAATAACAACATATGCATGAAACGTGTTGGCTCTATTATATTATATAAAGTGAAAGTTCCATCCATACATACAACCATGACAGCCACTAGCCCCAATAGTGGAACGTTACATTCAACATTGCTTTCTCCTCCAAAGAGACGTACTCACTCTGCACATTGGAGAATCCAAGGCTCGTCACAATATTCTCCAAGCCCTCTCTATGCAATGCCTAGAAAAAGCTTAGCTCCCAAGAGCCTGTTCTATGAGTTATGAGGTTTTATTTATAACAAAGGGTGGGGTGCCCCTTGACATTCCCCTTTGTGACTCTTGGACTACCCTCATGAATCTTCAACTTCATTACATAACTCTTTACATTACATATGACTTTTTGTATTCCACTAATGATACTTGGAATTTCACGTTACATCATGTGTACAAAAAATGATACATTTTCCACATATACCCATGTAGGAAAAAATTAGCTTGAGTCACCCAGAAAAGACAACACTAATACTCAGACATATGTGGAAATACCATCTCGTCAACCTCCTCTCTGTTATCCTCGGTGACGAACTGATGTCATGCTTGGTAGTGCGCAATGGTGTCTGCGTACTCATTGATGATGTCCTTCTAGAAATGAACTCTTGCCCCCATTGCTTATGGGTACGGATTTGGAACCTCAGTCCAACTCGTCTTGTAACATGCACAACTTAGTCCTGAGCAAGGTCAGGCCGACGATGTACATCCGCATGTTATCTACATTGAAATACAAATATGCGTTGGTGGTCGTGAGCATCAACTGATCAAAGTACACCTTGAGATCTATTCTAACTTGGTTCTTCTCTTTGGCTTCGGTGAGTGCACAAATTGACAAGGTGTCATACTTCTCATCGCAACATCCAAAATCCTATACAATCGTGCATACAAAGCCTCAATACTAGTGACGAGCAGCAGGAGCTCCTCATAGTTCTGGATCAGACTTCGGATGCATGATTTGTCCAAATCTACCTACAACTTCATCATCTTGTACAAGTGAAGTGGGGCTCCCTTGTACCTCATTGTCCATGTTTGTACATGATCAACTACGGCATGTATATCTACGACCATTCGCGCCATCTTGGTGTAGTGCTACTAATGACCATGTAAAGGGGAAACTACCTTGTGCATGGTGACGAACCTGTCATACAGTCTCCACGTGACTGTCTCAAGAGCTAATATTTCAGCAAGGATGGCCATCTTCATCTCTGCTCTTACAGATCTTGTTGATTGTTTCTCTCTCTTCCTGGTTTCTTGCAACTCCTTAGCCATACACTCATTTTATTCTATCAAGAATTTAACACTCAAGCTTTTGGTTTCGACATAAGCCTTTGTTTCATCGACCAAGGCGATTGGATGTCTCCGTACATCTGACATGATCACTTGTTCTTCAAAGTGCGTAGGTGATGCATGCTCATCAAGGTGTGCACTCTACGTGTTTGTACAACTATGTGTTGTGACTCATCAGAAGCTATGTTGTACACATATGTTCCTCGATGGTCCTCAAGGAGAATGGTATCCCCTTGTTCTCTCGAGACTCGCTCCATTTTTGGAGTTGGTGAAGCCTGTGGAGTGAGCTCGGTTGATTTTTACATGAGGTCGGTATCATGATCCTGTTCCGGTTGCTCTATCTCCATGTCCATCTATTCCATTATCTATTCCTCCTGTGAATCAAGTTCATGTTCTTGTGGCTTCTCACCCTGTTCCTCATCTACTGTTGGTTCAGAGTCTTCAATCTATGTCGGTGAATTTTGCACTATCTATGCACCTTGCACTTCCTCTTGTTCCTATTCCTGTTCTTGTTTATGTTCACGCTGCACTTCCTTCTCACTTCTGCACAACTTTTGTTCTTCTTTGAGATTTTTTTGTACTTCCTGCAACATCCTCTCTGCATCTTCCAGTCTTTTCTTCTCTCTCTTCCTTTGCATTATCATCCTATCGCGTTGTCCCATCTTTGCATCTAACTCCAAAGCTACCTTTTCCATAAGTGGCTCTTCCTTAAACTTGTAGCTTTTCTCCATCTCTGTGCTTTCGGAAATCTTCCTTTTGCCTTTGTCTTGCACAAATTTCTTGCTTGCCATTTTTTTTGTTGTTTCTTCCTATGGTGCTACTGCCTTGAGTGTTGTTAGCCACTCTATTTCAATGTTGATTGGTTCATTGAGCCTAGAGGAGTTGTAACAATATTTCCATGGGTCTTCCTCTGGCCAATGACATGCCCCATTGATCCAAGAATAGTACACTCTCGCACAGTGGTCCCTACATAAACCATGTGGGTCATACAGGTTGAAACTATTGGTGTCAAACTTAAACTTCTTAAAGTGTACCACCTCGGCATCCGCTTCTTTCAAACTCACAATCACGTACAATCCAATTCACACAGGAAGTGTAGGCCATGGTGCCTTCTTCTTCCTATGTAATCCAGTTAATAACCCTATCGAGATGTGGTATGAAGCCTGCCTCATGACCAACTTGTCCATGGAAAACCTTGGCAACACATGTAGAGCTTTCTCCGCATTGTACATCCTAATGAAGGTGCCCTTGGTTGAGGCATACCAATTTGGAATTTTCAAAAATGCCTCCATTGTTGCATGGGACATGCAGGGCAGATATTATTCAAATATCATCGTATACAAAGGGGCGATGAACTGGTCAGATGTTCTAGCCATGACTCCTTTATAGCTGCAATCTGAGAGAAACTTGCAATATATGTTCACAGCGCTCTCTAAAGGTGTCCATGCCTAACCCATGCTAGGAAACCATTGACGGGAAGAGATTGTATCGAGCAAGTAGGCATACATGAAGAATTTTTCTTGATGATCCTTGGGCAGATTCCAAGCATTGGATAGTTTCCCTTTCAACTATTGAGCCAACAAGTTGCCTAGTTGAACAGTTTTCCTTCACTTTCCAGCTAATCAAACATAGCAACCCAACTTTGCGGGAAGGTCTCTGTACTCCCTTGGCCATACAAGTGGCATCCAAAGATGACCAAGAACTGGTATGCCTTCCTGAGTGTCTTTGTCCTGTATATCTAGTTGGTTGTCGTCCTTAACTTTGTTGGATCCTTTACCCAACACTTCAATATGTCTCTTATGTTTGTTCTATTGTTGGGAGTGTAGAATGATGCATCCATCCTACTCACTGGTAATGGAAGATGATAAATCTCCTGATAATCCTCCATCCTATAGGCAGCAAGCTTTGCTCCATTAACACTCCTCAGTATCATTGTCTCAAGAGCAGCGTGTAAGACAATCTAGTGGATTACATATGCGCAAGGGAACATGGGAAATCTGCATGCAACCTTGTACAATCCGGACTTATGGATGTTCACATAGACCTGTCGATCCTCCAGAGTTTCCTCAAAGCTACCTGAGAATATGGTATTGATGTCTTTCCATGTGTTTTAGGTAAACTTGACTCGGGATAGAGTCAAAGTTGACCAGGGTAAACAGTGATGGTTTTGGGGCACATGGTATTGTTCACCCATAGTATTCTGCCCATGGTATTATATGTAATGGATTCCACGGAAAAACCCAACCTAATAAGATCTTATTAGCATTGGCCAAAACCCTAGCCAATTCGACCAAGTGAGCCTTCACTTCTCACCTCCAAGTCTTGCATTACAATGAAGTCCTTCCAACCTTTTATAAGATCAATTACATATAATACCAAGGGCAAAATACTATGGGTGCACAATACCCATGTGCCCCAAAACCATCACTGTTTAACCCAGTCAACTTTGACTCTATCATGAGTCAATTTTACCTACCAATGTGATCTTGATATCTTTCTCAATGAACAGGTGTGTGTCTATGTACACGGGAAATCTCATAGGCACATGTTCAACGACATCCCCGGTATTGCTTTCAACTGTCTTTTGATCCAGCTTTCTTAGAGGCCACGATACCTGTATTTCTTAGAAGTGGTTCAAAAACCTTGGTACCTGCAGACACAGAAGACACTCATGGCTAGACAATGTCAACTAAAAACCACAAACAACTTCATCAAACATTTAGGCAACAAACTGGTGATTTTTGGGCAAGATTATGCAGCATTGACCTCGGAAAGTTGGGAGACTGTCAGTTGGAACTGTGCATTGCGCAGTCCCAGCTGCCAGTGAGGTTGACTACCGACTGGATCTGCGCAATGAGAAGTCCAATGAGGATGAAAGGTGGATGGATATGCGCAATGCACAGTCCAGTGAGGCTTACTACTGACTAAAACTACACAACGCGCAGAACAATCTGACTGGGTTGGTGGCTGGAATTGTGCATTGTGCAGTTCCAATGGGTAGGATTGGGCACTAACTCCTAGGATTGTTTAAAGCACAACCTGGGGATAGTTTGGGCAGCCTCTACACAATTCCTATAGGCAAGACAGAGCCTTGTGTTGGGTGTGGAGCCTGATTATCTTCTGTATTCAAAGGTATCGCCACATTGAATCCCAGTTCGTTGCCGCCCGTAAAATATTCGCTGCATGAGGGGTCCGGGGGGGCTGTGACCTTTGCGAGCCCCCCCCCAGTGAGGGGTCGGGGGCAGTGCCCCCAAAGCTAAGAATAGATGTAAAATGTCCTTGTAAAATGCTATAATTTCGTAGTCAATTTGGGTCGTTCATTAGGCGGAGATCTGACGGTAGAAGTTATGTTTAATTTAGGGTTTTCTACCCTAGAAGGCAACCCCTCACTATATATGAGGGAATTGTATTGCGTATATTTATATATGTATCCTGAGTGAGGAAGAGAGAGGAGATTGAGAGCGAAGAGGGAATTACAATGATCTACCATAGGTTGTATCTCTTCAATTTGTTGGATAATATAAAAGGAAGGACTGGTTGTTTCTCCATGGACGTAGCCCAAACTGGGTGAACCACGTATATATGTGTCTCTATTGTTTTATGTGTTTTCTGTGTGTATATTTCTACAATATTTTATGTTTTCCATCGCTCTGTAATATATAATTCTCTAACACCTTGACTGCAAGGAATGCGCAGAGCATGCTGGGAGAGACCAGATCTGAACCAAGCCAGCCTGGATTTGCCCAATGGAAACCTAAAAACATGGAGTGAATGTGTGTGCCAAGATGGTGTAGATATGATTGAAATAAACATGCATGTGATTCAAGCAAGTACAAAATTCAGTCAAACGACAAAACCAAGAAGCTCATGAAGCGAGTCGCCAAAATGGTGATTGCGAGTGTAGAAATAGTGTTATGCGTGCGACACTAAGGAAAGGTAATGAAAATTTTGAAACAACACTTATCCAAGCTAAAATACATTGAAACATCAGCAGTTGTTCAATAAAACCAAGGAAACAACACTCATACAAGCCGAAAACTAAAAAGTAACAGAAACAGAGGCAAAAGCCATGGAAAGAAAAACTTACCCGAAAAAGTTGTGTCGATTGTCCCGAAGGTTCCTAGAGGCCTTTGGAATTCCATAGATCCAATATCAAGTTTGAAGAATGAGTTCTGAGGTGTCGTTTAAATAGATTTGGTGAAATTAGGGTTTATGACGCGCATGCCACAAATCTAGGAAAAAACGACACTTGGCGGGGAATTTCTAAAAATGGATTTGCATGTAACTCCTGCTGCTAAAAATAGATCCGTAAAATATAGGGAAGCTTTTTCACTTTTTCCTTTTTTCTTTTTCGGGAAAATTCATCCGACATTAAAAGAAGGGTTTCGCAATTCTGGAGGGAATCAGACACCCTGTCGGCACATGTGACAGACAACAACTGAGGGAAAAATTCAACGTTATTTCTGACTGAGAGGCTCTGGCTGGTTGGCCATCCCTGCACAATTTTCCAGAGCAGTGATGTTGGGCTGCTATGTGCATTTCTGGAGAGCAGTGCAGCTGGCCAATTATATGGAATTCTAGAGAATAGTGCAACTGGCCTCGGTTTCTCTGTGTATTTTTTGAGAGTAGTGCAGTTGGGCCAATTCTGCACATTTGCGGAGGGCAATGCAACTAGCCTGGCCTGCTCTACACATTTCTAGAGAGCAGTGCAAACTGGTTGGAACTACGCATTTCTGGACGGCAGTGCAACTGACCTAACCTGCTCTTCACATTTATGGAGAGTAGCGCCAACTAGATGGAACTGTGCGTTTTTGGAGAGCAGTGTTGGATGGATGGCTCTATGCAATTTCTAAGTGTAGGGAAGTTGTTGGGCTCCTCTGCACAATTCCAGAGGGGAAGACAAGTTGTCCTCCACAGCTACTAAACGACGGATGAAATCAAATAAGCACAAGTACCTGATCATTGTAGGATAACTGCGATGATTTTGAGGAGGAAGACTCCAAAACGAAGTGAAGGAAAAAATTTAGAGGGTGGTTGTAGCCACTACAACATTAGCGACACATTGTTAGAACTCCAACTCTCTGTATGGATCTTGTTTGTGAAAAGCGAGTCTAAATCTTCCGGAATTATTGGTTGATGCTTCAATCATCATGGCTTCAACACTAAGCTTGAGTTAAAGATATAGTCCCTTACCATTCTCTCGATCGGTTAGCACACTTTCCAAGTCAATTCAATTTAGTTTTTTCAATTGGGGATGAGGGGTATATTGGTACACAAGTAATAAAGATGTAAGAGAATTAGTTTCATCTATTGCATTGATCTACTACCAACAGGCCTGGATAGTACCCTGGCAGAGTCACGTAGGAACACAAGCATCGCTCTGCTACCAGCAAGCCTAGTCAGTACCTCGGTGGAGTTATTTGCATCACCTCTCTGCGCAGGAAGCCTTTCTCTTCTTTCACGTTATTTATTTTACATTTTACGTTTTTTTCAAAGAATTGTGCATATGCACATATTTATTTCAGAGGCATATGAGGTATCTTGACTTATTGAGAGCAGGAGAGGTTATCCCTTCAGAGAAGTATTTTATATATACCTCTTACAATACTTGTTAATGTTTTCCCCCTTACCTTACTCTACTTGATTGAGCTGACAAGGGTTACCCCAAAAAAACCGAATAGAGTAGGTGGTACTAATTAAAAGTGCAAGCACTGTGTTTTCACCAAGACTCATTTTGAACAGAACATATTTTCCATTAGGATATCATCAACTAAAGACAACAAGCTCTTTCATAAAGAGAGAGGACAACAGATAACCAAGTGTTGATAGGTGTACAAGTCCTCTTGTACTTTAAAAAGCTTGTCTCAGGAGCCGCACACAGTTTCATGCGAACCTAACCTATGGGTGAAAAACAAGCAAACAAACAGAAAGAAATGGACATAAGTAAATGAAAGCAAAGTAAGAAAGAAAAGCAAGAAAACAAGAAACAGGAACAAAGTAAACAAGGAAACCATGCAAACAAACAAAAACAAGAAAGAAAACACTACTCTTACTCCTAAGCTAGACAATGCATGGGCCTTTCCACATAAAGTGATATTTCCAATGCAACCAGTGGCACATTGGTTGATCCATGTTGGTGAAGGTGTGGCCTACAAGAACGATAAATGTGTAAACCAACGAACAAGAAATATATAATAGTGAAGACCAACACGCTCTGAGTTTACGAATATCCACAGAAAAGAAAAGAATAAAAGTGCAATACAAGAATTCTATGGGTGTATCATGGTCATGCATCACACTATGCATAGACGACAAACATGCACACTCTTTTGATCGTGAAAAATGAGAAAACATGAGAAATAAAGACAACTTACGCTTAACAAGAGTGCTCGTTGTGTATGATTCCTCCAATGCATGAGTGATGGGATCATGTGTTTCAGGTGGAGGATGTGAATTCTGTGAACAAAACTAATCTTCAGTGTAAACAAGAGAGTGATGAGGAGCTCCACTAACCAACCTACAACCCTGGGAAGTTGGCTTCCCAACTAACCTCAACGGGGCCCATAAACCCTTGGTGTTACATCTCCTCGAGTTAGGGTTTTGGTTGTTTAGGGTTTTCTCTTATTGTTCAATAATAAAAAGGTCCTTGAGCCTCATTGTAACTCAATTCAGAGGCATGTAGCTTCCACATCTATTCTTAGAGATAAGCTACCATCGCCCAAGCTAGTCTCATTTCCATTCTATTTGTAAGCATATTTCATTATTTGATATTAAGGAGAGATAGTGTTATTTTTGTTGCATCTCTGTATTTATGGTTATATCTGTAATTTTTTGTGTTCCTGTTTAAATTTGGATCTGATACCTGTTTAAATTTGGATCAGTGGTATCAGAGCGATCTTCTCTTTCTTTCTTTTTCTTTGCATGTCCCCAACAAGGTTGGGATGTAAGGAGTTAGGGCTCGAACTGGTCGAACCTTTGCAAGGCCAGCCTTGGAAATCCTGATGGACTCCCATGGGGGAAGAAAAGAAAGATGAAGGAGTAGGAGATCCCATCAAAATATTTCTCGAGGAGGCCCTCGAGAAACAATGGAATGCAATGATGGATAACTTTTCCCATATCATTCAACGGTTGCCCACCGACCGCTCATCCACATCCAATAGTCACTCTAGAGGCTCCACACCTTTTAAGGTACAAGTAAACTTTGACATTCCCATATTTGAGGGCCAAATAGATCCAGACGCAATAGATATATGGTTGAATCCACTAAGAAGATATTTTTATGTTCATGATTTTTCCAGATGAGAAAAAAATACTTTTTCTCTTCTCAAAGCCACCCCCCATATCAAGGACTGGTGGGAAACCTATTCTGAGCAGAAGGATGAAAGTACGACCTCACTATTTTCATCCACTCCAACTTGGAATTCATTTCGGGATGCCATCAAGGAGTAGTACTACCCTTTTGGGAGCTACAAGGACAAATACATAAAGTGGACCACGCTGCGGCAAGGAAGGGACCAACATGTGCTAGAGTTTACCAATATTTTTCATACCCTTTGCATGAAGTTGGGTATCAATGATTCTGAGAAACATTTGGTACTCAAGTACCGCGATTGCCTACATAGATACATCCAGGATGAGATGGAGTTCGTGAACATCTCCTCACTCGACATGACGTACCGATACGTCGTCAAGATCAAGCAAAAGTTTAAACAGAAGAAGTGATCTTTGGATTTGTGAATCTGAAGCAAGGGAAAGGTGCCCCCAAACCACAGAACAAAGGACAAAGCTAAGGTGGGATAGCCTAGGACAACCCGTGAAGGCCACAAGTAAAGGACAACACTGCGAAGCCAAAGAAGGACTCGGAATATGGTGTGAGTTCCATAAGAGCTCCACCCACAACACAATTGAGTGTCGGGCCAAGCAGACACTAGTGGCCAAACTGAAGGCTTCGGAATCAGATGCATGTTCCAACTCTGAGTTAGAACCCAACAAGGGGAATGAAAAAGGGAAGCAGATTATAGATGCGGAGCCCAACTCCATCATTGCCACCACAAAGGTCTAGAAGGAGGAACCTGAATATCCAGAGGAGGAGGAGTGTCTCTTCCACTCCCAAATGTGGGTAAAGGGTTCCCCGCTACGGTTCATTGTCAACAGCGGGAGCCAAAAGAACCTCATTGCAGCAGAGGTTGTGAAGTGGATAGGATTAAAAACCATAGCACACCCACAACCATACACCATCGGGTGGCCTCACCAAGGACAAGATTTGCACGTGAGCCAACAATGTCACCTTCCATACAGCATCAAGCCCTTCACGGATGAGATATTATGTGACGTTGCTCCCCTTGATGTTTGTGATGTATTATTATGCCAAGTGACATGTGGTGTATGAGTCAAGGCCTTGCGTTGTTATTGTTACATTGGGAAATAAGTTTTACAAGATATTGGAGGTAGCACTGCCTACCTCCATCTCTCTAGTTACTGCAAAACAATGCAGTAAGCTCATTTCAAAAACCAAGAAATTTGTTTTCCTAATGATACACCCATAAGGAAATAAGAAGATGGTGGCCATGACCTCTAGACAGGGCCCCTCTGCACAACAACAACAAATGGACAAGTTCATGGAGGAGTACGAGGAGATCTTCACCTCCCCCACATGGGTGCCTCTGGACTGTCAGGTCAAGCACTCCATCGATCTGACAATAGGTGCATTGTTACCTAATGGACCAATATATCGACACTCTATTATGGAGAATGATGAAATCCAGAGGAAAATTCAGGATCTGTTGTAGAAAGATCACATTCGGCTGAATTCATCACCCTGTGGGAGCCCGATCATGTTGGTACCAAAGAAGGATGGGACTTGGAGACTCTGTATTGACTATCAGGTGTTAAACAAGATCATTGTCCAAAATAGGTACCCAATCTCGCAGATTCATGACCTTCTGGATCAACTCAAGGGGGGGGAATATTTCATCAAGATTGACGTGAAGTCCGAATATCACCAAGTACCAATCGAACCCTCTGATGTGTGGAAGACTACCGTAAAATCCAAGGAGGGCCTTTTCGAATGGTTGGTTATGCATTTTCAGGTTGATGAATACTCCTGAAACCTTCATGAGGATTATGGCTGACATCTTGCGGCCATTCACCAACTCATTTGTAGTGGTATACTTGGATGGCAACCTAATCTTCAACTAGAGTTGCGAATAACACCTCCACCACCCTCGGCAAGTTATCAAAACACTGCGGCAACACAAGTTGTGTGCTAATTTGGAGAAATTCACTTTTGGCATGACCTAGGTTCAGTATCTGGGATACATTATTGATGAACAGGGGGTGCATGTCGATCCAACCAAGATCCAAGTCATTTGGTATTCCCAGCCCCAACCACTTTGACAGAGCTCCGCAGCTTTTTGGGTCTTGCCAATTTTTACTGCAGGTTCATGTTGGGGTTCTCTCATATCACTGTGCCCTTGAGTCAAGTCACCAAAGGAGGAGTGAAAGAAAAATTCTTTTGGTTTGAATCTCAACAAAATGCATCCGTAGAGTTGAAACATCACCTCTGCTCTACACCAGTGCTCACATTACCGACTTACAACAACCATTTGAGATCGAGACGAATGCCTCTGACTATGTTATTGGGGTAGTCCTTACTCAACAATGGAATCCAGTGGAATATCACAGTGAGAAACTTTCAAACACAGTCCAGAAGTATCCCACTTATGACAAAGAGATGTATTCTATTATGCAAGCCTACTGACAATGGAAGCATTACATTTTTGGGAAGGAAATGGTCATCCACACAGACCACCTTGCAATTCATATAGATGCAAGGGAAGTTGTAGAATGATTTCCATCATAAGTGGTCCACATAACTGCAACAATTCCATTTGAATATGAAGTACAAGAAGGGTAGCATAAATAATGTTGCAAAATGCTTTAGCCGACCCCCGATCATGGCGTTGAACACCGTGCTCAACTCTTGTGGGAACGAGACTTCTGATTGGCCACTTATCTACAAAAACGACCTAGACTTCAGCCACACATCCCATATGCTCTTGGAGGGTCAACAAGTTCCATATTTTCACCTCCAAGATGCTATGTTATGCCACCTAGGACACATGTGTTCCTTCAAGCAATCATGCGAAGATGATTTGGGAAGCACACTACAGTCAAGCCACTAGGCATTTTGGGGTCGAGAAAATGATGGTAGTACTGCAAAAGTATTTCTATTGGCCGAATCTTTGACAGGATGTCGGGAAGATCAAATCCTGCACTGCCTACGCCATTTCCAAACCAACCATCAAGAAGAAAGGTCTCTATACTACTCTTCCTACCCCTATTCAACCTTGTGAAATTATCTACATGGATTACATGTCAGACCTTCTTTCTACTAAGCATGGCAACAACTGTGTTTTTGTGGTCATCGACAAATTCTTGAAGATGGTCATTATGGCGGCCTGCAAGAAGAGTGTCACAGCAGAAGCCACTACTAAACTCTTCTTTGAACAAGTGTTGGTACACTTTGGGATCCCACAATCTATCATCTTAGATCGAGACAACAGGTTCCTCAATACATTTCAGTCCAGTCTCTAGTCGATGCTAGATACCAAGCCCACTAAGTCCACAACTTTCCATCCTCAAACTGATGGCCAGATAGAGGTCGTCAATAGGATGATTGTACACATTTTGTGCATATACAACTCAACGCATCCACGCACATGGGATGAGAGCGAGATTGCTAAAAAACGTTCTTTTAGGGCCTCAAAAAGGCTCCAGAAGTTAAGGACCTGAAAAGATGCCAAAAATAGTAAATTGTGCTACAATTAAGGAAACTGAAAACTGAAAGAAACAATGGTGGGGGTCCACGTGGAATTGGCGGGTGGCCACCAATATCCACCTAGATCAACTACTCAGTATCATTGTCTCAGAATCAGTGTGTGAGAAAATTCAGTGGATTACATCTGCGTAAGGAAACATGGGAAACATGCATGCAACCTTGTATAATCTTGAATTATCGATGTTCATAAAGACCTGTCGATCCTCCAGATTTTCCTGAAAGCTGCCTAAGAAGATGGTGTTGATGTCTTGCCATGTGATCTTGATGTCTTTCTCAATGAACAAGTGTGTGTCTATGTACACATGCAAGTTCATATGACCATGTTCAACCACATCCCATGTACTGCTTTCAACTATGTCTTTTGATCCATCTCTCTTGGAGGCCATGATTCCTATACTGTTGAGAAGCGGCTCAAAAATTTGTGGTACCTAGAGATAGAGAATACACTCATGGCAAGTCAATTTCAGCTAAAAACCTCAAACATCTTCGAGAAAAATTCAGGCAACAAACTAGTGACTGTTGCGCAAGATTGCGTAGCATTGACCTTGGGAATATGGGAGAATGTCAGTTGGAACTTCACATTTCACATCCGCAACTACCAATGAGGCTAACTGCTAGATGGATTTGTGCAATGCATAGTTCAAAGAGGCTGGCTGCTCACTGAAACTGCACAATGCGTAGAACAGTCAATCTGGGTTGCTGGCTGGAACTGTGCATTACACAGTTCCACTGGGCAGGACTGGGAATTTCCTCCTAGGATTGTGCAAATTACAGCCTGGTGATAGTGTGGGTAGCCTCTATGCAATTTGTGGAGGCAAGGCAAAGCTTTAACTGTCAGGAATGTACAGAGCATGCTGAGAGACACAAGATCCCAACCAAGCCAGCCCGGATCTACCCAATGGCAACCTGAAAACACGAAGGAGTGAATGTGTGTGGGAATTTGGTGTACAGTTGAGTGAAATAAGCATGCATGGGATTCAAGCAAGTGAAAAAATCAGTCAAACAACAAAACCAAGAAGCTTGTGAAGTGAGTCACTGAAACGATGACTATGAGTGCAAAAATAGTGTTATGCATGCGATACTAAGGAAAGGTAATGCAAAACTTGAAACAACACTTCTACAAGCTAAAAAGCTTTGAAACTCTAGCATTCGTTCAATAAAACCAAGGAAACAACACTCATACAAGTCGAAAACTAAAAAGCAATAGAAAAATGGCAAAAGGCATGGAAAACAAAACTTACCTAGAAAAGTTGTGTCCATTGTGGCGAAGGTTCCTAGAGGCCTCGGGAATGCCAGAGCTTCAAGATCAAGTGTGAAGAATGAGGTCGAGGCATCATTTAAATAGATTTGGAGAAATTAGGGTTTATGACGTGCATTCCACAAATCTAGGAAAAAGCAACACTTGGCAGGGAGTTTCTAAAAACAGTTTTTCATGTAACTCATGATGCTAAAAATAAATCCCTAAAATATAGGGATTATTTTTCACTTTTTATTTTTTATTTTTTGGGAAAAGTTGCTCGACATGCAAAGAAGGATTGCATAATTCTGGAGGGAATCAAACAACTTGCCAACACATGTGACAGACAATAGCTGAGGGAAAACTTCTGCGTTGTTTCTGGATTGAGAGTCCTTGGCTAGATGGCCATCTCTACACAATTCTCTAGAGCAATGATGTTGGGATCCTCTGTGAATTTCTAGAGAGTAGTGTAGCTAGCCAATTTTGTGCAATTCTGAAGAACAATGTAGGTAGCCTAGGCTTCTCTGTGCAATTTTGGAGAGCAGTGCAACTAGGACAGTTCTGCATAGTTCTGGAGGGCAGTGTAGCTGGCCTGGCCTTCTCTGCACATTTCTGGAGAGCAGTGCCAGCTGGCTAGAATTGCGCATTTTTGGAGAGCAGTGTCAACTACCCTGATCTACGTAATTTTTGAGTGTAAGGTAGATGTTGGGCTGCTCTGCATAATTCCTAAGGGGAAGACAAGTTGTCCTCTAGGTTTGCGCAGTTTTGCCCGACATTTGATTGATCGTATGTGAACCAAGTGTTGGGTGTGCTTGTGGTTGACCGACGGGACAAGTGAGATGAAAAAAATATTCTAAACGTTAAATGAAATCAAATAAGCACAAGTACCTTATCAGTGCAGGACGGTTGTGATGATTTCGAGGAGGGAGGCTCCAAAACAAACCGAAGGGAAAAAAATTGAGGGTGGTTGTAGCTTCTACAACACCCTGTAACCTCGAGAAATCACCAACTCCATTTCCCATAATTTATCAGTAAAGTGATATGGGTGTTTATACTAATAGGTTGGAAGTCCAACAAGAGGAAACTTAAATCCGATTCCAATCCATCCTGGGCCACTCTTGTCAATGAAATCCACATACTTAGGAACTCTAGAAAGGGCTTGTATAAAATTTTGATTACAATATGGATCTTATTCCCTGAGCTCCTACTGAAAGATATTCCACCTTAGCTTACTTCCTTATAATGTGTTAGCTCTTATCCCTTGCATATACCTAAGGCACCTTTGTAAAACCGAACCCCGATATTCCATGATCAATGATTCAGTGGTTGGAATTTTCAATATCTAATTATGTTTCCTAGTGATAACATCAGCAAATATAGGCTCATTTCTAATGCACAACTTTACTTGTCCCTCATTGGCTATTACAGAGGCATATGCAACTTTCCATATTACCTAGTTTTGAGCGAAAGATACAAAATCCCTCAATTGAACATCCCTCGCATAAGGTGTCAATTTGACAGATTTATCTCCAAAACAAGAAAGTTTATGCAAATAGAATTCACACAACAAATGTTTTTCTGAGAAATTAAGAAAATTTTCCAATAAATCTTCAACTTTCCTTGTATTAAATGGTTGTTTCTCCTTAAGGGTTGTCAATTGAAAGAGAAATCATGTTTCCTGCAAATATAAAGGATAAGATGGAGAAATAATTTTGCAACTTAGCAAACCATATATAAGCCCATACATAAATTTCTTCTCTTGTTGTAGCAATTACTCCTCTTCTTGGAATTCCTTCACTTGTATTAATTTTTACTTCCTCTCTCTTTGAACCCTCACAAAATCTTGAATTCTTAACTTTTCATTCCATTCCTTCTTAAGAATACTTACCATATCCTCATTTTGTTTCCAAAAAATAACTTCGTCTTTAGGGAAGACTAATAACTTCTTCCAATTTTTTACTTCCCTAAGAAAAGATGTTATTTTGAATATTTCTTCAGATTCTAGATGGTTTGTTTTTTATGTTGTACCTCAGACTCAACAATCTCTTATTTATCCCCTTTCTCCTTCTGCTACGCTATCTAAATTGTTGGCATTTGTGTAATAGGAGCATTGTTGATAGGTTCTTGTGGAGCAACAGTCAAATTAATTCCAATATGCTATGTTCCAGCTATTGGTTCTTATGTAACATCAACTTCATAAACAGGTTCTTGTGTAACAACAACTTCATAAACAGGTTCTTGTGGAGCAGCAAACTTTTCTTCTTCTCCTTGCTCTACTTCAACTATTGGTTCTTGTGTAACAACAACATCGTTAGCAGGTTCTTGTGGAGTAGCAGGTTTAATTTCTTCACTTTGTCCTCCCATATGAACTCCTACTGAGATAGTAATTGATTCTAAAACTCCAACTTCCTTAAAGACAAATTGACACCCCTCACATACTTTCATGGTTGTTTCAGTGGATTATATTATTCCTACTACTTTTGATAACATGTATAGCCCAATTTATTCTTAAATTGTAATTATTCCTTAACCATGGCAAGTTGTTTTCTTAAATCTTCATTTTCTTTCTTCAAATTTTCAATTTGATGTACAACTTCGTTCTCAGTCTTACATAATAAAGGGGAAGCCTCATGTTCTTTCATATATTTTTCTGCTATTGGTTCTCCTTCCTTATGTTGTTCATCAAATTCTTCCTTAAATTTTGGTGTAGTAGCAGAGGTTTTAGTCATGGAGACACCTTCCTCTATAGGTTCTTCCTATTTTCTCTTATCCTATTGTTTCTTAGGTTTCCCTGGTTCAACTATAACAATACATTTCTTGGGTGTTGGAGTAGTCTCTTGTGTAACAACCACTCACACCCTTTTCTTAGGGTTCCTTCCACTAATCAACTTCTCCAATATTCTCTTCTTTACATTCACATGTCCTCGGGCATCCTTGATTTTCTTAGAAACCTTTCCTTCTTCAGTTGTTGGCTTAGGTACTATTGTCTTAGCAGTTTCTTCTCTTGGTTCTTCTTCTTCTATAGGACACCCATGATAGTTATTTTCTGATGATCCACTAGACACCTCCATAGGTTCCTCTACTCATGCTCTTTTTCCTTTTGAATATGTACCAACATAAATCTTTATAGAGGTCCATATCTTGGGGTTTCTACGACCAGGTCTAGAAAATACATCCTTCGTACTTCACCTAGGGGTTGCACTTTTTTCATCCTAGTTAGTGTAACAACCCTACTTCTAGGAGGTGTGGTTGCTTTACTTGTAGGTTTTGTTTCAACACTCTCCTCGTGCTCCTCACATTAATCATCCTATGCATCTGCATGTGGTCTTGCTAATAGATTATCCCATGAAATCCCATGCTCTGGTAGTGAGTGAATTATGACCAATTTGAGAATTTCATGATAGGTCAAACAAGTTTCTAGGTGTTTTTCCCCTCACGCTACCTCCACCATGTGATATAGCGACTTCAAAAAATAGTAAGGGATATTTATCAACTTCCCTATCCTAAGGTGTGCCAGCAACTAAAAGTGATAGTTGAATACAATCCCAAAGCGACCCTCATAGGTGATAAATTTATGAATGAAGAGAGCCACATCCTCCCAAGGGTGGGGAAGGGATTTTCTGTCAAAACCCTACCATTAGTTGTTAATTCCTCTCCTTCTCACAGAAACCTATCCTTAGCTGATGGAATCACTACCTTCCTTGACAACCATGGAGCCCCTCTCTGTGGCAGCCATGTTACTTTGTAATAACAATTCTAAATCCCCTGACTTCAAAGAACTATTCTCTTAGGGTCCTTGCAAAATCCAGAGCAACCAACTCACTAAAACCCTACAATTTCTCAAAATAACTCAACCACCTTGCATTTCGAAAATTTTCTAGAGCTTTCGAGTATTGTAACAACATGTCAATAGAATTGGGTTCATGTCTTACCATCGCTCCTCCCATGGCCACCTAGAACTATAATCGGTCAACACTGTTAAAGACTTGTTAAAGAGTTGCTGTTGAGCCTCAAACCTGCACTTCTTTACACATCCTCTCAGCCTCCTTTTCCTACTCATTTCCTTCTTTTGCCACTCATTTCCTTCATCAAATTGCTCAAATCATTGTATTATAGGACTTTTTACATGATTTGCTAATTATGCTAACGACTATTGTTGGTTTAGATTTTTGGTTCAAAATGTTGCGTTTCTGCAGCTCACACAGGGTTTCCACAGCTGATCCCGGTTTCTGCAGCCAACCCCGGATTCCGCAGCTGTTTTCTTAAATGCTATGTTCCAGGTGTCCTCCGGGTAGAAGAGCCACATGGGCAAGTTTGTGGGATCAAGGACATGGTGTGTGTCCTTCCAGCTCATCCAAACCGGTCATCAAAACCCGTGGTCAACGAGGAGGCAAATACGGTCAAACTGAAGTCATTGGCGGTGGCACGGCTCTGCGTGTTCGGTTTGGAGCACGTAAAGAACAGCTGGCCTCTTCCTCAGCCACGAGGACCGTGGGAAACAAGAATCCAACAGCAGATTGATAGCCCATAACGACCGTTGCCTAAATCCGAGGACAGTGCCAGATTACGTGTTTTTACACAGCTGATAGAATAGCCTAGTTTGCGTTAAGTTAGTTTGCTTTCTCTGCTATAAATAAAGCATCTCTAAACGCTGGATAGTTAGTCTTTTAGCCTTTTTAATCAGTTGTAAACTCTGTTGAGACATATTGTTATAAGCATTTTGTAAGCTCCCCACTGTATTTTTTTATATGTGTTGTTAATACATGAGAAGACCGTTCTGTTTCTAAGCGTGTAACTGATCTTTTGGATTGGTTGAAGTAGGCGGAGGGCCCCTGTCTGCTACAGCCACTGTACAGTAGTTTTACTTTTACTTTCTCGCATTTCTTTTTCTGATTTCATGTATATTAATGTACAGTTTCCTTTATGAATTGCTGCATTTTATTTTTCAACATGTATATTAGTGTATATAAACTTTGAATTCTGCTGATTTACATTTCTGCACTTTTGTTCATGACTGATCAGTGTGTTTTTGCAGATTTCTTAGGAGCCCGGGATAGTTTTCTTTCTTCTCTTTTTACAACTAGTGGCATTTGTGATCGTCTTATCTAGACTGTTGATCTTTATTTTTGATTTTCATTAGTATCATTGCTTTAGTTTGCACTTTACTTTCTGCTCAAAGCTTATCAAGTTGTTCATCTTTTGATGGCTCTTTTTTTCATAATCAACTAACTTTAGTGGAGCCAAAATATCACTTAGTGCAGCTTGGTTTATTTTGTTTTAAGACTCACATTGCTAACTTGCTCATAACTCTTTCTTACATGATCAATCCAGCTGAAGGCAGAAAGGTTAAGGGAAAATTAAGTGGTGTGATTTGTCACCTAGATTTTACATTGCTTAAGATTTAATTGAAGAGTTAAAGTAGTTGTTCTTGTTTTTAATTGAGTTAATGTAGATGTCATTTTCATTTTCATTTTCATCAGCAGTAGAGGTACTGGGCCGATGCCATTGGTCTTTTATTTGATGCCTTTACTTTCCTTTAAAGCTTTGATTTCATTTCAGTTATTGTTCAAGCTTTCTTTAGAATACTCTTTAAGTTTCAAGAAATCATTTAGAAGTCGCCACAAACACACACATTCACTCGCTTGATTACATCTCCATCACATCACATTAGGAAAGATAAATAAAAAACAAACTAAAAAGATAAAAACGACAAAAGATTAAGAAAAGGTTATCTAAGTACATATAGTACACCTCACTTCATCAGCTTACGAGCCCCGGGTTGACATTTAAAAGTTGCAATTTAGACATCACTAAATTGACCAAACAGTTCCCTTGGCATACATAGACACTTACTAAAGAGATAATCTCAAGACACAACAATTACTCCCTTTTTACCAAATTGGGTCTTTTAGTTCTCATGAGAAAGGACTTCACACAATCGCATCAATTTCCAAAAATGACAGTAAAGGTAATAATCTAAAAGTAACAATGGTGAGGGTAATGATACTATAAACAATGGTGATTACCATAGTGGTCAACGTAATGACGATTGCAAGGTATAGTCATACACTATTGTGGTAAAGTGAAGTGATTTTTCATAAAGCCATTTCCAATTAATTACAAAACTTGTCCTTGGCATGTGTAACAGAAAAAGTCATATCTAATGCCACAATAAGGAGCAAAATAGGATGTTACAGAGGAAGATAAAAATGAATCTACAAAGCAATCTAAATAAGAAGGTAAAATGGACACTAAAAATAATTCCTTATCTAGGAGCAACATAAGATGTTACACGGGAAGTTATACGTGAAGCTACATTAGGAGCTAAAAGAGATGATAAAATAGGCACTAAATATGGTGAAAATAGCATTGATTGTATGTGATCAACGCAAAATATGAAAAAAATTACACCATACTAATAAATAGCACCATTTTTTTTCAAAAAGGTGGAGAAAAATACACTAAAACAGTCAATGGAAGCAAAAAATGGAGCTAAAGAGGAAGTTAATCATAGGGATTTGTTGTAGTGTTGACTTTGACTCTTTGAAAAATATATCTTGAAGAAGGAAAGGACTTTAACTCTCATTGACTTTGACTCTTTGAAGAAGATACTTTGAAGGAAGGAAGGACCTTAACTCTCGTTGACTTTGAAGGAAGATTTTGACTCTTTAAAAGGAAAATTTGGAAGGCTAACTTGGTGTTTGGTAGAAGTCCCAGTTTTGCATTGGTTGTCTCATTTGATTTGGTTCCATAAGAATAAGAATATTTTTATTGGGTTTTCCCCTAGGAGATGGGTTTTAGCCTTGGCTGAGAGGCTACATAATGTTGTTCTTGTGACCTTCATGTTCTTTTGATTGGATGGTTTCTTCATGAAGAAAATATAAAAGAAGATAATATAAAATTGTCACAAGTTATTATCAAAGCAAGAAAATATTTTTACCTTTTGATTTTCTAACATGGTATCAGATTTAAGGGAAGGAAGGTAAAAGGAAACCTAACGATAATTTGTTATAAGGAAGACTACTTTGAAAATGACATTTCAAGACATCTTGGGTAATCTTACAAAGTTTTTGGAAGAAGGAAAAGTATCAACGACCTTTGAAGCATCATTAAAGAAGGAGTAGCCAACACCTTGAAACAATCATCAAAAGAAAGCTAGAAGAAAGAATGACATTAACAAGTGTACATATGGCATCATCAATGAAATATAAGAACAAGCTTCAAGGAGCTTCGAATTTTAGAGCCTAGAAGACAAGGATGGATATTATCCTTGCTAGACACAAAGTTTTAAACATTGTGCTTGGAAAAGTAAAAGAACCTACATAGGATGCTAGGAAATGAAAAGTTCAAGGAGAATGATATTTTAGCCATGAGCCTCATTGTGGACTCGATTAAAGACAATATAATTCCATACATATCCACTCAACATAATTCAAATAAGATGTATGAAGCTCTCTCTAAACTATTCATAATAAAAAATATTGGTCAAGTTGCTAACCTAAAGAATGAGCTTCGAACTATCAAGATGACAAAGGAGGATACCATATCTTCATATTTTGTGAAAATATCTCGTATGAGAGATGAAATCCAAGCCATTGGTGAAATTATCCCTGATAAGGAACTTGTAATATCATCCATTATAGGATTGCCCAAATCCTGGAATGCCTTTGCACCTAACATCAATAGTTGGAAAGAAACTCCATCATTTGAAGAAATATGGTCTGCATGTATTCAAGCAAAAGCTCGACTTGCTCTAATGAGAGGAAATCAAGAAGGAGAGAATGATATATCGAATCTCTATTCATCCCACTTTAAGAAGAAAGGAGGAATCATCACAAGAAGAACGATCTATCAAAAATTCAATGTTTTCATCTTCATAAGTTTGGTAACTATAGAAACCTATGTCCCTCAAAGTCAAATGATAACAAGAAAAGAGAGAGATAATGCAAATGTTGTTGAACCCGAAGAACCATCAAAGAAAACCAAAGAAGAAGATTATGAAGTCAAGTACTTGTAGTATTAATCAAAAAAGAGACTTGAAGTCTTAAGGGTTGCTAATCTTTCATATCCTTTAATTCTAGGTCTTTTAAGTTGTGTAAGAAGCACCTTTATAGATTACTGTTTTTTTTTATTGTAGTCTTAGTTTATTTTTGTAAATCTAGTAATATTAAGAGTGTATCCAAACTTCCCAGACATGTTCTATATATTTCTCAAAATAAGAGTGTATCCAAACTTCCCAGACATGTTCTATATATTTCTCAAAATGTCTATATCTATTCTAGATCAAGAGGGAGTCATCGCAGTTCACAAAAATATTAAGTATTCCATTTATTTCTTCTTTGATATCATTTTTTTTATTTCCTCAAACCTTATTTTACTCAATTATAACTTTTCTTTATGTTTTCTCTAAAAAAGAATTGCAGGAAAAATAAATTCAAAATATTATAGCTAGATTCAGAGGGATTACTTCAACTCCCTCAAGAACAACGAAAATTTCATTTATGGAAAGCATCAATAAGGAAGAGTTGGTATCTTTGTTAAAAGTAAATAATCTAGCAAGTCATATAGATCATTTTGCGAAAGCAATATTATGAAATCATAAGGATCACAAAGATCCTCTACTAGAATGGAATCGCAGCATGATGAAAGCGTCAAGAGGAACAATCCAAAGGAAGAAGAATACTACTTAAGGTACATAAAGATGATCTTCAAAATTGTGAAAACTAGATTAAAAAAAAAAAAAATCAAATTTCATGCTTGATAATAATGATGAGCATGATGAAAAGAGGGAATTGCAGAAACTCTTGTGGTATTGAAGTTTTCCATCCAATAAGCATATTAATGGTTGAAGGATGAAGTTGAATATTTCGTCGCTTATGAAAGGAATTTGTTTGGTTTATGAAGCTTCTATTTTATTTATTTTAAGGATGGATCTTACTGCTATATATTGTGATAACCAAAGGCTCATAAATGGAACCTTTGTCTCATGATAAGACTCAGCATATTAAGTATTAAAGATATGATCGTGAATCTAATATATAATAATAGATTTTCTTTTATAGTTAGTTTTTTTATTCACACAAAACTTGACCAACCATTATTTTACTAGCACAACTACATTAAGAAATGTGGTTGATATAGGCCATAAACATAACAAAAAGTTTGTGTTTAAAAAAACCTATTTAAATTTTTAATAATCAAATCTAAGAAATTTACCATATGCTTATTCTGGATATTTTTTAATATAATTATTAAATACAACATTCATAACCATATTATTCAAAAATAATTTATTATTTATACAACATACTTTTTTTTACATACACAAACTCAATAAAATACATTTAATAATATTCATTAAAAACAAAAAAAAACATATATTAATTATTTAAAAATAAAATACATTTAATTAAATCAGCCCACGTTATACTTAAGTACCAATAATTTGTCTTTTAATTAACTATTTCAGTACCAGCCCACATAAAAGTCCATGAAACCAAAGAGCTTCACTTCAAAGGTTTTAGTAACAAGTCTATAATTCCAATCTAATGGACAAATGAAAGAAACTCTTAGGCATCGCCAGGTTCCTTATTGGTGTTTGAAAGGTGTCTCTTTCCAAGTGTAAACAATTTGTACCACAAATCCTAACCTGAGACCGTATGAAGACTAATCAGATTGAAGGACAAAGGAAAGATTAAGTCTATAATTAATGTGTGCAATATTGGTTCAAATGCTTGTTGCACAAGACTCCAAACTATTTAGACAGATTAGTTCTTCAAATGCTTGTTGCAGAAGACTCCAAACTACTTGGGATCTCTTGATTTTTTTTTGTGACTTCAAGCATTTGCATCTGGTAAGTTTAGACATTGTTGGGAAGAGGCATGACGAAAATTTCATTAAGAGATGAGTTATATTAGTTTTCAAGGATGTTCATTGGAGTGAATGAGGTAAGAATGGTATGAAAGCTATTGAAACAAAACAAGACAAAATAGTTCAAATCTAATAGGCTTAATGGCCTCAATCTCTTGATTTTTTTTTTATCTCAAGCATTTGCATCTAGTAAGTTTAGACATTGTTGGGAAGAGGCATGATGAAAATTTCATTAAGAGATGAGTTACATTAGCTTTCAAGGGTGTTGATTGTAGTGAATGAGGTAAGAATGATATAAAAGCTATTGAAACAAAACAAGACAAAATAGTTCAATTCTAATGGGCTTAATGGCCTCAATCTCTTGATTTTTTTTTTACCTCAAGCATTTTCATCTGGTAAGTTTATACATTGTTGGGAAGAGGCATGACAAAAATTTCATTAAGAGATGAGTTACATTAGCTTTCAAGGGTGTTGATCGCAGTGGATGACGTAAGAATGATATAAAAGCTATTGAAACAAAACAAGACAAAATAGTTCAATTCTAATGGGCTTAATGGTCTCAATCTAATTAACATTTAAATTTAATGTATTATTTATTGGTTTGAAACTGAAACATGTTTAAGTATTTTTCATATCCAGGGTTTGATGGTGTATAAGACTAAAAAAATTATCTTAAAATCAATTCTTGTCCATTCATTTATTAAAATTTCAAAATTCCTCAAACCCACATCCATAACTTGAAATAAATACACCTACAACATAAATATATTAAAACATCATTCTCATATAACAAAACTACTTTTAAAAAAATAAAAATTATCTATTTTTCATTGAATGATGACTTAATAGTTAAGAGTATGTGTTTCGTCCTAGAAGTATAGAGTATGTATACTTATGCCTTAGTAAACTTAGTAGTCAAATCAAATCACTACCAGATAAGTCCCTTGTCTAAAAACTTTCTATACATTAAAACATTAGCCCCCTTTTCATTCATTAAAAATGATGGTGTTAAAAGAAAATTTGACAGCTGTGGGATTTGAACCCACGCCCTTTCGGACCAGAGCCTAAATCTGGCGCCTTAGACCACTCGGCCAAACTGTCAAGATGAACAACATGTTTCTTTCCTTTTATAATGATTACCGATATCGATCTCGTCCTCTCCTGCACGCGAGTTCCACATCGAAGATTCCATTTCTTCCCATTTACTGCGTTTTTTTTTGTAGTAGCGTGCACAGCAGTAAAAACAATTGAATCGTTGACTATTTTAGGTTGCTGGTTCGATCCCCCGAGGTTAGAATATTTTGTTCTGTGGTGTTTTTCTATTAACTGCATTAATTTGATGTATCGTAACGCTACCTGAAATCTCATTAAGTCCTTTAGCAGCTTGTTAAACAGATGCAGAATTATCATCTAACAAAAGCGGTGAAAGGCAAAACAATTACTTCAAACACATTAGCTATTTGTTTTTCCTTCACAATGCCCAAAGAAGGCCTTTCAGTCACTTCAACAAGTATTTTAAAAATAATTTAATATTCATTCAAACAAATTAAAAAATTTAAATATGACGAATCCTTTTAATTTAAATTTTTAAAAATTAATTTATTACTTTTTATTAATTAACACTACAAAATCTTCTATAAAAATTGGCTTCATAATATACTTGATTATTTATTATTTTACAATTCAAAAATAATATTTTATTGTTTGGAAAGGTTTATTTATTATTTTACAATTTAAAAATAATATTTTATAGTTGGGAAAGGTATTTTAAAATTTAATATAGTGGAGATGTTGTAGTGTCCCTAAAAAGATATTAAATCAAATAATAATAATACTAAAATATATTATTAGCTCATTTTAATCTTAGATTTGGGTGTTCAAGACAGTTAGCAAGCTAATGACGTCATGTATAATCTACCCAATGGTAAAGGAAGGGCAACACATTATGCTTGCCAACTACACTCGCCACTTACCTCTAGATAGGATGTCTAGAAGACTTCGCATCAACATTCAATTTTTCCTTGGGAGGTGAGTTAGAGGTTAATTTAGCTAGAGTTCATTCTTTCATGCATTTGTAAAGTCAGTAGAATTGAAAGGTTGCATAGCAACCATGTTGGAAATTCTCATTTCATTTCAATGGTTTGAGTGAGGGGATGATATTGGTGAGGAGGCAAAGGAAGAGATCGTCCTCCTTAGACCTCCTAGCATGGCCCTAGTGTGGACAGATATGATGAGGATGTCCCTCTACATATCAGACATATGGTTACAAAGATTGATATAGAAGAAATGAGAAATACAGGTGACAAACAATGGACTTTGTGCAATCTACTCGGCAGGCATCTCAGAGATCAGGAAGATATTATGAAGGTGACGAATTATTGCATTACCAACCTAGAATTTCACTTGGTCCAGGCAAGATCTGCTTTGAGAGTCATGGCTGGGGTGCTTAGTATTCAATTCCCTCCTCCCCCTCTACCTCCAACAACTTCCAACTCTTCGAACAACCCTAACTCTCTGAGTTCCCCCAACTCGTCTCTCCACAGTGAAGAATCTGCCAAACATGGAACATCAAAGCCAACAACTCAAGTGGAGAAGCCTTTTGACGAATTAGGTCATTTGTGCAATGATGGGAAAGAGCACCATGCCTCCTACTATGAAGAAGTCGGGTGAAAATACTCCTCCTCATACCATGGACACTTGCTAGGGCAAAGTGACTATTGAATGGGAATGTCTTGACTAGCTCTCGAAGTACCAGGATGACACAAGTTATCATTAGCCATCAACATGCAAATGAATGCATCCAAGGTTCAGGAAAGCAACCCCTAGTCTCCTGTTATCTTTTTTATAAGCTTTAAACATTATAATGTTGTTATACGATAAGTAGGGAGACCATTTCGTTTCCCACATCTAGGTAGATGTTCCTCCACTGACTCGGCATAGTATTAGTTTTGGTTCATACAGGTTTTGGTTTTTTGGCATCATGACCATTCCAAACAAGGTCCATATTTATATCCTCTTGCTTGTACATTCTGTAAATTCCCAATAATATAACATGTTCTAGCTTACAAAAAAAATTAACTCATTTAAAAAAAGGTAATAAAAAAATAAATTGATTCAATTCAATTTGTTACTGTAATTTTGTTTTTTTTAAATAAAATTATAAACAATTTTTTGATAAAAAAATCATAATTCTTTCACATTAAAATAATTAAAATAATAATGATTAATAACCATGATATTGCATAACATGTATTTTTTTTTGTAGGTTATCTTTGTATTGCAATGGAATATATTTACATTAGATTAGGAAAATTATTGTCTTTGGCCTACCACCTTGGAAACTAGACTAGAGGCAAGTAGAGAGTCAAGAACATGAAAAATAGAGACCAAAACAAGTTGCTACCCCATACAGGGGGAACACGCAACATGATACACAAATAGCAGGTTTTTTGAATTGCAAGGTCTGAGCTAACAAGTTAGTTAAACTGGGCATAGAAATAAAGTAAAACATAATTATAGCCATGAGGGTTGGCTAGGGAAACCAAAATTGAAAGAACACTACATGGAGCAATAGCATCAAGATAATAAATAAGTATCTAGGTTGATTGGTTGTTCCACAACCTTACATGGTGGAGTAACTGAAGAGTTGGGTGGAAAACCAATCTCTAATCAAGCCAATGGAACTTCCATGCCAAGCATAAGGCATTAGAGTTCATCTAACCTATATAAAATATTGACCTAGGATTGTCTTCTATCCAGCAATAATTTTCCCAACAACAACTTGACATGCCAATATAAATCAACAATTTTCAAGTAATGAACTTGACAACCTCATCAATTACCTATATTTGGAACTCGGGGGATAATGGTTACCATGACATTAGAATCGAGAGTGACCTATCGTTCATGGTGGATTTCTTCCTCTACCAAATCAAATTTCCCCTTGTATGTTTTATGGTGTTCTATCATGAAAGCTATAGGTTGAGGATTTTTCTCAAAGGAGTGCCTCGAAACCCATTGAAGCTCCACGACCTCCATTGTTATGCCTCCAACGAGCTCTTTGTTGTGTCATGGCTGTCAGAGGTAATAAGGCATCACATGGACCCAGACTGAGGTGAGAGGGTAGTTGCATTAGACAACCATTAAAGAAAGAAGTCGTTACAAATTGCCAGTCATGTTTCATAAGTGTAGAATGAGGGACAATGCCCCCCCCCCCCCCCTTCTTCTGAAAAGAATCCAACAACATAAGGGGGGAACCTATCAACAATGATGGGAGACAACCCACCCAAGTGACCAAGCGAGACTCTAGGTGCATGGTGGGGAAATAAAAGAGTTGGAGGAAGTGACAAAGGAGAGCATTGAGGTAAAACCACCAACCTGAAACAAATAACATGTTGTGGAGTGAACAAATGTGGCCAATGCATATGACATATGATTCCCGAGGGGCCTCAACCTCCCGCCTTGGGAGGAGAGGCTCCTTAAATGTGCCTCAAGGAAGATATATTTGCAGGAAGTGGTAGCAAGAAGGCATGAGTCTTGACCTCGTTTATTTCATTATTTTCCATCCCCATGGGGGTATTATAGTACATATAATTAATAATCATATAAAAGCTTAATAAATTTAATTAATAGACACACAATTATAAAAAATAAATATTTCTATACATAAAGATGTGAAATATATGTAGATATAAATAATATCTATATTATTAAGATCCATTTTACCATATAAATCAATTTCTTTTTTTGTAAAGTTAAGCACTTTGTATTACTTAAAAAGGAGATTACATAGACAAGTATAATCAATTATTGGTTTTCCTGAATGGAAACCAAACTAGTAGCACAAGTTCACAATTTTGAGGTTGTTGACACCCATTTTGATCAGAGCACCCTTAAGACAGAAAACATTACAAACGGGGTGGTTATTCTAGACCTTTACATCTCGTGTCATAACTAAAAAAACGTATTACTATAAGCATAAACAAAATTCCAACAGAGCGTGTTAACTAAGGAGGAGGATCCATGTGCATATACGATTATGGATCACCTTCCTCGTCTGAGGAGAAGGTGATATTCGCGGAGATCTTAGCCATAATGATCAAATTGTGATCAATGTGATAAATTTTGTCCTCTAGTTCTATAATTTGAATTGCATTTTCTTGTTGGATGTGTGCTCTGTCTGTGAGAACATGACCCATAAGAATCTTTGTGTGCTAGTAAAAATTAAGGGCTTGCATATGCCAATAGAACCAAGACTGGGAAGAAGATCCTATATCAAGAATCCATTCTTTGGTGGCATTGTCGACATGGATGTCTGGATGAAGCATAGCGCACATATGCATCCACTTGTTCAATTTCTTGGTAGACCAATTTAGGAATGATTTCTTATGAATGGGAAAAATATATGTGGAACTGAGCTTGGGCCTAATGCTCAAAGGAGGAGACGACTTGACTATCCACTAATGTAGAGGTAGTGGCTTGACCATGTCTTCCATCCCTATGCTCTGAAACTAACCTACCATCGGGCATGTTGAGAAGAGAGGAGACTACAAAGAGGATGAACTCAGGTGGAAAGGCCCTGCATTCTGAGTTGGCTAAGACAACTCTCGAGTTGGAAAGAAGAGGAGTCTAAGTGGAAAAAGGGCATACGTGAGAGAAGTTGTCACTAGCTAGGATGATAAGGAAAAGCTTATACAATAGAGCGTGAATATTTATAGAGTTTGGGAGGATTCTATTTGGACTAGTGGACGACAAAGAGTGGCTAGGAGCACACATAATAAGGAAAAGAATCACCCATGTAGATTCCAAACGAGCCCTACAAGGTAAAATTTTGAGGTATAATGGACAAGATAGAGAGTGTTGAGAAATGACTCAATGATTGGAACTTATCAACAAGATAGGACATGGAATCGAAAAAAGAATGATACAATAATTCCAAGAAGGAAAATAGAGACCCAACCACTAACAAAACCAAAAGAAAACAAGACCCGGTGAAGAGAAACAATAATAATAAAAACCTTACAAAAAAGAGCATTACCACTATGAGTGGAGAAACTACCACTGACAGGTTGAATCCTTGCACACTAAAAGGCCTAGATGAGGAGGAGATGGATATATCAATTGTATCAAAGAAGCTCGACATGGTTAGATTTCTCTATTGTCCATGTGTTGAACTATGAACCATCACAGTAATCAAGTTCCCAAACACGGAAAACCGAGATTTCAACATCCAAAAGTAGGAAGTAACCTTGGAGGTAAGACGTCTGAAAGGAAAAACGAGACGGAATAACCAAAAAATTGAAGCTTTACAAAACCACTGTAATCCATTTAAATTGCTAGAGGTAATCCCCTTGACAGGCCTCCTGTCTGTGTAATGATGTAGAGAATCCAGAGTGAATTTTCCCCCAATTATGAATCAAGCATGGTAAGTTACTTCTTTAACCTCCAATTGAGCACATGTGTACTCTCCCTTACCCTCTCAGCTACTCAATTAACATTTCCCCTCATGCTCGTCAACCACCTTCACATTTGAACAGGTGTTCTTACATGCATTGCACTAAGTGGGGGTTGTACAATATCCCCTATTTAATTGCCTCATAATTATATCAAAGTGAGGGGGGGTGACCCCACTATTAGGCACC
The DNA here is from genome assembly GCA_031772625.1 of Pinus tabuliformis. Taxonomy (NCBI): domain Eukaryota; kingdom Viridiplantae; phylum Streptophyta; class Pinopsida; order Pinales; family Pinaceae; genus Pinus; species Pinus tabuliformis. The sequence continues at coordinate 425,279,922 of CM062816.1, forward strand.
CTCTGTGGAGAAATAAAAATTTAAATAATTATTCATATTTGCAACCACTATATTTCATAAATTTATATTTAGATTTAATTAATAAACATATAAAAACTTTATTCTCTTTATATATATATATAAGTGTTATGTATATCACATTAAAAAAATAAATAATAAAAATTATAAAAAATATAAAAGAAAAATGTGAAATATATATATGTAACTACGTATTAAAATTTTAATAAAATTAACAATAAAACTATTTCTTTTTATATATTATTTATAAAATATAAATTATATTATTAAAAATTGATAAAAATCGATGTTTTATTAATTAAGTGGCTCTCCAAGTAAGAACCTTGAGATTGCCCAAGCACTTCACACGTACACACGGTCTACAATCAAGAGAACAACCTAGTTATTTATAGGCTTTCTCACAATCAGGTGGTTTGAACCACTCCTTGGATATTAGGATCTGAGATTTAAAATTAGAGTCTCAATCCTATCATCACTATAACAATAATCTAAGTTTAGCTTTCTCCATTATCTCCAACACTCCCCCTTAATGGAGAAAGGGTACTGAACAATAACATATGCATGTTGGTCTAGTCTCAGCTAGGCTTACAATTAAAAACATGAAACAAACTTGGTAACAGAGTTTTCATTTTGGTCTTCTTGCCGTAGAGTCCGTACTTGTTCATTTGTGGATGAGGCTTCATCTTCACTTTCTTTGCTATGAGGTAGTGTTGTATCTTCAACTCATTTCTTCCCTTGTGAAGGAAAGCTTGAATTGTTATTCTTCCCCTTCTCATAATTATGGCAGGCTAGATACGAGAATTTTCCTTCTCACTATTTCCAGTTTCAACCATTTGAACGCCAGCGATGATGTCTTCACCATTTATTACTACAACTTCCGTGTTGATTTCATAAAGACATGGTGTTTCAATCCATGCTTCAAGAAACTTCAATTCTTCTTCAAACTTTGTTACTTTTTCCTTGTTGCTATTGGTAACATCTACACACATAGAAATATTAATGAGATCATAGTTTAAATTTCTTCAGCTTTGTTTTCTTTTGCCACATATTTGCAAGCAGCTTCGTCTGGCTCATCCCATTGATCTTCAACACATTGTTCCTCTTCACATCCTTCCTGAAAAACAACTCGTGAGTCTTCAGTCTCACAATGTTTCAGAACATGTAGAATCTCTTGATAATCGTGGTCATTAATAAAACCACTATGCCTTATGAAAAAATATCATTAGGATCAAATATGTCTAAAAGTGCAACCATATTGGAAAGTCCAACTTATCTCACTTTGAGATTTCTTTTCGACTCCACACGGTCCTCTAATGAGCTCCAACAACCCCGTTACTTGGCAGGCGGGAAACTTCTCCCTTTGGCAGCTCTTCAACTGTAGAACCTTGTAGACTATGGCTTCTGTGCCACACAGATATTAGTTCCCTTGGCTCTGGCGATGAGCGACTAAATGACCTCTCAGAAGCTGGAAACTCTATCAATATGTAATTTTGAAGCACATATTTCTGAAGATGGGTTTAAATCAACAAAAAAAAAATTCTCATTTTTTATGGCATATAATAATTTAGAAGGAAATTTCCAAATTGTTTTTTAGATCTCCACAACCTGCACCTTCTGCTCAGGGCCCACAGATTCTTGATGATGACAATTTAAAAATTTATGTATGGCCCAGAGATCTCACCATTCAAATTCAAATGTGGAGTCTGCGTGGCAATTAGATTGGAAATATGACAACCAAGTATACACTCCCCGTAATGATGTGAGTGAGATATTATTAAAACAAAAAATCAGATGATCGAATATAACTATCAATGGAAATTGGACACACAGGTGGTCAGCATGCAGATGATTGTCAATTTAGTTTCACTTTTATTTTTGCACATGCCTCATCTACCAGATCAATTGCCTTATCCGGAAGACGCCTCCAGGCTGCTTTCGCCTCCACTACGGCCTCCTTCAATTCCGCGCAAACCACCATGCAGCAAATCCAGAACAGGCAGCACCTCTCTCAGCCCACTATGCACAGGTCCAATCTGCGCTGCTGCCGATCTCTTTCACGCAGCCTCTAGCAGGCCTCAACCCTTTGCTATAAATGTAAGCTTTATTTCAAAATTATAAAGTTTGGGTAAATGAAGTTAACAACTAAGTGCTTACTAATTATAATGGTTACTATATTTAGTAATATTATTAACGTCTAGTATTCCTAATGAAAAGTGAGAAACAACTATCTAGAGTTATTTAGGCATAGAGAAACTATCATGGTTTTCAATACACAGGATTGTAATTAATTAAAGTAATTTAGAGTCTTTTGAATTTTTTACTTAATTTACCACTAATCAATTTCTTCACCATAGTCATGGTTTTGCATATTATTGAAAATGAGTAGTCTAGCTCCATTTAAAAGTCATGCAAATCACTATACTACATCTTGGTCGATGGGGAAACCTTATTTAACCACAATGTTTTTCCATGAAATCTATTGACGCGAGAAAAACTACCTAAAGGCAATTTCCCTGGTTTTCAGAATAACATTACCGTGAACCTGTGGGTTATTTCCCACCTATACAAATCATAAGCGTTTACATTGGTGGGTTTTCACACAAAATCGACCAACCACCAAACAATGCTTTAACATATAATCCACCAACAAACGTCGGTCCCACCTGAATGCACAAAACCGGACTCCAAATAAAATAAACTCGTGTCCATACATTTCTCAGGTCCGCTCAGCAATTGAACAACAATTGAAAAACAATTGAATAGCAATTGAACAGCAATTGAAAAACAATTGAATAGCAATTGGACAGCAACTGGTCCCACATTGACTTCCCTTTTTGCACAGGCGCTTCACTCTACGTCGTTGATCTTACCATTCAATCTAACGGTCTGTGGCCCTTCAACTAGCACGTGGATTACCAAACAACTCAACCCCCGTAGTTGACTGTGACGTAAGCGTTTGAAATTTAGATCGACGGTTGTGATTGAGTGTGGGCCTTCGACCATGATTAAGGCATCCATACACTCCTATCCCCTGCGGTATATTCCTTCACCATTCTTATTTCAGCCTTAGTCACAATTCCTCTATCGATTACATTGTATTCTCACTCTCTGTCTATGCTCTCGTACGTCCTCAGGTTTCATCTATTAAACCCCTTTTGTCAGAACATGAACAGGAATTGAACTCTTGGTTCAGGAACAGAACTACACTACGGAAGTAGGAATCAAACTTCTCCACGGAAACTGAATACCCTTCATCTCTACTCTAACACAGAGCTATGCAGGATTATTGCCTCCAATGTTACTACGTGTACACATCTCCTTTATACGTGGGGAATATACCAGCCCAAACCAGATCAATTCTGCAATCTAGTTTGGTCATTATACTTCTGATCAATTCGTATATGTACTTCCTCTTGGTGTCGAACAAAGGATTATCATCTTGATTTCACCTTCTTACCCTCCATAAACAAAGTTTTCCTTCATGGACATGACTCGATCTTCGTGGACAAACAAGATACTTCCTTCAATGTGGTAAATAAATTACCCATACGCACTCCAAATTCATGAAACACTTTAACTCAGCATACCTTCTGTGTTGATAACTTCAGCTCGGCATCACAGGCTTCTTCAATGCATATTTTTAGATCTTAAAGATTTGACATATTAGAATGATATTTTAAAATGATAGAATTGCTTCAACGCAGAACATTAAAGGAGCTACTCTCTTATCCAAGACTTCAACAAGAATTCAATCAATCAACAATCATCCAAGTTGAAATAACATAATGAAAACTTTCTTTCATTAATCAAACTATATACATAAAATAGTTGGACTGATTTCTACATTGAAATGACCCTCACACATTTACTCACACCCATCTCTGCCTTTTCCTCTATCACTACTTCTCCCTATCCTCTCTATCCTCATACACAAGCTTACATTTATAGAATCAATTACATAGTTATGGATTATTCTACATCCATGATTTTCTTTACAGGTCACTCAACTAAATCCCTAAAATATCTTATCCGTCTTTTGACTCAACTAATTTCTATTCAAGGAGCTCATAATCCATAACATATCTATACAGCTCAACTCCTCTCATATTCTCAATTATAAGAGAATATTTACAATAAACCACACACTCAAATTTTTCTCTTAAAATGCACATAATTTATAGAATAATTAAGAAAACATCACCCCCTAAATCAACCAAATAAAAAATGACATTTGAGCAGGATGCTCCTGCATCAAACTCCCCATGTAGAAAAGATTCCATAGACTCTCGTCTATGAGGTCTGTCACTTTTCTGTAATAATGTGACAGCCACAAGTCTCAATGACTTGCTACCTCCAGGATTCCAAACTCTGTTTTGCCACTGGTCCTTTAAAGCATCAACCCCATTTTGTAATTTTGCACAGAATTCCTAGAATAGTATTTTCAGAGAATTATTGAACATGATTCTCGAATTTCCATGCCACACCATATTTACCTCTGGAAATATAGACTTTCAAATTCTGCTGCAAACCCTAACTCTGCTTGTTTTCTCCTCAAATTATCGTGAGTTATTTTTTCATATCATCATCAACTTCACCCCTCCTTTCTACTCTCTCTATGGCTTTCTTCTACCATAGAGTTTTTTTTCGGGTTGTGCTAATTATCATTGAATATCTATAAATTATTTATTTCATATAATGGTCTTGATTTCTTTTTGGAGAACTGATTTTTTAGTGGATGAGTGATTTTGAGTGTTCCTTTTAAGAATAGACACTTGTTATAGAAAAGTGCTATTTTCACCTTGATTAATGTATGTTTGTTTAAATATTGTATAATTATATGGAGATTTTATTTTTAAATAGTGTATAATTATATAGAGAGATACTTTATAGCTAATATAAGGGAGATGTGGCAATGGAGCTTTATAAAAAACAGTAATAATAATGTCAACCGAATTAAACAAATAATTAAAAATACAAAGTAATAAAAATAATAAATTGATTCAATTTAATTTGGTATATATATATATATATATATATATATATATATATATATATATATATATATATCACATTAAAATAAATTTAAAAATAATAACTATTAATTTGTAATATGACATTTCAAAACATTTAAAAACTTCTTTTTATGCATATTATATAAAAAATTTAAACTATAAAATTACAAAACATGTGAAAGGAAAATGCCAAACACATATATATAACTATATGTATTATAAGCTTTAATAAATTAAAAATTAAAAATATGTCTCTATATAAATATCTGAAATTTATATAAATATAAATATTATTATTAAAAACCAACATAAATATATTTTGACTTTATATCTATAAAGCATCTAAAAGAATCAAATCTCTTGAGGTGTAAATATTTCCTCAAGTTTACACTCAAACAAAGATTTGCATCTTCAAAGATTTGATTCATCTAAGATCTAATGGATCTATACTAGTAGTAATATAATTCAAAAACGTATGAGAGAAGATGAAATTTATAGTGTTTTCAGTGCATGTTATGAAAAGATAGGTGGAGGACACTTTATTGGAAAATTGGAAAAAGGGCAATGTATAAGGTGTTGCAATGTGGATACTATTAATCAATTGGATTGAAGCTAAGGAATAAATTCAATAATGTGATTATTGTCAGAGAAGAGATAGACCCACAAAACAAACACAATTCTTATTTGCATATTTCCATGGTGGTTGGAATTTGAAGAGAGTGAGACTAGAATTTAATCCACATTTTCTATTTTTCAAATAGATGTTTCAAGTCTAAAACATGGCGCATCATTAACGCATAATGGTTGAGAGAAAAAGGAAATGAACCAATGCATAAATAAAACTAAAGGATGGGAAGACAAGAGCACAACCAAGATGTCTTTAGAAGCCCTAAAAAAAATTTGAAAACTAGAGAGCATGGAAATAACAATTGAATAAAACAAACAAAACAAAATTGACAGAAACATACATATATAATATTAATATGACCAATAAATATAATTAAAAATAGTAGCATTAATATATATTAATGCTAGGGGTTATTAATAAAAACCATTAATAGATGTAGTCACAAAACAATAAGTATTAATACTATTTAGTAGTAAGTATATTAGCTTACTATCAATTAATAATAAATATTAATATGTAATATTAACATGTACAATTAAAAATATTAATGTAGTAGTGATTGATATTAGTACGTAACAAGGGTTACATAGTAGCTAGTACCTCTGCTTAGCTTAAATATAGGTTAATAAAATAAAAAAAATAACAAAGACAAAGATTTCAGCACAAAAATAACACAACTAATAAAATATTGTATTGGTAAATGCCATCACCAAAACTTAAGAAATATGATTAACTAATATTGTTTATATTAAGATAGATATGTGTGTGTGTGTTTTATTTTTATTAATATATATAATTGTCTATAATTAAATTTATTAAAATATGTTTTTAATATAATAATAAGTCACTTTAAATTGAAAATATCGTAAAAAAATTATAATTGGTGAAAATAGAAATAATATAAAAAAAAATTCAAAAAGTTAAATAAAACAAAAAATAAAAAAATAGTAACTAATAAAAATGGGAGTTACTAAACAATCCATAATAAGACCTCAACCAATTATGTTACAAATAAATAAATTTAAATAATAAAAAAAAATGAATTCTTAATGTTAAACTATAGATATAATACCCAATAAAAAAAATACGTTATACCATGGTTGTGGAAAGTATAATACTAATAATGTGATGTTGATAATATTCCTCATGGGAGATCTGAGAGGTTAATGAGCCCTATTCTAGGATGATTCATGGAAAGAATTACCTAAGTTCTAAGATCATAATGATTTAAACCCTCATCGAGTCAATATGCTGACTCAAGGCCCGCATAAAGTCAAAGATTACTCGGTTTTTCCCAATACCATCTCTTCACGGAGACGATGCCGAAACTAGAGGATTGGCTTCCTAAACCCAACGAGGAAATATGGATACAATCCCGGTAGAAACTCCAAGAAAGACGCATGATGACTTCCTCTCAAGCGGATAAACTAAGATAGGGATATGCAACAGGCAAAAAAAAAATCTCAATTAGAGAAGCCTAAAACCTTGAGGCAAGGTGTAACAAGATCCCAAAAGCTTCCTTCTAGAGCAATATCTGGTTCATGTGGCTCCTAATGCAGAAGAAAATGCTAACCTGGAATAATATACAAAAGCAAAAATATTTGGAACCCTCTACGTGTTACCTTTGCTTCCTTTAATATGAAAACTTGGAGCATTGATTCAGTAGTTGCTCTTGTACTAGCCATCTCTAGAAATATTTAGAGATTACTATGAAACATTCAAATCACGGTCCTTCAAGTATCCCTGCAAACATCGAAAATTGGAGATCAAAAATCTTACACAACCCCATCCTAGACATGAAAATTGGAGATCACAAATCTTTCACAACCTCATCATAAACATGATTTAGATCCTACTTCCAAGCGTGCTTCTTTAGGCTATCTGGAAAGAAAAGAACCACCACATCTTTCTAAACAATTCCCTTCCTCGTGAAAATATTTGGCTCCTTACCTTAAGGAACATTCGAGCAAGAAAATTTGTAAGGATGGAAATGTATCTAAAAGTTTAGAAAATTGAGCGAACCTTACTAGTATTTGATATGCAAACTACAAAATGTTTAATGATATTTTTCTAAAAATATTAAAATTTCTAATGATTTTATATAAAATTTTGGCAATTTTTAAGGTAAAATAACTTTATAATATAAAATTTTGGAGAATCTTTTTTAGAAAAATATGAAATTAGCGAATATCTTTTTTGGAAAAAACATGAAAAAGTGTCCCACTTGCCAATATTACCCCCTAAAATTTTCCCTGCATGCGAGAATCCATTGCAATGCAACCCTGGGCAAATCAGGACAATAAGCCTCAAAACAAGAAGCCTCCATATTGCAAAACTAACACCTACATCCTGGTACCTCTTCTCCCTCAACTTCTGTCCCCAACTGCCTCCCATCCTCTCCATATGGACTCCCCCAAATTCCCTAAAGCAATTTCAATGGAGCCTCAAAAGGAAACCTCATCCTAGCAATATTTGGTGGAATCCTCAGAGACCACTTAGGGAATCCTATTTATATATACTTTAGGCCCATGGGATACACTAACAATGATGCAACTGTGTTGAAGGAACTAGAAGGAATTAGGATAATGTAAACTCAAAGCTATACCAAGCTCATGGTGGAAGGAGACTCATAGATAGTCATAAATATGATACTCAAAATTCCTAATGGAACTCCTCTGATTAAGGTTTATTATAGTTGGAGGCTTGAAAACCTCCTAAATCAAGTCAATATCATTCTCCTCACAACTATCCCTATGATAATCCCTAATCACGTTCATAGGATGGGAAACAAAATAGCTAACAAGATTTCCTGCGAAGGACACTCTTCTCAAGACAATATAATCTCCACTCTCTAGAATTATTTCACTAATTCTTCCCTCAAATAGGAGCGTAGGACCTTAGCCCAATAGGAGTTAAACTCCCCGGATGGGATGCTCAAAAAGAGACGAGGAAGGTGTGTTGTCGTCATCCCACTAGCCCATATGCCAATAGCACGGTGCAACACACCCCCTTAAAGTATCATTACTCACCATGAAAAATGCATAGGCCAAGATTATGCTCCACCACTGAGTGATTTGGTCAGTTATTTTCTATAGAGTCTATATAACTAGGTAGATGGCATAAAATACAGGAAAATATTAAAGAGTTAATGTTGTACCAAATCATCAAATAAGCCATCCAAGCCATGTCCTCACACTAATTTGGCATTTAATTAGCACCAAGAGGTGGGAAATCAATACTAGACCTTGCCCTCAGGAGAGAAAACTCATCATTGCGCTTGGTATAGGGTTTGGTAAAATCTCTATGATGAGGGTCCTTAAGCACTCCCGAGCTTGGAATTTCATTTTAATAATCTTATAGTACATGACTTTTGGTCCTCAACAACATAAGGTCTAGTTCAACAGGGGGTGTATGGAGTACTGAGTGTCTTATGAACAAAAGAATGAAAACTAGGGCGAGCTAGGTTTTTTCCCTTTCTATCCCTGTGGTTCACATACACTCCAAGTTTTTTATAGAATTTTATGTTATTTGAACTAACTTGCAAGAAATTGCTATCTCAGTCAAAATTTCTAAAGCTTCTATTTATTCTAGGCCTCCCTAGTAAGTTGCCTCCATTTGGTTATAACTCAAGGTGGAAAAGGATTGATTCTAATCCACCCTTCTCTATGAACAAATATGATGGTTTTGTCATGGCAAACTTTGTGTTTCTTTTTATCCCAAGAAGTTTTGGGGTCTACTAATAATTTGCCATGAGCGAGTCTCACCAAAGGTCCCGTGTGAATGGTAATTCAAGGAAGTGAAACGACTCCAGTCACACATTTGTGACTTGATATCTCGAACATAATCGGTCTCATTGAGTTCTATAGTATAAACTCACGAGTCAGTCACAAGCTAAGGTGCCAATTCGTTAGCACAGCATTTATCTATTTATGTTGACATACGCCATGCCTTGACAAAGAGCAAGGGTGCATCAAGGCACAACATATTAACAGGAAAGGGGATACTCTAGAGCACAAATCAAAGTTGAGAGGTCGACTTCCAGATGCAAAGAGCTTACCCCACAACAGGTTCAAGAGGAAATCACCTAGGTAGAAAGGGAATTAGCAAATGAGAGTTGCATTCTCAAGGACACTTAAGTTTTGGTAGAGGTGGCAGACTAGGTTCTAGATGTCGAGCACACCCAAGGTTGCTAAAATTAGTATATATACATGGTTAACATGTATTTCCATTCAAATTTTCTCTTGGGAAGAATAATTTTGGATAGAAATGAAATCAAGGAGGAAATACTCTTGACCCTGAATGAGATGCAAAGGCACATGATAGCAATGGATCAAAGGTTTGAATGTATCAAGAGACACATGGAAATTCTTCCTAATATTGGTTGTTCCCTAGGTGATAACAAGGAGCCCATTCTAGTTAAATCCATTGATTCAGATAAACCCATTTACATGTTTTTCAATTACTTCATTTTTAATACTTTTATTGTTCAATTATGTAGTTTTACATTTAGAATTGGCCTTGGAGGCCCAATAGCTGGTCCTAGGATTTTGAATTTTACAACTCTACACAATACTCAATCTTTTGCAATTTTGAATCAATTGAGGTTTTGTATCTATTTTAGTTTTCCTAATGGAATAAACAATGTAAACTTTGAAACGAGAACTATAAACTCAAAATGGGAACTCTAGCGAAAAAGCCCTGAAAAAACATAAAAAACAGTGCTAAAAACGAAAAGTGTGTATTATTGGAATGATGTTTTTTTTAGGGTCGATTTTGAACATGTTTTAAAAATGGCAGTGAAAACAAAAATTTTGTGCAAAAAACACCCTAAAAATTAAAAATGTTGATACTGGAACGATGTTTTTTTTAAGGGTCAATTTTCAACATTTTTAAAAAATGTTAGTAAAACAGAATTTTTATGTGCAAAAAAAAACTGTTTATGAGGAAAGAACACACTAATGTTTTTGGTAGAATAACATTTTTCTTTCTAAGTATAAATTCAACATGTTTTAGTAATGACCATGAAGATAAAATAATGGGATCTGAAATACATTAAAATTATATTAGTTTTCATCCATCTTGTTAAACATATAATAACATCACACTAAAGATTGCTAAAATTCTAATTGTTTTCAACCAAACATTAAAGATACAAAAAAAATTGGAGTTTTTTCAGCCATAAAATTAAAAAACCATGACATTGTGAACAAATTACATGACTAAATCAATCAAAATGTCACTATTTGTATATTGAATGAAACATACATTATATCTCTAATTTAATGTTGCATTGTAGATATTCTAAGCAATAAAAATCATCATAATTAAGACATATAATTCAACAACATAAAAATGGTTTGAAACGTCGATCAAAAAAGAAATTGAATGCGATGGATCCGGAAGAAAATCTACATAAACATAAAAATGACTCATAACTTTTGATTTAACACCATATGGAAATTAAAATTTTTATTTCAAGATACGATGCAAACATCAGTTATATAAACTGTCTTAGACAATTATTCAAAATCACTCATATTTTCTTGCACACCATCAGAATTCACATCTTCAGATGAATGACTGGATGAAGACGAAGATGTCCATATTCTTATCTTTCATCAACTAGTGCCCCATCTGAGTCCACATGCATGCCCACCATTTCAGGCTTCAAAATTTTTCTGGATCTACGACTGGTTTCAGCAGACTCCCTTCTCAACATTGTTCATTTTGGTAACAACCTTTTCAGAATCTATATCGTCTTGAAGCAAAGAGTTCCCCTCTTTGTTAAATTGAAGTCATAAACATTTATGTCAACATCCTCCAATTTTAAGAGGTTTGTGCGGCGGCGATTTATATTTATACCCTTTCTTTTTCTCTTTCCACCATTTTTTTGTCAACTACCATCTTTGGCTTATACCCACCATTGAGTGGGTGTGTATTTGTGGCATACCAATGTACTTCAACACTTGTAACATCCTCATTTTCTTTAAAGACCTTTATAACCTTAGCAACCCAGAATGGATAGCCATTGGGATCTCCATCTGCTAGCACTGCGATCATGAAACCCTCCTTAATATCTTGTGCTAAACCCTTGTAAAGGTCTTCTATGGCTTCACATTGTGCACGAGATCTTCTAGAACCAATATACATCTCTCTTTCCTCTGCCTATGAAGAATTAATAATACCTTGAGATTGTTGATGTTCAACAATGTTTATTTCTTCATGTTCATTTGACACATTTTGTGGCCAAATAAATGGATTTTTCAAAGGTATATCTTCATTTTTTGTTGTTGAAATGATATCACTTTGATTATTGAAAAATGACTCCCACCAAACTGAATCAACAATGTCAAAGTACTCATATGTATATTTAATACATTTTTTAATTTCTTCTAGGCAATCAAATTAATTTATATCTCTATTCTGTCTGCGTGCATTATGAACTTCACCAACTGATTGTAATAACAATATTTTTGATGCAAATATTGGATGATCTGGAATGAACTTATAAAATTCCAAACTTGATGACGGTGCCCATTCTGCAGTAGTTGAATACTTCTTGCCCCATATTAGTGTTTTCCCATCAATTTTTTTGATACGAAATTGATGTTGGAAGCTAATGTCATTAAGTTGTTCAATGCATTTCTCCTCACCATGCGATCCCAGAATAAACCCTTGCATGTCAAAAGTTTCTTCTAACACATCAAAAGTAGGCTCTAGCATGTATGATTTCTTAATACATTCAATTAATGATGGCAAGCTCCCAAATTCGTTCCTCCTTAATGTGACTGAAAAACGACTAAACATCTGATCAATATGATCATGAGTGTGCCCAACAAGAATGAAACCAACCTTTACCTTCTAAAAAATTCTCAATTCAACAAGCATGTTTAGATATCCAAAAATAACCTAATTTTTGTTTTCACGGAAAGTGTTGTCCCACATCCACCATGCTGTAAAACAATTCCATAATATTCGTTTTATCATAGTTTTCTATATCGCCATAACAAAATTAACATGTTAATTTTTTTATAAACAAATTAATCCCACATTAACTATATGGTAAAACATTTCTGTAATTCCATCCATATAATAAATTTCATTATCACTATTACTCACATCACATCAAGGTTTTCTGAGGTTCGTTAAAAGACTTGGAGCGAATTTATGGAGCAGCTACATTGCTATTAACAACATATTCAACGGAGGATTCTCGCATTTGAAAGGTTAGTTAATTTTCCTGCTTTGCAAATTTTAAAATTAAATAAGTTTAATTTTTATTTTTTATTTTTAAATTAAAAAATTTTGTGGGCCAAATTTACCCACTACGTCCGCAATGGGCAGGGTGGGCTCGATAATTCTCACAGCTGCCAACAGGCCCATAGGTTAGGGCCGATGGGGCTGGCTACCCGACACCTCGCCCCACCCCGGCAGCCCAACGGCTAGCGGGGATGGTGAGGGGATTCTTGAAATCGCCCTTCCATTCCCGCAGGCTGTTGGGTCATTGGGGTGGGGCGAGGGGCTACAGACAGCCTCCGGCCCACCCCGACGTCCCAATGGCACACGGGGGTGGTGGGGTGATTCCCGGAATTTCCCTGCCACCCCCGTGGGCCATTGGGTCGCTGAGATGGAGCGGCTACTATCCGCAGCCCTCAGCCCCACCCTGACGACCCAATGGTCCGCGGGGGTGGCGAGGCAATTCTGATGTCGTTGGGTCGTCGGGGAGGGGCGGAGGCTGTCCACAACCCCTCATCTCACACCGGAGGCCCAACGACCTGCGGGCCGATTCCAGGAATCGCCTCACCACCCTCGCGGGCCGTTGGGCCTCCGGGGTGGGGCGAACGGCTACGGACAATCCCCGCCCCACAACGGCAGCCCAACAGCCCGCGGGGGTGGCGGGGCGATTCTTAGAATCGCCCCGCCACCCCTGTGGACCGTTGGGCCACCGAGGTGGGGCGACGACTGTCCACAACCCTCTGCCCCACCGCAACGGCCCAACGGCTCGCGGGGGTGGCGAGGCGATTCCCAGAATCGCCCCGCCACCCCTGCAGGTTGTTGGGCCACCAGGGTGGGGCGAGGGGCAACGAACATCCTTCGCCACACCCCGGTGTCCCAACGACATGTGGGGGTGGTGGGGTGATTCCCAGAATCGCCCTACCAACCCCGCGAGCCGTTGGGTTGGGTTGGGGCTCGGGTTCAGGAGGGGGGACATTTGTTGGGCCACTAGGGGGGCCGGACCGAATGGCCGATTTGGTTGGCCAGCCGATTTTCAGGTTTATAAAATTAATTATTATTTATCGTTTTTCGTTGTTAATTTAAGTTATTTTTTTGTGATTTACTGATTTATATGTGTCTTCTTTTTCTTCAGGAAAATGGCATCAAAGAAGATTTATGTGAATCTTTCCGGACCAAAGGCTTTTAAAGGTGGATCTTCAAAAAATATTGGTGAACGAACCCCACCTGAAATGATGGCTACAAATCTTTCAAGTGTCTCAAACGATAAGAAGATGATCTCATACTGGAAGAAATCAAAAGAAGTGAAACTTCCATCAAATGTCTGGTATGTGAAAGAAAGAGAAAGCTAAAATGTGCATATATACCTATACGCTGATATACCTAATGATAATGGAATTTATGAAGTGATGGGAAAGGTCATAGACATGTGTTCGATACTGGATAGTGAAGTTGTTTACAAACTTACAAAACCACCCAAGTCACATGAAAGGATTAAATATTAGTTATCATATTCATTGTATGACACGAGAGAGGTATCTACAAAGTTGTGTAAACAAATCGTAAATGAGATGACACAAAATATCGTAATTATTGTTATGTATATTTGTGTTTTGCGTTCTTGTAACTGTCTCACTATATTTTTATAGCTTTGTTTTTATTGACATATGATATTTTATTTGGCAGAATTTTGTTGAAAGTTGTTCAATTAGGTTGGGAGACATTCATTTCATAGAGCATGATATTATGAAAGTTGTCAGCAATTTTTACTCAGTGTCAGAAGAAGATATGGAAAACAAGAAAAATGTAGTAATTCATGATGCTACAAAACTACATCCAAGAGATCAGAACAAAAAAAAAAAAAAAAAAAAAAGAAGAAGAAGAAGAAGAAGCCTCTAGTGGATAAATCTAACAAAGGTAGACAAGTTACTTTTTGAAGATGAGGAAGTTGAAACTAACAGTGAAGAATATGTTGTCGTTACTGAGGATGACATTGGAACTGAGAAAAGCCGTAAAAGACCAAAAGTAACAATGCCCAAGAAAAAATTTGTTCCAATTAAGGATGAGAATGTTATGAGTAAGAAAATTAGATTTGAACATTTTGAAGTAGTCATTACCAACAATCAAGAACCTAGTGAAACTTCAAAAGAAAGCAGAGAAATCATTACACCAGGAGCTGATTTAGAAGATGGCATTATCAAAACAAAACAAAATGCCATTCGACAAAACTTGACAAAGAGAAACTTAATTGAGGGTGGTTGTATATTTCAGCTTAATGTCAGACAAATCTGTAAGGCAAGTGAAGGACAATGTAAATATCAAAACAGAAAGCCACACTATCTCCATGTTCACAACTTGAAGACATTGATGAGGTATAATCCATATGCTCATGTGGTTAATTATGTGCTTCTTGTTGATCCAGTTCAAGTTCTCAACAAAGAAGCATTTGATAAGTCAAAATGTTTTGAATACAATTATTATGTGCTTGGGGGGACCATTCTGTAGAACCTCAAAGGCAATTGATGGAGGAATATCCTAGTAACCCATGTTTTGAAACAATGAAATGTATCATTTATGCTGATTTATCAGATACAGAGGAAAAGTAAGTGGCATGGGATCATAATTCAAATAATGAATATAGGATGTCTATGACTTTCATCCAAAGGGTTAGATTTATTCATAGTGAATCTGAAGAAAAATGTGGTGGGGATAAGATAAATGTTACTGTAGATTTCCGAAAGGAATGTTGTATGGAAATAGGCTATCAAATTGAAGAGAAAATCAATTCAAAAGGCGGAAAATGAAGAAAATTTAGTGATTTATTCAGAAGTGTTGATAACATTTTCCAGTTGGCATTTAGAACTGGAGAGATATGGGAGTTGATTAATGAGATTTTTAGCATGTGGGAGAACATTGGCATTAAAAACCAGAAGGTCAAAAGATCTAAACCATTGATATGTAGAAACAATAAATCAAGTCCTGAAATGAAGCAGCTTTCAGAAGATATGACTATCACACCTTGGAGAGCATTGCAAGGAGTGAAGGATAAGAAACTTGTCAAAGCAATATTATCTCATGTGAGGTCAGGGGAATTATCATTGGAGGAAATGTCTGAGGAATTTCAAAAGTATGTTTGTTGAATTATTTTTATTTATTTCTAGATTATAATTTTCTTTTAAAGATAACATATTGTTCTTGGTAGTATTTGTTATATGCAGTCACAAAGTTTAAATGAAAATTCAAGAACAAATGGTTAAATTGTTGAATGAAGATAGTTGGGATGATGTTGTATGCAACTATCCAGATTCAACTTCTACATCAACATTAAAAAAAAATTATCTCGCATTTAAAAAGCTATGTTGATTTAACATTCATTTTTATTCATCTGTATACTATTTTTAATTTATAACTTACACATATATTTATTTATTTTATAAAAGATGAAGAAGGATGCAAATGGAGCACCATATAGTTTCAGAACCTTTATTGAAAAAATTAAGATCGAAAGACTGAAGAAGCAACGTCTTAAGAATGTTGAACTTGATCCAAATTTTACTCATTTCATTTGGAATGGGATTGACACTATTCAATATCAAGTAATACAAAGCGACTGTGACGACATTACTAAAACCATAGCTAAAAGGGATTATGCCCTAGTTATTGCAAATATTCCCCATGGTTTCAATATTCCAAACATTGACTATGATAGTGACCTTATACTTATCGAGCTCTTAGTAAAGTGGTTGCGGGATTTCTAGAAATCACGTCATCACCATTATGGAGATTTGTGACAATTCATTCAAACACACAATTGGCAATGTTATTGTCAAGCTTCAAGGGGAAAACAAATTCAAAGATGCAGCTTACATGGTAAGACGTTTAAAATGTATATATGATTAATGTTAAAAATTTTATTTATGTACAAGTTAATTGAATTTTTGCTATTTCATGTTACAGGAAGAAGTCAAATCTTCTTAACCGTGAAGATCAACTATTTATAAATGATTGTGAGTTCATCCATATCGATAGTTGGGCAAAAGATGATAGTTATATGTCTATTATTTCTAATCGGGTAGATGGAAAGAGTCATAGCCAAATACTGACTTATGACGTTGTTGTGAGAAAACTAACATATGAAGACAAAGAAGCAAAATGAGAGATAGTTAACATTTATCAAAAACCACAATTATTGATTAACTATCTTATAAACATATGTTCAAATGAAGGAAATTGGGTTCTGGATTTATTTTCTGGCTCAGGTAAGTTTTATTATATGGAATTGAATTTCAATATGTTATTTCTTAATTTATATGTCATTGTACTAATTTACTTCATTATTTATTTTGTGCTTGATAATTAAGTACAACACTACCATGCTGCCTTCAAAAAGGAATAAATTGCATTGCCATTGAAAAAGATCCAATACAGTGCAATTTTATTTAGCGAAGAATTAACGCTCTTCAATTTCTTCGAAATGCAATGCAAGAAATTTGGTTGAAGAAAGGGGACTTTAGTGAATCACGTGTGGCAAAGAAGGCAAATGAATCCCAATCACCCTTACACAAAATGATTGGAAAGACATACATTGAGAGATTTGCAGACATCAAAAATCCATTGGAAGAGGAAATTGAGCAAAATGAAGCAGAAAATATTGTGGAAAAAGACAATGATGAAACTCTAGAGGACGAAGAGTTTGGATTATGTGACATTGTTGATTAAATTTAAGTTATGCTTAGAAATCAAGCTCATTTTTTGTAACTATTAATTATTATACTTGTAATGTTTTGACTTTGACATTTTATGAGAAGAATAAATACTCAATTAAGGTTGTTATGCATTCAGTGTTTGTATTATGTGATTTTCACATTAATTTTTATGTTAATCATTATTTTTTGAAAAAAACAATGATTATTATTATTTTTTTGACATGAAATTCATTAAAAAAACTATTATTTAACCATTTTTAGTTAAAATTTTCCTATAAAAATTGTGATTTTGACATATCATTTCTAACAAAAAATTACAAAAAATTATCAAAACGTGTAGTTTTTTAGTTATATTTATGTTAAAAATGGTTATTTTTAAGTCAATTGTTAAAAATTATTGTTTTCTAGAGACAATTATTTCATGTGGATTGAAAAACTAATTAACGATGTATAAATATGTAGAATATCGAAAATTCAAAATATTGACCTTTTTCTTTAAATATGCAAAACAATAAAAACCTCACTACAAAAAAAAAAAAAAAAAAAAATATGAAGAAGAATACTACTTCAAAAATTATTAAATCTAGAAAATAATTATTTACATTTCATAATTAATAAATATAAAGTCAAAAATAGGTCTTTTAAAAAAGGGCTTGATGCAGAATTACCACTTTTTTTAGTCAGCATAAAAATCACTACCATTTTAAAACGCAATGTACATAAAAAAATTTAAAGTGCCAAAAACTATGCTTTAAAAAAACATGTGTGTTATGCATCATCCCTTTTCAAAATCGGTTCACTTTTTTGCTATCTCTATGAAACGGGTAACAGTATCAGTTCTCATTTCAAAGTTTACATTGTTAAAACCAAAACAAGCCTCAAAAGACATTATTGTAAATGATTTAAAGGAATGAAATTTTTTACCTTAAAAAAATGTAATGTCAATAATATGAATAATGTAATAGTAGTATTAATATTAGTATGCATGTACTATCACATTAGGATTAACAATGTAATAATAGTATGTATTACCATCAATGCTATTTATTAATAAGTATTAATTGCACAATCATATAATTTAAATGGTTAGTAAACATCGATAGGCATCAATCCATGATAAACTTAAAAAAAACTTAACCTATGATACTTCTCACATCGCCCACATAAAATAAATGTAGAAAATCCACAAAAATCTACAATTACTCTAATTAACGATTTGAAAGCTAGTTTCTTTTCATTAGAACATATATTTTTTCTACCTAATTTGCAACAAAATAGGAACATAAATAAACACAATCACAAAATTCAAGACATAATTTCTAGGGAACCCAACTAGGAAAACCCTCTACTAGATGAGAATTTTATTGATAGCAAAAATTGAGATATTGGTCTCTTACAAAATACAATTGTTTCAATCTGAAAGACACTCTTGGTATTTCTTGCTTGATCTAAGCTTGAAACCTTTGCAAAATTGTCGATCTCTGCTACCCTCTACCAACATGTGCATATGATTCTTTTGCACACTCTTTCTATCACAAGCTCACACACACAAACTTGTGCAACCTGCTCACAAACCCTTGAGTTGTATTATCTTGTCTCACTAACTCATGCTTACATGATAATGAATAAATTGTGCCTTCATTCCTCCTTTAAAAGCAATTCAAATGGCTAAGTTTAGACAATTTCTAATTGAGGAATGATTTTGTGATTGATTGAGTTAGCATGAGTTAACTACTCATGCAAATCATCCTGTCTCTTGAGACACAACCATAGGTTATTTTCCTCAATTAACTCACACTAGAAGGCTAATAACTCAACCTTCCACTTTGACACATTAGTTAACTGCGTCATGAACACTTCCTAAATTTAGGAACACATCCTACTTTTCAGGAATTAGCTCTTAACTCATGACTTGTGCATGCTCAAGGAAAAACTCATCACGATTCCTTTGATTAAAGCACAAATCAAGGAACCCTTTCTCGCTATTATTTTCAACACTCCCTCTTAGTGAGGAAAGTGTTCCTGGAAGACCCTGGTCCACCTGGATTTGTCTCTAATACTACCATGTTCTCTGCTATTGCAGCTTCTCCCTATGAACTAAAAGGTTTACCTACTCTATTAACGAAACCTACTTTGAAGGTATATTCTTTCCCACAATACTCTGGGATTCCACCACTTTAGTGCCATGTACCTTGTGTACATGTGTTTCTGCTTCCTGATGTTGGGAGCCTCAACTCTCTTTTGATCTCCCTTAACCAAATCCTCTGCCCACTTGGTTTGAACTCTCCCTATACTAGGATTCTCGACTAAGTAGTTGCCTCCACTCACCCTAGGTTATGCTCCTCATCATCCTGTTGGTCATCCCAACTGCCAACTAGCTTAGACTCAAACTGAGATACTGGTTGAGGCTCCATCTTGAGAACTATATCCTGCTCTTGCTCAACCACCACTTCACTACTTTTATCTCTCCCTTACTTACTGCTCAAAGCTACACCCGTCTCAAACAAATCTTCCCACTACCTGCTTTCCTGCTCCTCCAAGATCATCAACTATTAGGGTCTTCAACAAACTTCCCACTAGCATTAATATGGCTACTCCATCATCACTTCTCTTAGGGACTTCTGGAACTACCCTCTTATCAACCATATGGCTCCTTTCATCAGTTGTACTAGGGCTCCCATTCCAATCTACCTCCTACCAACCCATGACTCATTCCATGAACACTATACTTGAGGTCTTCAACAAGGTTGGCTTCCCATGGTAGATAAGTACATCTACCCACTGCATGCTCACCCATGAGAAACATTGTTCACAACTTCGTTTGTGAACAATACTTTGTTGCCTAAAAAAATTTAGGTCTGAATTCTTTGTGTTTTGGTCTATATTTTGTTCATTGCTCTGGGAGTCCACCACTTTAGTCATAAGTGCCATGTACCCTGTGTACATGTGTGTCTGCTTCTTGATGTTGGGAGCCTCAACTCTCTTCTGATCTCCCTTAACAAAATCCTCTTCCCACTTGGCTTGAACTCTTCCTATATTGGGAGTCTCGACTGAGTAGCTGCCTCCACCCACCCTAGGTTATGCTCCTCATCATCCTACTGGTCATCCCAACTGCCAACTAGCTTCGACTCAAACTGAGATACTCACTAAGGCTCCATCTTGAGAACTATATCCTACTCTTTCTCAACCACCACTTCACTACTTTTAGATCTTCCTTCCTTACTGCTCAAAGTGCACCCGTCTCAAACAAATATTGCCACTAGCTGCTCTCCTGCTCCTCCAAGATCGTCAACTCTTAGGGTCTTCAACAAACTTCCCACTAGCATAGATATGGCTACTCCATCATCACTTCTCTTAGGGACTTCTGGAACTACCCTCTTATCGACCATATGGCTCCTTTCATTAGCTGAACTAGGGCTCCCATTCAAATATACCTCCTACCAACCCATGACTCATTCCATGAACACTATACTTGAGGTCGTCAACATGCTTGGCTTCTCATAGCAGATGAGTAACCTACCCACTACATTCTCACCCATGAGAAACATTGTTCACAACTTCGTTTATGAACAACACTTTTTTGCCTAAAAAACTTTAGGTCTGCGTTCTTTGTGTTTTGGTCTAGATTTTGTTCACTTCTTTGGGAGTCCACCACTTTAGTCATAAGTGCCATGTAACCTGTGTACATGTGTGCCTACTTCTTGATGTTGGGAGCCTCAACTCTCTTCTGATCTCCCTTAACCAAATCCTCTGCCCACTTGGCTTGAACTCTCCCTATACTGGGAGTCTCAACTGAGTAACTGCCTCCACTCACCCTAAGTTATGCTCTTCATCATCTTGCTAGTCAGCCCAACTGTCAATAGAATCAAACTCAGATACTAGATGAGGCTCCATCTTAAGAACTATATCCTACTCTTTATTAACCACCACTTCACTACTATTATCTCTCCCTTCCTTACTGATCAAAGCTACACTCGTCTCAAACAAATCTTCCCACTAGTTGCTCTCTTGCTCCTCCAAGATCACCCGCTCTTAGTGTCTTCAACAAACTTCCCACTAGCACTGATATGGCTACTCCATCATCACTTCTCTTAGGTACTTCTGGAACTGCCCCCTTATCAACCATATGGCTCCTTTCATCAACTGAACTAGGGCTCCCATTCAAATCTACCTCCTACCAACCCATGACTCATTCCATGAACACTATACTTGAGGTCGTCAACATGGTTGGCTTCTCATAGAAGATGAGTACATCTACCCACTACATGCTCACCCATGAGAAACATTGTTCACAACTTCGTTTGCGAACAATACTTTTTTGCCTAAAAAACTTTAGGTCCGCGTTCTTTGTGTTTTGGTCTAGATTTTATTCACTACTCTGATACCATGTAGAAAATCCATGAAAATATACAACTGCTCTAATGAACAATTTGAAAGCTAGTTTCTTTTCATTAAGACACAAATTTTATCTATCTAATTTGTAGCGGAATATGAACATAAATAAACACAATCACATAATTCAAGACATAATTTCTGGGGAACCCAACTGGGAAAACCTTCTACTTGATGAGAATTTTATTCATAATAAAAATCAAGCAATTGATCTCTTACACAATACAATTGTTTCAATCTGAAAGATACACTTGTCTTTTCTACTTGATCTAAGCTTGAAACCTTTGCAAGACTGCCGATCTCTGCTTCCCTCTACCAACCTGTGCATGAGCTTCTCTTGCACACTCTTTCTCTCACAAGCTCACACACACAAACCTGTGAAACTTGCTCACAAACCCGTGATCTCTATTATCTTGTCTCACAACTCGTGCTCACAAGATAATGAATAATTGTGCCTTCATTCCTCCTTTTAAAGCAATTCAAATGGCTAAGTTTAGCAAATTTCTAATTAAGGAATGATTTTGTGATTGATTGAGTTAGCACGAATTAATTGCTCATGCAACTCGTCCTATTTCTTGAGACTCAACAACAAGTTTTTTTCCTCAATTAACTCACACTAGAAGACTAATAACTTGGCCTTCCACTTTGACATATCAAGTACTGCTTCATGAACACTTCCTAAATTTTAGGAACTCGCCCTAAATTTCAAGAACACGTCCTACTTCTAAAGAATTAGCTCCTAACTCATAGGAACTCGTGCATGCTCAAGGAAAAACTCGTTGTGGTTCCTTTGATTAAGGCAAAAATCAAGGAACCCTTTCTCGCTATTATTTTCCACAAGAAAATCATAAGAATTTACTAAATTATAACTTTATTATTATTATTATTATAACTTTACTATTTTATTATTGATAATTAAATTAAAAGTATGGAAGACCTATTCGAAAATAGACATTCCTATCGGCGTAATAAATAAATTGACAAGCATTCACTTATTTAATGTCAAAAAGACAAAACCCAAAAATCATTTTTTTCCAATGTTATATGCCCTTGGACAAGGGGATAGAGGTTGCGGTCGTTGTAAGCATATCCCTTCTAACGGGAATACCTATAACTCGAGTGAGAACTTTGGCTATTCCTAAAAGCACAACAACCACCTTGTGCCAGTCGTTCTTTAGGTTTGCTAGGACCTCGGGCTTGCAGGAGTTGCACTTGTAGCATAGAAAACCCTCCTCATTATTCCATGTTGTACAATCTTCTTCCAGCATGTCTATAGCCATGTTGTTTTTGTACATGAAACAACATGAATTAGGTAGCTTATAGGACCCAAACTACACAAAAACCAAGAAACAAAGAATTTAATCAACTACAGTGAATCGAGCCCTTTCCAAAACAAAGAAAAATGTACCTAAAATCCATATTAATAAAAAGAGATTGAGAAATCAAGTTCTCACCAAAGATAAGGCTAGTGAGTGTCTTCAACGCCCTCATGAAAAATTTAGCAAGTAGATCTACAAGTCAACTATTACCATTTTAATATTGAAACAATAGAGTATTAAGAATAGTCACATGAAAGAAAATGATCGAGATATCTATAAACAACACAACATAATGACATATTTTACAAACCATGTAAACATACCAACAAATGGAACAAGTTCAAATGTATTGGTTGAGCGAGAAAACTTGAGTTCTCACATTCAGGCCTAAGGTGCTTCTCAATAGGGATTTGCATCTTGAAAAAAGAATAAAGTAGACCTGCAAATCAACAATTACCATTACAATACTAAAACCACATAGTAACAGTAAATCGAAATCACAAATACCCATCAAAATCTTATTTGATAGAATATACGATTTCAAAAACACAAAAACTAAAACATTAAAATAAACCAACCAAATACCAATATATACTTAAATAAATGGCCATTAATACTCAGATGTTATACCTTCAAATGAAAGACTCTCTGAAAATGCCATACTATGTATGTAATGCAACTGAAAGTATGTGCAAGAAAAACCTCTACTCCTCTTCAAGCTCAAAGCACAAAAAGATACACAAAACTAATAACTAGGAATTACTATATTTAACAGCCAAAAGCCATCATATATTTAAATAAACCACAAAATAAACTCTAGAGAAAAGCTAAGATGCCATGCTTTTGAACTGAGAGGCAACTTTCTGTAAATGTCAGACATGTTAAAGCATTTGAACAAAAGGCTCTCTGAAAATGTTGCATTGTGTGTAGAGAATAGGAAAATATGTGAGAAAATCCCCAAGAGAATGATGCTTATATACTCCGCAATAGCGAAGGTAATCATTGGCTCCATCTACGCCTGTCCAACACTAGAGAAGGTAATCATTGGCTCTGTCTACGTCTGTCCAACGCCTAAACTACACAAAAACCAAGAAAAAAAGATTTAGTTAACTTATGAATCCACCCTAACACATGGTGGGCGAAAACCTTTCCAACTTATTAGTTAGTCATGGAGGGTGGAATAGTTATTACATTCATTGAACCTTAGCTAAAAGGGGACAAGTAATGCTAGCTATTTTATTTTAATTAAAAGAAACTCACAGCTGATTCTGGAATCATATGAACCCTTGATGTGCGCAAAAGGTTATGAATATTTTTTTTTTTGATATTCTTGGGAAGTTAAATCTCCATGGTCCATTTAATGTTTTACATAAATGAATTAAAATTATGAAATCCCAATTTTGAAATAAACGTGTCTATCGATATACTTAATTAAGTATTAATAATATTAACAGTAAACAATATTATTAATATTAATAATATATTAAAGATATAGTAGTGATATGATTTAACCTAACAAGGTAACCTAAATAGAACAAGTCAAATCAAACAAAAACATTGGTATTCTTTTAAGATAATCTTCAAGTTGTCAAGACAAATATGGTGTTTAGAATGTAAGGACTTCTTTGCAAGAGTAAAGGTGTGGGTACATTGATTTCTGATGTATGCTCTGTATTCTTTTATCCTTAATTGAAACTGGAAGATCCTTTGAGAATTGTTAATCAACATTAGTTTTGTTATTAGTATTTTGTTTGTAGAGATGACTATTTGGATATGAGTGTCATTTTTCTTTGTTGGTTGTGCTTTATATATGTGCTTTTATCGATAACTTTAGCATTTACATGAAGTGGTATTAGATACATTGAACATTAAATGCATTTATTTGCTAAGATAATCTTAATAAGGAATGGTGTTGCTATAGTATCAAATAGTAAAGTGATTATATTTTATAGGTAGTATTGTAAAATAACTAATGAGTATTGTGTTGTAGATTCAAATGGAATTTGGAAAAAGAAAACTATATTTTATGGAGGTGGAGGTTTTTTCCTTATTTTATTTTTAGAGGAAGTTGTTAGTGAAAACGAGAAAGTGGAGGTTTTAGCCAAGATTTATTTCTAGTGCAACTAAAATATCAAGATGTACTAGTATATTATGTTAACTCGTTGACTCCTATACTAAGGTTTTATCAGTGTACTAACAATGACAACTCAAACAATTCCTCATCATTCTCAAATTTTTTAAAACCAATAATGAAATAAAATTAAATAATAATTTCGAAAAAAAATCAGAATGCACAATAGGGCTACAATAATATTGGTGTGTCCATATATACACATCAATATATCAAGATATGAGGCACATTATATTAGGGTTAAATTTTTAAAAATTTACCCAATTGATTTATCATTTTTATCCTCCATCAATACTTCAAACAATTTCAAGATTTCTTTTTTTCTATTCCTTTATGAAGTTCTTGTTTTCCCATTCTTATTAATTGCTAAATTTCATTAAAAATATTCATTTATAACATACTTCATTTCACTTTTAGATTTTGCTAAGCCCCTAGAATTAGTTTATGATTTATGTAGGAACTATGGCTCAAGGCAAGGGCAATGATTTCATTACAAAAATTACATTTTCATGGTTTTTATTTTCCATTTCAATCCTTATTATCTATTTATTTTCAATATATATGATTTTGAGAAGATCATGTTTTGTTCAAGTTGTATGTATACTTTGGGACAACCCTTATCCTGATTGCATATTCTAGGAACTTCGTACACTACTGCTAAGGCCTACCTATCTATCTTTGTTTACATAAAAGGACATTGGCATAGCTGGGTAGTTCAAATTCCATGCCTCGAGTTCCTCACTAGATGAAGTAAGGACAATGGAAAAATATCAAATGTAACATGTTATAGAGGATAGGATAAGTTTCTGGATGTGAAAATTTTCTAACAATAAATAGCTTTGATAATGAACATCAACATTTATCTATGTTAACAAAAAGATAAAGAGGTCGGTTTGAGCAACCACATAATTAAATTCCAAGAATCAAAGATAAGAATGGCAATGAATTCCATTGACCTAGTGACTAATTGACTTCCTTAGTTGAAACTGAAAACATTACCATTTGTATTAACTGAAAACAGATGTTGAATGCAAATATTTGTAGTGAATAAAATAAAAGTTAATGAAAAATGATGAATAATGGGCCGCCATTTTGACCCATCAATTCATGAATGCATCAAACACTTAGGGAGTTTAGTACATTCAACTATTTCAGAGAATCCTTCATCGATGAGCTATCTATCAAATAAAAAAGACTACTAAGGAGAAATATTATAATATTATACCTACATACATATATCTAACAAAATTGAGACAATAGAAGAGAAAATTTGCAAAAAGATCCCATCAGAGAAGGAAGAAGACAACTTCATTTGTTGGCCTATTCAAGTATAGATGTAGATTGCTAGAAACATGGCTTGGATCAGAGCTGACAAAATCCAAATGCGTTGTGGCAATGTCAGTTAACTCAATATCATTAAGTTGTCTTTGAATGGCATTAAGTTTATCATCCTGGCAAGAGATTTTGATTTTGAGAGATTGGAGTTCTTTTGTGACGAAGATGAGGTGATTGTTTTGCTGGTGAATTATCCTTTTTAGATCCAAATTCTCCACCTATAGGGCTTACAAATGCTTGTTGCATGCATAACAGACATAATTACTTGAGGTGGAAGAACTGTTGAGGCCGGAAGACATGACTGGAAAAACAGTGAAGGGGGTCCAAGAGGTAGTAAAGGTTGATTGCACATTGAATATGCAAATGGCAGTGTAAGGGATGCTCGGAATAGAATTGGGCATAAGGTTGTCTTGGGATGAGGAAGCAGCACCAGAGGGGACGAATAAGTGTAGGGAGGTCATGCACAAGGGTTCAGGATTAATGCAATGGACACATATACCATTTTTGGCTGCAAAAAGGGAAGAACTGGAAAATGAGACCCAACTTAGGTTATATGGATGGAAGGGGTTCCAAAAGATGATTTGATGTAGAGAAAATTACCATATTAAGGAGAATGGGTTAAGAAAAAACAAAGCACAGGCACTGAAGACAAACTCGAAGATGCCTAATTGTTGAATCCCAAATTGCAGAAGTTGTATCGCAATCTAATTAGTATCATTCTTCTTTTTAGGAAGGGTCCATGAGAATGAATTCATCTAGTTGGTAATAAAGTTGCAGTGGTGGGGGACCTAAGATCTTGTCCCACAAAATATGAGGATGTTTCTAATCATGTGGGGCTCATTACAATTAGAGAAATTTTGAGGTCGAAAATGGGGCTCAAAAAAAATGTACGACCAAAATCAACTTTATAAGAACCAATAGGATTAAATATGATGATGTCAACCATGGGGGATGATTCACCATTTTTGGAGTAGAAAAAAACAACAACAACAAAAACTTTTCAACTTGTATTTTCAACTTATCTCCCTACGATTTTACTCAAATTTCGAGATGGGGCACTCGTTGAGTGCAAAATTTAATTTCTCATTTAAGGAGTACCCATGTAGCATAATTTCGATGGACCCTACACAAAAAATGAGAAATACGTGAAAAATGTGATTGCAATAACATTTTTCATGTATCTATTATTTTCATGTAGCAGGGTCCATCGAAAGTATGCAACATGGGTACTCCTTGGATGAGGAATTAAATTCCGCATCCAACAAGTACTCCTGCTCGGAATCTGATCAAAATTGTAGGGAGATAAATTTAAAATGAGTTGAAAAAAGCATTTTTTCTTTTTTCCCTCTAAAATTTAATGATGTAATCTAATCTTATTTTATTATTTCCACTATTATTTTATAATATTCCTTAAGAAACCCATTTTACACCTCAAAATTTCTCTAATGAAAACCCCTTGGAGCACAAATTTGTAGGCACCACAATGTAATCAGAGGGGAAGAGCCTAGAATTCTAGTCGAGACGAGGAGGAAAGATCCTCAACGGAATTATTGCACTGACAAAGATGCAAGGGGGGTCAAACTAGGCCTGAAATTTATCAACGAAGAAGTTGCCCTCACATGCAATGCCCATCATATCACAATTAAGACTCTGCAAGCTCAATGTTCTATGTTGTTGGATTCATCACTATGGAAGGTGGTGGAGCAAAACGAGACACCCTCTTCTATACAATGCAAGGTGAAGCATGGGGATTTAATAGATCCTCCCACGCATGGATTGAACTCGAAACGAGCACCATGAATTCGACCAGTATGGCCCCTGAGATATTAATGCAAATGTTATGTATGGTCCTTTAAGTATTCATATGAGGGTTGTGCGAGGGTAGGAGCATGAAGTTAGGAATTATCATACGAGAAATATGGGATTATATGACAGTCCTTGAGCCCATTAATTTCTTTTTGTCCCACAAGAGGCAAGCTAAATTGGCTTCAAGATCGGCCTCTGAATTTTGGTTTCAAAGAACATGGTAGAAAGGTTTTGAGGGAAATAGGTCTGAAGCACAATTTATTCTTTTGAGGAGTTTAAGGAGATTCTCCTCATGATAGTAACTATTGTTCAAGTGTTGAATAGTAATCATAGAGTCTCCCAAGATTATCTAATCCAAAATTCCAATGTTACGAGCCAAAGTTAAAACCTGTAAAAGTCCACACATTTATGCTTGATTGTTGGTTTTCCTACCAATCCCACAAGAGTATTTGGCAACAATTTTTCCTTCGAGGTTATATATAATCATTCCCCCTTCTACTACCCCTTTTTGCCAAAATCTAGTAAACAATTGTTAGAATTACAAATTCTAGTTGTAAATTCTATACAATCTATGTGTGTTGAATATATATATATATATATATATATATATATATATAGACTCTAAATACATTTATATATATATATATATATATATATATATATATATATTAAAAATGTATTTTAAATAACAAAAAGTCATAATCTTGTTGAAAATTATATCATCACATTTTAATAAACAAAACATAAAATAATTAAATCACATCATTTTTAATTATTTAGTCGCTTTGTTCCATAATAATTTCATGAATAAACTCTCTAAAATCCCTTTTATATTGATTTCATCCATAACATTGTATACTTTCTTCATTTCAATTAAAAAATTAGAGATCCAATTGGAATAGAACAAGGCCGCATAGCTAGCATTACCTGCAGTTTAATTTAATTATTCAACTTTGAAAGCTATGAACCAATTTCTACATTTGAACAAGGGCTGCAAAGTATAATTTCTGCCTAGGTAGAGATAATGCAGCTAAGTCTAAGTAAAAAAAATGTCTCCGTGATGGCAACCAACTGATAATAACTTGATTTATATAGCTCTTGTTAAGATGACCCACAAGCATGTGAATTTGAGAGTCTAGTTTAAATCTACAACATCCAAATGGGATAACAGTAAGTCATGGCTTGATTTTTTTTATTTGGTCAATGCCCAAATGTCAGCGGCATTTAGCATGTGCTTTACAAATTTTCAACTTTTTTTATTTACCAAACAATAAACGGAAATTAAAATTAATAGTAATAATAATAAGTTCTTAAGTAAAAAATATTTTGTTTGAAAATATTGTATATATAAAATGCCACTTAATTTAAGTATAGCTAAATTAAACATTTAACATTACAATTTGATAAATGAATGATGAATTTCTGAACATTGATTAGACAAATGTGAAATAAAATATCTTTTTAATTTTAGATAAATGTGAAATAAAATATCTTTTTAATTTTATAAAATATATTATATAGTTAATATATATTTAAATTATAATTATTTTAAATTTAAATTTAAATTTAAATTTAATTTAAAATTATTTAATTTAAAAATAATAATTTAAGTGGTGAAATTTAAAAAGATATAAATATTAAAAATTAACATAAATACTTTTAATCATAATACATTCATTATGTTTTTTAATTAATTAAAATTACTTGGAAATAAAAAATAAGAATCTAATCATAATGTGTATTATTAATAAAAGGATAAATATAAAAATTATTGATAAAGGATAAATATAAAAAACTACCAGTATGACTCATTATGTTAGTATGACTCATTATGTTATGTTTTGTACAAAATTCATAGATAGACATGTAATATATAATGGAGTAACGGTTAAATACTTTATATATTAAATATGAGGGTGACATTTTAAGGCAGGTTACGAGTTGTGATGTTGCAAAAGCATTTGAAGTTTATGCAGTTATGGATGAAGAATACATACTAAATGATGAGATAAGTGTGAGCCACATAATTAAAATGCATCTGATTGTATTGCTTAATGGTTAATATTATTATTAATCTGGTAAACTCTATTCATATTTTTATAATTTCAACAAATTTACATGTGAATGTGAAACTGTACTTAATTTGAATATTAAAAATAATGAATTATTTTAAACTCAAATAATTATCGATATTAGCATTCGAGCTCATATCTTTAACAAATTCATGTAAAATTTTTCACTAAAACTCATTTCGCTAAATATAAAAAATAAATAATTATCAATATTAGCACTCACTCAGTTCATATCTCTAACAAATTCTTGTAAAATTTCTTACTAAAACTCATTTCACTAAATATAAAAAATAACAAATCAATAAAAGCTTATAAATAACAATCAATATTATCACAGATTCTACTTAAACCTTCAACAAATTCACATGAAATTTGTGTAAATGTGAAACTTATAAATCAAAGTGATTTATTTATTTGGCTACAGAAATCCCATTGTTTGCATGTTTGAAGGGAAACATAGAGATTGAACAACCCTCAACCCAATTCCATTAATAAGATGTATTTCCTTTCCAATTTGATATGATTCTGAAATCTGATGTAAAATTTTTTCTTAATTAATATATATTTAAAAATTAAATATTTAAAACTCAAAACTATATTTCAGTTTATTTAAAATATTTTTATAATTAATATATATTTAAAAATTAAATATTCAAAACGTATTTTTAAAAAATTCATATATATTTTTAATATGAATATATATAAAAATTAATTGTTTTATAAAATTTATTCAATTCAAGATTATTTTTCTTTCCTGGTTATCTCAACTTTGTAAACCATGAAAAACCACACTGAAATTGAAAACTGAGAAAATTTCTCCACTCACTATTAGTTTCTATTTTACATGCTAACCATTTGCATCTATTTTTGTTTAAAAATCACAACATTTACCATTCCAAACACGCAAATTAACAAATCCTTATAAGAAACCGTGAATTTTCATTTATCCACACTAGATTACATTACCATGGACCGGATCGAACTTTTATCAAAATATTCGATATACGAATTTCCACACTTTTTTCTCTGATTCGGTGGTATTTGGTAACTATAATCTTCATAGAATTCAACTTGGGATGTTTAGTAGTTTGATGGCCGCATAGTCTGAGTATGAGGTAAATAAAATAAAAATACATTGAAGTCAGGATGCAGTAAATTGAAGTCAGTTTATGTTATTATTATATAGAGGTGAAATATTTTAGTCAATAATATTGGATAAAAATTAAGTGCTTTAATGAAAAAATTAATAACTATTTTTTTGACCGCTGCTGCTGCGCGCGCCTGCCTGCGCCTGAGCCTGCCCGCGTCCGAGCCTGCCTGGAGCCGACTGACTGAGATGAACCATGGATCCTCCGGATCCGCCCAGTGGGGATCCGGAGTTGCAACGAGCCTTCTCAAACCTGGTGAAGTCTCTTCCTCCGCAAAGACCTAGACCAACAGCAACCAAGTTTGTGAAGAAGCTAGATGTATTACAGGAAGTCCTTCTGCCTCCGACCATTCCACGCATGGCAGCCATTTCCTTAGCAGAGAAAGGGTTAATCGGACAATTTACAGGATTATGGCCTTCACCTAAGACAGTGCAAAAGTGGGTCGAAAGAAATTGGTCGGACAAGATCCAGGGCAAAATATCCATCCGATTCTGTGGTAGAGGATATTTTACCTTTCATTTTGAAACCAAGGAGGATAAAGACCTCATATTCAGAAACGGGCCTTACTTTATGGATTCCAGGGGCCTCTATCTCAATAAATGGACCCCGGATTTCGACCCTGAACTAGATATACCAAGTGCGGTTCCAGTCTGGGTTAGACTTCCTCATCTCCCGCTTCACTGCTGGGGGGATGACTCTGTGAAAGCAATAGGGAACGCGGTTGGAAAATATATAGACCGCAGTGAACCCAAAGACAACATGCAGGCTTGTGCGCGGATCTGTGTTGAGGTTGATCTGGGTCGAGGACTGCCGGAAGCAATCAAACTGAAAGTAGATGACTGGTGCCATATTCAGCAGCTGGATTACGAGCAAATACCCTTCAAATGCAAGGTATGCCACGAATATGGTCACTTTGCAAATAGATGTCCTAAAATTGTTAATGTTGAACCAGAAGAGCAAGATGGGCAATGGGAAACTGTTAAAAGGAAGAAATCATCCCTTCCCCTCAAGACTTCGGACTCTGAAGCCCCTGGTCCTTCCCATCAGCATCCTCCCCTCCAACCCTCTTCCCTTCAGCATCCTTCCTCCTCCTCCCAGCAGCCCTCCTTACATCGTCCGTCCTCCCCCCCTCGGATTCCCGATCCTCCCATTCCCCATCCTCTAATCCCTTCGCTTCCCTCTCTGAGGAAGAATCTGTGCCAGATTTCCCCCCCTCTGACCCTCCTCTTCACCCCTCTGCCTCCCTCATTTCCCACCCCTCTCCTGACTCCCCCTCCACCAGGATTACCCGAAGTTCTTCAAAGGATCATGGGGCGCCCAGTGATGTTCCAAAGAAACATGGGCTTGGCAGAAAATCGGCCAAACAACAGAGAGGAGAGTGCCCAGAAAGACATTGCAATGGGCTCTCAGACTCCTATAGAATCCTTTATTCTTGGGCATACGGATAAAGAAAACAACAACAAAGGCAAAGAGAGGCGAGCACCTCTCCATGTAAACAGTAAATCATGATGAAAATGCTATCCTGGAACAGCAGGGGATTAGGGCACCCCTCCAAGATAGCAGCCCTCAAGGATTTAGTCCAAAGTGAAAATCCTGAAATCGTTCTTATCCAAGAAACAAAACAAGACCAATCAGAAATGAATAAAGTCATCAACCAGCGAAAGCGTTACAGTGGATGCGCAAGTGAAGCAAGAGGAGCCTCAGGCGGCATTCTAACAATGTGGGACAGTAATAAATGGACTTGCATCTCCACCAGAATACACCAGAACTGGATCCGGGTTAACTTAGAAAGTAAGACAGATGGAGCAGCGGTGGTTATCTACAATATTTACGCTCCGAACCAGTATAGAGAGAAAGATGTATGCTGGAGCGCGCTGGAAGCCAGTATAGAAGAAGAGCGAGACAACAATCTCATTATTGCAGGGGATCTAAACTTGGTTTT
The DNA here is from genome assembly GCA_031772625.1 of Pinus tabuliformis. NCBI lineage: Eukaryota > Viridiplantae > Streptophyta > Pinopsida > Pinales > Pinaceae > Pinus > Pinus tabuliformis. Next base: position 425,313,664 of record CM062816.1, read on the forward strand.
GCATGCAAACGAGAAAAGAGGGGGACACTTCACCCCAGATCCTTTCAGAAATCGACTTGAGAATATTATGCAGGAGCAAGATCTCGTAGATATCAGGCCTAAGAATCGAAGATACACCTGGAGCAACAGAAGAATAGGAGTTGGCAATATCATGGAGCGCCTCGACAGGTTCCTAATAAGCATAGCTTACCTGTCCACTTTCACTACCGGTCAGTCAAATATCCTCAACGTCTCCGCCTCTGATCATTATCCAATAACGCTCACTTTGCATAGTCAATGTCAGCTTGGACCTCTCCCATTTAAATACTGTTCCATTTGGAATCGTACACCTGCAGCAAAAGACGTGGTGTGGCAGACTTGGATACAACATGTGGAAGGCTCCCCAACTTATATCTGGGAGACAAAACTAAAGAGAGTAAGACAGGCCTTAAAAAATTGGGCAAAGAATAATTACCAAGAGCCTGAGTTGAACAAAAAACAAATTAAGCAAGATCTGGAGGAAGTGCAGCGAAACATTGAAGCCTTTGGGCTGACCCAGCAAGCCAAGGAGAACGAACAAAAACTATACTCTCAGCTGAGACAAACTATAAAGGACGAAGAAACAAAATGGAGGCTAAAGTCAAGACAGCTCTGGCTTCAGGAGGGAGACAAAAATACTTCTTACTTTCATAAGCAGGCTATAGTTCGAAAGGCTAGAAACACTGTGAGCACAATTAAAGATAGTGAAGGGTACAGCTACAACACCCAGGAATCTATAAAGGAAGCAGCCACCAATCACTTCAAGAACCTCCTGACTGAGGATAAAGGTGAGGAGGACTACTCAAGTTTGTTACAGCATCTATCCAAAGGAGTCACACAAGAAATGAACAGCAAACTCAAGAAAGAAGTTGATGAAGAAGAAATTCAAAAAGCGATCTGGAATCTTCACCCAGATAAGGCTCCAGGGCCTGATGGATTTCCAAGCAGCTTTTACAGAGAGTATTGGCAGCTGATCAAAAAAGATCTCGTCAAGATGATACGTTGGGTTTTAAAGAAAGGTAAAATGGGGGGATTTACCAACTCCACCTATCTAGCCTTAATCCCCAAAGAAAATAGACCCTCCACCTTTTCAAGATTTCGGCCAATATCTCTATGTAATTCTGCGTACAAAATAATCACAAAAATCCTGTCAACTAGACTCAAGCCCCATCTTCAATCCCTGATCTCAGAAAACCAAGGAGGCTTCCTTCCCAATAGACACATCTCTGACTCTATCCTTCTTGTGCAAGAGGCTATCCACTCAAGCATAAGCAGAAAGGAGAAAGGATTTGTTCTAAAGCTGGACCTTGCCAATGCCTTCGACAGGGTAAGGCATTCTTTCCTCTTTGTTGTTCTTCACAAAATGGGTTTTGACTCCTCCTTCATCACAATGATCAAAGCCTGCATATCGGAACCCTAGATCTCTCCTCTGATAAATGGGAGACCGTGTGCTGCCTTTCAATCCTCTAGAGGCCTTAGGCAAGGCTGTCCCTTGTCTCCTTACTTGTTTATCCTTATGGCCGAGTCCCTTAGCCAAACCCTGGATTTCAATAGGAGAATAGGTCTAATCACGGGCATCAAATTTGAGCAAGGAACAAAGAACATCAATCACTCTCAATTTGCGGATGATACCCTCCTAATTGGAGGAGCGTCCACCACTATAGCAAGGTGCTTCAAAAAGATCTTAGACCAATTCATGGAATACTCAGGGGGAAAGATCAATCAGCAAAAAAGTTGCATATATGGTTGGAACACTTCAACTCACACCATTCATAGTATTGCAAGTATATTAGGAGTCTCTTACAAGCTTGTCTGGAGCCACTTCACCTATCTTGGGATGCCAGTAAGTATGGGACCGCTGAAAGCTAGCACATGGAATGAAATCCTTGATAAAATAAAGAGAAAAATCCAGCAATGGGGCACCATGTGGCTGAAACCAGCAGGACGGCTTGTTCTTCTCAAATCAGGTTTGGCCTCTCTACCTAGTTATCGTTTTTCTTTATGCCAAGCCTCTGCTGTTTTCCATCTTAAAATGGAAAGAGCTCTCAGACACTTCCTTTGGCAAGGAGGGAAAACGGAAAAAAGAAAATTCAACCTTGTCAGCTGGAAGAATGTCATCCAGTCTCAGGAAAGGGGAGGATTAGGAATAAGATCCCCAAAATTGCTGAATTTGGCTCTTGGAGCTAAAATAATATGGAGAATGATCACAGGGCCTATAGCTTGGTGGAAGAAGGTGTTAGAGGCAAAATACTTGAACAGTTCAAGGCAACAACTTCTGGAAACCAATAAACCAAGTAGAGAAAGTTCAAAAATTTGGCAACTATGCAAGAAAGCCATACCCTTCATGTCTCAAAACATCTCAAAAGTCCCAGGAGGGGGGAGTAGCATCAATTTCTCCACAGACAAAATTCTAGGACAGCATCCAATTGAATCAAAAGTTGAGGCAATCCCTGCTATAAACTGGTTAAATGGACAAGGAATATGGTATCTAGATCAAATATCACAATGGGACACCCAATCTCAAGCTTGGATAGGTTGGAAGTTCCCGGCTTTCCCTAGGGAGCTAGAAACCAGTCTCGCCGCCTTAAAGAACCTCCTCCACAGCAAAGCACCGATTCAGAAAAGCAAGCAAGATGGTTACCGTTGGGACCCAACTGGAACACATTACATGGCCAAAGTGGGGCACCAGCATCTATGTGACAACACCTTCCCTCAGGATATATGGAACCAATGGAAAATTGTCTGGAGAGCAGAAGCACCCCCCAAGGTCAAATTTTTCATATGGCTGCTCCTGAAAGGAAAAATACTAACAACAGAAAATTTAAAGAAAAGAGGCATAATGGGACCATCAAGATGTCCGAATTGCTGCAGGTCAGAGGAAACAATACAACACTTGTTTATAGATTGCTCGGTTGCTGATGAATGTTGGAGACAGATGGCCTCAATTGGGGATGCTCCATGGGAGCCTCAGGCAACTATTGCAGATACAATACATAAATGGAGAAAGAATTGTCCATGGAAAGAGAAAAGTAGCAAATTGACGCAAAGGATATGGAATGCCATTCCTCTAACCCTCCTATGGCGCATCTGGCTGGCACGAAATAGAAGGGTATTCCAGGAGAAAGGCTATAACATCAGAGCAATCTGTCACAAGGCAAAGCACTTAGCGTTGGAGGCAGTCACAATCCACATCAAAGGTAGGATAGAGATGAACAACTACAGCATGGAAGAGAGGAACCTGATCAGCTATGCCCAAGAGAACATAACTAGTGCACAGGATTTAAATCAAGGAAAGACTCAAACGAAAGAAACAAACAGGGGTTGGAAGTTGAGGCTAAAGGAAACTGAATTTGCAAGCTGGCTGAGAAACTGTAATAAGTTCTATTTATTTTTTGATGGCGCCTCAAAATCAAACCCGGGCCAAGCCGGCGCAGGGGGTCTAATCTGCAATGCTAACGGGGAAAGAATTCTTCAGTTCGAATGGGGATTGGGGGAGTTGTCCAACAACAGGGCAGAAGGGTTGGCTTTGTACCAGAGCCTCTCTCAGCTGATCAAGTTAGGGATAAATAAGGTAATAGTGCTTGGGGACTCAGCAATTATTATTAGACTCATGGCGCAGAGGCTGAGCTCACCGAACATTCTGCTTCAGCAGATAAATTATAGGAACCAGATCCTCAGCGCCTCATTGGCAGAAGTCACCTATTACCATATCCTCCGTGGACTGAATAAGGAGGCTGACAAGTGCGCCAACAGAGCTTGCGAGCGCCCCAAAGGTATCTTGTGCTGTAACGATAATTCCTCCTTACAATCGTTACCATGAATATTCCTCAACCAGTCAACAGCAAGCGTACCGTGGATAGCAGAATCTATGACAGCAGGCAAACAATCAATTCAGTTGGCAGAACAGGTATGGTAAGAAAGATTTTGATCAGAAACAAGATTGGGAGATCTACTCAGAGTAGGGGAATCAAGCGAATCGCAGGTGAAAGACGTCCTTGGCGACAGACCACTTGTGTAATTCATGATAAGTTTTTGACCATGAGCTGGAGCATCGGGAAATGCAGGGCTCCTTCCCGCTCCTCTAACTTGTGGTTAGTTTCTATTTATAGATCGGGCTACATGCCTCTCCATCACGCTGAGAAAACCTGTGCCCGCAAGCAGAAGAGCAAAACTGCTTCCGCCTCTCTTCAGGCAGTCCGTGGGAACCAACAAGCGCACAACAGCCCTGCGCGTGCTGGGGAAGTCGCTTACAGCAAGCAAAGAGACTTGAGCTTCTGTGGTAAAGTAGTGAACAGAAAAGGCAAGACCCATTCGGCGTCAATGGAGCGTCCAGAAGAATGTTTTCACTGTAGAGATCTACAGGCTGAATTTGAAGAACTGCGAGCTCAACAGAGGGCTCTGGAGGATCAAGTGCGCAGTCTGGAGACAAGACTGGAAGACCAATACCGAATTCTTAATGAGAAATATAGGGCTGAGATAAATCTCTTTCTTCACAGAGTCAGCTCCTTATATGAACAGTTTAACAGCCTGGCCAATAGATGTAGCCATGCCGAAGAATCAATTATGTTCCTTAAGTCCATGATGGATAAGAAGTTCAAAGATGCTCCTTCCTCTTCGAGCGCTAAACAGAATGAGCCTGATCCTAATCCAGAAGCGTCCACTGCTAGGAAGATCAGTCATATAGAGATAGATTAATTATGTTATGTAGTTGTAAATTTTGGTGTCTGCAGTTTGTCCGGATTTACAGTAGTTTAAGAAGCCCCAGAGGCAGGAATACTAGGAAAAGGATCAAGGAAGAGAAACTTTTTGTAATTCCTTGGATCCAGCATGCTCAGGAAGCACTATATGTATGGCAAACTGCCTTCTCTCTTTTTTCAGATTAATATATAGCACCCAAACTTTGTCTAAAAAAAAAATGAAAAAATTAATAACAAATTAAAAAAATGAATATATATGATTATCTTAATCACTGATTTAACAGTTAAATTATAATAAATTTTCTTACTATAAAAAAAAAATTAATACATTTTTTTTTAAATATCCTCCACCATCATCTTCAAAATCTTTGTTAACAACTTAAAACCATACATAAACCTCCTCTCCACTTAAATCTTGGATCTTCAAAAGATGTTGTTAATCTACCCAACGTTGATGAGAACTTGGGAAAGCGTTGATGTTAATCTACCCAACATTGATGAGACCTTGGGAAAGCGTTGAGCTCCTTAAATGGGAAATGTCATTGTGTAAAAATCGAACTTCAGTTTGACCTTGTAAACTAGTATTTGCACAAACATGTAAAGAAATGGCGAAGGCATTAAATGAAAAGGGAGAAATGAAGAGGGAGAAATGAAGAGGGAGAGGGAGAGTGTCACGCTCCTACACTAGCAGTAATCTTCCAATCACTTACACCGAGGTGTGGTACCACCAAACACTTTTTTTTCACCAACACTTATGTTCATGGACTACGCCTTAACATTCGATACTTAGTTTATTTTATGTTACCAAGTATTATGATTAACTTTTATATTAATGAACACCCATACACATTCATTATCCACAACAATTAACATATATACACAATTGCAACAGTATAAAGGGAGGGGCAACTCCATGATATGAGTCTGCCCGATATCAATATATAATTTCCACTTTCATAAAAATACAAGTTAAACCTTGGAAACCCCAAGTTTACACTTTGCCAAATTTCAACCTGTGTCGTTTGCTCAACTTGAGCGCTCCTCGTCGTAACCGTGTCGCCACACCTGGGCGCCCTCCGCACGAGTCACACCTTTGTTTTGTCAAATCGGCACACCACCGTTTCATCGTGCACAGCACGCCCTCACCCAGGTCACCTCACCGCATGAGTCACCATTCCTTCGTTCGGGCGTGCACGGCGCGCCCACCCGGTCGCCCGTCCGCACAACCTTCGTGCACAGCTGCCCACCGCACACTTCACCCGGTGCTCACCCAACTGCTCCATCGCACAAGCTAACTGACCGCACTTACCCACCGTGCATGGCGTGCCCACCCGGGTCGCCCGTTCAACCGCACGAGTTACCTTCGTGCAACCCTGCGCGCTCGTTCAACCAAAGTCACCCAACCACCTTACTATTTCCACCGTTCACCCAACTGCCTAACTTGTCGTGCAGGCGCACCCGGCGTGCAGCTCTGCTGACTTGTCCTCCGTTTCGTCCTGAACGATAACCGTCGACCTACTCGACGTGCGGGCGCATGACCTGCGCCTAGACCGCAGTCACACTCGTCCCTTCGCACTTCTGCAGCTCCCCAACTCCTTTGCACTTCTTGCCTTGGCTTGAATGCTCAAACTTGTTGGTTGATCGATTTGTTTCTTTGCCACCCAGCCGACTCGTCTTACTTCGCCCGGCCGACTTGCCTTCACGTTGTAAACTCGTCCAAGAGGTGTGTCGGCCTGCCCAGCTCGTGGGACCGCCCCCTCCTTCGCTCGCCCTGTTTACAACTTAATACAATCGGCCCGCAGGTCGAGCTATGACTCGCCTACCTATAACCATGCAACCGCACCTTCGCCCGCACATATATGTCTCGCCTTGTTCGGTCGCACTTTGTCCACGCAAGTCGCAGGGCGTTGCATTCTCTCCCACTTGAAATCATTGTCGTCCTCGACAATATCCCACCTTAGTAACCATCTGCCACCAAGATAACTATTCGAACAGTCATACCCTGATCCATGATATCAACCAGTCCATACATCACAAACATCCCTGCAACATATGCAAAACGACTGTCTCCATCATGTGTCGTCCCATTCTGTAAACTGTGGTCAAGATACTCACAACACAATGCCAACACATCTCTGCACACTAGTACCCCTCATGACTCGAACTAGTTGGGTAGTTAATCCAACCATCACATCCAAACCATAAGAATGCACATCCTTATGTCATCATCAGTCTTTCTCTGACTTCTACTACATCTTGAACTCATCAAAAATCTGCTCTAAACCCCATGCTCAAGTCCTTGGAATCTCCATCCCATCTGCAACATGTCCATGCAGTCCATGGTCTTTTTGTACAAGAGTGCACAATCTCTCCATCGACTCATACACACATCTCCATGTTACATTCAACGTCTGCACAACATCCCTGCCTCGACACTCATAGGATGCCCATGAGTGACACCTCTACAAGTGCTCCTGCATAATGTCCCTGCATAAACCGCCATGCTCCATGTTTCCAACCTGATGTCCATGACTCTAGTTGTCCATGATATCCAACCAAGTAGACCTCATCCCAACATTTGGTCATTTTCATCCAAGTCTGCAAGTTTTCCATAAGAAGCCTTTCTCCAAGGCCCCTTGCCAAGGTGGTGCAGCTCCTTCCAATCAAGGTCCCTGCACCAACCTATCTCCAAGGTTGTCTATCGAGAAAGGAGGGCCAGGAAGTTTCCTCCCTGACTCTCATCCACCCATGTATCAGATTGGTGTTGTGTCCTCAAGTATTTGTGCACAGCCTCAACCTCTTCACATGTACACCCAAGCTCACCAAGCTTGTCTTTCGTCAACTGAAAGTCATATATGCCCATAGCATACCTGCAAAACTCCACTATGCCAGCCGGATCTCTACCTGCATAATCTTCTCCAACCACTGCCTCTGAAGTAGTACTTGGACTCCCTTCATCTGCAACTCCATTGTGAAGATCTTCAATAGAAGATGTCTCTGCCAAGTGCTTCAAGATTCGTGAGATTGATCTCCCACTTCCTTCCTTCTTCCTCGCTCTTGCAACGAAGTCAATCAACTTCCCTTCCTTCGTTGTTTGAGTCATACTCCCAAGTCCTCTTTGCTCCACATCCTCATGCTTCATATTCGGATCTTTGGGATACAAATTCATAGAATTCATCCTCGGTCTATACCCCAAGCGACTCCTTCTATTCATCGGAACCATCATAGTTCTCCCTTCAGCGGTGATAAGGAGAATGTCCCGATCCACCATTGGTATGGCTTGTGCAAGCTTCATGAAATCTTGCCCCAGCACCATAGAATGATCATCCATGTCCACGATCCTCAAGTCCAACTTTCTTAACCACGAGCCCACTCTCACCTGAGTGTTCTCCATCACACCAGTAACAGCCTTCATGGTAGAGTTGACTACTTTGAAAGCACTCCACTCTTTTTCCATCTCAGTTTTCTTCCCAAAAGACTTTGTTGCCTCCTTGCTTAAGAAGCTATGAGTAGCCCCCGTATCCACCAAAGCTACAAATCTCTTACCTTTCACAGTCACCTGCACAAAACTGAGCTTCAAGGCATCACCTCCTTCTGTCAGCTTTATCTTGTGTCTCACATCAGCAACCTTCTTCAAGAATTCGGCCTCAAAAGTGTCCATTGGCTTATTTTCCAATTTGACATCTGCCTTAAGGTATTTTACTTTTATGCTTGGCTCTTCTAGGCAATTCGATCCTGGCTCAGTTTGCCTCCCTTCAAGCTTGTCCTCCATCGCATTCTGCTAAAGTGCACCAACCAAGTGTCCATTGACTACTTCCATAGAACTAAGCTTCCGAACATCCTCTGGATTGTTACGGTAGTAAGTCCCCAGCCTGTCAATGTAGTCGAGCTCTTCCTGCTCAATTACAACAACCTTCTTAACAAGAAGCTTCTTCTTTATCTCCTCCTCAAGCTGTTTGACTTCGGCCTCCACCATGGCACTCTTCTTCCTTAGTCGAACTCTCTCATCCAAGAGTTCTCGAAGACCAAAACCATTTCGTTGGATCTCCTCATCAAGTTCCCTGAGTTCACCATCCATCGTACTTCTGCATTGGTTCTTGAGTCCTTCAAGTTCTTTTCTCAGCTCCGAACAGATTTCCCGAATCTTCATATTCTCGACCTTCATCGAAACCCAGTCAGAACTCCATTTACTCACTTGCTCCAACACTTTGTACCAGAAAGCTTTACCTGCATCATGGCTAGATTCACCTGCCATAGGTTCTTCTACCATCTTTGCCATTCAGCCTTCTTCACCATTCACCAGGTTCCTGCACAATTGACGAGCTCTTGATTCCACCTTTCAGTGAGATCAACTTCCTTCACTTGTGTTCACCTATCACCACTGTCACTTCACCAAGTTTTCTGCAAACTTGTCCCAGCTTCTGCCAAACTTGAACTTCTTTTCAAGTCTTCAAACTTGTCCCAGTTCCTGCACAATTGACCAGCTCCTGATTCCACCTGTTAGTGAGATCAACTTCCTTCACTTGTACTTCACCTATCACCACTATCACTTCACCAAGTTTTCTGCAAACTTGTCCCAGCTTCTGCTAAACTTGAACTTCTTTTCAAGTCTTCAGCCTTGCTTTGATACCAACTGTCACGCCCCTACACTGGCGGTAATATTCCACCACTTATAGCGAGGTGCGGCACCACCGAACACTTTATTTTCACCAATACTTATGTTCATGGACTACGCCTTAACATTCGATACTTAGTTTATTTTTCGTTACCAAGTATTATGATTAGCCTTTATACTAATGAACACCATACACATTCATTATCCACAACATTTAACATATATACACAATTGCAACAGTATAAAGGGAGGGGCAACTCCCTGATATGAGTATGCCCGATATCAATATATAATTTCCAAACCACCAAGGTCCAAGAGCTCAAATTTTCTTAAAGTATCAATTTTTCCCTTGGTGGGTGAGCTCCAAAAATTAACTTCTCTTTGACCTGCGAATTTCTCTATAATTAGTTTTTACTCAAAATTAATTAATTTTCTGGATTAATTGTTTAATTTAGCCAAAAAAAAAATTAATTGACACTAGAGAGGATTAATATTTTTTTCACCCTCAAATATTTTAGCCATGGTGTCTAAGTAAGAGGGACCATGTGCAAAAATATTTTTTACATTAAATATTACAATTAATTCAAATCTCAAAGGAGGAATACACTTTTACATATAGACCCTCGTGACTATACCCAATTCTGTGACTCAATATCATCTAGTATAGACCAAGTGATTTGTAATAAAATAATTTAGCCAAATGTGATTAAATTATTCCCAAACCACTTTTACAAAGACTCGATATAACACTAGGACTCACCTAAGACCTTGCCAATGAATTCCACCCTAGCTTTGGGGTTTAAGCTAGAAGAAAAACATTATCGATTATACGTGTTTAGAAACACAGAGAATTCAGGGAGTTTAAAAAGCTTCCTAGGATGAAATTCATCGTTGAAATCAGAGGCTTATCTAGGTGTTGTTACATAATTAAATGGTCATACTAACATAATTTACAATATAACTTGCAAAAATTGGGTTTGTAATGATAAAACTATGTTTGCTGATGACTTTGAACTTTGAAAAAAATTCTTCACATCTTTGCATTATGCTTCCTTGGACTCTTGACAAAGCATGGTCAACACAACGCATAATATATGAAACAATTTGGAGGTGCTTAATTCCTTCATACATACAATGGAAAACATACAAATTCATAATGAACTCCCAAATAGTTTGGCATTGCATCAATTTGTGTGTGAGTTCTACCCTCATCAAGTGCAAATTCTTCCATGATGCTAGTTGCAAACACGTCGTCTACCAATTTAAATTCAACCTTGAGAATCACTTCTTCCTTGTTTATTAGTAACACAATTATTCTAAGGCTCATACATTGTAAGATCTCCTCTTGTATTTTGTATTCATTTCAATCAAGCCATGTCCCACCAAACATCTACCTTATGGGGTTAGGAATGATATATGATTTTTCCCAAATGGTCCTTGTTACCCACCAAAATGGATAACCCTATAGGAGAATTTTTTTTTCCTATCATGGATAAACAGTTAGTCAGGAACCCCACATGTTTCTCAGAGATGATGATATGCCACATTTCTATTCCATTTGCACTAGTTATGCACCTCTCACCATCCAACAATCCTATTGAATGAAGGTGGGGTACAACTCAACATGTACTTTAACGAATTTGCAATCAAGTGCTTTTACTTAATGTTTTGGGAATTTGAACATGGATAAAGGGGTGAGCTAGATGATTAATCGATCTTGATTGTAAACTTGTTCTCTCACATTATTAGGGGAGAGAGTCTTTAGCCCTAGTCTAGTGGGATTATGGGACCTCCTCTATGGCCTTAGGGTTATAGGAGGGTCTCTACTTGGGAAAACTGGATTGAAGTAGCATGTTCATTACCATTCAATTCTTAAGATCTTTCATCATTCCCTTGATACCACCCCCACCCTTTGGGTTAACTATCATTGGTACATTGGGATTCAACACTCACACATACACATCCTTGAGTAAGGCTAGAAAACATTTCCCTGGAGGTTGATGTAGCTAAAAGAATGAAAAAACATAACATGGATGCAACAAATGAAAACACAAAGTAAAAAATGCAAAAAATAGTTGGGACAAAATTAGTGCATGGGAAAAGTCCTAGCATGACCTCTACCCCTTCACTAGCCATCACCCTCCTCCTGAGCACTTGACGCTCCATATCATCGTAAGGGACCATTACATATCCCTGTAGGTTTTAACCCTGTACAGAAATTACCTGCAAAGAATTCTTAAAAATAGAAAATTAACAATGGCGAGAGCATAAAACATAAAACAGATATACATAGAGATTTTCTGCTGGATACCAAAACTGAGACTACCAGATTGATTTTTCATTATATTCCTTTCAATGTTACAATACATATATATACATGTTGAACCATCCATAAACCCCAATCCATTAACTCTGGATTAGAACATAATCGTAGTTCCCTTGACCAGATCTACAAAATACCATGGGAAGAAAACTATCATGCCCAAAACCATGTGCAAAACCCATGCACAAAACCACAGGTAGGTCCGCCCACCTACTATAGGGTCCAAAATATCTTTTCACGAGGCGCTGCCTCGGACCTTGTAGAGGGGGGCGGTAGTGACCCCCTGTTGTGCCCCGCTCAATCAGGGGGGTTGGTCGTCCCCCCTCTAACCCCCCAGCTTCGCACACGAGGCTAGTTGTAGAAAGAATATAACACACATCAAACAATCCCAACCCCGATGAGTGAGAAAATGACTCATTTTAAGGGGTAAAACAAATGATATATCATAAAGAGAAAGTTTTGATCCTTGAGCTATGCACCATATATAAACATTATAAAAAAGAAGTAAAAGACACACTAAAGGGGTGGAAAAAGTAGGCCAAGGAAAGGGGTAACTCATGCCTCCATGATTGCTCCCTCCGTTACGTCTATACACTCATGATGTGGACATTAGTTGGTCCCCTAACCATGGCACTTGGCCATGAAGTCATTCCCCTTCATTGCCACCTATTATCACTAACACTTATGGATTGAAGGGTTGAACTTGGAAATGTCACCTCCCCTTAGGGTTTGGGAGCACCTAATAGGATTGATTACCTAGCCACCAATACAAAGGTAGGGAACACTTCTACGGGACTTGGACTAGTTAGATATTTGAAGGTGATCTTGATTTAAAGGATTATTATGCCCTTAATAGTTAAGTATGGTCCACTTAGATGCATCTATGGTTATTGTCTCTAAAGAATGATTGTTTTCACTTGAGTTTGAGATGGTTTTTCCAAGTGGTTTTGCACAAGGTAGCTGAGGCCTCTATGAAAATTCTATCATTGCAACAACTGATTTACTTTACCTACTTATTTTCCAATTAGTTATTTATGAAATTCCTTCAATAAACATTAAAATAAATTATGTTGTGGATATCACACCATAATACAGAAACAAACACATGCACAAGAATAAACTCATCGACACAGATATTTTGGACAACAGGTCCTGGAAAAACCAATGTGGGAAAACGGGTGCAGCAAGGGAGGATTTTATTATTTAGCAATTCTTCAGTACAATAGGGTGCCAAACTGGCTTACCTAGGTCAGCGTCACCCTGGCTGACCTCTGCGTAGCTCCCAGACACTCTGCGTCAGCCCCTGCCTCTTTGTGTCAACATTGGGCCTCTCTGCGTCACCCACGCAGGCCCTCTAGTGACTGCGTAGTCTGTTGCTGCCTCTGCGTCTGCCTCTCCAACCTCTGAGATGGTCTTCTGGTGCTGCTCCCGACTCTTTGTTCTGTACTTGCTGCCTCCTGCTACACTACAGACCACTAGTTTGAATTTCTTAGCTAACCCCACTCCAGAAATCGAACTGACTGGTCTCCCTCAATGTGTCCTCTAACTGACCCTCAAGCCTCTTCTTATACTTTTCTCATTGTTCCATCAACGACCGAGATTAAATCTCTAATCAACGGCTAATATTAGATTTGGCTTGATCCATGACTTTTGGACCCTTCTAACCTAGTATTATATTAATACCCATTAATATTTTATTTTTCCTAAGTTTAGACTTAGGAACTCCATTAAAAATATTAATTATTTTAATATCTCCCAAACCGATTAGAATCTGCCTAAACCATTTATGGGTCTTGGATATCAAATGTGCTTTAGCCTTTCCACCAATTTTCATGGCTAGAGCACATCTGATGCTACTCCAAATCAACACTCCCTCTTAGCGAGGACTGTGCTCTAGTAATACTCCTCACTGAGTATCACTCTGATCATCTAGCATCGATCCCTATGCTGATGTTAGGCCTCCCTTCCCAACATCCTCTGCACTGCTGCATCCTGTACTACTGCCCATGGTCCTGCCACTACCACTGCTGCGTCTGTATGGTAGCTCCCTCTGCATTCGTGTCGCTGCTGGTCCTTTCTTCTGACACTGCATCTGCACTGTAACTCCCTCTGCCATGTTGCACCGTGCTACTGCTAACTGTTATTGCACTGTACCATCACCCCCATTTCTGCTACTGAAATGGGTTCTTTATCATCCCCATCTTTTCCCTGAAATAATCAAACTTTGTTCTTCCAAGGGCCTTGGTGAGGATGTCTACCACCTGTTCTCCTATAGGAGTGTAGCTCAACTGTACAATGCCTCATTGGACATAGTCTCTGACAAAGTGACACTGGATATCAATATTCTTTGACCGACCATGAAACACTGGATTCTCAGAGAGCTTGATACAACTCTGATTATCGCACAAGATCCTGGTTGCCTCCATTTTTCTTCGAAATAGGTTCATAAGCAATTTTCTGAGCCATATGGCCTCACACGGAGCTGTGCTTGCTGCCATATATTCTGCCTCAGATGAGCTCAGAGCCACGAACTTCTGTTTCTTACTGCACCAGGAGGTCATTCCTGATCCAATGTTGAAACAATACCCAGAGGTACTTTTTTGATCAACTGAACTTCTTGCCCAATTTGCATCAGTAAATCCACTCAATATGATATCCTTACTCCTAGTGTACAAGAGTCCATAATCGATTGTTCCCTGTAAATATCTGAGAACATGTTTGGCTGTTACCCAGTGTGCCCTCTTTGGGTCCACCATGAACTGACTAAGGGTGTTGACAGCGTAGCAAATGTCTAGCCTGGTATTGACCAGATACATCAGGGACCCTATGAGCTGCATGTATAAGGTGGGATCAACATCCTTGTCTTCTAATGCATCAATCTTCTTCCAGTTGGTGATCATTGGAGTAGCCATGGGTCTACAGTCCTCCATCCTGAACTCTTCAACATTTCTGTAGCATATCTCCCTTGCCCAAGGAAGATCTCTCCCTTTTGCTGCCAAACTTCCAACCCTAGGAAATAATGGATTCGTCCCAAATCCTTCATATCGAATTTTGTGACTAGATTCTTCTTGTAGTCCCCTATGAGCCTGGATGATCCTGTCAGAAAGATATCATCCACATACAATACTAGGATTATCGGCTCATTCTCTACAACCAGATAGTAGAGATTTGGATCTACTTCACTCTTGATAAATCCCATCTTTTGCAAGTAGCCATCGATTCGACCATACCATGCTCTAGGTTTCTATTTCAGCCCATACAAGGCTTTCTTCAACATGCACACATGAGACTTCTTCCCATGTGTCTCAAAGCCCTCTGGTTGTTCAATGTATACCTCTTCTTCTATCGCCCCATTCAGAAATGTCGTTTTGACATCCATTTGATGAATCTCCCACCCCATCTGTGCTACAAGAGATATCACGGTTCTAATAGATGCATACCTGGCTATCGGGGCGAAGGTCTCTTCATAGTCAATTTTTTCCTTCTGAGCATACCCCTTAGCCACAAACCTGGCTTTATATTTCTCTACACTGTCGTCTGCAGTGTATTTGACCTTGTAGATCCATCTCGAACCTACCACTAATTTGTCTTGAGGCCTTGGCACTACCTCCCAGACATCATTCACCATTATGGAGTTGTACTCCTCTATCATCGCATCTAGCCAAACCTGATGTTGAGCTACCTCCTGGAAACTCGCAGGCTCCCCATATTGAGCTACTAATGCCTGATATCTATCTAGATGTTTTCGCTCCCTCTTATTGTTTCTTGGCGCACTGATGAAGTCCTCTGCATCTCACAGAATCTGATGAAGTTCCCTGCTAGTTCTTCCTCTGCTAGCAGGTGCTTCTATTAGCTCCTCCTCATCCTCTGAATATTCCTGACCCGAGGAAGAATTCTTTACTTCCGTTGGTTGAAGAGGTTTAACCAACGGCTCCTCTTTTGACTCCTCAAAAGGCATTTCACGAGATTTTCTAAAAGCCCTGTCCTCCATGAACTTCACATCTCGTCAAACCACTATCTTCCTGCTCCCTAGAAGATAGATTTTGTATGCCTTAGCGTTCTCACTATATCCCACTAGATACCCTTTTTCCACAGTTTGATCCAGCTTTTTCCTCTTTTCCTCGGGTATCTGGCAATATGTTAAACTCCCAAATATCCTGAAATGACTGACTTCAAGTGTTTTCCCTGTGAAAACTTTCTCTGGAGTAATCTTGCCCAATGCCCGATGAGGAGTCCTATTCTAAACATAGACTGTTGTGTTGCATTCTTCCTCCCACAGGAATTTTGGCATATCTTAATCATACATCATGGCCCTAGCTACTTCTACAATAGTCATGTTCTTCCTTTCTACTACTCCATTCTGCTCCAGATTGTAAGGAGCTATCCACTCTCTTCTGATGCCCTCCTTAGCGCAAAAATCAGTGAAGTCCTTATCGACATACTCTCCACCATTATCTAAGCGCAAAACTTTTATTTTCTTCCCAGTTAGATTTTCCACCAGAGCCTTGAACTCTTTGAATCAACATAAAACCTCGTCCTTGGTTTTTAGAAAATAAATCCAAGTTTTCCTTGAGTGGTCACCAATGAAGGTAAGGAAGTACTCGGCACCACTAAGAGCTTTAATGGACATAGGTCTCCAAATATCTGAGTGTATCAATCCTAGTACACTCTTGGCCCTGTTTTTACTTCTAGGAAATGATGCTTTGGCATACTTTCCTAGAGCACATCCTCTGCATACATCATCTCGTTCCATACTAAGATCTGGAACTCCTATTACAGTGCTTATTAGAATTCTCAGAGCCCCATGGTGCAAATGTCCCATTCTTCTGTGCCATAGTTCGTTCAAATCTTTGTCTCCATGACTGCCTATTAGTGCCATTGGTGATTCTAGTTGTAGTCTATACAACCCTTTACATCTGCACTTTCATTTTCCAGCTCGAGTGTTTGACGTATACTTTCTCCTTGATGAAGAAGACGTCATAGCCTTTGCCTTGAAGTTGCGACACGGAAAGTAAGTTCATCCCCAATCCTGGTACATGCAGCACATTGGTAGCACGGAATCGCTCTCCCGATTCTGTTTGAAAAACTATGGTACCCCTCCCTATTGGAGTACACTTTGCCTTGTTCCCCCATGGTGATCTGAAAGTTCATCTTCTCCTCCCAATAATCTGAGAAACATTCCCAGATTCTCGTCATATGCAAAGAGGCTCTATTGTCTATATACCATACCTCTGATGATGTAAAACTAGTCATACAAGCCACTTCTTCCAGCCTAGAAGCCAACATAGAGAAATCGAAATCACTTTCTCTTGTGCAATTTTCTGAAAATCTTTGCGAGCCTCCTGACGTAGATGCCTCTGCATCATGCTCTTGACCCATAATTGATTTTTCCTTCTTGTCTCTAATTACTTGCTCCGATACCATGTGAAAATTCTATCAATGGAACAACTGATTTACTTTACCTACTTATTTTCCAATAAGTTATTTACGAAATTCCTTAAATAAACATTAAAATAAATTCTACTACAAATATCACCATAATACAAAAACAAACACATGCACAAGAATCAACACATCGACACAGATATTTTGGACAACAGTCCCCGGAAAAACTCAATGTGGGAAAACTGGTGCAGCAAGTGAGGATTTTATTATTCAGCAATTCTTTAGTACAATAGGGTACCAAACTGGCTTACCCAACAGAGGAAAAAATTCTCCAACACTTCTCCCAGTCTCAATGTCACCCTGGCTAACCTGTGCGTAGCACCCAGACACTTTGCGTTAGCTCCTACCTCTCTGCGTCACCCACACAGGCCCTCTAGTGATTGCATAGTCTGTTGTTGCCTTCGCGTCTGCCTGAGAGGCCCTACGTCTGCCTCTCCAACCTCTGCGCTGGTCTTCTGGTGCTGCTCTCGACTCTCTATTCCGTACTTGCTAGCTCCTGCTACTCTACAGACCACTAGTTCGAATTTCTTAGCTAACCCTGCTCTGGAAATCGAACTGACTGGTCTCCCTCAGTGTGTCCTTCAACTGACCCTCAAGTCTCTTCTTATACTTTTTTCATTGGTCCATCAATGGCCGAGATTAAATCTCTAATCAACGACTAATATTAGATTTGGCTTGATCCATGACTTTTGGACCCTTCTAACCTAGTTTTATATTAATACCCATTAATATTTTATTTTTCCTAAGTTTAGACTTAGGAACTCCATTAAAAATATTAATTATTTTAATATCTCCCAAACCGATTAGAATCTGCCTAAACCCTTTCTGGGTCTTGGAGATCCCATGTGCTTTAGCCTCTCCACCAATTTTCATGGGCATATCTGATGCTACCCCAAATCAATAGCCTCGTGAGGCATAATTGTAAATGTTCTCGAATGTAGGAGAACATGAGAGATTTAGGATAGTTGAGTGATGAGAGGATTGAGAATTAATTGTAAATCTCAAATTAAGAGTTAGTTCATGAAATTATGGATTAGAGAAGAGTTTTAGGAATGAGGAAGGGATTTTAGAATTTTGTTGAAGAGTTTGTGGATCTAAACCAGAAATTGGTTTTAGAATCGCTTTGTATAAATGTAAGCCTAAAAGGCATGATCAGAGAAGAGACAGGTTAGAAAAAGGTTAGATAGGTTTGATTGTAAGCCTACGGGCAGAGTGTGAAGCAAAGACCACTAATTAGAATAATCAGGCCAGAGAGATAGAGTCTCAATATGTAATAATTTGTTTTATATTTATATATAGAGAATTCGATCCTAAGTGTGTGTGATTCGAATATTGAATGATGTAATCAAAGATTTGCATAGTTTATATATGCAGGCAGAATCCAGGCGAATACACAGAGGAGGAGAAGAGACAGAGGATCGTGTGGATCTTTGAACCATTCAAAGGATCAATTAGAGGCCAAGAGGACAATGATCAAAGAAATCACGAAGTTAAGCTCAAGCGGAAGTGAATTGAGAGCGAAAGGGCGAAACCATTGAAAATCCGAAAACCACAAAAAACTGAAGAAATGGCAAAAAATCTAAGTGAAACAAAAGAGCGAAGAAATGAAGTATCGACGCACAGTATCCGTTGGATCTCATAGATCAACGATC
Organism: Pinus tabuliformis; assembly: GCA_031772625.1. Taxonomy (NCBI): domain Eukaryota; kingdom Viridiplantae; phylum Streptophyta; class Pinopsida; order Pinales; family Pinaceae; genus Pinus; species Pinus tabuliformis. The sequence continues at coordinate 425,332,414 of CM062816.1, forward strand.
ATCGCATGGTGGAAGAGCGTGGATGATAATCAGCGAGGAAAGTGGTTCCACAACAAGAAATGGTATTTCGAGCAAGGTAGAAGTGGTAAGAGCTAATTCGGGGTAAGCACCCAATTCCACTAACCGAGCGACACGTAGCACTTGGGAGGAGAGAGGAAATCGCTTTTTGGGTAGGTAATCCCCGTGCTATTTTTCTGCCCGAAATCTCTGATGGTTGTTGGATTAAGTGTGTTAGATCTAAGGTGGAGGATTGTCGTGCAAGTTGATTTAATCGGAGGTATCGGTGAACGGGGTTTCGGAGATCGAAGTGCAGCGCTGTGGAAAGGTGATAAGGGTAGACCCGATAAGTTATATGGCGTGGTTAATAATATTTGAAATCCAATATTGTTATAGCATATCGGATGCAATAGAACTTGTGTTAATGAAACCCGTGGAGGAGCAATTAGCGATAGTGATAAAGGGAGCATCGATATCTGTGCAGAGGCCGTCTAAAGGCGGAAAATGTATGTTTTGCGGGTATTTCCTTTGTAAATGGTTTATAAAGGATTAAACGTGGATATATGAGGTTTTATATATAAGTCCAATGTTATCAAAGGATGGAAGGTTTTATGTGTTAAAATATATGCAACCAATGTTAAAGAGGGAAAAGTTATATATATGCGGTGAAAGGGATGATGAAGGTTTATAAGGGTGAATAAGTCCCGATATTAACATTAATGAAGGTTATGAGGAGTTTTAAATTCCCGATAGGAAGGATTTAATGAAAGGCTTTAATAGAGTCATAAATGAAGGCTTGAGGGTTGATTAAAGTCCTGAAAAGTGGATATTGCCTAAGGGTTAGACTATGTTGGGTTTTAATAAAACATTTCACATAGAGTTTTATTAAAGTGGGCCTTAAACCTTAATTTCGGAAGATTTAACTCGGAAAAGAGTTAAAATTCCTGGGACAGACATACTATGTGCATAATCCATGCAAACTGTGGGTAGGCAGGGGTAACCCTGCATCATTTTGGGATTGAAAACTGTGGGTAGGCAGGGGTAACCCTGCATCATTTTGGGATTGAAAGAAGGAATTTTCTTGGAAAAATTGTATCTTATTGCATATCTTTTATGGTTTTAAATGTAATGAAATATTGTTAAGGTTTTTTTTGTTACTTCTTTAAATCCAATTTTTTATTGTAAAGTCTTGGTGAATTATTGCATGTTTAATATATTTTCCTTGAAATCCCTAGAAGACATCCTAGAGAGCTTTTCTTCTAGTTAATTTCTCCCCTCATAAAATATATCTACGGTTTGGAAGTGAAAATTAGGGTTTTCTCCCTTACTCCATGCATGAATTTGATATCTCCATAGCTTAAACCCCTAAGACTCCATCAACTGAGTAGGGAAAGGCACTCAGATCCTATTGATGAAAAAAATTCTTTAAAGCTCTTACCCTTTTCCTCTTTTCTTACTTTTTCAGCGCTTTAAGGAAAGCTGCTAGGGGTAGGGCAAGGGTCGAATTCAACTAGGGCTTGAGTCATTGAAATGTTGGAGCTACTTTGGCATTCTTTCACGTTGATTGACCTCACACACTCAAAATCTAGCTTTGTTCATGGTGAAAATTGCCTTATTATGGCTGATGTCATAAACCCTAGATAATTTAGTGTCCTAGTAAACCCTAGTTCTATACAAGGCTTCAACTTAGGGCTTGTTGAAGGTTTACCATCTCCTATTGTTGATCATACCTTTAAGTAAACCTTTTCTTTGTGTTTGCATGCCTAGATATACTCTTTTTGAACTATATATTGAAACCCTAGGCCTCAAGTACTCTTTTCAAGGCTTAGTTTATGGTACGTTGCTCCTTGACATAAAGAATTGTGCCCTAATCCAACTAAGAAGTACCTTGCTTAGCCATTCACATACATCACCTTGAACCAATTGAAATAGAACATTTTTTAGGTGACATACTCTGGGAAGCCCCCCATGTTGTGAAATTCCACTTAAGAGAAGAAGGTGGAGTGCTAAGGTGACAGTGACAACCACCTCATTTTTATATCTTAGTCTAGTTCTTTCCTTGTGAGGCTTCTCACAAGGCCTGCTAGATTTTGGGGAAATAGTCTTTTCGACATGCCACTCATCCATTGCTTGACTGGCTCTATTTTTCTAAATATCTGGCGTCTAGCTCATAATGAGTGTCATCACTAATGATTATAAAGAAAAGGCACATCCTTAAATTGGAAAATCTGAATTCATCCATGTTGCACAGTGAAAGAATCACCTCCTTGTTGCTGTCCGCAAAAATGCCATTGAAATGATGTCTTTTCAATTAAAATCCTCATCTTAATCATACATCAATTTCACTTATGCTCTTAGACAACATAAGGGATCATGATCCTTTAGGGCTGACTGACTTTCCAGGGCAACAACAGTGTCTTCACTTGGCATATTTCTGGAATTTGCACTTAAATCACTCTCGTCATTGAAAGGTTTCAAATCAGAAGAGATACTTGACTGGAAATGGACAACAATTCCTTACAGAATTCATTGTTCATTTGATGATTGTTCCATCATCCCTTAAACTGCCAGAATCTTCAATAGGAAGATGGGACACTCTGGTTGGGGATCTGTGGTCATTTCATCATCAACAATGTCACTGCCATCATCAAAACTGCATATGAAAGTCCCCAAAACAATGATACTTTGATCACCAAAACTTTGAGCGGTGATGTCATCAGTCTTTGCAATGATCTTCGTTTGTGTGATCAATATTGTTATCTCCTTCAAATCTTGGGCTGCTCCCCTCATTTATAACAACAACAAAATCAGCTGAAAAACTAGGATGTTTTCAATCCACACTTGTCACATCTTCATGGTTTTCTTCAATATTCAAGGATGAGATAAGGGAGCTGCCCAACTACTCCTTCCTGAAAGTCTTGGAAGAAGGGTTTGTTCAAGAGGGATAATGAAAATAAAATACCATGACCACCTGCTCAATACTTAATTGCCATCGTCCATAAACATTAACGAAGACAAAACAAGTGCACATACTTAGATTACCATGCATTAATCCAAGCTGCATCACTATCCATCCAAGAAAAGAGTGAAATCCACATCAGTGAAACCTCTCGAAGAGGTTGCTCAACCCATCCAACCGTACACAAATTATAAGAACAAAATTGCAGAAATTGCATACTCGCTAAGGAATCTCTTCCCCAATCCAACCATGAAAAAATGAGAGGAAGTGCACCTCTATTTATAGACGAGGTGCTCAACTTCATTTACATTAAAATATTTATTTTCTAGGCCAAAAGCCCCTAATTTGGCATATGGAGGGGCAAAAGGCCCTCTTTAATTACTTAATAAAAGTCAATACAATATAAGGGCTTTTCAAGCCAAGTGTACAACAACTAAGGTGTAGATTCTAGAAGCCCTTGACAATGACCAATCTCCATAAGCGAGGTTGTAGAAGGGGTGTTTTGGTGCAACATCCAGCCTTCAAAGGCCCTTCTACAATGTACCATTCTAGAAGTGTTAAATTGGAAACTAGGGCCAAACTCCATGTGGGTCGGCTTATTTATGGCAGCTGATATTTTTATTGGATCCCTCTCGTCGAGAGGTGTAGGATTGATCCAAAGATCATCCGATTCCGATAAGTATTTATGGAGATATGAATTTATTTTGTCTATGTAATTATTATCAAGCCGACCAGCTCTTATGTAGGATCTAGAAGCCCAACCGACGTGTCTATTCATCATCCTCATTTTAGTATAAATAGATGAGTATTTGATGTCATTTGAATATGTATTCTTGAGTGATCTCCTCCTCTCCACGTCTTGGGTTTTTGGAGAAGGAGTGAGACACCAAGAGTAACATGCTTATACGTGGATGATGCCCTAGCTATATACGCAACAAACCTGTTACATGCACAGTGTGCCCTATACTCTACATGCAGACATACAACACAGCTAAAATGGATCTATACGCAGCTATTAAGCCAACGTAATGAAGCAAAGGATCAGAGTCATATAATATAGATCTATACGCAGCTATGAAGCCAGCGTAATGAAATAAAAGGAACATAGTCATATAATATGGAGACAGTGATACGTGGACAACCCTATCAATATACGCAATTCATAATTGATGAAATACGTGGACATTTCATGTTGTAGCATGCTCTCATGGGAATGACTTACACGCAGTCCATACAACGCACTCATGTGAAACGCTGGATACTAACCATGTAGTCCATACAACGCACAACACTTACACACAGTCCATACAACGCACAGCTCTCTATATTCATTGGCAATATATGCACAGCTCTATATATATGCACAACTCTCTATACGCTGTCAAAGGTAACGAAGTTGCAGTTGTAGTGATGCTCTAGCCGCAATAGCCGTAGACACTTAGCCGCAGAGAGCCAAGATATATCCACAAGGATAGAAGAGTCGCAGTCCAGGTATGTGGAACCGCAGTCAAGACATGTACGCAATCATGAAAACTCAGTTTCAATCTTCTCCCAGTCTCGGTGATCTCCGTCATCACTGAAGCAATTACAATCTCGGCATACCTGTAACGCAGTATCTCGGATGGACAAAGAAGACTGTGTATATATATTGCAGAAAGAACAAGGGTTACATCTCGGCTCTATATTCAGATCTGTCTATACATATCACAACGAATATATGTGATACTTAGTATACCTGTGATTAAAGGAAATATCTGCGGATGTATAAATCTAGGAATATATATGAACAACATCTCGTCAACCTGCAAGTGTTTTCATCAAACAGATGAAGCTGAAGGATTTGTCCTATGATCAAGGATCTCAGCATACAATTTATATTAACCTGCATACCTCAGTGTGCACTGCAATTTGATATCTCTCGATGGGTATTCGAAATAAAGTTCCATGGTTGCAATCACAGTTTAGACACACATGGAGATCTAACCTTCAGGTAGACTTCATGGATATGATAAGGAAGCAACAGTGAGGGTCTCAATGATGATGAAATAATGGTGCAACAATAAGGACAACTTCAGTCTCAGCGCTGGAAGTCTGGGCATAATTACATTCATAGCAAGGTCAAGATCTCAATGAAGCAGTGATGAATGATGATGAAAAATGCGACACTGTGGGCGAAGTAATCATGGGCAGCACAGTGATGTATGAGAGCATGAGCATCATGATGATCATGGGCAGCATGATGGTGCTACACAGTAAGGTGTAGCAAATGGATGAGATGCAGCACGATGATAGGTGAAGGAGTCACCTTGAGAATCAGTTGAAGCAGAATGTCTTCAACTGATTTCATCATGATATGAAATTATCTATGCTAGATCTAGATAAGTCAAAGTATTGACTTCTGTTGTAAATGTACTCTCTCTCTCCCCTTCTCTGCTGAACTTTGAAGATAAAAGAAGATTTGATCAAAGGGTTTCCCCACACATTGTGGGGTTTGTCCCTGGCTCGCGCCATATCTTGTGTCCTCTTGCCTTGGCTTGTCTTCTGCGTTTTATATTTATGTTCTATCTGCAGTTTATCGTAATGCTGATGTGATTGCTAACTATGAAAATTTTATAAATTGCTCTAGCATAGAACATACCCAAAACATAACATGGTATCGGAGCTGAGGTGAAGACAATGCCCAAGCAAGAGTGAAAGAGTAATCACCGAAGACAGTTGGGACAAGACAAAAGGATCAATGGGTTCCTCATAATTCACCTAGGGTGAAGTCAAAGCAGAGAATGTTATCAGAATGGTGCAGCGGAAGATTCTGATGGTCCATCTTAAGATCACTTCATTGGGAAGTTCGGATCTAAGGGTGGAAGGAAAGGCGGATGCCTTGTTGAAATAAGTTTGGCCGTTATGCGAAGGAGTGTCTGAATGGCATAGACACATCTCTTGATGAAGATAACAATCATTCCTAAGACATATTCAATGATCAAAAGAATGACTGGTAATGCAGGTCATCAAGGAAATGGTCGACTCTTCCACGAAAGCAAGGAACCCCAAAATCTCTTTTATGTACCTGATCGAACCTGATGTCCATCTCGGAAATGGAAGTCAAAGGTTACAGGGTGGCACTTATCGATGGAAAGGTACGTGTTTGAAAATAGATCTTTTAAAGATGTTTTTGAGTTCAGGGTTGTATCAAGTTGCAGGAAGTCCACTAGGGACCATGTCCATTGACTCAGCTCCGGAGGTCTGTGAGTCAGATGGTGACTAGGATGCCTGAATTCAAAAGGAAGCATGAAGGTACATGTCTGAAATGTACCAAAGGAAAATATTATAAGGGGACCCTTCCCCTCATGCAGCAGGTTCACAGGTTTGGAACAACCCGAGGAGTTTGAGAATCATGATCAAGGAATCTCATGTATACAGGTGGAAGAAAGCCCTCTATGGCTTGAAGAAAAACACCTCGGGCATAATATGAAAGGATTGATAGCTGTCTAATGCAGCTGAGATTCACTAGGAGTGAAACCGATCCAAACCATTACTTGAAGGTTGTGAATGATAAACCTCTCGTACCGACACCTATGTCTGACAGGTGCAGACCCTCTCATTTATAGGAGACAGAGGGAGTTGGATTCTGAATGTGGGAAGATAAGCTGCAAGCTTGTGACTGCCTCGAGGATCTTAACTTTAAGAAGTTATATGGTAATGATGTCAGACTAGATTTGGGAAATGCCTCTGAGTTTCATAAACTCATTCGCATTGATGTTCTTGGAGAACCTCCATCCAGACATCTGTGTTGCAGTTAGCATGGTGAGCTCATATTTGGTTTAGCCTCACTAGATTGGTGCCAAGAATCTTCTAAGATATCTTCAGGGCACAATCTCTCATGAATTGAGATACACTGTTGGAAATATGAAACCACATGATTATTCGAATGATGAGTGGGCAGGCAGTATGGAGGATCACTAGAGCACTTCTCACTGTTGTTTCTCTTTGGAATTTGCCTCGATATCCTGGATGAGCAGGAAGCAGAAGTCGGTGACCCTGAGCACCACCAAGGCAGAATACATTGTTGATAGTATGGCCTCCTGTGAGGCAGTCTGGTTGCTGAAGCTTTTCAGTGAGCTGTTTGTGCACATGATGAAAACCACTGTGATTCTCTGTGACAACCAGAGATGGGATTTGATTATTGAGGAATCCCGTATTTGACACAGATAGACATCAAATATTGCCTTATTTGGGATATGGTAAGTCGATGATTAAGGAGGCTCCATCGCACTGAGATGATGTACAGGATAGAGCCCTGAGGAAAGATCAAATTTGTGATTTTCCCGAACGACTTGGAGTCATCGAGAGACCTTTGTAAAAGGGTCCTGCATGTTGCATACATTGAGCTCTGGGAGCTTTAGGGGGCTTGCAGTTATATTGGAGCAACATACAACCACAGGGTGACTCACCCTCCCCTGGTGGTGCGCATTGGAACAAGATGATTCCCTCTCTTGTGGGACAAGATGATTCGCTCTCTTGTGTAGCAGGATGATTAGTTCTCCTGTGAGGCCTGGATTGATGTGTTCTCCATGGCAGCCTGGATTGATGTGTTCTCCATGGCAGCCTGGATTGATGTGTTCTCCATGGCGATTGTAGCAGGATTGATGTGTTCTCCTGTGAGGACAGGATTGATTAAGTTCTCCTGTCGAGGCATCCTACCCATGCAGTCTGGGACTCAAGGGAAGTACCTCTCATCTAATCAATGAGCAGGGAAATGAAGTTAGGGACCATAGTAGTACCGATGGACGCATCGTTGTATCTACCGTACTCCCTACGCTAGGATGTCCTCCATTGACATGGGATCAATGATACTGGTCTGGGACCAGTAGTAGGAGTGGTACCTACTATGACGCTGACTTTAGGTCGATTGAGACTGGTCTGGGACTAGTGGTACGCACTCTGAGTCTGACTTCGGGTCAGTGGAGAATGGTATGAGACATTCTTGATCAATTCTTCTTCTTCATAGTTCAGCAGAGCAGAGTAGAGCAGAGCAAAGCTAGCAGAGCCAGCAGAGCTGAGCAGAGCCAGTAGAACTGAGCAGAGCCAACAGAGTTGAGCAGAGCAGAGTAGAGCAGAGCCAGCAAAGTTGAGCAGAGTTGGGCAGAATAGTGCAGGGCACTGATGGCAGAGATAGTACAGTTGGACTTATGGATCAATGGATGGAGTTCTCCCTAGTTGAGAGGGAGTGTTAAATTGGCAACTAGGGCCAAACTCCATGTGGGTCGGCTTATTTATGGCAGCTGATATTTTTATTGGATCCCTCTCGTCGAGAGGTGTAGGATTGATCCAAAGATCATCCGATTCCGACAAGTATTTATGGAGATATCAATTTATTTTCTCTATGTAATTATTATCAAGCCGGCCAGCTCTTATGTAGGATCTAGAAGCCCAACCGACGTGTCTATTCATCATCCTCATTTTAGTATAAATAGATGAGTATTTGATGTCATTTGAATATGTATTCTTGAGTGATCTCCTCCTCTCCATGTCTTGGGTTTTTGGAGAAGGAGTGAGACACCAAGAGTAACATGCTTATACGTGGATGATGCCCTAGCTATATACGCAGCAAACCTGTTACATGCACAGCATGCCCTATACTCTACACGCAGACATACAACACAGCTAAAATGGATCTATACGCAGCTATGAAGCCAGCGTAATGAAGCAAAGGATCAGAGTCATATAATATAGATCTATACGCAGCTATGAAGCCAGCGTAATGAAATAAAAGGAACATAGTCATATAATATGGAGACAGTGATACGTGGACAGCCCTATCAATATACGCAGTTCATAATTGATGAAATACGTGGACATTTCACGCTGTAGCATGCTCTCATGGGAATGACTTACACGCAGTCCATACAACGCACTCATGTGAAACGCTGGATACTAACCATGTAGTCCATACAACGCACAACACTTACACACAGTCCATACAACGCACAACTCTCTATATTCATTGGCAATATATGCACAGCTCTATATATACGCACAGCTCTCTATACGCTGTAAAAGGTAACGAAGCTGCAGTTGTAGTGATGCTCTAGCCGCAATAGCCGTAGACACTTAGCCGCAGAGAGCCAAGATATATCCACAAGGATAGAAGAGCTGCAGTCCAGGTATGTGGAACCGCAGTCAAGACATGTACGCAATCATGAAGACTCAGTTTCAATCTTCTCCCAGTCTCGGTGATCTCCGTCATCACTGAAGCAATTACAATCTCGACATACCTGTAATGCAGTATCTCGGATGGACAAAGAAGACTGTGTATATATATTGCAGAAAGAACAAGGGTTACATCTCGGCTCTATATTCAGATCTGTCTATACATATCACAACGAATATATGTGATACTTAGTATACCTGTGATTAAAGGAAATATTTGCGGATGTATAAATCTAGGAATATATATGAACAACATCTCGTCAACCTGCAAGTGTTTTCATCAAACAGATGAAGCTGAAGGATTTGTCCTATGATCAAGGATCTCAGCATACAATTTATATTAACCTGCATACCTCAGTGTGCACTGCAATTTGACATCTCTCGATGGGTATTCGAAATAAAGTTCCACGGTTGCAATCACAGTTTAGACACACATGGAGATCTAACCTTCAGGTAGACTTCATGGATATGATAAGGAAGCAACAGTGAGGGTCTCAATGATGATGAAATAATGGTGCAGCAATAAGGACAACTTCAGTCTCAGCGCTGGAAGTCTGGGCATAATTACATTCATAGCAAGGTCAAGATCTCAATGAAGCAGTGATGAATGATGATGAAAAATGCGACACTATGGGCGAAGTAATCATGGGCAGCATGATGAAGATCATGGGCAGCACAGTGATGTATGAGAGCATGAGCAGCATGATGGTGCTACATAGTAAGGTGTAGCAAATGGACGAGATGCAGCACGATGATAGGTGAAGGAGTCACCTTGAGAATCAGTTGAAGCAAAATGTCTTCAACTGATTTCATCATGATATGAAATGATCTATGCTAGATCTAGATAAGTCAAAGTATTGACTTCTGTTGTAAATGTACTCTCTCTCTCTCTCCTTCTCTGCTGAACTTTGAAGATAAAAGAAGATTTGATCAAAGGGTTTCCCCACACATTGTGGGGTTTGTCCCTAGCTCACGCCATATCTTGTGTCCTCTTGCCTTGGCTTGTCTTCTGCGTTTTATATTTATGTTCTATCTGCAGTTTATCGTAATGCTAATGTGATTGCTAACTATGAAAATTTTATAAATTGCTCTAGCATAGAACATACCCAAAACTTAACAAGAAGTTACCTTCCGTGAACATCAGGCTTGAAAGAAACAACTCAGCTCCAAAATCCCCTCAAAGTAGCCCTCTTCCACCAGTACAAGTAATACCTCTATATCCTTAACATGTGGACACGGGCTTCCAAGGGGTTTTCCAGCCTTCAAAGGCTCCCCAAGCATGTAGGATGAGGTTCCGGAGTGGATCATCCAGCCTTTAAAGGCTTGCCAAATATGTAATTCATACCCCCAACTCCTCAAGTGGGACCAATGTGGGCTGTCAAGCCTTCATCAATCTTCAACGTGATCTTCAAGTATGCCACACGTAATGACTCTGGAATCTATTTACGGTGAATGTTTGGGGATTCAAAAATGACTGCTGAGGTCTCCATACAGTAGGCAGACCCTTGAAACAACCCCACACTTTCCTTAACTCGTGGACTCATGGATCGTCAAACAAATGAAACTTCCAGCAACAAAATAGTTCCCACATGGTTTAAATGACATGACCAAAGGTCGGCCCTGTGCCTGGCAATTATTCAACTTAGTTATTCTGTACCACGGGTCGGCCTCATTTAACCACATATATTGCAACACAGGATGGCTTAGTTATACTTGTTTCGCATGTAGGTTGGCCTTACTTTGATATATATTAGCAAAGGCCGGCCAACCTACATGCGAAACAAGTATAACTGAGTAGCAGAGTGAAGCAGTTTCTACTGTGACTAGAATTACAAAGGAAGGTGCTTGATTTTCTAGTCACAGTTGAAACTGCTTTACGCTGCTACTCAGTTATACTTGTTTCACATGTAGGATGGCCTTACTTTGATTTATATTACAGCATTCTCTCTTTCTCTTTCTATATATATTATTCCAAAATCAAACACCTTCCTTTGTAATTCTAGTAACAGTAGAAACTGCTTCACGTTGCTACTTAGTTTACATGTAGGTTGCCCTTCTTTTATTTATATTACACGCTGCTACTTAGTTTACATGTAGATTGGCCTTACTTTTATTTATATTACACGCTGCTACTTAGTTTACATGTAGTTTGATTTATATTACAGCATCTCCATATATATATATATATACCCCACAAAAATTACTCCAAAATCAAGCACCTTCCTTTGTAATTCTTGCTGCCGGGAACATGTCCGAGTCACGGTAGAAACTGCTTCACGCTACTGCCCAATTCTCTGGCCCAGGCCTCTGTATCACCGCAGGTCTCCCATCCATTCAGCTTGTATAGAATCCGTGGATGTTCTGCCATCAATCCGAAGTTTCAGTATGCCCTATATTCTGATTCATTAAGATTCCAAGCAGCCATACAGTGAAGTCAGCACGTTAGCACATAAAGCATACGGTTTGAAACCAGCCATGGTCAAAGAGGATCTTCTCCTAGCACCTTCACACGGAAAAATATTCCAAATCACATGCTAGATACTGCTGCTCCAATTTTGTCCAAATTAGTGTTTGCTGATCTATACAGATATCATATAGATCTCCTTCTGGTGCTTCAGATCAGTGTACAGTGCAAAATCCAGCCTTGAATCATCAAAAACTCAGACAGAATCAAAGGAAATCCTTTCCTTAAGCTTCCAGATATACTGAGCGTTTGTTACAGCCACTTTTGTGTGTTCTAATTACTGATACAGTAAGCTCCAAAGACGGGCCTTTCAAACTGTCATAGGTCGAAGATTATTGCTGCAATAGAATAAAGATTATGGCCTTATCCCTAAGATTATGGCCTTATCCCTTCAATGTTAGTTTGACAACGAATTAGTAACTTTAGGTAAAATGTAACTAGACAGTTTTATACCGAATAATTAGTTATGTAACGACAGTTGATGATATAAAAACTATCAAATGCTCATGAAATGTAATGCGAAGAATCATTGTTAAATAATAAAGTCCAATCCAAATTCAGTTCAGTTTTCTTGGTCATTCTGTTGTGGTTTCTTTGTTGTTCCTTCTCCTATTTTTTCTGCTATTCTATCAACAAGTGGTATCAGAGCTCCGAGGGCGGTGCCTGGGCGTGAAAGAAAGGCGGCTGTGTGAGAACCTGGAGCAAATCCAACCTGTGTGAATCTCCCTGAGCGTGATCAGAGTGTGGGCGTTGAAGAAAAGGCAGCTGTGTGTTGCAATCTGCCTGTGAGAAACAAAAAAAAGAAGGCAACTTGCATGAGCGTGATCAGAGCGTGGGCTTTGAAGAAAGGTGGCTGTGCGTTGGAAAAAAAGAAGGCAACCTGCCTGAGCGTGATCAGAGCGTGGACTTTGAAGAAAGGCGGCTATGCGTTGAAGAACAGGCAATCCAGCCTGCGTGAATCCAGAACCGACAGTTTTTTGAGGACCTGATCTGCGTGCGGTGAGAACCGGCGGCTGAGTGAAAACCTTATCTGCGTGAGGTGAAGACCAGAGCGTTGTGGAATGCTGTCCAGAATCTGCGTGCAAAGAAAACCCTGCGTGTTTGCACAAAGGTTTGTGAAGAGCGTGTGCTGTCTGCAGAGATCGCAGAATTCTGTGCTGATCAAAGCTGCGTAAAAGACCGGGTATCATTTTTCCTTTTCAGCCATTGCTAAATAAATTATGGGCTGGTTAAAGTTTTTTTTTTTCTTTGAATAAAAAAACAAAGGAAAAAAATATTCAGCAATTGTTTCAGAAATTTTAAATAAAGAAATGTGTGAGTGAAATAGAAGGAAAAGAAGACAGGTTTCTTTTTTTTTTATTGAAGGAAAGGAGAAAAGTTTTTTTTTAAGGGTTCTTTCTATTTGGAGAAATAAGGAGATATACACCCTAGCTTAAGGAAATTAAAAAAAAAAAAAGAAGGAAATATAAACCTCTCTGAAACCCTAGGAGAAGAATAAAATGGCCAAGATGTCGAATGTGAAATTCGAGGTAGAGAAATTCACCAGAAATAGCAATTTTGCTCTTTGGAAACTGAAGGTTAGGGATTTGCTTGTGCAACAAGGGTTGCACAAGGCATTGGATGGGGCAACTAAAAAACCTGCAACCATGACTACTTCAGACTGGGAGGACTTGGATGCCCGAGCTCTCAGTACCATCCGGTTATGTCTAGCGGATGAAGTTCTCTTCAATATTGTTGAAGAGACTACGGCGTCAGGATTGTGGGAAAAACTTGAAAACCTCTATATGACAAAATTATTAACCAACAGAATTTATCTGAAACGAAAGTTATACAGTCTTCGAATGAAAAAAGGTTCAAACGTTGTAGAACATTTGAATGTTTTTAATACACTAATATGTCAATTAACAGATATGGAAGTCAAAATACAGGAAGAAGATAAAGCCATAACCTTGTTGTGTTCTCTGCCTGAATCGTGGAATCACTTCGTAACTTCAATCAGCTTCAGCTCTGCTGATTCTTTGAAGTTTGAATCAGTCGTGGGAGCTCTCCTGTCTGAAGAAGTACGAAGGAAATCCAGCACTGAAACCGCTGCATCAGAAGCCATGGTCGCTAGAGGATGCTCAAAGGAAAGAGGAGAAAAACCAAGGGGGTCTTCCAGATCGAAATCGAAGGGAAAGAAGTGTAAGGAAAAATATTGGAACTGCGGTAAAGTTGGACACTTGAAGAAGGACTGTTGGAAACGAAAGGAATCCGAAAACCTGAAGAACGAAGCGAATCAGGTCGATTCATGTATGATAGACGAAGTTTTATCTGCTGAAGAATTATGTATGATAGATGAAACTTCACCTGAATGTAATGTCTCTCAGGGTTTTGATAGTTGGCTGTTAGACTCTGATGCTTCGCATCACATGTGCCCACATAGAAATTGGTTTATATCGTACGAAAATATAAACGGTAGTTCTGTGTTTATGGGTAACAATGTGTCATGTCAGACTGTTGGGATGGGAGATATCAGGATTAAGATGTATGATAACACAATTTGGACATTAACTAGTGTTAGACATGTACCTGATTTGAAGAAAAATTTAATCTCTTTGGGAGTGTTGGATTCAGATGGTTATAAGTTTACAGGTCAGGATGGCGTCTTGAAAGTCTTTAAAGGAGCCCTTGTGGTTATGAAGGCAGAAAAGGTCGGAAATCTTTACAGGTTAAAAAGAAGTACTCAGGTCAGTGAAGCAGCGGTTGCATCAGAAAAGGAAGAAGCAGGTACTTGTCTGTGGCATCAGCGTTTGGGTCATATGAGCGAGAAAGGTCTTCATATACTGATGAAACGTAAATCTCTTCCCGGTCTGAAATCCTTGAATTTAAATTTCTGTAAACATTGTGTGTATGGAAAACAGTGTAAACAAAGATTTAAAGTTGGAAATCATAATAGTAAAGATGTTTTAGACTACATTCATTCTGATCTATGGGGGCCTTCCCCTGTTGTGTCATATGGAGGTGCATTGTATTTTTTAACGTTCATTGACGATTACTCCCGTAAAGTTTGGGTCTATATGCTAAAAACGAACGCTGATGTATTAAATTTTTTTAAACAATTTAAAGTAATGGTAGAGGAAAGAACAGGCAAATCTATTAAATGTCTAAGAACTGACAATGGTGGTGAGTTCACTTCTGTTGAATTTGAACAATGTTGTAAGGATGAGGGCGTTGTGAGACACAAAACTGCTATTTATACTCCTCAGCAAAATGGTGTTGCTGAGCGTATAAATCGGACTCTTATGGAAAGAGCCAGAAGCATGATCAACAATGCTAACTTGCAAAAGGAGTTGTGCGCAGAAGCAGTGTCTATTGCTTGTTATTTAGTTAACAGGTCACCTTCAGTAGCAATTGATTGTAAAATTCCTGAAGAAGTTTGGACAGGTCAGTCTTGTGACTATTCACATTTGAGGATATTTGGTTGTGATGCTTATTCTCTTATTCCGAAAAATCAGCGTTCAAAATTAGATCCAAAGTCGAAATGTTATGTCTTTGTTGGGTATGAATATGCAGTGAAAGGATATAGGTTGTGGGATCCTACATTGCGGAAGATATTCATTAGTAGAGATGTAACATTTGATGAATCCTCTTTGTTAAAATCAAATGTTGAAAGAATTGAACAGGAACAGGTATTGCCGAGTCAACGAGTTCAGTTGGAGGCTAGACCTTTCGGTGACAGTCGAAAGGAAGGAGAGACTTTTGGAGAAAAAGGTGTTGAAGACACAAAGGAAGCCGTTGAAGCTTCTGAACCAGTGCAAGTTGCTGAACCAGTTCAGCAACTAGTCGCTCTGAGAAGGTCTACAAGGGAAAGGAAAACTCCCAAAAGGTATGAAGATTCTGCTTCATCTTTTGCTTTGATTACTGAAGATGGGGAACCTTCTTGTTATCAAGAAGCAGTAGATGATACAGATAGCGAGAAATGGAAAATGGCTATGGAAGAAGAAATGGACTCCTTAGCCAAGAACAATACCTGGGATCTTGTAGAGCTTCCTGAAGGGAGAAGTGTTGTTGGATGTAAATGGGTCTTCAAGCTAAAACGGAAAGTTGATGGTAGTATTGAAAGGTATAAGGCGCGACTGGTAGCAAAAGGGTATTCTCAGGTTGAAGGTATACACTTTCATGAGATTTTTTCTCCAGTTGTAAAACTTGTTTCTATACGTACTGTGTTGGCACTAACTGCGTTGCTTAATCTTGAGTTAGAACAGTTAGATGTTAAAACAGCTTTTCTACATGGTGATTTGAACGAAGAGATATATGGAACAACCAGAAGGTTTTGTACGAGGTCGCAGTAGAAGATTAGTTTGCAAGCTCAGGAAATCATTGTATGGTCTGAGGCAGTCTCCCAGACAATGGTACAAGAAGTTTGATTCCTTCATGGTGAGCCATAACTTTATAAGAAGTGAGTATGATAATTATGTGTACTTCAAAAGTTTCAATGGCATATTCATTATCTTAGCTTTGTATGTTGACGATATGCTTATTGCAAGCAAAAGCATGGAAGAGATCAACAGGTTAAAGGCTCAACTCTCTAGGACGTTTGATATGAAGGATCTTGGAGCAGCAAAACATATCTTGGGCATGGAGATACACAGAGACAGGAAAAATGGTAAGCTTTGGTTGTCACAGTAGAAGTATGTGAGAAGGTACTTGAAAAGTTCTCTATGAATAATGTGAAACCTGTTAATGTTCCTTTAGCTTCCCATTTTAAGCTTTCTTCGGTTTTGAGTCCTAGAGCTGATGAAGAAAAACAGTATATGTCTCATGTACCATATGCAAACGTTGTAGGCAACTTAATGTATGCGATGGTATCTACAAGACCTGACATTTCACATGCAGTTGGAGTTGTCAGCAGGTTCATGGCAAATCCAGGTAAAGAACATTGGCAAGCAGTGAAATGGGTGCTTCGATATCTAAGAGGCACAAGTGGCCATTGCATCGTCTTTAATGGTAGTGAAGGATTAGTCTGCGGATATGTAGATGCTGACTATGCAGGTGATTTGGACAAAGAAGATCTACTACAGGTTATGTCTTTACTCTTGCAGGTGGAGCAATTAGTCGGATGTCAAAGCTTCAAGAAACAATTGCGCTGTCCACTACCGAAGCTGAATATATAGTTGCTTTAGATGCCAGTAAAGAAGCAATCTGGTTAAAGGGTCTGCTCGATGAGATTGGAAGGACGCAATAGAAAGTGAATGTACTTTGTGACAGTCAAAGCACTATTCACTTGGCTACAAATCCTGCTTATCACAGTAGAACCAAGCACATTGATGTAAGGTATCATTTTCTGAGACATGTGATCGATGGCGGAAAAGTAGCTCTTCAAAAGGTCCATACACGAGATAATTGTGCAGAAAAGATGATGAATGGGCATGGGCAAGAAATTAAGAAAATTGTTGTCAAGGTGGAGTTTGTTAGTTTGACAACGAATTAGTAACTTTAGGTAAAATGTAACTAGACAGTTTTATACCGAATAATTAGTTATGTAACGACAGTTGATGATATAAAAACTATCAAATGCTCATGAAATGTAATGCGGAGAATCATTGTTAAATAATAAAGTCCAATCCAAATTTAGTTCAATTTTCTTGGTCATTTTGTTGTGGTTTCTTTGTTGTTTCTTCTCCTATTTTTTCTGCTATTCTATCAACATTCAACAGTTGAACTGGGATGTTCGATGAGGTTTTGATGGATTATCTCTCTCAAAATACAAACCGTATTGATGTTGAACCGCTGTCACCCTCTCCATTGAATGGGATAGCTTCCTTGATTACCCTATTTTCTCTTAGATCAAGTTGTGGGTAAAAAGACAAAATAGCATGGAAGCCAACATACTTTGCTTAAGATTTATTCATTTGTTAGGTGTAAATACCTCAGCCCTCAGTATAAATAGTACACTCAACAGTTCATTCGTTACAACAGTAGCACCATGGAGAAGTATAGAATCTTAGTCCCAAGCCTTATCGACTCCCTTTCACAGTTGTGGCTCAATATTGTGCTTCAAGAAAGAATTAGAAGAGACAAGAGAGGATGGGACCATGAGACGAATCCCTTTGAGGAAATATCAACCAAAACTATAAAAATGTATGGCTCTCAGCTTTCTCAAAATTCCTACAACATGATAATATCTAAATCATAATTCTTTGTGCTACTGCCTCATCCTCTTTTTTAGACCTTGTGTGACACATTGTACGTAAAAACTCTGTGAAAATTCTATTGCAGTGAATCTATTTATTATTCTCCTATTTTTTATAGATTAGTTGTCCTGGCAAATTAAATTACTGCAAATACTGAATAAAAACACAACTGCAAATTTCACCATTTAAGTAAACCACAAGAACTGAGAAAACATCACACATAAAACAAACACCAAGATTTTTGGACAAATTGTCCCTGAAAAAGCCCCACTGTGAGGAAACTCAGTTTTGCAGATGAGGGTTTTCTTATTCTTCACAAATCTGTGATTGAAAATTACATAAACTGCTTGCCATAAAATGACAATGCTCTGACAAATATTTTTCTTCACTTCCACTGACCAAATCAAACCTCTGCAAATAAACTCAACCTTCTACTGGTCAATTCACACTGGCCAACTGGAAATGTGCATTGGACTTCTTGGCAATTCACACTGCTTATGGGAAATTGATCCTGCAAGATAAACTGCCTCCAGCAACTCACACAAGCAATTCACACTGCCTCTAGCAATTTATTCTAGAAACTGGCAACACAAACTGTTCCTCCGACAATTGCATTGGTAAACTAAAAACTCACATTGGCTAATCTGGACTCCCTCTGGAGAAATAATGTAATGTCCTGTTTTGATCAAAATTAAGGAATTTTGGGACACTATAATATCCCTTATTGTTGGACACCTAATCCTCAATGGGTTAGTGTGGAAGCCGAATGGACAAAAGGAGTCCAAGAGACCTTGGGATGTGAAACCCAGCGGTCAAACAATGTACTATAAATGTATATCATTTGTCAATAAAAATTGTATTGCATGTTTTATCTTTCATATCTCTCTTGCTGTCCATGTGTGTTTAACATGGTATCAGAGCTATGATGTGTGGCCTGTGTAGTTTTCTTCTTCACAGTTTATGCCTTAGCTAGAAAAAAAAAATGCCATGTTATTATTTCCTGCGCAACTGGTCTGAGTCGCCCTGAATAGCGCTGGCCTGGTCTTCATTACCTGTAACATTCTATGCATACCTGACGGTCCTGAGCACTTTGCCTTCCTGCGGCTTCCTTCTTGTCAGAACTATCATTCCTTAGCCTCGTATGCAACAATTTTTCCCTGAGATATTATGCCCTGACATGACATTCTACTGCGCCAATTGTGTTAGGTAGAAAGGAATCGAATGCTTATCTTTTGATATCTATTGTTAATATTTGCTAGTTATGCGTTAGGTTTTCTACCCTGCAATTCCCTACCAACTCTGTCAATCCTGACATTTCCTCAGCGTTGTCGATTCTCTTTCGCCATGAATAAGCGCTGGTCTCTGTCCCATGCAATTTGTAAATAAATTCAAACAAAGAAAAAGGAAACGGTCCCTGCTCGGATTAGAGGTCAGTTTGTGAGGCAAACTAATGATATCGAAGCAGCTGGTGCTAATGGGGTTGTTTATGGTGTCGATTCCTCTGAAGATGAGGATGATGGGTATGTACATGGTTCTATCATGCCTGTTCAAATGCTACTTGTAATTCTGTTGTACGTTTAAGCGACAATTATTCATTTGTTATTGATTTCCTCAGAAAGAATCAAGAAGTTCCTCATTGTACAACAAAGCATATGGAACGTCCTGGTCGTTATCTTCGCGTCGGTCATTGTTGAGAACGTGTTGAAAGAATGAGTTGAAACTCCTGCATGGTGATGTATGAGGTTTTTGTTTGAAACTCCTGCATGGTGATGTATGAGGTTTTTGTTTCTGGCCCTTTTCACAGAAGATAAAGAGGTCGACACCATTTCGATGTCATTTCTGGCCCTTCTTGTATTGTGCTTCTGAGAGTCTTCATTTCTGGCCCTTTTCACAGCAGATAAAGAGGTCGATACCAATTCGATGTCATTTCTGGCCGACAAAATGTTGGACGCCAACTTGATAGGCGACTGCTCAAAGTGACGCTGATTATAATTTGATAGGTACACTCTCTGCAACTCAAAATTGTGAGAAACTGTGCCACTGGAAGCAAATAAAGAATTACTAGGCTGCTGCCCTACGACAGGAGGATACTGAAAGCCGTCAGTTGGCGGGTTATTGAGAACTGGATTCGATTTGCTTGCAGTTCGGTCATTGATATGGGCATTCTGATGTCCTCCCAGTGCCTTAGAACTGTGGAACACTTTTGAGCAATAGCGACAACGAAAGACACGGCCTTTAGGGCCCTGAGCAGTCCTTGTGTTCTTGGAAGCAGAAGCCACTAACTGCGGCACCACGTTACGGTCGTTGCGGCTGAAATTCGTGTAGTGTTGGGTGAGATCCACTCCAAACAGTCTGAGTTGTTGCTTCTTATGATCGCCGTCTGAAGCCATGGATCCGCTGAATATTTGTATATATGACTTCTGGATTTCGTAGCGTTATATTTCTAACACCGTTTTCCATATATACATAGATATAGACATACTTCCTAGCGTTATGTTCCCAAGGCTCACAATGGCTCCACAATGGCCACATACTTGCTGGCGCACAATGGCTCCATAGGTGAGAGTGAAGAGCTCCGCATTCACGCGTTCGACATTTGCAAAGACTGCATCGCCTGATCTCGGTACGAGGGGAGCCATGATAACCTGGATTATACTTCCTTTCTTCTTCCTTCTGCTGTTGTTGGTGTTGTATTAAACTGATGCTGCCTATGTGTGCTGATGATCGGAGTCCTGAAGCTGAATATACACAGATTCTCCAAGTGATAAATTGATATGTTGTAGGCTGAGGTAACTCTGAGGCTGGCATAATTTCCTGAGGCTTTTTGGAAGTCCGGCCACAACCTGTATCACACCCGCAGTCACCTGATACACACTGAGATAAGTGCGGAAGGGTTCATAAGTCTCGAAATCTGTGAGAAGCTCCTGTAGTGAAATTTTGAAGATTGGTTTAGGCCTGTACAGATTGGGATTTTCACTGGACTGAGGTAAAAATAAAAAATAAAAAAAAAATGGGATGAGTATCTGAAGCAAATCGCAGGCAGAAGCATTCTCTCGGGACAGATTTCGGAAAGGTTCTTGCAAGTCTTTGAAGCAGTTATAGGATAAACTCGGATTGTTGATTAGGGTATTATTGTTCGTTTTTTAGAACTGTTGGATTCAGAACTTTGTGGAATTATACTGGACTTTGAGAATTTTCCAAACTCCTTCGCACAAGCTGTCAAGGGGGCGAAGATTTCTCCTCAAACGAAGCCCAACTGACTTATTTCCTGTATATGTTTGAAATGATTCTTGCTCATTTTCATTAATCACCTTACACATCTCGTTGTAAAGTCTAGCTAATTCCAGGCGATTTGAATCATTATCAAAAGCATGTGTTGACACCTCTTCTGGATCTGGAATCAAAACTTTGGGTCAACTTTCAGCAGAAACGCATAAATATCAACCTAGAGCTGATAGAGCAGAAAAAGCAGTGCTACCAATTTCTGCCAGTGGTTGATTTACAGGGCTTGGTACATGTGCATCTCTAGCCTCTTGCTCAGGTTCTTCATTGATAGACTCAAATTCCTTCTGCTCTGCAATTATTGACTCCTTATGGTATTCAGCATTTAGTGTTTTTTCTAGAAGTGATACCCTCTTTCTAATAAACTCAAGGAGCCTCTTTTGTACATCTCTTAATTGGGCAAGAAGACTCTCTGAAGATCCAACTTGAGGCAGCTGGTTTCTCTTCTCAATTGCCAATGTTGCTACCACTTCACCAACACCTGCAAAGAAGGTAACCTCACTTGACCTTCTACCATGCTGCTACAACCATCTTCTTGTATATGGGAACCCTTGTTTTCTATAGCAGAAGAGACTCCAGCATTTTTATATAATGGATCTCCCACGGTAGATATATTTAAGGGTGGAATATAGTTAGTGCAGCTTTATGACTTGTGATGGGTATGAATTGATATTAAATGCCCATGACATGGTGTTCTGATAGCCATCATTTCTGAAGGAGTATTTGAAGGATCCAAGCAAGTTTGCAGTTGTTGCTGCCCCAGTTGTGGAACTGTATTTAAAACTCATTATAGTTTCTGTTCCTTGATTCATTTGCTGCACATTTACAAAGGATTTTTCTGTGTCTTTGTACTGTGAGTGGGTGTTACTTTTACTCATTGGGTCATAGTTGTAATCAATGTTTTAAAGGGGTGTAATTTTGACAATGAAGAATATGCCTTGAATTACTGAAATATTAGAGTTCTTAAAAACTCTGATATATTCCTCTAATCATGAAACATTCCAAATCAGCAAAAGCTCTCTCTCAGAAATTCAAACATGTCTACAATATGCACAAGAGAAAATTGATTTTTTGCAGCTTGAAACACAGCTACAGCAAGAAGAACTAAAACGAAGGAGTCATTCTGAACCTGTTTCTGTTCAGAACAATGAAGCAGACTCCCATAAACAGCAAGTCAATGTTGTTCAAGTTCATTCAGATCCAGTACCCAATAAAGCAGCAATTGTACAATGTACATGCAGATGCAGAAACTCAATCTGCACTTCCCAAGCCCATCATCAGACCTTGGGAACAGCTTGTCCACAACAAGCACAGAACTGGTCTTGGATATGACAACGACTTGTCCTTTCATATTCCAGACTACGCCAAGCCCATTCAATTTCAGAGTGCTGGATTCATTCATGACAGTTCACCTGCTCCTCATGACAGTTCAGCTTCAGCTGTTCCAGATTCTGCCCCTCTTCCACAGCAACAACAACAACAACGGATCGTGAAATGCCAACACCGTGACCGAGTTGGCCATCTGAAAGATCACTATTTTGATCTTCATCCATGTAAGCATTGCCATAAAACCAGTCATTCTTCACACAGATGCTTCAGAAACAAACTTCCTGCAAGAACAAAGATTCATCTTGGATGGATCGCTTCTTGGCAATGGGCATCAACAGCCAAGAAGATATTCCAAACACATGTCAGAACTTGTTCCAGAATATTGAACAGTCTTGCAGTTGAGTTTCCTCCATCATCTCACCTTGTATCTGACAGGGGGGAAATGATGGTCATCTACAAGCTTCAAAGTCACATCAAGCGAGCCTGAGCCACAACCTGCCACACCAGTTTCAGAGTTGTAGCCAGAGACAAAGATGCTCGTGAACATGCCTTCAGTTGGCAATCTAGGACACTTCCTCTAGCAGAAGACTTCAGCTTCTTGCCATTTCAGAAGCATTCCAGGAACACAATTGAGAACACTTCCTCTAGCAGAAGACTCCAGCTTCTTGCCAGTTTTGGAAGAGTTCCAGGAATTGCATTAAGCATTCCAGAGTTGTTGGTCATCCTTAAACCATCACAGGTTGAGACTTCTCTTTTCAGGTTGAAGTTTTACCTTTTATGTGGGGTGAGACCTCCCTTTATTGGTTGAAGGTTTCCCTCTTCAAAACAATAGGAGCACTTCCTCTAGCAGAAGACTTCAGCTTCTTGCCACTTTGGAAGAGTTCCGGGAACTGCACTAAGCGTTCCAGTGTTGGTGGTCATCCTTAAATCACCGCCTTTATACCAACATTTCATAGAGCACATTCAGCCTAGTGCTGCCATGCATTTTTACACATTTTGTATTATAGCTCTCTTCTTGGACTCATACGTAACCCTTCGGATTAAGGGGGGGAATGTTGGACACCTAATCCTCAATGGGTTAGTGTGGAAGCCGAATGGACAAAAGGAGCCCAAGAGACCTTGGGATGTGAAACCCAACGGTCAAACAATGTACTATAAATGTATATCATTTGTCAATAAAAATTGTATTGCATGTTTTATCTTTCATATCTCTCTTGTTGTCAATGTGTGTTTAACACTTATAATATTTTCGTTAAATCTTCAGGGTTTTTCTTCAGAAAATTATGCTGTAATGGTCTTCAATCAAATTACACTAAATTCACCATGAAATTATCAGCAAAACTAAGAAACATAAACCTACAACTCAAAATTGACAGGAAACAGAGGCAACGAATCTCAACCTTATTTTTATTATAAAATCTGAAATTACATGCTAGTACAGATGTGGTATCCCCTATTTTGTGAACTACTATGGAGATAGCCCTTAGCCCACTTGGTTCCTTGGGAAAAAAGGATAAAATGGTAAAGAGATCACTTTTTGGCATACTAACACTTTATACTTAGGAGATATGAATAATAAGTGGGTCCCATGTTGAAGAGGGTCACTTAAGTTGTGGACCACATAGAAAACAAGTCTCATCACTAAGAGGGGTTCGACTAAGATGAAGACATGGGGGCCACCAAGCAGGTCGAATTGGATCATGAGGTATATAAGGGACATAAAAAGGTGACACCAACTTATCTTGGCCATTACACTTATTAAATTGGCCTCTTGTGAGCTGCTCAGCGTAAGGGTTTGGAGTGTCACTTAATGTATGGATTTTAGGCAAAATCCAGGCCAGTTTAGGAGAACTTCGAGTGCTCCCTAGTTGAAAATCAGAGGAGTCCATCTCAGGGCTTCACTTGTGCGTCATCTTCAGCTAATTTGGACAGTTGTGCGCATTTCTGGGGCTTGGAGGTTATGGATTTCTAGCTTCATGATTTATCTTCAAAGGGGTTTCTTTGTGGAGTGAAATTCCGTGGTTTAACCTTCGATCTGATATTTGTATTTTGGTGGAGCCTACACATAGGGAATAAGGGAAGTTGTGGGGGTCGAGTCACCGTTTCCAGTAGTTCATGGGTCTCCCTAGGGAAAGCCTGTGCAACCTTCTTATGGGATGAATTGACATTCCCAGTTTGAGTTGGAATTTGGGGTTTGCCTTAGGGAATTATCAGTGAAATTTTGGGGAGTCTCTAGTTGACAGATTGGAGGCCATTTTCAGCAGCATCAGTTCTACAAAGTGCCACATAGACTATTCAGTTGGGTCATTCACACTATTTGGTGGGGTCTCACACTTTCAAGTTATGGACCAAACCCCTTCTGAGGGTTTTGGGATTTTGGAGAGGATACCATGGGATGATTTTCAAGTTGATCCAGACACTTTTCAGGTCAGTTGTCATCATTCTACCAGCTAGACAACAACAATTTATCCACTAGGCCATTTACATCACTATTTAGAGTTACACATCACCTAGGTCAGAGACATTTATTTGGGTTTTTCCTTGCTTGCTTAGCAAGCCCAGATTCCACTATTTCTTCCTACTGATGTACTCTTTCTAGTGAATTAATAAAATGGCTCAGTGATTTGTTGGTGTCTACTTGTGTCTAATTGTTGGTTGTCTTTATTTTGTCATTATTCACTATTTCAAGATCATCTGTGTTTATTTACTGTATTTTTCCTAATGTTGGCTTATTGGGGCCTGAACCAGGTTCAGAAGTATTTTAGCCAAACAAATCCCGAAACTACCGGCCCTTTTGGAAACAGTCCGCAGAGCACGCACTGAGGTCTCACCCGAGGTAGTATGGGAGGGTGCTGGAACCAGGTTTCCGCACCCTAGGGATATCTAGATGAGGTCTGGAAGTTCGCAAATCGATCCTACGTGCTGCGCTACTTCCGCGCAGCCGTCTGTTCAGAGTATCTAACCTTGTGCGGCTTGGAAGACGAGCACGAATGCAATTTACCTTTTTTGTGCTTAATATTATTATAGATCTTGAATTAACTTAAGAAGGCACAATGCTTTCAGTTATCATTTAACATAACAGACATACGCGCAATCATAAACCATAAACAGATGCATAAACTAGAATATAGAATAGATACACAATATGCCAAAACCAACTTATCTTTATTAACGCCTTTTTCCAGTTACAATCCACTTCCTGCCCTGAGCACACAGCTGCAAGGGTCCGCACACACAGCTGCGGAGCTTCTATCTCCTACTACAACCCTTGACTTAGACTCAGAGCGAATATCGCCGTTAACAACCCATACACTTTAGATCTTATTCAAAACTTCCCCCAAAAGCTGCCTTCTACACCTAGAGCCTTGCTCTATTTATACATTCCCATGGTCCGCAATACCAATATTCCAAAATTGAGGGCTTTAAGGCCCAAAACCGTTATGCAGGGGATCCGCTGCCCAACAGGCCCCCAAGACAAACATCGTGACTCGTCCCGAGTCACTTGGCTGGTGCGGTGATCTTTGCTCGGAGTCCATCCAACAACTTCTGCGCTTCGCGGACGTCTGTCACACATTCCTCCGCTATCTGCTGTATCAATTGTACGCAATTCTCTGGTGCATCGTTTTCAGAAGCATCCTCTTGCCTTTTCGCATCTGTGTCCTGTATCTGGGCCAGCTTTCCTTTGATCGTGGCAGTCACTGTGAATGCTTCCTCGAGCCAAGGCCGGATGCGTGCTTTAAGCCCTACTTCTTTCTTGCGTGCGGCATCCACCCATTCTTTCAGATCCTGAGCCTCCCTTATCTTGGCATATAACTGGGTAAGAGCGACCGTCTGCGCGGTTCCCCGAACATCATCATAGGCCTCCTGCAATTCCTGCGCTTCTGTTTCTAACTGCTGTAGCATTGGGTCCTCGTGGAGTGAGGTGAGTGTTAAGAGGGATTGGTCCAACAAGCTAGTGCAATCTTGTACAACATGCTCTATCTCTTTCAACCCCGATTGGATGGCACAATGGCGCTGCTCTCTGACTTCCAGGGGTGTGGAGGACTACGCCTTCAGTCGCAGCTCCGCGATCTGCAAGTTCAGCTCCAACTGAACCTTCGTAGCCTCCTCCTGGGTCCTGCGGACTCCAGCTGCCAGTTGATGAATCTTTTCTGTGGTGGGAAGTGCCGTTGGCATGGCCAACTCCACAATGCTGCTATAGGCCTCCCCCACTACCTGTTCTAATCCTTGGTTTTGGGCGACCATGCTATTGCACTGTTGGCTAAGTTGTTCTAAATTTACCTTCTGCTCACTTAAGACTTGAAGAGCGCGACCCTCCCTGGCACGAAGCTTAGCAGTTACCCCATCCTGCAGCTGGTATAGGGTTTCTCTGGAGAGGGCAGCCAGATTCAACCCCCAACCCCTCATATCACCTTCGGCTTCCGCTAAGACGACACCTTCTGGTAACATCACAGTGTTCATTGTGCGTGCGCACAACATCTGCTTAGCTTCGGATATACCTTCCGCAAGGAGTGGTGTCGTCATTCCTGGGGGCCACACCAGTAATGCCTTCAACTACGCCCTGAGCACCCCCAACACAGTTGTCTGCTCCATCATCAACACTGCCAAAGCATCCTTAGTGACATTGCGACAGGGTTTGCTACTGTCAATAAGGGTTCCTTCCACGGTTTTTGTCGTCTTTGTCTTTTTGTGCGCGGGTGGCTACTCTTGGACGCACGGCCTCTTGAGTTGGGTCAAGTTTGTTGTAAGGTCTATGTATTCCTATGTCTTCACCTCCCCCTGTATGTCCTGCTCCGTGGACATCTCCTGGCCTTCCTCGGTCTCCTCAGTGGGCACGGTTATGGTTTGTGTCATCTGTTCCAGTGCTGCTGCCTCCGCCGCATTCTGTTGCGTGGCCACTTCCTGTTCCTAACACTTTCTTTGGGCCAGCTTCGCGAGGCGCAACCTGGTCTCCTTCTTCATCTGCTGCACCGCAACCTTTTCTAGTTCCGCCAAATCCGGGGCGCGCCACTTCAGAGACCATGATGCCATTACTTCGAAGATTGCATCATCTGTGGCAATGAATGACAACTTTTCCCACGCTCAGGCTGGATCCTTGCAGGCCCGGATATATAAGTTATGCATATCCGCCTTGAATTTTGCCGCACTCTGCAAAGTGTTATATATCGTCGGGGACAAGCGCGGCCTACGATTGATCCATGTTCGTAATCTTGCCTCTACAAATGTCCAAAATACCTTTATCCCTTGAATCCTCGCCGCGTCCTTTGTCACCCAGAGCGAGGTGTACCTCACGGCTTTGGGTAGGTTGCCCTCCACGAAGGAAACTGGCTGTCCGTCGGTAGCTCCCCAACAACCAATAGGATCGATAAGAGCAACCACACGTAGTGGAAGCTCTTACCATGGTCCTGTGCTTCCCTGCAATTCGTAAAAAAAATCATCATAGAGAAACTGCCCCCAATTGAACTGGACCCCTTCTGCACATTGCTCCGCCAATGCAATTACCGATGTTGGCACTTCGTCTGTGCGACATTTCCTCATGAGCTTACTGGCCAGCAGCTGGGTGGCGAGCACCCATCGGTCCTTGATGCTTGTTATTACGTACCCACACTTCCTTTTCTCTAGCTTATATTTGGCCTTCATAACTTCCGCGAGGCCCAAGTCGCTACTCTTTGCAGCGATGGCTGCGGGATTGCTTCCTTTAATGGGCAGCCACGAAATTTGGTGAATTAAGTCGGTCGTGATGGGAATCGGCTCCTCCAGCCAAAGATACCCATCGTGCACTAGACATAGTAGCTTCCAGATGACAAAAATTGTGATAGGCATGCGGTGGTAGTGGGGTATCCACCTCAGATGGAGTAACCCAGCCTTCTCCACACCTCGCAACCATTTCTGTTGTAGCAATTTCTCCGCGGCCAACTGTGACAACTTCTCACTATCCGCGAGGTCCCATTCTTCAAATTTTATATTCAGTACTAGGCGCAGTAGCGGACTGTCAAACCTTATGTCATCCGGAAGAAGCGGGGTCTGGAGCGCACTCTTCGAGGCCTCCAGGTCCTTTGGTATCTTGGCTGTCCCTTTATAGGGGGGAACGCAGGGGTGTAACTCTATCGCTGAAGGTACTTGGGAGATATTTTCCACCTCATCGTCCTATGCCTCAATTTGGGCTATCAGGTCTTGCAAATCTTCTCCTCCTCCTCTTTTTCAACGGCGACAACTTTGCCCTTCTCTGTCAATGATACTTTACTAACTCTTGGGTTTCGTGGGGATACCTAGACCGGCCCCATTGGCTGTTTGTTTTTATGTGGTCGCGGCATGCGTGGGGACTTCGGTACCTCTGTAGCCTCTCCAGGCTCCTCCTGGGTCACCCGGGGTTTTGGGCTAACTTTTGTAACTCGCACTCTAGTTCTCGACATTGTGTTTATACTGGATTCGCTCGGTTGTGTATTCGCGGGTGGCATGGTAGCTCGAGGCTCGCTGCTCTGTACTAACTCAATTCTCAAACAACCTAGGGTTGCTTCGAAACTATCCCGCTGAATTTTATAGTAACATTCGATTTGAATTTGGCCATTCCCTCCATTTCTGAGTCATTCGTACCTACTTGGCGGTAGATCTCCCCGATTCTAGCTCGTAATTCATGTCTTAATGGCTCGCCACCCGCTCCTTTCTTCATTAAATTAGCCTTCTTGTCATGAACAGTGACATCAACGGTCACCCCCAGCCTATCCACATAGCAGTGCATCCCCCTAAGCGCGACCGCGAGCCTTATGACAGACAGGCCCTACACGGAACCTCCTTTCCGCGCAGATTTCCTACAGCCTTGTTTATAGTCCCGCGCCTCCTTTCAACTACCTAGAGCGCTGAGACTATGCCTTCTACAGATAGTCAGGTGGTCGCACCCCTGGTGCGACGCTGCGCTTTTCCTGCTAGCCCGGGCTGCAGGCACCTTTCACATGCCTTTGCGTCACGTTCCTCTATATATGGTACCTTCCCTTGTGTAGTAAGGTGCAGTTGCAGCCATGATAACAAGGTCGCAACTCTTTCTAATGCAGTAGTAGGGCTGGGTGTACTTGGTCTCATCATACTTCGTTTCTCGCGACCCGCTGGCGTGACTTCAGTTTTCAGTTTGCGGATTTCTTCATCCAATGTCATACTTTTGTTCCTCAGCCGTGCCCATTCATCATTGATTTTACGAAGTTTCATGCTTCCTCGCCGAAGGTCTTCTTGCGACTGCTTAATTCATTTACCCAGGTCCTCGCGTCCTGTCCCTACTGCGGGAGTCGTGGTCTGGGGCTTCTTCTTTGTTCTCCTGGTTTCCTCTATTCTTTTCACCATTGAGATAATTTCTGCGCTTCAGTTTTTGCTTATGTTCCTATAGGCCCATCGAACCACTAGTACGCGCAGGTCCCAATCCGTTTGTCCCAACTGGTAAACTTTCTTCATGATCCCGCATAGCCTCGTGAATGCTCTGTCGTGGGGTATTTGCGGTGTGCATCGCTCTTTCTGCTGCCGCGTCAAGTCCGGATTTTTTATCCTTAGCCTGGGTTGTGCCATCCCAGCACGTGACTACACCCATCGACATAGGTGGGCGCGCAAACTACTTTTCCCTGGTTGCCCGGCTCATTTTGGACGCCAGAGACTTCCAAACCGTAAGTGCATCCTTCTTCTGCAGTTGCTAGCTCTCAGTATTCTTTTGGTTCATCTGCCACCACTGTGCGGGCATCGCGTGCAATGCCCAGTCCATCGCATCGTACCGTTGCTGTTTTGGTACTGACCTTCCGACTTTGTCTAAGAGTTCATCCCCACTTGTGTCCCCATCATATGTTGGTAGTTCCCTAGCTTCGGTCGTCACGTACCGCAGTGATCTAATCATCATGTTGCAATTTAGCGTTGATACTTTGTGCAACCGGTTCTGCCAATGTTCTATTTCTTCGCCTGAATCCGAAGTACAGGAACTATCACGCTCCCATGAGATTCTCCCATGTTCAGTCGGGTCTACCCTATCCTAGTCTTGTGTCGTTATCTGGTAAATGCAATCCAGCTCATCGTCGTTGTCATCTTCGCGCACAGGTTCAGTGTAGCACACTCCTTCAGCTGGATCCAGCGGAACTACTACGCGTAGAGACTTTTTCTCGAAAATCATTTTTCGCTTCTTCAGGTTGATGACTCCATTCATATCCGTAGCCCAATCTATCCCTAATAACGCAGGGTAAGGGTTACTGTCATCCACAATCTCTATTACCTCAAAGTCTGTCTGCGTGCTCGCACCTTCAATATCCACTGTTACCCCTTGCAGTCTTCCCATGGGCACGATCTTTTGTTGGTTCGCCATCCGTAATTGAATAGGAGACCACTGTAACATGGGCCGACCCATTCGTTCCCAAGTCTATTTTGGTAACACGTTCACGTCCGAACCCAGGTCGAGGATTACCTGATCCATCTCATATTCGCTAATTTGCGCCGTCAACCACATTTCCCTCCCATTGTGCAAAGCATGCTGCCCCATCTTTAGAACTACGCGTGGTTTCCCTCACCCTGCGAACCTAGTGATCAGCTCTTGTAGTCCCTTAACCACCTTATTGTCTCGTAACAACTTCATGCATCTCTCTAAAAAGGTAGTAAGCATAGACGGATCCATTCCCGGTTCTAGTTGATCCTTACTACCTGAAGTAGAGGCCTCCTTGAAGCTCTTCTTAGCTTCCATAACCGTTTCCTTTGCACGTTCCAAGTCAAGCTCAGATTCCTTCGTAGGGGCCTTGCGAACCCATGTATCGTCCTCGGGTTGCTTTCCCTTATCTTCCCCTGTAGTCGTGCCACTTCTAAGCACCATATTCACGTTGGGGTCTTCTTCGCATGGTTCAGACCTCATCATTTGGATATTTTGAGTTGGGGCAGGCTGTAGTACCCCTTTTTCGCGCATCTATGCGATCAACGTCAGACAATCTACGGTTTCATGATCAAACTGATAATAATACGGGCAACATATTCTGGTTGTATTCGTACAGTTGCGCGCGTAGTGCCCGGTCCTCCGCAATTATAGTAGATTAACTCTCTACGCCTTCGTCCGGGTCCCATTCCTCCTCATCCTCGACCTCGCCCTTGAAATCCCCCCCACGCGATTGTTGCAGCTGGATCTAGGCCTCGTATTTCTGTTTGCATTCGATAAGCTGGGGTCCTATCCATCATTAGCTCATAGCACCGGCATGCCCGCTCATCGTGACCCACTGATCTACAGAAATTACAGTACAGTTGCTACGGAGTCTGGGTATACTTCTGCAACAGGTGACAGTAGTCCGTCATGTGCTTTCCTCCCACCTAACAAATCGCGCATCGGATCGCGAGTGTCGCACTCGGCCCTGCTTGTGCCTCCGATTTCAACGGCATCGGTCCCCCTCCCACCAAATAGTTCGCAAATACAGGATAATGATCCTTATCATGACCCTGGCCTTTACATTTTATACACCACACTTCTTCACACGCCTCTGGCCGGGGCACCCTATCCTGCTTCAAACTTTGCATCTCCAAGCATAGGTTTTGTAGTTGCGCGTGGATTTGTTGGACTCCCAACCCCGGATCCTATATCGGTGTTTCGTGCAACCTCATCGCCATTTCCAATGCCTCTGCCTGGGTTGAGAGCTTCTATTGTGACAGTGCCATCCTCAGGTGTGGTGTCAAAGACGCCACAAACCACACGCGGTGTTGCACATCTGTCAGTGTCATATTAGCCTCGCGGATCGTACTTTTCAGCCTCTGATCCAGATCCCAGGGGGTTTCACCTGGAAGCATCGCAATCT
The DNA here is from genome assembly GCA_031772625.1 of Pinus tabuliformis. Taxonomy (NCBI): domain Eukaryota; kingdom Viridiplantae; phylum Streptophyta; class Pinopsida; order Pinales; family Pinaceae; genus Pinus; species Pinus tabuliformis. Next base: position 425,364,616 of record CM062816.1, read on the forward strand.
CCTTGAATCCAATGATCGACTACATCTCTAATTTCGGCTGGCTAAATTCTTTGTTCAATGCAATTTGGATCTCCACTATTCCAGTGTTCAGATGATCATTCGAGTGCTTGATATACCATGTCAACGTGCAATCCTGCAGCGCACTTACCAATGTAGCCTTCTTAATATTATCATCCGTAACTCCATGTGCTTCCCACATAGCTCTTACTACAAACCAAAACTGATCTGGGTCTTCATTCCCTACTCCTCTGAATACGGGCAGCTTGATCGTGCTTGCCATGCTAAACTGCTAGTTTGGTGGAGGTGGTGTGGGCGAAGATGGAGGGGAAGGAGGTGATGCGAGTGGTAGTGTTAGCAGGGAGGATAACTGCGGAATGCGTTGCCTTATCAAACTGACTGCACTCCTTGGAGAAACCCAAGCGCGCTCTTCCTCACTCGTTTGCAGAATTGAAATTAAAGGATTGTTTCAAACCCTTCGATACCTTTGTAGACCTTTCCACTCTGCGTCATTCCACTCATTGATATATTCACATCACCCGTTTTTCACATAACAACATTTTAATCCAGGTATTCAGAGACTTGATGTACTTACCTCGCGGTCCCTTGAGAAAATGTCTTTCTAATTCGATGTAGCTGACAGTCATGTCTATTGCAAATTCAGTGATAAACCCTCCTATTATCCGATCCAGCTAATGGTCTACGGCCCCCGCGATCTTATCTTTAGATGCCTCTAGCCTGCACACCAACTTTGGAGTCGACATTATCAGTTGATAGAGCTTGCACCTTCCCTGGCTGTCTACTAGCCTCGCAATCCAATCATACAGCTCTGACGAGAAGGTTGCGAAGAAGATTTCGTGGATTTCTATATATATGTAGCGATCCAACCACCTTTTCTCAGATATTTTCATGGTTTTGTTTTCCTATAATACAAACTCGTGAAGCTTCTGATCCAACCAATCTTCAATTTCCTTCTTCGTAGGGTTCCAGTGTTCCGACATTAGACATCCCTTAGGTAGATCCCGGTCCCGGCAACGGATCCATTTGTTGGCTTATTGGGGCCTGACCCAGATTCAGAAGTATTTTAGCCAAACAAATCCCGAAACTACCAGCCCTTTCTGCAACAGTCCACGGAGTGCGGACTGAGGTCTCACCCGAGGTAGTATGGGAGGGTGCTGGAACCAGGGTTTTGCGCCCTAGGGATGTCTAGATGAGGTCTGGAAGTTCGCAAATCGATCCTACGTGTTGCGCTACTTCCGCGCAGCCGTCTGTTCATAGTATCTACCCTCGCACGAATGCAATTTACCTTTTCTGTGCTTAATATTATTATAGATCTTGAATTAACTTAAGCAGGCACAATGCTTTCAATTATCATTTAACATAACAGACATACGCGCAATCATAAACCATAAACAGATGCATAAACCAGAATATTGAATAGATATGCAATATTCCAAAACCAACTATCTTTATTAATGCCTTTTTCCAGTTACAGTCCACTTCCTACCCTGCGCACATAGCTGCAGGGGTCTGCGCACACAGCAACAGACTCTACTAGGCCTCCGCGCACACGGTTGCAGAGCCTCTATCTCCTACTACAACCCTTGACTCAGACTCAGAGCGAATATCACCGTTAACAACTCATACACTTTAGATCTTATTCAAAACTTCCCCCAAAAACTGCCTTCTACACTTAGAGCCTTGCTCTATTTATACATTCCCATGCTCCACGGACCATGGGCAGGCCGACTCACTTTTTATTATTTTACCCTATTTTCGGGCGGACTACCCTTTGACTTGACCCATTACAACTCACGCTCTGTGCACTTCACGGAACCTTTACAATACCAATCTCCCAAAATTGTGGGCTTTAAGCCCCAAAACCGTTACGCGGGGGATCCGCTGCCCAACACCTAAAAAGGAATATTACAGTGGTATCAAAGCATGTTCTTGGTCAACTGCGGGAGTAGGAATAGGTGATGCCACCTATCTCCTATCTTCAATGGTGTGGTATTTCACAGGGGTAGGGGCTGAGGCAGAGGTTTGAAGTTTGAACCATGAACCTTTTTCTTACATTGAGGTAGATCATGCAAGGGAGTGTGATGATTGGGATGGAGAAACCATGGAAAATGTGGAGGAACCTGAACAAGGGGGAAAGGAGCCAACATTGTTTGAGTTAGCAAGACAACATAAGATCATGATGGACATATTGGCATAGTTGGCTAGTGTTCATGTAGAGAATCAAGGGAAGCATGATAGTAACAGGGAGGAGCCTAGGCCCTAATGCATTTGCAGCCTTGATGAGATCATTCGCAGCTAGGATTGATGATTATGATGCATTGGACCCGATGGTTAAATTAGTGCTATCTTTTGGTGAGTTTTGTCACTTGAAGGAAAAATCTAAACCCTGGGCTAGGGCACCATATATAGAGGAGGAAAATAGAACCAAAACCTATAGAGGACAGTGGGAAAGGTAACACTTCCCAACTTTGATGGATCAACTATGAGTTCTACCATATTTTGAGGCTTCGATTAGGTAGTTTGATCAAAATTGGGCAATGTTGACTAATATCCCTAGACAATCAAGGTAGAGGCAAACACTAGACAAGAGGAGAAGAATCTAGATTCAAGATGGTTGATGCTCGAATAATTAATCGTTGATGTACAATGGATGCCATATCTATCTCGATTTATGTGCAAATATGCATATTTTCATATCTTCTACAACTAATTTGGTATTTTGGATATTTTTTAATATAAATGCAAAAAATATAAACACACACACACACACACACACATATAGTAGATGCTTCTGAGATGCTTCGCTTCCTAGATTTTTGGAAAATGATGCTTTCGACACTTTGCTTCCAAACAATGTCCCCGCTTCATGAAATATTTGGTGAGGGCCTACAACCTCACCACACTGCAAGATGTAGTCACCAGGACTAGGGGCATGCAGTATGCAGTCCCTAAGGCCAGATTACCTCCTAGGCCTACCTTTCCTCGAAAGGGTAAGGACATCAGACCTCCTCAAAGGGAGTGGATAGGATGTGGACAGTCGGATGTTGAGGTCAAGAGGGACCTCCAAAGGAGGAAATTGTGTTTCACGTGTCAGGAGCATTGGGCACCTAGGCACAAGTGTTCTAAGGGCAAGGCCTGTTGAGCCCTAAAACTACCTCTCTTCTACATACTTTCCTAGACCTTTTTCCCCTCACCAGTGCCTCATAAGCTATCAACGATCATTACATATTGATTCTAAGAGTGCATTTAAGTGGCTTTCTAACTATATTTTTGTGTTTGCTATTTGACTTAGATTTTGCTCATCAACTACGGAATGCAGCCACTTTCCGCAGCTGACTCGTGATTCCGCAGCTGTTTTTATTGATCTATAGGTTACAAGTGTTGGCAAGTAAAACGAGGCAAGTGGGCAGTTCAGAAATGATCTGGACATGGACCAAGTCCTATCTGTTCAGCCAAATTCGTAAAGAAAAGCCTTGGTCAAAAGATGGTCAAACAAGGAGTCCTACAGCAAACATGTCTCTGTTTTCAGCACGTGAAAGGTCCAAGACCATTCCTAGATCCATGGATCCTTCTTGGCAGTTGTAGACCGTCTCCACGATGCAAATCCAACATCCACCTTTTGTAGATTGAATGATCATGCAACCAAGACGCTAAGCTCACGGGTTCTGTCTTTTTACGTGTCCTCTACTGAAGGTTTCTCACAGAAAAATAGTTATGTAATTTCCTCTATAAATAACGCGTTTGCAAACGCATGTAGCTAGTCTTGATAGTCTTGCTGTTAGTTTTTATACTGTTGTTGTAGCACTAGTCTTGCTGTTGTAACAAGAGGATACTTCCTCTGTTTTGCAATATAAAGACTCTGTTTCTTATGACTGTTTGAGCGTAATCTTGGGTTGACAGCGTATTAACCAAAGGCCGTGCAGAGGGCCCCTGCTGGCTGAGGTTTTGTTTCTTTATTTCTATAAAGTCTTCATGTATCGTTTTCTTATTTCCATTATAAATATTTCATAGCTTGTTCACCTGTACATATATTTCATAATTCATTTATGGTGTTAACATTTCATTCCTGTACATGATTTTCCAGCACTGTATATTTTTGCTAACACTGATCAGTGTGTTTCAGGATAGGTTATGCTCGAGCGTTTTCATATAATTTTTGCATCAAATAATGACATGAGATTGGCCTCTCTGCTGACTTTGTTTTTTTAGCTTTTCAATTTCAGTTATGCTTTGATTTCAATCTTATTTATTTGTTGTTGTTAGCTAGTTTAGATATTAGGTTCTTCATGGCATTTGACGTTATCTCCAGAGCCATTGCTTAACCCCAAAAAGCTACTTGGCGAGCTATCAGATTATGAGTGAAGTGATTTGGTTTTACTTTCGTTTCTGCAATTAGATATCAGGTTCTTCATGACATTTGACGTTATCTCCAGAGCCATGGCTGAACTTCGAAAAGCTACTTGGCGAGCTATTGGATTATAAGTGAAGTGACTTGATTTTACTTTCATTTGTAAGTAGGTAATTTAGATATCAATTCTTCATGTTATTTGACGTTATCTCCGAAGCCATGGCTTAACCCCGAAAAGCTACTTGGCGAGCTATCAGATTATAAGTGAAGTCAATTGATCTTACTTTCATTGGTCTGCAATTTTTGGTTTGTTTTAGTGCAATAGTCTAACTTTTATTTTTGTATTTAGATGAGCAACAGAGGCAGTGATTTCATGATCAGTATTTCATCATTTGTTTGATTTGAATAGCTATACATTTACATTCCTGTTCAAGTACTCATTTTATCACTAGTATGTTTTGAGATCCTTTGAAGTGTTAAGCTCTGGAAGTTATCATAAGGGACATAAAACCTTGTCTTAAATCTATATCCATACTTTCCTTCTAGAGTATTCTTAAAACTTAGGAATAGGATTTCCATTTGCATTAGGAGACAAACAAAGACAAAACCCCAAAACAAAATAAAATTGAAAACAATAAAAATTAAGAAAGAGGTTGTCTTGCACATATAGTGCGTCACACTTCATCAGTTTATGACTCCCGGATTGATAATTAATGAAGCAATTTAGGACATACTAAATTGACTAAACATTTGGGTGCCGTTTTCGGGGAAGTGTAACTAGGTAGCCGATCTTTTACATAAAAAAAGAAAAAGGGAAAATTGATAACTTCTTGAAGTATGCTCTCCTCTTGCACCTAGTGTGATCTGGAGGATTAGAAAAGAGAGTTCTTAGTTCAATAATTTCTTGAGTATGCTCTCTTCTTGCACTTAGTGTGATCTGGAATATCAGAAAGAGAATTATTAGCCCGACTAAAAAATATATATATATAAAAAAATGACATTCATAGAGCAAGAGAATCTAGGGGAAGGTTCATAGCTAGGGCCAAAAGTTTGATTTTCACAACTCCAGCTACTTCAAGGCATAGACAAGATACACCTCCATCCTAGACTCATACTCCCAGCCTTAGGATTCCTGGAATTCAAGGGGCAGCAGTTGAATTAGAAGATTCTCCCACACTATCTACTAAATCTGATCTAGGAGAAGAACCTTTCTTCACTTCTACAGGGGAACATATTGTAATTGAAGAAGTAGAATCACCTGAAGAAGAAGGAAAGGGAGAAACTCTCTCTCGTCAGCCATTAATAGAAGAACCAGAAGACACCAAGGAAACTATCATGACATAAGAAGTAGTAGATGGATTTGGAGGAGGGGGTAGAGGTAGAGGAAGAAGAAATGATGGAGGTAATAATGGAGGAGGTAGAGGTAACAATGGGGGAAATAGGGAAGGAGATAACTCATTCGGATTCCCTATAGCCGATGAGGAAATCCATGCAACAATGAAAAACATTTCACCATCTGTCCTCCCAAACTTCTATGGGTTGCGAAGTGAGGATCCCGAAACATTTCTATTTGAGTTTGAAGTCTTGTACCGAACATATGACTATATGGAAGACTCTCAAAAACTCAAACCGTTTCCTTCAACACTGAAAGGAGCTACTTTAAAATGGTTCATGGGATTAGTCACTCAATCTATTGGATCTTGGAATGAAATGAAACAAACATTTTTGGATAGATATCTGGATTATTGTATGCCCACTAATCATAAGGATGAGGTATTCAAAATGATGCAAAAAGAAGATGAGAACTTGGAGGATTTACTTGAAAGATTTCAATGCAACTTAAAGAGAGCGAAAATGGGTAATTTAGATGAGGAAACCTTGAAAGCCCTTCTATTGAAAGCCATTAGAGATGAATGGATAGATATTTTAAACATGATGGGGGAGGGAGACATTTCTCAACTTCCACTTCGTGACATAGCAGCACTATGTGTCCATCTCTCAGGGGGAAAATCTAAAACTGGAAAAGGGCCTAGAGATCCTTCTCTTATTAGAGCAAACAAATCTGCAACTGGATCAGTAAGTAGGGTAGAGATTGGCAATATGCTTGATGAGTTCAAAACTGATATTCTAGGGAACCTTAGTGAACAACTAGACACCCTTAAAATTCAAAACAAGTAAAAAGCAGAAGTTGATGCCTTGGCCATCTTTTGCCCAAAATGTAGAAAGAAACATGCTCTCAGGGAATGCCCCTTGGATGCAAAAGTTGTAGAAACATGTATGATTTGCTCAGAAAGCCATGAGACCAAAGATTGTCCTTCAATTCCTGGACTCAAAACTGTCTTTCAGGAAGATCCAAATTCAGTAGAATCCCTTTGTTTTGTTTCAAAAAGACCTTGGCAAGGGCAACAAAATCAAGGATTTAACAATCCTATGAATTTTCAGCGCCCGCCAAATTGGAATTCTTGGCAACAACCTTGGCCCCAACCTCAAAATCCATACCAATCATGGGCACAAGGGGTGCAAAATCCTTATGGGAGATTTGCTCAATTTTATCAATACCCTCCATCTTTTCAAAATCAACAACAAAATCCGCAGCTTCCAAATCAGAACTCACAACTTTCATTGCCATTTCCACAACAACAACCTTCTCAACAAAATCCAAATTCCAAGCTCTTGCTTCCATTTCAACAAAAGCCAAATCAACTACCAGCCCAGCCATTATCAAATCCCAACAACAAAAATCCTCAGAATGCTTACATGGTAGAAGGACAACAATTTCCTACATATATTATTGTTCCTCTTAATGATGTTCAACTCAGATCTGGTAGAGTTTTAGAAAAACCTTCTATAGCTATTCAAGAGCAAGATGCCTCTGAGGAGGATTCTCTTAAAGTCAATAAAGGTTCTGAGGAAGCATCTCTTCAAAACCCAATCATTCAAAAAGAAAAAGAAAAAGAGTCAACCCCCACAACTCCTATAGTTGAGCAACCTGCATCTTCATCCACACCTCCTTTCCCTGAAAGATTACAAATTGAGAAAGGGGTGGAAAAACAAATCTTGTTGCCTGGCTATGATTTTCTAGATGAATTAAAGAATGTCTGTATCAAGATTCCCTTGCTACAAGCCATTAGAGAGATTCCTATTCTAGCAAAAACAATAAAGGAGTTGAGTGTCAAAAGACCAGGTAGGAAACCAAGAGATACAAAAAGAATCCATCTGGTAGAAAAAATTGCAGATATCATGATGGGAAGGATTACCATGCAAAAATATGTGGATCCAGGTAGTCCAATTGTCAAGACACACATAAATAGGATAGAAATTCCAAATACTTTGATTGGCTTAGGGGCTGCTATAAACATTCTGAGTAGACAGACTATGGAACAACTTAAACTTCCTAATCTTCTTTTTACACCCACCTTACTACAACTTGCAGATAGATCAATAATCAAACCAGATGATGTATTAGAAGATATTTCAGTCTCCTTAGATTCTTGGGAATATCCAGTAGACTTCATGATTTTGACTCCCAAGAGTAATCTAGGAGGGCACCCACTCATCTTAGGAAGACCTTGGCTAGCCACAGCTGATGCTTTCATTAGTTGTAGATCTGGAGATATGTACATTTCTGATGGTAGTTCGACAAAGAAATTCAATTTCTATCCTCCAGCAAAAGCAATTACAGAAGTAGGAGACAATGAATGGGTCAATTATGAAGATATTATACAACTTGTCTTTACTATCTCTGAAATTAGTGAAGATAGTCAAATTTTGAACACATAAGAAAATTTTGAAACATCTTCAGAATATGACCACACACAATTTCAATTAGGTTATGATATTGAATATTTGTCATCAAGGCAAATGTCTCTTTACTCTATGGAAAAGTTTGGTAGTTCTACCGTCGAAATTTTTCCAAGTAAAACATTGAATATCAACAAAAATTTGGAAAAGTCACAACAGGAAGAGCTAACTAGAATCTTGCAAAAACACTCTGTTGCATTTGCATGGGAGTATACTGATATGAAAGGTATTGACCCTAAGACTTGCATCCATCATATCTATATCAAGGAAAACAATAGACCAATCAGACAACCTCAGAGAAGGATGAATCCAAATCTTAGGGAGATTGTGAAAGAAAAGCTCCAAAAACTGCTCAATGTAAACTTCATTTACCCAATTTCAGATAGCCGATGGGATCTCTCTTGGTTATAGTACCCAAAAAGAATGGTAAATGGAGGGTGTGCATTGATTACAGGGAATTGAATAAAGCAACTTTGAAGGATCACTTTCCTTTGCCCTTTATCGATCAAGTATTAGATACATTAGCAGGCAAAAAGTACTTTTCATTTCTGGATGGTTTTAGTGGTTATAATCAAATTTAGGTAGCACCTGAGGATCAGGATAAGACCACATTTACTTGTACATGGGGAACTTTTGTTTATCGAGTGCTTCCTTTTGGATTATGTAATGCACCCGCAACATTTCAAAGAGCAGTACTATATATATAAAGGTATATATGGATGATTTTACAGTTTATGGTAACTCATTTGAAAAGGCATTAGAAAATTTGGAAAAAGTCCTTATAAGATTTAAAGAAACAAACCTTTCATTAAGCCATGAAAAATGCTTTATGATGTTTATTGAAGGTATTATTTTAGGACATCATATTTCAAGGGATGGGATTAAAGTTGATAGATCAAAAGTTGAAGTCACCTCCAAATTACCTATTCCAAATTATCAAAAGGATGTTAGAAGTTTTCTAGGATTTACTGGATATTATAGAAGATTTATAGAAAACTTCACCAAAATAGTATCTCCACTCTTTAAACTACTTACAAAAGACTGTGAATTCAAATGGGGTCCTGATTGTTAATCAGCATTTGACGCTTTGAAAACAAGAATATCTGAAGCGCCTATCTTGAGAGGACTAAATTGGAAACTTCCTTTCCATATTTCTAGAGATGCTTCAGATACAGCTCTAGGGGCTGTGTTGGGACAAAAATATTTAGTTCCATATGCCATTTACTATACCAGTAAAAATTTAACTCCCACTAAGTTGAATTATACTGTGATTGAAAAAGAGTTCTTAGTTGTTGTTCATGCAATCAATAAGTTTAAACATTATATAACAGGATATGAAACTTGTATTCATACTGATCATTCTGCAATTAGATATCTAATGAACAAACCCATTACTAATGGCAGAGTTACAAGGTGGCTACTACTTTTACATTAATTCAATATTACTGTGTTAGATAGACCAGGGAAACAAAACACAATAGCTGATTTCTTGTCTAGGATTCAGAATACTAAAGAAGATTCTCCTGTAGAGGACAAGTTTCCTGATGAATATTTATTTGCGGTAACTACTAAGACTCCTTGGTATGTAGATATAGCTAACTATTTGGTTACAGGGAAACTACCTCCACATTTATTTCCTAGTGAAAGAAGAAATATTATTCAAGAGAGTTCAAAATATTCATGGATTTCTAATGAATTGTTTAAAACAGGGCCAAATCTTGTAATCAGAAGATGTGTTAGGGAAGATGAAATGCCTGATATTCTCAAAGAATGTCATGATGAACCGTGCGGCGGAAACTTTGCTGACAAAAGGACAGCCTATAAAATCCTTTCTTTAGGATATTATTGGTCGTCCCTCTTCAAAGATACAAAACAATATGTCAAAAGATGTGACAGCCGCCAAAGAGTAGGGAAACCTACCCTCTCAAATGAGATGCCATTACAACCACAAGTACTCATCGAACCCTTTGAAAAATGGGCTTTAGACTTTATTGGACCTATTAATCCACCATCTAAACAGAAAAAGTATATATTGGTATGTACGAATTATGTCACTAAATGGGTAGAAGCCAAAGCATTATTTTCTGCTACTGGGCATTTAGTTGCTAGTTTTCTTTATGAGGATATTTTTACTCACTTTGGTGTTCCAAGAGAAATTGTGACAGATCAGGGAGGTCAATTCACATCCAAACTGGTGGAAAAGCTAATGGAAGAATACAAGGTCAAGCACAGAAAATCTACTCCTTACCATCCGCAATCAAATGGTCAAGTAGAGTCCACAAACAAAGTTATTGAAGGCATTATTACCAAGACTGTTCATCTACACAGAAAAGATTGGGCAGAAAGGCTTCCTGAAGCCTTATGGGCCCACAGAATTACATGGAGGAACACAACAAGACATTCTCCCTATGAACTTGTTTATGGAAAAGAAGTTCTGCTCCCCATTGAGTTCCAAGTTAGAACCTTCAAGATGGCAGTTCAATTGGGAATGGATTTATTAGAAGCTCAAAAGCATAGAATGGAGCAGTTGAATGAACTAGACGAGATCAGACAAGAAGCAATCCTAAGAACTGATCTAGTTCAATATCAAAGAGCTAAGTGGCATGACAAATACATCAAGGAGAAAAAGTTTCAAGAAGCAAATTGGGCATTGCTATTTGATTCCAAGTTCAAAGATTTCAAAGGTAAATTTCAGACTCATTGGCTTGGGCCATATGAGATTGACAAAGTCTTTAGCAATGGAGCAGTAAGAATCAAAACCATTGATGAGTATCAAACTCCTCTCATTGTGAATGGTCACAGATTGAAGATTTATCATAAGCCACTCTCAAAAGAGGAATTTGTCAAAATCTTTCAAGATAATTCTGCAACAAGGCTGGTGAAGAAGAATCCTTCTTCTCCACCAGCCTAGTCTTTGTTCTTTTCACTGTTTCTTAAAAAAAAAAAAAATTAAAATTTGTATAAACCTGAAAACCAATCACTGATTGGCAGTCTTATACAGAAAATACATGGTGAAAATCAGAAACTTCCGACGCCCTATATTTTCCAAAAAATTTCCTCTCATTTAATTCATAATTGTTCCATTTCATGTCATTTCATTTCCCTTCATTTCATTCCACTTCATCATCACATTCCGCCAATAAAAGCCCTTTCATGTCCAGTTTTCATATATCATTCATTCAATCATCATTCATTTCCATCCATCTCCATTCAGTCATATGTTCACTGTGGCAGTTTCCGCTGCTGAATTCTAATTCCGCAACTGAATACTGATTCCGCAGCTAATACTCTGTTACTCAGCAGTAACAGTCAGATGTTAGCCAAACAATGATGAGAACCAAATGCAGGTATGGAAGAAGAAGATATTTTGAAGATGTTAGCACCTAAAGCGCCAACAAGAAGCAGCCAATCAAAGGTCAGTGGACGAAAGTGGTAAGATTCTAAGGTATGAGCAAAATTCATTTCAAATAGCATTTTAAAGCACATAATCTATATAGTTGTGAAACCACCGGCTCCATTATGTGTAATGATTCGCATTGATAGCTTTCATAACTCCTCCATGACCTTTGCATAATTCCACCATGAACTCCGCATCAATTTCTAACGGCCTCATGATCCGCCTCCGAATCTAACTCGTACTTAATTGTACATCTGCATTCCACCTGTTGAACTGGGTAATTATGAAGACGTAATCTATTTGACCACGGCTCTTCTCTGCCACACAAATCCGCAGTCATTTTATGAACGTGCTAACGTCCACTCCACAGCCTTTTAATTCAAAGCTCTGCCAGACTCACTCTGTTTCCATACTCTCCCATTGAAGTTGTGGCCTGTTTATACAAGCCTCCGCTCCGTGAACTCATTTTCACTGCATGTTCTGTGTTCTTTTGTTTTACAACTACTGGTTTGCTCCACAATCCTTCTCCATCTTCCATTCACACAACCGTTCCACCTCCGTCAATCTAACACTTACAGTCCATCACCCGCAAAGGTATTTTCAAGGCAGGAGGAAGGAATGGGCCTTCTGGTAAGAACAAAGCCAGACGTGCCTAAATCCATGGAGGGTTATCCACAATTAAAAAGCATATTAAGGAAGGCACAGTGGCTGCAATTTATCCAAAAATTCAGAGGTCACAATAAAGAAGTCATGAAGACATTTGCAAGGTCTTTTAATGGCGTGGAAGTTGAGATTGGAGATCTCAAATTTTCAGTCACAGAGGCATCCATTGCAGCAGCAATGGAGCTCCCACAGGAGGGGGAACGATGGTTCAAAAACAAAGAATTTGATAAGAGGGCCTGGAGGATTATTTTGCGTAACCCAGGTATGGTTATAACCGTTTTCAAACGTGGAATCCCTGTCTCTACTCTAGAGGAAAAGTGGACTAGTTTATTATTGATAATTCATAACTTTATTACATGTGAAGGACGGTTTGGATCCATGTACATGTACCACATCAGGTTACTAATGAATTTTCTAGAAAATCAAACCATCAATTTGCCTTATTTCCTGTTGAGTAGCCTGAAAAGGATGTCCACAACTGTACAAAAGAATCTGGATGACGTAGAGCCTAGCCTTTACCATCACGGCCTTGTTAAAATTCTGATTGAAAAACAATTGAAGGAAAGAAAGGACACTTGGGAACAGTTCTTGATTAAAAATTTCTTTCAGGACCCACCTGAAACACCTGAAGGTAGCTCAACAAGGAAAAGTAGGAGAAGGAAAACAAGTGTAAACATTCAGGATACTCCTACTAGCATAGCTAAAGAAACTAGTAAGGAAGAAGAAAAGCTGCTTGAAACTTTCATTGAGGCTAGGAAGCAAGTGAAACTAAAGGGGAAAAGAAATGTTGAAGTTGTCTATCAAACCCGAGAACCTTCCTTAAAAGAGGATCAGATACTTTCTGAAATACTAATCCTCCTTAAAGAACAATCAGCTAAAGCAAAGGGAAAAGGGAAAGAAAAACAAAGTGTAGAGAAAGGAGACACCAACTCACAGAATCTAAGGAGGAGCTCCAGACTTAAGGGTAAACTGAAGAAAGTACAAACTAAAGGGGCCCACTTCATAGACTTAGGAGGAGAAACACCAGAACAGTCTCCAGCAATCCGTCCTGACCATAGCCCACAACATTCTCCTTTTTCTCAACCAGATTTTGAGATCAGTCCTTCTCAACCAGATTTTAGGGTCAGTCCAAGAAAGGCTACACCTGAAATAGACCCAACCCAGCAGGAAATGTATGATTTTATTGAATCGTCGGAAAAGACTGCAACAAATCAAGGCACTTCATCTACTCAGCATAATACAGCCCAGGAAGTTTTAATCCAATCACTAAAACAAGAAGTTTTTGAACTGGAAGTCCTAAATAGACACATCAAAAGGGAAAATGAAACATTGAAAGAATAGAGCAGGTTGGATAAAATTATCCATGACAACACCATGTTGCATCTTGGGCTGTGGCAAAAGAAAAATAGGAAATTGAAGAAAAAGAGCAGGAGGTTGAGCAGAGCCCTTATCAACCTCAAATACAGGTGCCTTATGAGGAAGCCTAGGATGACAGTGGTACCAAGGAAGAAGAAAAGAAGGTTGGATCTATTAGAAAAGGTCTCAGGACAAATGAACTGAAGGGAGGATGGACACAGTTTTGGTTGCATGAGGACATGCAACACCTTCACAGTGGGGGTATGTTGAGCCCTAAAACTACCTCTCTTCTACATACTTTCCTAGACCTTTTTCCCCTCACCAATGCCTCATAAGCTATCAAAGATCATTAAATATTGATTCTGTTGACCACTACCGGTCAACTACCCATAGCATTACACCCCCCTTTTCTTTGCAAAAAGGGTAGCGCTTGATCGACATGTCTGTGCCATTCGACAGTCATCGACAGCTTGATCAATTTATGTTGTAAACCCAGTCTGCATGTATAAATTGTAAATAATCTTAGCAGATATGAGTCATGTATGTAAATTGCCTAGGTGGACCTAATTTTCTAAGTGATAATCTACGTTCTGGAAGGTTTTTCGTCTCTCCGATCCATGATCGGCAGAGTTTTCCTTCAGCCTAACCCCAAAGGCGGAATGGATTTTGTCATCAGAATCTTAGGAGAATCCTAGTGTGTTAATCTTCTAGATTATAGTTGTGTCGCAAAACTGGGTGGTTTATGAGGGTCTTTGTCAAATGGATTGTCCCCCCTTTGGATGTAAAGTTGTAAAAGTCATGATGTAAAGTGTCTTGAGGGCTAAGAAATTTTTAATCCCCTCATAAGTCCTAAGTCCTAGGTCCTAGGTGATTTTTCCAAAAGCTAAGTTCGAGGATCCATTTAAAAATAATTTTAAAAAATTAAAAAATATATAAAATAATAATAATAATAATATAAAAAATAAAGTAAAAAACCTAAAAAAAAATAATAATATTTTGAGTAAATAAATGTAGAATTTCAATTTTTTAATACATTAAAAATTCGACGGATGAGATCAAGAGATATCTTGATCCTCATCAAGAGTCGAGATCATTTGACGTGGATCACTCGAACTAGCTGTTGGGAATTTTTCCTTTAAATAGGGTGCTAGGGGTCATTTGAGATCATTTGATCTGTGAGTCTTGTGCTGAAGAAGCTCTCTTGTAATCTGTTTCTGGTGTTAATAAAGAAAGACTTTGGGGTTGAAATCTTGCTGGTGTTACTCTCTGTAAGTGCTGTGAGCTATTTTATTTTCTGCATATTTTAATTTTCAGCCATTAGTAACAGCTTTTTTGAAGAGCATTGTTGAACATAGGTATCTTGTTCACTTGCTAGGGTTTGAATGGTATTAGATTTTCCGAAGTAATGGCAGGTATCTCCATTGCTTTTGAGATCTAGTACTGCTTTTTCTCTCCTTATTGATGGTTGAAGTGAGCTGTGCAGGAAACTCTTATCAGAGAAAACTAGCGGGCGTTTGGGGAAGTTCTCGACTGAACCAGCCAACTCTCGCAAGCATTTTCTTGCAGAGCCCAGCTAGTTTTGATCCTGGGTTTATCATTTAGTTTATTTTTCTGAATTGCATGAGAGATTTTCTGAAGTTTTTTTTATAGTAAATCTAGAATTTTCGATAATAGTACTGCTGAAATATTGATCAATCTAGCTATTTAAGAGTCAAAAGCTGTAAATCGTTTAGCTGATCTAGGGTTTTTATTCTTGTTTATGCATATATTAGTTTTGGGTAATTTTCCATTCCAAGTTACAGGGTCACTGAAGATTTCCAAGGTTTATCTATGCTGTTTAGCTGATCTGGGGTTTCAATTTTTTTTAATACATATATTATATTAGGGTTTTCCTTTCTTCTGCAGGTTACAGGTGCTTTTGGAGCAGGGAAATTCAAATATAAATTTCGTGGAGAACTGCAATGGTTTCTCTTGGCAATCCGGGTAATCCATTTCATCTCCATAGCTGCCAAATCCACAATCTGTCAAACCTTCACGCAGTTCCTTTTGGAATTTTCAGCTGCCCAACCTGCAAATCTATTCTCATCCCTGCAAAGCCCTCTTATCTGTCTGCTGTCAACAATCTTTTTCCTGATCCGCCCTCCTCTTTCATTTCTTTTCTGTCACGGTTCCATTCATCCCCGCGCCATTTCAAACCTGCAGTTGCAAAAAACATTTAAAGCCTGCAAATAAAGCAAAATAGCGTGATCGATCCGTGCTACTGATTCATCGCGTCTCTCTCAGCCTACGTCTGATCCTTCACTCCTCTCCGCGTAGTCAAAAAATCGCGTTTGCAAATCAAAACCCGTCATCCGAACTATGGAACATGCGTCTAACGTTGCCCAAGCAGTCCATCTCCATTCGACTGCGCCGATTTTCTGGGTTCCACACACCTACACCCACCTGCAAAGACTGCCTGCGTGCTGCGGCCATCTGCATCCATCCAAAGCCCGCACCTGAAACCTACAGCCACCTGCAAAGACTGCCTGCATGCTGCGTCCATCTGCATTCCCTTGCCCGCCGTCAAGTTTCGTTTCACCTGCACGCACACACAACACGGGTTCGATTTTCTTCGTTTCATTTATGTTGTGGTGTAGCATAAACCGTTCTTTTTTTTAATTTTAATTTGTTTAGGCTTCATAAAAATCAAAATCGATTTTCAAATTTTTTTGTTTAGATTTCGTATAGCTTAGTCTACGTTAGATATCGTTTAGTTTAGTTTATTTTCTTTTAATTATAATATAAAAAAAGGGGGCACATTTTTATTTTTTTTTAATAGATTTTTTACTTTAGACATAAGTTTTAATTCGATTTTAGATTAGACTCCAGTTTTGAAATTTAAAATCATAAAAAAGGGGTTCTGGGTTTTAAATCTATAGTTTAAGTTTTATTTTAGGATTTAGATTTAATTTTTACTTTAGTTAAATTTTATTAAAAAAAATAATCTTAAATCTTAGATTTTGATTTAGCATCATTTAGATTTTTGTTTAATTTTCTTTTAACTTTAAATTTTTACTGTATCTAGAAAAAACATAAAAATATTTTGGAAATATTCAGATTTGATCTTAGCTCGGGGATTTATCACATTTTATTATTATTATTTTTTTTTTTCTGCTGAGGCTGAATTTTTTGATGTGGAATGAATGTTTATCATCTTATGTGAGTTGGCATGAATGATCATTTTGAAAATTAGCTACATGAATATGATATCTGGTTAATGTTCAAATTTACGTGGTCGTGTATCAAGCTTTATCTTGCGAAGTTTTAAAATTGCTAGATCATCGTTAAGACATTGTGAATTTACTGGATATCTTGCATCGTTCAAATTATTTGATGATAAATGATTGTTGTACATGGTTTATATTTCTACAACATCTAGTAATTAATCGTTTAAACATTTACTCCACAAAGCATTTGTCTGTTAACTTAATAAAATCAATTTAGTGTTGGTTTCCTTTCGTGTCTCCCAAACCAACTGATTCACGGTTGGTCGTCCTTTTTCCTATAGGGTCTACCCCCCTTAGCCGCAAGAGACAGGCTTAAACGGAGGGATCGGGGATCAGGGTGACAGCCCTCGGTCTGAGGGTTGTCGTGACAATTTGTGCAACAACATTTTTTGGCGTTGTTGCTGGGGAAGTTTTTCTGTCCTTGGTTCTTTCATTTCGAGCTTTTTCGTGTTCCACTTCTTGTTCAGGTGGCGACTCCACTTCATATATTATCTTCAAGAGTGTATACTAGAAGACATCCAAGTAGTCTGTGCAATCCAACTCCTGATCTTGAAAAGGTCCTCAGGGTACGATTACACAAACTCTCTTCTCGTACACTTCTTGTTAACCTTGGACAAGAAGCCCTCTCTGACATTCATTTGCTTTTTAAAGGTCAAGTTAGGCACAACATCATGGATATGTATGCCCCTTGCAATTTTTCTAACATTCCAGGGTATCCCAATGCTATTCCATCAGTTGGGATAGATAAATTGCCTAAATTTCAGGGAGAATGCTATTAGTGCAAATTCGCATCTAAGAGACTTTAGTATATGGATGGCTAAATATGCAAGGTCTCCTGATTTCGATCATGAAGATGTTAGAATGACTCTTTTCATTTTAACCTTGGGGGGTGATGCTCATGAATGGTTTACTGAAAAACCCCAGAACTCATTTGATTCCTTAGAATCGATCATTAATGCATTTAAAGAAAAATATGGAGATAAGAGAGAAGGAAGACACCTCGTAAAAGCTATTAGCCTAATCAAAAAGAGAGAGGATGAAACTGTTGAAGAATTTAATAAAAGGTTTAATGGTATTGTTAGAGAATTACCTCAAGACTATAAACCTACAGACAAAACTCTCCAAGATTTTTACATTGATGCCTTTAGTCCTGAGCCATCTTATGAATTAAGGCGTGCTAAACTTAATGATTATAGACATTGCCAAGCCTTAGCTATAGAGCTTGAAAAGGACAAGGTCGCATCTGGGAAGTCTGAGATCCCAGGTTTCGATAGGGCTGCTACGAAACTAAATGAACCTAAAGGAAAAGCAGTTCAAGAACCTGAAAGTGAGCTTGTTCTCAAATTGCTTCAAAAAATTGAAACTATGGAAATTAATCATAATAAGGAGATAACCACTTTGCAGAATAGGTTGATCCAAATGGAAAGAGCGCAAACGCAGAATTTTCAACCTCGAAATAATAATAATAGAAATAACAATTGGCAAAGGAAGGGTCAATCTAGTGAGCAGAGACCTCCTAATCCGCTAACTAATTTGGTTGATAATGCTCCTCCTTACTGTCGGGTTTGTGATGCTCTTCATGAAGAGGCCACTTGTCCCATTGTTAGAAGAATTTTAGATAATGGAATGTTTGGAACAGGTGATCAAATAAATGTAGTAGGCAGCAAGTTTCCTTTGTCTATGGATGATTGGATAGAGGTCAAGGAAAAGAGTCGTGATGTTATGATTCCTTCATCAGATTTTAGTATAAATAACTTGGAACATGAAGATGACATTTTCGCTAGGTTATATGGTGAAAAACCCTCTCCCGAGCAAATCTTGGAAATTGCTAGAGATAAGGGTTTGACCTATCAGAGAAGGGATAGAGATCAAAGCGGGAATCAAATTCCTCCTCGAACTTTTAACCCTGGTGTAAACTCTGGAATAGATGTCGATTTGGGAAGTTGGTTTAACAATGCGAAATCTGGGTTCCTGTCTCCGAGATTGCTAAAATCCCTTCCCAAAGAGACAAGTTACTAGAAGCTATTCAAGGTCCTCAAGTCAATACTTTCAACAGAAGACTCGGGAAGTTGACTATCATGATGCTCCCATATATTTGCAAAGCTTAGATGCTGATAACAAAGATCACCAGCCTTTCTTTATCACCTTGTTAGTTAATGGATGTAAATTGAATAATTGCATGTTGGATTCTGGTGCATCAGCTTGTGTAATGACTAAAAGGGGCATGGAACAGCTTAACTTAAGAGTTTCTAGACCCTACTATAACATATGCGCCATGGATTCTAAGAAAATCAAAGTGCATGGTTTAATCAAAGATTTGCAAGTTCATCTATCAGTTTACCCAGACATCATGATTGTCATGGATATTGTTGTTGTGGATGTGGCTGATGCCTGGGGTATGCTGTTATCTAGAAAGTGGGCCTCTGATCTAGGAGGAAGTATTCAAATGAATTGGTCATATGCTATGATTCCTTCTCCTAGGGGTGATGGTTTTGTAAGACTAAATAGAGAGCCTGAAAGAAAATTTCATGTTGAAGATCCTAAGAGACCTCACAACGAAATAATCAAAGAGCAATCTGATATTGGGAACTATGCCATCATGTCTAATTTTATAATTCCTCCCAATGATAAGATTAGGGATTTCAAGGGTAAAGTTTGGTATATGTACTTCGATGGTGCATCGTCTAGGCATGGTAAAGGTGCTGGAATAGTGCTTAAATCTCCCCTTGGTCACATTTTCAAGTTTGCCTATCGATTAGAATTTGAAGCAACCAACAATTTCGTTGAGTATGAGGCTATATTGTTGGGGCTTGAGTTGGCCAAGTCTTTAAAGGTTAAATTGCTTAGCATTAAGGGGGATTCTGATTTAGTTATCATGCAGCTTAAAAATAAATTCACATGCAAAAATAAAAGATTAAGAAATTATCGAATTGTTGTGTGGGATACTATGGAGCATTTTGATGCCCTTGACCTCGAAGCAATTCCAAGAGAGAAAAATAGTTTGGCAGATGAACTTGCTGTAGCTGCTACTACTTTCCAATTATCTGATGAGCTAATTAAAGATAAGATTAAAATGGAAGTAATATTCAGACCATCTGTTCCAGATAACTCAGAGCATTGGCAGGTATTCAATGATGAAAAGCAAGTCATTCGTTTTCTTAATAGTTTGGATGAGTTTGAGGATTTCCGGATAGTTTCTGAGGAGGATGGATCTTTAAATCATGAGCATATCATAAATCCTACTCGTAGGAATGTAGTTTCCTTAGAGCAACATTTTGATCGGCATGATGCCACGAAGCTGAGAGAACAAAATAAGATCGACCCAGGCAAATATCTTGAGATAAACATTGGTACTTCTGAAAACCCAAAGATCGTTAAAATTGGTAGAGGTACTAGTGTGGAGGAAAGAAAAAGGTTAACTGATTTACTTCGCGAATATCGAGATGTTTTAGCTTTTTCTTATGATGAATTAAAGGGCTATAGGGAAGATGTCATGGAACATACTATCCCTTTAAAAGATGAAAATTCTAAACCCTTTCATCAGAAACTTAGGCAAATTAATCCTAAATTAGCCCCCTTGGTTCAGAAAGAACTTGCGAAAATGCTTGCAGCAGGGATTATCGCCCAAACAAGGCATTCAACATGGTGTTCGAATCTGGTGATTGTTAGGAAAAAGAATGGTACGATAAGGCTGTGTGTCAATTTTCGAAACCTTAATCTACCATGCAAGAAAGATAATTACCCTTTGCCAAACATGGAGACTTTGTTGCAAAGAGTAACCGGTTCTGGAATGATGTCGCTGCTAGATGGTTTTTCTGGGTACAATCAGGTTTGGGTTAAGAAGGAAGATCGTCATAAAACCACATTCACAACGCCATGGGGTACTTTTGAATACATCAGAATGCCGTTTGGATTAACAAACGCTGGGGCTACATTCCAAAGGGCTATGGATTATGCCTTCAAGGGGTTAATCGGGAAATTTATTGAAATTTACCAAGATGATCTTACTGTTTTTTCTAAAGATGGTATCAGTCATGTAAATCATCTTAGGCAGGTTTTCGATAGATGTAGAGAATACGGGATTTCTTTGAATCCAGCTAAATCTGTTTTTGGAGTAACAGAAGGGAAATTACTCGGCCATATCATTTCTAAGGAAGGAATCAAGATTGATCCTGAAAGAATTGAAGCAATCCAAAAGATTCCTCTCCCTCATAATCTTAAATCCCTTCAGTCTTTCCTCGGAAAGATAAATTTTATTAGAAGGTTTATTCCAAATTACGTAGAAATAGCTAAGCCTATTCAAAATCTTCTAAAGAAAGATGCAAAATTTGTTTGGCAAGAAGACGGCAAAAAGGCTTTCCAAGAAATCAAATGTGCTATCACAAGAGATCCTGTCTTAGTTAGTCCCGATTATTCCAAGGATTTCATGATTTTTTCTTTCGCCTCCGAAGATACCATTGCTGGTGTCCTGCTTCAAAAGAATAAAGATGGTCACGAGCAGCCTATTGCTTTCATGAGTAGAGCACTTCAAAATTCTGAATTGAAGTACAATACCATGGAAAAGCAGGCTTATGCCCTGGTCAAGTCTCTTAACCACTTTAAAACTTATGTGGGTTATTCTAAAATCATTGCTTTCGTCCCACATTCTGCTGTTAAGGATATATTAACTCAAACCGATTGCTTAGGGACTCGTGCTAGGTGGGTTACTAAAATACAAGAGTATGAGTTAGAAATCAGACCCACCAAGCTGGTCAAAGGCCAAGGTTTAGCTCAGATGTTAACTGAAGGTAACGAAAAGACTCTTGGTTTGTTCTATCTTAGCGATCTATCTTCGCCAGAACTACAAAGATTAGCAGAGCATGAATGGTACAAGGACATAGTTTATTACTTGATGAATCTTGCATCTCCTAACCATTTAGTTGCTCACAAGAGAAGGGCTCTTAGAATAAAAGCCACTAAGTATTGCCTTATGAAGGATGGCCTTGGGTGGAGAAATCCTGAGGGCATAGTACTTAGGTGTGTTGATGACGTTGAGTCCAAGAAAGTAATCTCTGACTTTCATTCAGGATTTTGTGGTGGTCATTATGCTACTAGAACTACCGCCCACAAAATCCTGAGAGCTGGCTATTATTGGCCTTCAATCTTTTCTGATGTGCACAAGTTTGTGTTAGAGCTTGTCAAGCGTGTCAACTATTCACTGGGAAACAAAAGCTTGCTGCCTTGCCCCTACAACCTGTCATTGTAGAGGCACCTTTTCAGCATTGGGGTCTGGACTTCATAGGGAAGTTCCATGAAAATTCTAGCAATAGCTACTCATGGATTTTGACTGCTACGGATTATTTCACTAAATGGGTTGAAGCCATTCCTAATAAGAATGCCATTGAAAAGGTTATTATGGATTTCATTGAAAATAACAACATTACTAGATTTGGTGTCCCCGCTAAGATCACTACTGACAATGCCAAAGCTTTTATTTCCTTAGAGTTTTCATCTTTTTTGTTTCAAGTATGGCATTGTCTTATCTCATTCGTCAAATTACTATCCTCAGGGTAATGGTCTGGCTGAATCAAGTAACAAGAATCTCATAACCATTATCAAGAAGATAGTAGGAGATAATAAGAGATCATGGGACAACAAAATCAAGTATGCTTTATGGGCAAATAGAATCACTAAGAAGAAAGCTACTGGTAAATCTCCCTTTGAATTAGTTTATGGCTTGGATGTAACTTTACCTGTGCACCTCAAATTTCCAGCTTATCAGCACCTCCAGAATTTTTCTACTAATAAAGATGTTGTTCATAATAGAATAGATCAGATTGTGGAGTTAGATGAAACTGGTAGGGCAACTTTTGATGCTATATGTAAAAATCAATCTAACATTAAGAAAAGCTTTGATAAATTCTCTCGATCTAGATCAAATCAGGTGGGAGATATGGTATTGCTTTGGGACCGCAGGAATGAGAAACCAGGAAAACATAAGAAGTTTGACAGTTTGTGGCTGGGACCTTACATCATTCGAGATATAGCTGGACCAAACTCATTCCACTTGAGCAGACTGGATGGCGAACCACTTGATCTACCAGCGAATGGCCAAATGCTCAAGTTGTTCTTCAAAGATGATATCTGATGCCATAGGGCATCCTTTGTATTGTATTTCTATCCCTACTCCTTGTCATTTCAGCATTTCATTTCTGTTTTAGATTAGATTTACTTTTCATAGTTAAAGAGCTTCTATCTTTTCTGTGCTTAAATGTTATATGATGATTTTTGAATGGACGCTACTTATTTCTGTTGTGTGTTGTGTGGATGCAGATTCTGGATTCTCACATTCCTCCAGTGCAGCAACGTGTCCCCAAGTAGAGCCAGATGTTGACCACTACCGGTCAACTACCCATAACAGTACACCCCCCTTTTCTTTGCAAAAAGGGTAGCGCTTGATCGACATGTCCGTGCCATTCGACAGTCATCGATAGCTTGATCAATTTATGTTGTAAACCCAGTCTGCATGTATAAATTGCAAAAATCTTAGCAGATATGAGTCATGTATGTAAATTGCCTAGGTGGACCTAATTTTCTAAGTGATAATCTACGTTCCGGAAGGTTTTTCGTCTCACCGATCCATGATCGGCAGAGTTTTCCTTCAGCCTAACCCCAAAGCCGGAATGGATTTTGTCATTAGAATCTTAGGAGAATCCTAGTGTGTTAATCTGCTAGATTATAGTTGTGTCGCAGAACTGGGTGGTTTATGAGGGTCTTTGTCAAATGGGTTGTCCCCCTTTGGATGTAAAGTTGTAAAAGTCATGATGTAAAGTGTCTTGAGGGTAAAGAAATGTTTTAATCCCCTCATAAGTCCTAAGTCCTAGGTCCTAGGTGATTTTTCCAAAAGCTAAGTTCGAGAATCCATTTAAAAATAATTTTAAAAAATTAAAAATATATGTATAAAAATAATAATAATAATAATAATATAAATATAAATATAAAAAAATAAAAAATAAAGTAAAAAACCTAAAAATAATAAAATAATAATATTTTGAGTAAATAAATGCAGAATTTCAATTTTTTAATACATTAAAAATTCGACGGATGAGATCAAGAGATACCTTGATCCTCATCAACGGTCGAGATCATTTTGACGTGGATCACTCGAACTAGCTGTTGGGAATTTTTCCTTTAAATAGGGTGCTAGGGGTCATTTGAGATCATTCGATCTGTGAGTCTTGTGCTGAAGAAGCTCTCTTGAAATCTGTTTCTGGTGCTAATAAAGAAAGACTTTGGGGTTGAAATCTTGCTGGTGTTACTCTCTGTAAGTGCTGTGAGCTATTTTATTTTCTGCATATTTTAATTTTCAGCCATTAGTAACAGCTTTTTTGAAGAGTATTGTTGAACATAGGTATCTTGTTTACTTGCTAGGGTTTGAATGGTATTAGATTTTCCGAAGTAATGGCAGGTACCTCCATTGCTTTTGAGATCTAGTACTGCTTTTTCTCTCCTTATTGATGGTTGAAGTGAGCTGTGCAGGAAACCCTTATCGGAGAAAACCAGCGGGCGTTTGGGGAAGTTCTCGACTGAACCAGCCAACTCCCGCAAGCATTTTCTTGCAGAGCCCAGCTAGTTTTGATCCTGGGTTTATCATTTAGTTTATTTTTCTGAATTGCATGAGAGATTTTCTGAAGTTTTTTTTATAGTAAATCTAGAATTTTCGATAATAGTGCTACTGATTATTGATCAATCTGGCTGTTTAAGAGTCAAAAGCTGTAAATTGTTTAGCTGATCTAGGGTTTTTATTCTTGTTTATGCATATATTATTTTTGGGTGATTTTCCATTCCAAGTTGCAGGGTCTCTGAAGATTTCCAAGGTTTATCTATGCTGTTTAGCTGATCTGGGGTTTCAATTTTTTTTTATACATATATTATATTAGGGTTTTCCTTTCTTCTGCAGGTTACAGGTGCTTTTGGAGCAAGGAAATTCAAATATAAATTTCGTGGAGAACTGCAGTGGTTTCTCTTGGCAATCTGGGTAATCCATTTCATCTCCATAGTTGCCAAATCCACAATCTGTCAAACCTTCATGCAGTTCCTTCTGGCATTTTCAGCTGCCCAACCTGCAAATCTATTCTCATCCTTGCAAAGCCCTCTTATCTGTCTGCTGTCAACAATCTTTTTCCTGATCCGCCCTCCTCTTTCATTTCTTTTCTGTCACGGTTCCATTCATCCCCGCGCCATTTCAAACCTGCAGTTGCAAAAAACATTTAAAGCCTGCAAATAAAGCAAAATAGCGTGATCGATCCTTGCTACTGATTCATCGCGTCTCTCTCAGCCTGCGTCTGATCCTTCACTCCTCTCCGCGTAGTCAAAAAATCACGTTTGCAAATCAAAACCCGTCATCCGAACTATGGAACGTGCGTCTAACATTGCCCAAGCAGTCCATCTCCATTCGACTGCGCCGATTTTCTGGGTTCCACGCACCTACACCCACCTGCAAAGGCTTGCGTGCTGCATCCATCTGCATTCGTCCAGAGCCCGCACCTGAAACCTACAGCCACCTACAAAGACTGCCTGCGTGCTGCGTCCATCTACATTCCCTTGCCTGCCGTCAAGTTTCGCTTCACCTGCACACACACACAACACGGGTTCGATTTTCTTCGTTTCATTTATGTTGTGGTGTAGCATAAACCGTTCTTTTTTTTAATTTTAATTTGTTTAGGCTTCATAAAAATCAAAATCGATTTTCAAATTTTTTTGTTTAGATTTCATATAGCTTAGTCTAGGTTAGCTATCGTTTAGTTTAGTTTATTTTCTTTTAATTATAATATAAAAAGAAGGGGGCACATTTTTTGTTTTTAATAGATTTTTTACTTTAGACTTAAGTTTTAATTCGATTTTAGATTAGACTCCAGTTTTGAAATTTAAAATCATAAAAAAGGGGTTTTGGGTTTTAATTCTATAGTTTAAGTTTTATTTTAGGATTTAGATTTAATTTTTATTTTAGTTAAATTTTATTAAAAAAAAAAAAACTCAAATCTTAGATTTTGATTTAGCATCATTTAGATTTTTGTTTAAAGTTTCTTTTAGCTTTAAATTTTTACTGTATCTGGAAAAAACATACAAACATTTTGGAAATATTCAGATTTGATCTTAGCTCGGGGATTTATCACGTTTTTTTTTTTTTTTTTTTTTAGCTGAGGCTGAATTTTTTGATGTGGAATGAATGTTTATCATCTTATGTGAGTTGGCATGAATGATCATTTTGAAAATTAGCTACATGAATATGATATCTGGTTAATGTTCAAATTTACGTGGTCGTGTATCAAGCTTTATCTTTCGAAGTTTTAAAACTGCTAGATCATCGTTAAGACATTGTGAATTTACTGGATATCTTGCAGTTATTTGATGATAAATGATCGCTGTACATGGTTTATATTTCTACAACATCTAGTAATTAATCGTTTAAACGTTTACTCCACAAAGCACTGGTCTGTTAACTTAATAAAATCAATTTAGTGTTGGTTTCCTTTCGTGTCTCCCAAACCAACTGATTCACGATTGGTTGTCCTTTTTCCTATAGGGTCTACCCCCCTTAGCCGCGGGAGACAGGCTTAAACGGAGGGATTGGGGATCATGGTGATAGCCCCCGATCTGAGGGTTGTCGTGACATTCTGTGCGACAACAGATTCTAAGAGTGCATTTAAGTGGCTTTTTAACTATATTTTTGTGTTTGCTATTTGACTTAGATTTTGCTCATCCGCTGCAGAATGCAGCCACTTTCCGCAGCTGACTCGTGATTCCGCAGTTGTTTTTATTGATCTATAGCTTACAGGTGTCGGCAAGTAAAACGAGGCATGTGGGCAGTTCAGAAATGATCTGGACATGGACGAGGTCCTATCTGTTCAGCCAAATTCGTAAAGGAAAGCCTTGGTCAAACAACGGCCAAACAAGGAGTCTTACAGCAAATAGGTCTCTGTTTTCAGCACGTGAAAGGTCCGAGACCGTCCCTAGACCCGTGGATCCCTCTTGAAAGCTGTAGACCGTCTCCACGACGCAAATCCAACATCCACCTTTTGTAGATTGAATGATCATGGCAACCAAGACGCTAAGCTCACGAGTTCTGTCTTTTTACGTGTCCTCTGCTGAAGGTTTCTCACAAAAAAACAGTTATGTAATTTCCTCTATAAATAACGCGTTTGCAAACGCATGTATCCAGTCTTGATAGTCTTGCTATTAGTTTTTATACTGTTGCTATAGCACTAGTCTTGCTGTTGTAACGAGAGGATACTTCCTCTGTTTTGCAATATAAAAACTTTGTTTCTTATGACTGTTTAAGCGTAATCTTGGGTTGACAGCGTATTAACCAAAGGCCGTGCAGAGGGCCCCTGCTGGCTGAGGTTTTGTTTCTTTATTTCTGTAAAGTCTTCATGTATCGTTTTCTTATTTCCATTGTAAATATTTCATAGCTTGTTCACCTCTACATATATTTCATAATTCATTTATGGTGTTAAAGTTTCATTCCTCCAGCATTGTATTTTTTTGCTAACACTGATCAGTGTGTTTCAGGATAGGTTATGCTCGAGCGTTTTCATATGATTTTTGCATCAAATAGTGACATGATATTGGCCTCTTTGCTGACTTTTTTTTTTTAGCTTTTCATTTTCAGTTATGCTTTGATTTCAGTCTTATTTATTTGCTATTCTTAGCTAGTTTAGATATGAGGTTCTTCATGACATTTGACGTTATCTCCAGAGCCATGGCTTAACCCCGAAAAGCTACTTGGCGAGCTATCGGATAATGAGTGAAGTGATTTGATTTTACTTTTGTTTCTGCAATTAGATATCAGGTTCTTCATGACATTTGACGTTATCTCCAGAGCCATGGCTTAACCCCGAAAAGCTACTTGGCGAGCTATCGGATTATAAGTGAAGTGACTTGATTTTACTTTCATTTGTAAGTAGGTAATTTAGATATCAATTCTTCATGTTATTTGATGTTATCTCCGGAGCCATGGCTTAAACCCGAAAAGTTACTTGGCGAACTATCGGATTATAAGTGAAGTCAATTAATCTTACTTTCATTAGTCTGTAATTATTGGTTTGTTTTAGTGCAATAGTTTAACTTCTATTTCTGTATTTAGATGAGCAGCAGAGACAGTGATTTCATGATCAGTATTTCATCATTTGTTTGATTTGAATAGCTGCACATTTACATTCCTGTCCAAGTACTCATTTTATGACTAATATGTTTTGAGATCCTTTGAAGTGTTAAGCTCTGGAATTTATCATAAGGGACATAAAACCTTGTCTTAAATCTATATCCATACTTGCCGTCTAGAGTATTCTTAAAACTTAGGAATAGGATTTCCATTTGCATTAGGAGACAAACAAAGACAAAACCCCAAAAAAAAATAAAATTGAAAACAATAAAAAGTAAGAAAGAAGTTGTCTTGCACATATAGTGTGTCACACTTCATCAGTTTACGACTCCTGGATTGATAATTAATGTAGCAATTTAAGACATACTAAATTGACTAAACAAGGCCCACTACATCAAGGTGTTTTCTGACAACGAGCTTGAGGAGGAGGGTGAGTAGGAGATGTTAGGAGGAGAGGAGGATCACCAAGGCACAGGAGAGGAGCCACATCATTAGAGTGCCAAAGGGGGCATCATTGCTTCACTTACAGGGATTCCTAGATATCGTACCTTGCAGATCAAAGGAACTATTCTGGGACAAAGGGTGATTGTTTTGGTTGATGGTGGGTCAACCCACAAATTTATAGATGCACAACTGGTAAACCAGAGGGTGTTAGAAACACAACCTTCTAAGGGCTTTTCAGTTCTGATACCAGGGAACCAAACGATGGAGTGTACTGGGATGATCCCCAAGATAAAGTTTACGATGGGGAACTACACAATCATTGATGACTTCTTTGTGGTGAATGTGTCAGACACCAATGTGGTGTTGGGCGTTATACTACAAATTACCAGGCAATTGAGATGGAGTTCATGGGGCAAAATACGAAGAAGGTGGTGTTGAGGAGCATGCACTCCTACCCACCTAAGATAGTGACAACCAACAAGATGGAGGCATATCTACGGTGGGGGGATATAGCTTGAGTAGTAGTGTGTAGGATCATAGAGACGAGGACAAGGATTAGACGCGACAGTACCACTCGGACATTCTAGCCATTCTGCAGAGGCAACATGCGCTTTTGGAGACATCTCTCCAGGTCACCCGCCAGACAGGGGATTTGAACATATCATTGAGCTAGAGGAGGGGGTCTAGGTGGTTATCGCCATCCCTTATCGACATCCCAAGGCATATTAGGATGAGATTGAGAGAGCCATTTAGGGTTTGCTAGCCTTGGGCCACATCAGGCCAAGTTCTAGTCCCTTTGCTTCTTCGGTAGTGTTGGTAAAGAAGAAGGATGGGACTCTATACATGTGCATTGACTACAGGGCCCTAAACAAGAAGACACTCAAGAACAAGTGACCCATTCCGAGGATAGATGAGTTGATGGATGAACTGAGAGGATCCAAGTATTTTTTCGAAATAGACTTGCGCTTTGGGTACCATCACATTTGAGTGAGAGAGAAGGATATACAGAAAATCACTTTCAGGCACCACTATGGGTACTATGAGTTCCTAGTTATGCCTTTCGGTTTAACCAATGTGTCAGCTACCTTCCGTCTTGTATGAACTACGTGTTCCACAAGCAGTTGCGCAAGTTCGTGTTGGTATTCTTTGATGATATATTGGTTTACAATAGGACATGGGAGGAGCATTTGCAACTCTTAGAGGAGCTGTTGAGGTGCTTAGAGGAACAGCAGTTCTATGCGAAGATGTCCAAGTGCGAGTTTGGCCTCACAAAGACACTTTGTTTGGGCCATGTGAATGGAGAAGAGGGAGTACGGGAGCATCAAGATTCGGGCTATCTTAGATTGGCCGACTTCTAGAAGTTTGACAGAGTTGCGGGTATTTTTGGGCATTTTCACTTACTAAAGGTTGTTTGTGAGAGGATTCTCTCAGTTGGCAATACCCATGGTAGATCTCATGAGGAAATGGGTCTTTGAGTGGTTAGCAAGGCACAGGAGGCTTTTGAGTGCCTCAAGGTAGTGATGAGTTCATGCCCAATTTTAGCATTGCCTGATTTTTTGCAGCCCTTTATCCTAGAGTGTGACACCTCAAGGAAGTTTTGACGCAGGGTGGTCACCCCATTTCCTATCAGAGTAGGAAACTCCAGGACTATGAGTGATTATACTCCTTGATAAGGAGATTCTAGCTATAATTCATACCTTGGCCAAATTCAAGAAGTACTTGGTGGGGAATCAGTTCAAGGTGAAGAGAGACCATAACGGATTGAGGTTTCTCTTGGACCAAAAGGAGCTTAATGATAGGCAACAAATAAGGGTTAGAAATATTCAAGCCTACAACTTTGAGATAGAGTATGATAAGGGGAAGATCAACGTGGTGGCAGATGAGCTCTCCAGGAAACCAGCAACACTCTCTCCTATGGATATCACCCAATATTGGAAGGTGCAACTTTTGGTGGAGTACTTTAAGAATCAGCAAGCGTGCGAGATTTTGAATGACCTATTTGGGGACGACAAGTACAAGGTGATGGATGAGGTGATCTATTATAAAAGAAAAATTTATTTGGTGCTAGATCTCAGCTACGAGAGAAGATCATTTGGGCATCCCACGACTCCCCTCTTGCAGGATATCCTGACTTCCTCAAGACATACATGTTTGTCAGGGAGCAATTTACATGGAGAGGCCTAAAGGGAGATGTATTGAGGTACACGCAGGAGTGCAGTGAATGTTAGAGGAACAAGGTGGAGCATACACATCCAATCTGGTTACTACAACCTCTCCCTGTTTCAGAGTAGAAGTGGAAGTGTATCTCCATTGATTTCATCACAAGACTCCCAGAGGTACAAGGGAAAGATTGTATTTATGTGGTGGTGGATAGGTTGACCAAGTTCGCCCATTTCTTTTCTATTCCAGCCAGATACTTAGTAGCACAAGCGGTCGAGCTCTTTTTCAGGGAGGTGTTCAGGTTGCATGGACTCCCTAAGACCATTGTTAGTGATAGGGAAAACAAGTTCATGGGGGATTTTGGCAGGAGGTCTTTAGATTGGTTGGTCACCAACCTTACACCTAGCAAGAGCTACCATTCGCAATAGATGGGAAGACCGAGATAGTGAACAAGTGGCTAGAGGGCTACTTGAGGAACTATCTGACCGAGTAGCAACGAGCGAGGGTGAAGTGGCCTCATTTGGGGGAGTGTTATCCATCAGAATGACACCTTTCATAGAACTCTACAGTTATGACGCCCTATTGTTTACTGACATGGTATTCAGGGATAGAAGAATTTAGAGGACAAAGGATTGTTTCCAAAAGAGCCATGAGATCCTTAAGGCTCTCAAGGACACTTTGCAAATGACACAGAACCAACAAAAGATCTAGGCAGACTACCATAAGATAGAGAGGCAATTCGAGGTAGTAGACTGTGTACCTCCTCTTGCAGTCATACTGACAGTCGACACTCAAACAAAAGTGGGTTGAGAAGCTCAAGCTCATTTCTATGGACTTTACAGGGTGATCATACGTGTAGGGGAACTGGCCTATGAGTTAGAGCTACTCTAAGTAGCAAAGTGCACAATGTATTCCATGTGTCCTGCCTAAATAAGGCTTTGAGACAACAGGTGACAACTATTGCAAAGTTACTGCTTGATGAAGAGGGGAAGGTAGTGTTGGTTCCTGAAGCTATCCTGGAGGTGCGGGAGAGGAAGCTTAAGAACTGCGTTATTAGGGAGTATCTTTTCAAGTGCAAGGATTTTCCTTTGGAGGATGCGACATAGAAAGTGGAACAAATACTACAACACCTAGCACTAAAATTGCTTGAGCACAAGAAAACTTTGGCGAGGAGGACTGTGATATCCCATATTTTGTGAGCTACTATGGAGATAGCCCTTAGATTTTTCTCCTTTAATTGTTTTCAACCGACAACCAACAATCCCTTGTAGCCACCTAATAGTTATTATGTGCTACCATTCTCCACTACCTGAGCCAGTTGGTGTGCACCCTCGCTCCTCTATCAAGATCGTATGTTTGAAGGTGGGCAATCCATTCCCGAAGGTATAATTTTTCATTATGTAGGGTGTTTATGCTTGATTTTCTTAGGCACACTTGGGCATGAATTACTGAGAGACTAAGAAGGAGGGGCTTTTCATTATGTAATTGGGTGTTTATGCTCTACTCTTGTTCCCTTACCTCAGCTTTGGGGTCAATCTTGTATCATTGTCCTATGGGATCTCCTTTATTGGCTACTAGCTTTAGGAGTGGAACTACATGGGAAACCTTGATATTGGTTGCATTGTCACGCTTCCCAACACCATATGTCTCACTCCCCTCCACTCATTACAAGCCCTTTTCACATTTTCCCCACATGGGTCCACATTTGCCCATTGGGTCCACAAGGTGTTAGCCTCCCCCTCTCCTTTTTCACACCTTGGGTCGGGCCTAGAATGATGCCACAAAGGTTGATGTAGCTAAAAAATAAAGATAAAAGCATAATATGGCCACATACAACAAGAAATGTAACACAAAATGCAAAAGAAGGTCGAGACAATAACATTTAGCATGTGCGAAAAACCCAAACATGGGCTCTACCCCCTATCATTATGGCCATCACCCTGGTTCTTGTCACCGCTCAATCTAGCAGGGGTCCTAGGAGGGGTTCCAAAGGAGAAACTACTAGACCAAGTGGCAACAATGGGACAAGGACCCACTATCACCTAAGTTGATGTCCCCTTCTCTTTACAGGCTTTCACCGATGGAAGGGGTCCTAGTATAAAGGAAATCACAAGGAGGAATAGGTCAATGATAAGATATATATTGATTCCCAAATCCCATTCACAAGAGTGTCTCAAATAATAGGCTTGCTTGCTTTAAGGGCAAGGTGAGATAATGAATGATGTAGATATGGGACCACAAAGAAGCCCAAGGGTGCCCAAATAAGACCTATGGTTTCGGGGCAATATTTGACCAAAACTCTGAGGCAAGTAAGGGGAAAAGTTGGATCAATAATAGATGAAATTCCTTTGAGTTTTCAAGCACAGTATACTCCTTTAAATGCCACTAACCTAAGGATACCTAGACCAAAACAATTCAGGGGCTAGAGCTTGATGTTCCTCCAAAACGAAAAGAGCGATTACCTTCAAAATTGGAGGGCTAGAAGAGGAGAGCCAACGGAAACGCCACCAACTCGCACCTCAAATGGATGGCTCTAAAGAAAATCATTTGATGCCCTAGTCAGGATGTCTAGGGTTAGGGAAAAAGCAAAGAAAAGATAAAGAAAGGTTTTTTTTAGGGGTGATCACAATGGATTATGGATCAGTGCCTTGCTTTTAGGAAGAAATGGAGTCAAATGACCTTGACTAAGGCAACTTCGATGCTTCAAGGAGACCTTAAGGGACTTTGCTATCCTAATAGAGGATGGCTAGCAAAGATCCTCAAGTATTTTATACTTCCCATACAATGTGTAGATGGAGTTTCAAGGATTTAATTATAGAATTATTCCCCTAGGAAAATTCACCCAAACCTTGTCAAACGAGTAACACATGCAAAACCTCAATCAATTTTCAATGCTTCAAGCAACTTCGTACTAAATTGCAAGGCGTTAGGCAGTTATTATGAAAAAATAAGCTTTACAAAGCACTTACAAGGTAAAAAAAGAGTATATCCATCCATCCAACATGCAAATAGAATCTCCAAGAAGAAGTGTGAAGTAAATCCAAACATCAGAGTTCATTTAAAGTCTCCAAAATTCGTCCAAAGCAAGTTCGAGTTCTCTTTTAGAGACAAGTTCCAAATCCAAGTGATGATGAGAGATCAAATGATCCTCTAAGGGATTTGAATGGCTAAATTTAGCCTAATGATGCCCCTCTAATAAAATAATGTCCAATAACTCTAACTTTTGGTGACAAGACCACCAAATAGATCCATAATAAGAATAATTAGCCTCTAAAGAGGGCCGAAATGTTAGAAAGATAGCTAGAAGCGACGTTGGAAGGCAAAATGAAGTCCCTCATGTGCCAAAATGAGTAGGAGGGCTCCAATAACACTGATGAATGAGGTGCCCCCTCGATCTTTGAGCAAATGACCTGTGGTGCTCCCAAGTGGCTATGGGGGAACAAATAACATCCTCATAGGTCTCCAATTGAATCGATCAAGCATGTGCTCCATCTATAAGGGATGCAATAATGATTGAAACCCTCCCTTGTCTCCATATGAGAGACAAACCCCATGTCAGCCCTAAATCAACTACAAAGTGTGTAGTCGACTGGGCTAGGTGGCCTAGGTGCATCATCATCATTGAATAAGTCGGAGATGAGCGAGAAATGAATAGTGCTGAATGTGAAAATTTATAAAATAGAAATCCTACTGCAGTGATTAATATGACTTCTTCTACTTATTACTTCAAAGATAAGTTATCTACTATATTCTTACGGAAAATATTGAAACATATTCTACTACAACCTTCACAATTAAAATATTGGAGAGATTAAATGTAAATAAAATGCCAGCACATATACAAACACAATGAAAGTTATTTTTGGACAATTGTCCTAAGAAAAACCCAATGTGGGAAAACCGGTGCAGTAGATGAGGGTTTTATTATTCTTCAGCAAAAATCAACATTTACAATATTTCACCCAACAGTATAGAACTGAGAAATATTTAGAGACGTTCCTGAATAAGTATCTGACCCAAGAGTGATGTTCCTTCACCCTCTGCGTATCTCTGGCTTGCCCAACATCACTTTCTCTGGCCTCTGGACTGGCTTGCGCAATGCTCGTGTCACTCAGGTCAGCGCTTCCTCTCCCAGCGTCAATCTGCCCAGTGTTGTTCCTTTTGTTGCTCCATGTCTTCGTCCTTGTCTCCCTGACTGATGCTGAACCCTCTCTATCTCTCCACCACCTGCAACTCTCCCTCTGAATCGATTTTCTCTTGTCGAACTTCGACCAGTGAGAAAATCGATTTATCTTGGGCAACTGAGTATCTGCCCGATGTGTTTTCCAAATGACCCTCAAGCTCCTTCTTATATCTTCCTGTTGGGCAACCAACGGCTTAGATTAAATATTAATCAAAGGCTCAGATCATTTTGGCTTGATCCGTGGCTTTTTCTAGAAGATTCACCACTGATTAGATTAATACCCATTAATCTTTTAATTTTCCTAAGTTTAGACTTAGGAACCCCATTCAAAATATTAATTATTTTAATAAAATCACTTATGGGTGAAATTTCCTAAAACTCTTTTTAGGTTCTTTGGAATACATGTGCCCAAGCCTCCCTGCAAAATTTGAGGCTTAGATCACATCCGATGCTACCCCAAATCAACACTCCCTCTTAGTGAGGAATGTGCTCCAGTAATACACTGCTACCGCATACTGCTCTGACTCTGAAGCATCGTCCCCTACATTGTTGATATCTGACATACTATCCACCAACTACTGCACTGCTAGTGCAATTATATTTCTGTCTTTGACACTGCCACTGTCAATGCTACATCTTTACTACAACTCCCTCTGAATTGCTGCATCCGTGCTGCTGTTGGCACTACTTCTGCCAACCATCTCTGCACTGCATCTTGCTACTGCTACTGAAACAAATTTTCAAACATACCCAACTACTCTCTGAACTGAGTAAACTTAGCTCTTCCGAAAGCCTTTATGAGTATATCGGCCACCTACTCTCCATTGGGAACATACTATAGTTGTACTGCCCCACGCTGAACATAATCTCTAATAAAGTGACAATGGATATCTATATGTCTCGACCGATCATGAAATACTGGATTCTCAGAGAGTTTGATGCAACTCTGATTATCGCAGTAAACCTTGGTTGCCTTCATCCTTTTTTTGAATAGGTTCACAAGCAATTTTCTTAGCCATATGGCTTCGCACGTAGCTGTGTTGGATGCCATATATTCTGCTTCTGCTGAACTCAGTGCTACCGATTTATGCTTCTTGCTGCACCAAGATCTGATCCAACACTGAAGTAGTACCCAGAGGTACTTTTTTAGTCTACTGAATTACCTGCCCAATCTGTATCGGTGAACCCATTCAAGCTGATATCCTCCCCTCTAGACTACTTCAATCCATATCCGACTGTTCCTCGTACATGTTGATTTTGGGTAGCATCAGATGTGCTCCAGACCTGAAATTTGGTGGAGGCTAAGGCACATGAGATCTCCGAGACCCCAAAATCGTTTGGAGAAATTCCACCTGAATGAAGAGATATTAAAATAATTAATATTTTTAATGAGTTCCCAAGTCTAAACTTAGGAAAATAAAAATATTAATGTATCAATATAATATGGGCGAGAAAGTTCTAAGTGACGAGGATCAATCCAGTTCTAATTTTAGCCGTTGATTAGGGACTTAATCTCAGTCGTTGAATCGTCAACAGGAAAATTATAAGAAGAGGCTTGAGGGTCAATTGGAGATGCACCAAGAGAGATCAAGAATTCGATTTTCTGGGGTGAGGTTTGCTAAGGAAATCGACTTAGTGATCAATTGCAGTGAGGGGCAGTTCAGCAAGGAATTTCCATCCGAAGCGAAAGAATACATTGCAGAGAGATAGTGAAGTGCTGGGAGAGACAGTGCAGGCCCTAGAAGGGTTGACGCCTTAGGAGCTGACTAGAGGATGCAGAGGACCGTAGAGGCTGACGTAGAAGCCATAGAGGGCTTCAGAGGTAGTGCTAGAGAGATTCTGTGGGGCAGACTAGGAGCGAATAAATAGATTCTAAGCTGGGATAGGGTGACGCAGCTCCTGGAGGAGTGATGCAGTTCCTGAGTAGTCCCTGGAGCAGCTTTCGCTATCCAGCATAGGGAACAACCTGAGTCGCTGTGGGGTTTGATCATCCAGTTGTGGATTTGCTGGAATATCTGTCTCCAGATAGAGGCACTACTGCCGATGATATTATTTGTTGGGTGAGCCATTTCTAGCACCCTAGTTGTATTCACAAAATCTGCTTAATAATACAAATCCTCTATATGTTGCACCGGTTTTCCCAAATTGGGTTTTTCCGGGATGATTGTCCAAAAATAACGGTGTCCCTCGTGTTATTGTTTATGTTTATTTTAGTGCATGATCTGTATATTTGTGAAGGCTGCAATAGTGTTTACTTCGATGTTTATAACTTGTTAACGTAAAGAACAAGTAGGAGATTGTAAACCGGTAATTGCAGTAGGGGTTTCTGATGTGTTAGATTTAGGAATTTTCTCAGTACATACCTAAGTATGTGCCTTGCTGCTGCCTAATGCACCCTTTTTGGTTCCACCATGAACTGACTAAGAGTGTTGACCGCAAAACAAATGTCTAGCCTAGTGTTGACCAGATACATAAGCGACTGAATGAGTTGTTTGTACAAGGTTGGATCTACTTCTTTATCCTCTAAAGCATCTATTTTCTTCCAGTTTGTGATCATGGGAGTAGCCATGGGTTGGCAATCCCGCATTCTGAATCTCTTCAGAATATCTGTAGCATACCTTCCTTGACCAAGGAAGATCTCCCCATTCTTCTGCCAAACTTCCAACCCCAGAAAATATTGCATCAATCCCAAGTCCTTCATGTCAAATTCGACTTCAAGATTCTTCTTACAGTCCTGGATGACCCTAGATGATCCAGTTAGAAACAATTCATCTACATATAGTACCAGAATAAGTGGCTCATTCTCTACTAGTAGATAGTAGAGATTGGAATCAGTATCACTCTTGACGAATCCCAACTGCTGCAAGTAACTATCAATTCGACCATACCATGCTCTAGGTCCTTGCTTGAGCCCGTACAGGGCTTTCTTTAACCTAAAAACATGAGACTTCTTCTCATGAGTTTTGAAGCCTTCGGGCTATTTTATATACACCTCTTCTTCCATCACCCTGTTTAAGAAAGTTGTCTTAACGTCCATCTGGTGAATCTCCCATCCCATTTGAGCTGCTACGAATATAACAAATATGAAAGAGGTTAACGAGCAATTGGGTCGAAGGTCTCTTCATAGTCTATCCCTTCTTTCTGAGCATACCCCTTTTCCATGAACCTTGCCTTGTACTTCTCTATGTTGCCGTTTGCAGCTTGTAGATCCGTCGTGATCCAACAACTGATCTATTTTCTAGTCTAGGTACTACTTCCCAAACATCATTCGTCATGATGGAGTTGTAGTCTTCCACCATGGCATCCACCCATACTTGGTGTTGAACAACTTCCTTAAAGCTATAGGATTCTCCAACCTGAGCTACCAATGCTTGGTATCTATTTAGTTGTCTGCGTTGTGTTTTCTCGGGTCTAGGAGCTCCAACAAAGTCCTCTGCATCCATTAGTGTTTGTCGCACTTCTCTGCTCATTCTACCACTGGTGGTGGGAGGCTCAACCAATTCTTCCTCCTGATCTTGTTGTTTCGTCCATTGAGAAGCATCTGCATTTCCTCCCTTTATGGAAATACTAGTACTAGTCACTGTACTTGACCCAGGTGTATGCCCTCCTGCCTATCCCTCTTGCTGCCCCTGCTGCTCTTGGACTAACGAAACATCTCCTGACTAATCTTTTGTAGGCGTTTCACGAGATTTCCTGAAAGCTCTATCTTCCATGAACTTTGCATCCTGCCTTACCACAATGTTCCTGCTGCCTGGAATGTAGATTCTATATGCCTTTGAGGTCTCGTTGTATCATACGAGATACCCCTTCTCTGTAGTTTGATCTAGTTTCCTGCGCTTCTCGTCTGGAATGTGGCAATAAGCCATGCTTCCGAATATCTTGAGATGACTGACTTTTGGCTTCTTCCTTATGAATACTCTTTTGGGTGTTCCTTTCCCTAATGCATTATGACGAGTTCTATTATGGATATATACTGCCGTGTTGCAAGTTTCTGCCCATAAATACTTAGGTAGATCTTGTTCATACAACATGGCCATGGCTGTCCCAACAATAGTTCGGTTCTTTCGTTTTGCCACTCCATTTTGCTGCGTATTATATGGAGTTGTCCACTCTCTTTTGATGCCCTCCTTTGCGCAAAAATCTGTGAAGTCCTTATCTGTATATTATCCACCATTATCTGAATGCAATACCTTTATCTTTTTCCTTATCATATTTTCAACAAGAGCCTTAAACTCTCGGAAACGATCAAAGACCTCATCCTCAGTCTTTACGAAATAGATCCAGGTTTTTCTGGAGTGATCATCAATAAAAGTGACGAAGTATTCACCACCACTAAGAGCCCTTGTGGACATAGGACCGCAAATATCTAAGTGTAATAATCCTAATACATCCTTTGCTCTATTGTTACTTCTGGGAAAAGTTGCTTTAGCGTACTTTCCTAGTACACATCCTTTGCATAAGTCATCATGTTCATTGCTTAGGACTGGTACCCTTGTAATAGTATCTCTGAGCATCCTCAGTGCTCCATGGTGTATGTGCCCCATTCGCCTATGTCATAATTCATTTCGCTCCTCACCATTATAGTTGTTGCCTATCAGTTCCATTGGTGATTCAAGCTACAACCTATACAACTTGTTGCTTCGAACCCCAATTTGCTTTTTCCTCTTCCACCCTGTATGCTTGATGTATACTTTCTTCCCGATGAAGTATACACCATATCCCTTGTCCTGTAACTGGGACACTGAAATTAAATTCATTCTTAATCCTGGCACATGCAGAACATTGGTGGCTCGGATGCTGGTCCCTGCTTCCATCTGAAAATCTATGGTGCCTCTCCCTATTGGAGTGCATTTCGTTATGTTTCCCATAGTTATTTGGAAGTCCATTTGTTCTTCTTGATAGCTCAAGAAATGTCCTTGTTGAAGTTTCTAATTTTACTTAGTTTAGAAACCCTTCATGCACTTATTTTGATTTATTCCTACCTACTTGTTATTTTTCTTTAAAAAGTTATTTACAAAGTAAATACTCAAAATAAACACTAGTACATGCTCAGCATATTATAGATCAACAACTAAAAGAAACAAGAACAAACACACCACATGACACCATTATTTTTGGACCAATGTCCCCGGAAAAACCCAATGCGGGAAAACCAGTGTAGCTATCTGAGGGTTTTCTTATTAAGCAATATCAGAGTACAATCTGGGTGCCAAAATTGGCCTACCCAACAGAGAATTTCCTTAGCATCTATACCTCGCAGTTTAAGAGAAATCTCCTAGCCGAAACCCTAGAAAAACCTTCCTGCAACTCCTCACACAAAACTGCTCTTGCAACCCCAACATTTGCCCAATCTCGACAGTGTTAGTCCCTCTCTGTCTCACGTTGACCCTGCGTCAGCTTTGGGAGCCTCTGCATCAGTTGTACTGACCCCTCTAGTGCTCTGCGCAACACTTGGTTGCCTCTGTGTGGCCCTGCACGAGCCCTTGCTGGCTCTACATCACCCTCCTTGGCTGCTGCGCTGCTCACCCGACACAATCTCTTCCTTCTCTATTTCTCTGTACTCAATGCCCCTCAACTGCTCTCCCGATCACTGATTCTATCTCTCTTAGCAAACCCCGCTCTAGAGAATAGAATGACTGATCATTTGGTGTATTCTCCAAGTGACTCTCGAGCCTCCTCTTATACTTTTCCTATTGACATCTCAACAACCGAGATTAAATCCCTAATCAACGGCTAAGATTAAATTTGGCTTGATCCATGTCTTTTGGACCACTCTAACACAGAGTCATATTAATACACATTAATATTTTATTTTCCCTAAGTTTAGACTTAGCGACTCCATTAAAAATATTAATTTTTTTAATATCTCCTGATCTGTTTAAAATCTGCCCAAACCCTTTCTGGGTATTAGAGATCTAATGCGCCCTAACCTCTCCACCAAATTTCGTGGCGGGAGAACATCCGATACTACCCCAAATCAACACTCCCTCTTAGCAAGGACTGTGCTCTAGCAATACTCCTCACTGAGTATTACTCTGATCATCCGACATCGGTACCTGTGTTGATGCTAGGCCTTCCTGCGCACCATCCTTTGCACTACTGCCTCCTGTACTGCTGCGCATGGTTCTGCCACTGCCACTGATGTATCTGTACGACAGCTCCCTCTGCATCTGTACTGCTACTGGTCCTTTCTCCCAGCACTGCATCCGCACTGCACCTCCTCTCATCATGCTGCATCGTGCTGCCCACTGCTGTATTGCAACTCGGTTACTGAGAAGTAAGTAATTGATCTCCCAACTGACCTCCCTGTTGGGCTAGAAACACCCACTAATGGCGAAAATCTCTCTGTCGCTGACAAGTGCTCCCTCTCTCTGACCTCTACGCTACTGCAACAACTCCCTGCATCTCGCACCATTGTACACCTCTCTGTGCCTTCTTGCACTGGTGCAACACTCCTGTGCCTCTCGCACTGCTGCAGCCTGCTAGCTCTACGTTGTCTTGGGACTCCTGCACTGTAGCTCTCTCTGCTGCTCCATCCGCATCCGTCTCTACCCACCCAGCCAGTCCTGCTACTCCTCGTCGGCGCTCCCATAGCAAGGTCTAATCCAAGAGGCTGGGTACCTCAAAAATCCTACCCCTCATCACCTGTAGTCCGCCAGACTACAGCACGATGTCTCCCCACTTCTTCTCAAGTGGTGCGTGTGCAATCATGGCACAGTCATCGTCTATCAAAACTTCCTTATCTGCCTGTGCTGGCACTAACTTAGTCGTAGAAGACTCTCCCTTATTGGGCACTAGGTCGCATAATGACCTAGCTCCCCACAGTGGAAGCACTTGATCTTGGAGAGATCTTTCTTCTTCCGCTTCTCTTGCTTTCCCTCAGATGCTAGGGCCATATCCTCCTCCTCCTGCTTGACCTTGATCCCTTTGTTGCTGCTACCTATCTTTGATTGTCGTCTGATCTCTTCCTGGCAAAGCGCTGCCCACATCTTGTCCCAAGGTAGGAGAGTCCCTCTACCCAGGATTCTCTGCACAAACACTTCCAACTCTTTTGAGACAGCATTCAGGGCTGTCCTCACCATAAGCTCCTGATCTGGTGTCGCTCTTATAGCAGTCAACTGATCTCGGATCTCATTTAGTCCTCCGAAGAAGGAGTCA
Organism: Pinus tabuliformis; assembly: GCA_031772625.1. NCBI lineage: Eukaryota > Viridiplantae > Streptophyta > Pinopsida > Pinales > Pinaceae > Pinus > Pinus tabuliformis. The sequence continues at coordinate 425,406,553 of CM062816.1, forward strand.
ATCGTTTGACCCATCTTCATCTTATACGACCTCATATGATTCTCGAGCAACATTATTCTCTGCACAGAAGTATGCTGGTACAGGTTCTTGAGAGCCTCCCACATCTCAAATGTCGTTTCTTTCTCGGCTATATGTGGTACCACATGATCCTTGACCTCGTCAAGGATAATGCACTTGGCTCTCGCCATCGCCTCTTCGTACTTGTCATTATAATTTGAGTCGACTAGTATAGCTATCGTCTTCAACGCGAAGTTCTTGACACGATTCCTGTCAAGCACTGATAAGATTCTGGCCTTCCAGATTGTGAAGTTCGATGCTCCATCTAGCCTATCCTGGTCTCTTACCCCGTGTAGTGCCATGACGCTCCTCTACTTCCCTCCTGGAAGTTCTCTGTTCGACTCCCCTGAGCCTCTACTTCCCATCTGGAAGTTCTCTTCTGGACTCCCTCTGAGTCCTGATTTCCCTCTTGGAAATCCTTCTGTCGCTTCTCGATATGCCCCCTACTCTGATCGGCTTGTGCACTTGCACTGCTAATCCAGGTTCCTCGGCTAGAAACCCTCCGTAACAACTCCTCTAGCCATGCTCTACAGGTACTGTTCTGACTACAGTACCTCAACATCTCCACTCTGCAATATTTCTGCAGCCTTCTAGACTCCAGCAACTGCCTCTTTGTCAACTGTGTCAGCCCCTCTCTTCCCCACGCTGGCTCTGCGTCACCCCAGATGGGTCTGCGTTAGCCCTGGGATGCCCTAGGATGCCCTACTAGCCTCTCTGAGGCTCTGCGCAGTTCCCAAATTCTTCTGTGTGGTTCTGGATGGCTCTGCATCACACTTCTCGGCTTCTGCACTGCTAGAAACAACTTCTGTCACCTCGGGACAACTGTTTTCTATTGTTATTGCTCCGTTTGACTGTTGTCCTCCTGTGATCTGCAATCATGCTCTGATACCATGTTGAAGTTTCTAATTTTACTTAGTTTAGAAACCCTTCATGCACTTTTTCTGATTTATTCCTACCTACTTGTTATTTTTCTTTAACAAGTTATCTACACAGTAAATACTCAAAATAAACACCAGTGCATGCTCAACATATTACAGATCAACAACTAAAAGAAACAAGAACAAGCACACCACATGACACCATTATTTTTGGACCAATGTCCCCGAAAAACCCAATGTGGGAAAACCAGTGCAATGATCTGAGGGTTTTCTTATTAAGCAATATTAGAGTACAATCTGGGTGCTGAAACTGGCCTAACCAACAGAGAATTTCCTTGGCAGCTATACCTCATAGTTTGAGAGAAATCTCCTGGCCGAAACCCCGGAAAAACCTTCCGGCAACTCCTCAACACAAAACTGCTCTTGCAGCCCCAGCGTCTGCCCAATCTGGACTGTGTCAGCCCCTCTCTGTCTCACGCTGGCCCTGCGTCAACTCTGGGAGCCTCTGCATCAGCTGCGCAGGCCCCTCTGGTGCTCTACGCAGCACTTGGCTACCTCTGCGTGGTCCTGCGTGAGCCCTTGCTGGCTCTGTGTCACCCTCCTTGGCTGTTGCGCTGCTCTCTCGGCACAGTCTCTGCCTTCTCTGTTTCTCTGTACTCAATTCCCCTCAGTTTCTCTCCCGATCACTGATTCTATCTCTCTTAGCAAACCCCGCTCTAGAGAATAGAATGACTGCTCATTTGGTGTATTCTCCAATTGACCCTCAAGCCTCCTCTTATACTTTTCCTATTGACATCTCAACGATCGAGATTAAGTCCCTAATCAACGGCTAAGATTAGATTTGGCTTGATCCATGTCTTTTGGACCACTCTAACATAGATTCATATTAATACACATTAATATTTTATTTTCCCTAAGTTTAGACTGAGGGACTCCATTAAAAATATTAATTATTTTAATATCCCCTGATCTGTTTAGAATCTGCCCAAACCCTTTCTGGGTATTGGAGATCTCATGTGCCCCAACCTCTCCACCAAATTTCATGGCTAGAGCACATCCGATGCTACCCCAAATCAACAGTTCTCGTACTCCAGTGAGATGAGCTAAAGCACTTCTATCAATGTACCAAACATCCACTAATGCTGAATTCGCTAGGCATGTGAATTCTCCATCTAATCTGGTAGATAAATCTGGGATATTTTTAGTATCCATATTGTGCCAATGTCTGACGCTAACCTATCCCAGCAACTGTTGTAGGAAAAACTTCATCCCACCTGAATTAATCCTCCTTGTTGAACCTTCTGCTACGTTGTTCCTTCTACCACTGATGAATTTCGACTGGAAAAGACTTACCTCTCTATCGGCTCACTCAGAGAGAGTTTTCCCATGAAATCCAATCTCTTTGTTTCGAACTGCTCAATCCTCTGGGAGATTCAAATTTCTGCCCTTGCAGGAATTTTTAATTCCCTTCTTTTCTCGGTGTCTGGATCTTTCGGCTTTTCTCTTCTCCTTCCTTCTAGGTCCGATACCATGTGAAAATTTCTCAAACAAAAATCCTACTGCAGTGATTAATATGACTTCTTCTACTTATTACTTCAAAGATACGTTATCTACTGTATTCTTACGACAAACATCGAAACATGTTCTACCGCAACCTTCACAATTAAAACATTGCAGAAATTAAATGTAAATAAAATGTCGACACATATACAAACACAATGACAGTTATTTTTGGACAATTGTTCCCGAAAAAATCCAATGTGGGAAAACCAGTGCAGCAAATGAGGGTTTTATTATTCTTTAGCAAAAATCAACATGTACAAAATTTCACCCAACAGTATAGAATTGAGAAATATTTACAAGCGTTCCTGAACAAGTATCTGACCCAAGAGAGATGTCCCTTCACCCTTTGCGTCTCTCTGGCTTGCCCAGAGTCACTTTCTTCGGCCTCTGGACTGGCCTGCGCAATGCCTGCATCACTAAGGCCAGTGTTGCCTCTCCCAGTATCAATCTGCCCAATGATGTTCCTTCTGCAGCTCTGTGTCTTCGTCCCTGTCTCCCTCATTGATGTTGAACCCTTTCTATCTCTCCTCCACCTGCAACTCTCCCTCTGAATCGATTTTTTCTTGCCGAACTTAGACCAGTGAGAAAATTGATTTCTCTTGGGAAACTAAGTATCCGCCGAGTGTGCTTTCCAAATGACCCTCAAGCCGCTTCTTATATCTTCATGTTGGGCAACTAATGTACTAGATTAAATCTTAATCAAAGGCTAAGATCGTTTTTCCTTGATCTGTGTATTTTTCTAGAAGATTCACCCTTGATTAGATTAATACCCATTAATATTTTAATTTTCCTAAGTTTAGACTTAGGAACCCCATTAAAAATATTAATTATTTTAATAAAATCACTTCTGGGTGGAATTTCCCAAAACATTTTTTGAGTTCTTTGGAATACCTGTGCCCAAGCCTCCCTGCAAAATTTGAGGCTTAGAGCACATCCGATGCTAACCCATATCAACACTTAAGGATCCCATAGCATGTTTATCTACTATAGTGGAGGCCCATGGCTCTGAATGCACATCCTACAAATGTCAATATGACCCTCTAGAGGGCTTGGGCACCGTATAGGGAGACCAAACCCCAAGATAAAGATCCAATGCGTCTCCTCACCTTCCAGTATAGCAATTCATTAATTCAATTGAGCAAATGAGCTTACAAATCATGGAACCTAGTGGGCACCTCATAGTGACATGCCTTTCCATAAAGGGCTTTAGAATGTACAGGTGTCCCCAGGTTCAAGAGGGAGGTTAATCAAGTACCCTATTAGGTGGTTTCAATCTCTAAGGGTGTCCATGGTACATCTGTCAAATGGCAGTTGTCATGTGAAATAATAGTGAAACAGAGTGGGGTAGCAAGGGAAGGCTCCAAGCCACATGCCACGGTATAAGGGTAGCTATAACGAGGGAGGCCTACATATGGGTGTATAAATGTAGGAGGGAGTAATTGTCGTACATGAGTTACCTCGGCCTTTGTTTTTCCACCCTTCTTCATATGCCTTTCTCCTTTTATTGATTTTTCTTTTTATAACTGCTTGGGGGTCTAGGGAATGAGAGCATGATGTGAATGATATAGCAGTAAATACCTCCTTAAGGTTGGGAAGTTCATTGCCCACTAGGGGTTGGGACAATCATGGGTTCCTTAATGATGCAGGGGCTCACATAGGGTCCCTAGGGACTAGGGTGATGGCCATGATATGGGGTAGAGCTCATGCTTGGCTTTTTCCCACGTGCTTAATTTTTATGTCCCAGCTATCTTTTGCATTTTATAGTACATTTCCTGTTGTAGATGGCCAAATTATGCTTTGACTTTCTTTTTCGTTGCATCAACCTCTGGGGCATCATTACAAGCCCGACCCAAAGCGTGGACAAGGGGAGAGGGAGGCTAACTCCTTATTGACCCAATGACCAAATGTGGACCCAAAAGGGAAATATGTCAAAAGGGGTTATAATGAGCAGAGGGGAGTGATGCATGTGAAGTTGGGAAGCTATGATATTCCTACTTAGTGTTTCACTAAGTAAATTTCAATTTTTTCTCAATTTTGGCGTATTACATTGTTTCACTTAGGAGTAATGGGCTTAGGGGACCCACATTCGATTTTTGCTATGAGAAGCACCCCGACATTAGTGTTTGATGGAAAGATTGTGGCTTTGGTGGAGCGTGGGGGCCACCACAAGGGATTTTTGGCCCACATGGAAAGTACGCTGTCATTGGAGTGAAATTGGTGAGGGAAATTCGATGTGGGCCCACATGGGCAGCCTTGGAGGCAAATCAACAAAAGGAAGTAGGGGCTCTCATTTTTCTCATCATGTACCATTTTTAGAATTTGTCTTTTGACATAGCACACTTGAGCAGTGAGCCAAGTCTACATGTGTTGTTTAGCACACCAGGTGTTTCTGAGCGGAAATCCTAGCCCTTGCTTCGTTGGACTTCGAGTGCTAACCCAAGGAAGGAGTTCTACTTCATCCCAATTCGTACCAGCAACAGTGAGTCGAATTACAGCAGCAGGAAAGGCTACAACAACACTGGGACTGCGCAGTCTTAGCTAGAGGCACTCTAGGAAGTTGAGGAGTCAGGGAAGTTTGTAGAGGAAACTTGTCAGAGTTTAGGAGGATATTCATGTCTGTGGATGGGCTAGCAGAGCCATTATGTGGGTTAGTGAGGTCCAATAAGCCCATTACATTACAGGATGTGGTAGGGAGAGCCCGAGATTTACAGGATGCCCTACCTAGGGCACGAGCACCATTACCCCTAGACAGGGTTTCCAACAGAGGGAGAAGGACACCAAGGCTCCACCACTGAGAGCCAATCAAGGGTGTGGGTAGCTGGATGAGGAGACCTGGAGAGACCTCAGGAGGAGGAAATTGTGCTTCACTTGTCAGGAGCCATGGGCACCAGGCCATAGAAATGCAGCAGAAAGGCCCACTATATTGAGGTCTTCTCTGACAGCGATGCAAAGGACGAGACCTATTTTGAGATGGGTGGAGAGGGCACCGCAGCACCTCAGGGGGGAGGACCACCACCACCAGGGGGAGTTTCCTTCGGACTCACTGGAGGGATCCTTGCATCACTACGTGGGGTACCCAAATTCTTGACTATGAAGATTAGAGGCACTATTCAGGGGAAACGTGTATCAGTTCAGGTGGACAGTGGGGCTTCCCAACAATTTCATTGACGATGAGTTGGTTCATAGGAGGGGCATCACAACTGAGGAGTTTGAGGGATTCTCAGTTCTTGTGCTTGGGGACAGAACCATCCAGTGCACTCGTTATGTGCCATCCTTGATAGTGACCAAGGGGAACTACTCCATGACAGATCATTTATTTATGGTGGATGTTCTGGACACCAATGTGGTGTCGAGAGTCCAGTGGCTCTATACGCTTGGCAGAGTCACATCGGACTGGAGGAAGTTGGAGATGGAGTTTGTAGGGCCAGATAGAAAGACCATGTTGCTTTGGGGGATGCACTCATACCCACCACACACTGTTTCAGCCCACATGATGGAGGCTGACTTGAGACATGGAGACATTGAGTGGACTGTGGAGTTGAAGATCTCAGAGGCTGGGGGAAAGCCCAAACCACCACATCTGGAGATACAGGTTATTCTTGACAGGTATCCAGTGGTATTTGGGGACATACTGTCTGGTCAACCACCTGACCGGGGTTTGAGCACACTATCAAGTTGGAGCCAGGGGTGTAGGTCATCATCACCACCCCTTATCGACATCCCAAGTCTTATCGGGATGAGATCGAGAGGGCCATCCATGAGCTATTGGCACTTGAGCACATCAGACCTAGCTCTAGCCCTTTTTCCTCATTAGTTGTGTTAGTGAAGAAGAAGGACAGATCCTTACGAATGTGAATCGATTACAGGGCCCTCAACAAGAAGACAAAGAAGAATCGTTACCCCATTCCCTGTATAGATGAGCTAATGGATGAGTTGAGGGGAGCTAAGTTCTTCTCGAAGATTGATCTACAGTTAGGGTACCATTAGATTCAGGTGAGGGACCAAGATGTCTCGAAGACAACATTTTGGTGTCGTTATGGGCACTTTGACTTCCTGGTTATTCCCTTCAGGCTGACCAACGCACCTGTGACATTCCAGTCATGCATGAACTCTTGGAAAAAGTAACTATATTGGGTCTTCAATAATGTACTTGAGTCATTATGTAATGTACTTGTCAAAAGAATAAAGAAAATAATTTTTATTATTGTAACAATGACTTATTAAAGCATGGGTTTCATGCTTGGGTCATCATTATATTAGTCAAAGTCCCCTTGGGCTTTCGAATCATGTAAAAAGGTTTTGTATCAAGTCAAACATGAATTATGTCTCCTCCACATCATGCCAACCTAAGGAAGATCAAGTCAGCCCAAGGACCCCCATTCGACCCACTAGAAGCCTATATATTGAAGGAGGTTGAATTCATTTTAAGCATTCACTCTCAAGCAAGCTCGATATCTCAAGAAGAGCTGGAGAAGTGTGAAGTCCATTGTTGGGAGGACGAAAGAAGTGTGAGTTTGGGGGAGTCTCTAGAGAAGAAGAAAATCAAACTTTTGGTGTCCCTCTCTCTATTTTGTTGTTTGGGTTGGGAGATCGAAGTCTCTTAAGATTTCGTTGTCACCGTAAGTTGCATGTTGACGGAAGTTGTTGCCTATTCGAAGTTGCTGGAAGGGGCCGAAGATCTTGGAGGCTGACATGGTGTGGAGGGAAAATCTGATCTTGGTCTAGGGTAAGGAATCTCAAAGAATACTATTGAAAGGAAGAATTATCTTGACTGGTTTTTCCCCTCGAGGGGGGTTTTGCCCTGGCATGTGCCTATATCTTGTGATCTTCATATATGTATAATTGCTTGATGAAAGATAAGATAATAAAGAAGTAAAAGAAGCCAACACATGCATAAGTAATTATCAAAAAAGGAGAATCAAACCCTAATATAATATCCTTGATTTTCCATCATGGTATCAGAGCTAAGGTCAAGAGAAGTCGAAGATCACTTTGTTGGCATGGATTCTCCCTCTATGGTGAATTACATAAGTTTGGGTTTCTTCAAATTCAAGAGTAAAGGATTCTTCACTACCCTTATAGGTTCTCTTACTGATGACAATGCATGGATCATTGATAGTGAAGCATCGAGACACATGAAAAGTCAAAGTAGGCAACTACACACACTATCAAAGGAGTCATCCTCTCATGTAGTGGAATTGGGTGACAACAAAAGATATGTTGTTAGAGGCCTAGGATCTACATCATTGAAACTGGACAATGGATCAAAGTTGCACCTCAACAACATTCTCTATGTTCCAGGTTTGAAAAAGAATTTACTTTCTATTTCTTGTTTAGAAGATAAAGGGGAAAGAATTTCTTTTGTTGATGGAAAAGTATTGGTTTGGGGAAAGAACTCTAGTATTGACAAAGTTAGGCTTATAGGAGTTCGTGAAGGAAGCCTTTACTGGGTTAACACTCCATCTCCTCAAGCTCTGGTTCATATCGAAATAAGTCTCGTTGAACTATGGCATCGAAGGTATGGCCATCTTCATTATAGGGTCATCCCTACTCTTAGTCAATTGTTTCATGGTATTCCTGTTATGAAGTTATACCATGAAGGTTTGTTCAAGGGATTTTCTCTAGGGAAGCATACTAGAAGGCCATTTCATTATAGTGAATTTAGATCTAAAGAAATATTAGATCTCATCCATTTCGAAAAACAAAACACTTGGAGGTCATCTCTACTATGTAACATTCAATGATGACCATTCGAGGAAGACATGGCTCTACTTACTCAAAACTAAAGATGAAGTATATGATAAGTTCAAGGAGTTCAGAGATGAGGTGGAAACCCTAACCGAAAAGAAGATAAAGACTCTAAAGTCTGACAATGGTGGGGAATACACCTCTAAAGAGTTAATTGCATATTGTAAAGATGCAGGTATTAAGAGGGAGCGCATTGCTCCCTACTATCTCGAACAAAATGGATTGGCCAAAAGAAAGAATAGGTCAATTGAAGAAGGCATTTGAACTATGCTCCTTGATCAAGATCTATCGAAGTTCTTATGGGGTGAAGCAGCGATAATTGTCGTATATGTTCAAAATAGAAGTCCTCATAAGATTCTTGATAATACTACACCCGAAGAAGTATTCACAGGAAAGAAGTTGAGTGTGTATCATTTCTGCATATTTGGAAGTCCAGCATATGTCCATATTCCAAAAGACAAGCGAAAGAAGTTGGACTCGACAAGCATCAAGGGAATATTCGTTGGTTATAGTCTGTCCTCAAAAGCATATAGAATCTACATAAAGGAGGGACAATACATTGAAGTAAGCAAGGATGTCATATCTGATGAGAATCAAGCTGACAAGAAATGAAAGTATATTCCTATTGATTCATGAGAACTCTACTGCAAATGATGAAGAAGAAGGACCAAGTGAGCCTATTCAATCGGTAGTTATCCCAACCACAAGGAAGAGGCCAAATTGGTTGAAAGCTACATTAGAAGATGATGAAGGATATGACACTGCAAAAGGGTCCTCCAAGGAAAGTAAGAAACCGAAAAGGTATTCTGGTTATGCTGCATATATGACAAAGTTGATTGAAGTTGAACCATCTACATTCCAGGAAGCTGAGCATGAGGAGGTTTGGAAGAAAGCTATGCAGGAAGAATATCAATCCATCATGAAGAATGGGGTTTGGGAAATCGTTCCTAGACCTAGTGACAAATAAAATGTCAGATCGAAGTGGATCTATAAGATCAAACATGTTGTTGATGGAAGTATACACAAGTACAAAGCAAGGTTTGTCGCAAGGGGTTTCTCTCAAAAGGAAGGCATTGACTATGAATAAATATTTGCACCTACTGCAAGGTACACTACCATTAGATCATTGGTTTCAATAGTTGCTACAATGGGATGGAATATGTTGATTTCTGGTAGCATCGGATGTGCTTTAGGTCTCAAATTTTGCAAGGAGACTTAGACACATGTATTCCATAATACCCAGAAATCATTTTGGGAAATTCCACCCAGAGACATTTTATTAAAATAATTAATTATTTTTAATGAGTGCCTAAGTTTAAACGTAGGAAATTAAAATAATTAAAGGGTATTAATCTAACTGTGGGTGAAACTTCTAGAAGAAGACGAGGATCAAGTCAATATGATCTGAGCCATTGATTAGAATCTAATTTGGGTCGTTGAATACTCAACTAGAGGATTATAAGGACTTCGAAGGGCATTTGGAAGACACACCAGGCAAATACTCAATTACTCGAGTAAAATCGATTTCCTCACTGGTCGAAGTTCGGCAAGAGGAAATCGATTCAGAGGGAGAGTTACAGGTGAGGAGGAGAGAGGGTATCAACAACAGTCGAGAGGCAGGAGCAGAAGAAGCAAAGTAGAGAAGAGGCAACGCAGAATCTGTGACGCAGAGGGAAAACGCAGAAGTTGAGACGATGGGACTGCATAGTCCCTATGCAGAAGTTGACACAGTGCGTGACAAAAGGGGCAGCAGGTCCTTTCCCATATCAGAATCTTTCCAATGAGTGTGAGAAAGTTGTCTGTAAAATTCTCACAGAGATATCTTATCTATTATGCTAGTTGCATCTTGTACATGAGATTTGCTAAAGATTAATAAAGAAACACTCATCTACTGCACCGATTTTCCCACAATGGCTTTTTCCGGGGATGATTGTCCAAAAATAACTATGTCATTATGATCATCCTTGTGCTAATATTTTTCTTTGCATTTACTTTCCGCAGTATTTTAATTGTGAAGGCTGCAGTAGAATTTATTTCGATATTTGTCATAGAAACACTGTGAATAACTTATTTCTGAATTAATAAGTAGAAGAAATAATATCAGTCGCTGCAGTTGGATTTTATTTTGAAGTTTTCACATGGTATCAGAGCTGAGATAAGTGTAGACCAGAAGAGCCAAGCATTGGAGAGAAGAAGGGAGTTTGAAATTACTGCATAGGCAGAAAATCGAAACCCCAAAGTAATTACGCAGACCAGTCCTGGAGGGGCAAATTTTTCATAATAAAATCCCTCTCTGAGTGAGTCGACAAAGAGGAAGATTTACAGGTTGAAATTGCCAATAACAGAGGGAGCGGCACAAAAGCTTTAGCGTAGAGCAATATTCAGGTAAATACGCAGTCTTTTCTGCAACCGTTGCTAGGGGCAAAAAAAGCGTCAGAGATTGATAACACTAAGAAGGATGGAAAATGAAGATGTCTCCAGATTATCTTCTAGATTAGAAGAATAATTCGCATGTTTGTACAGTTCAGCATCGATAGATGTTTGGTACATTGATAGCGGGGCTTTAGCTCATATGATTGGAGTACGAGAATGTTTCTCGAGCTATCAAGAAGAACAAATAGACCTCTAGATTACTATGGGAAACAAAACGAAGTGTACTCTAGTAAGGAGAGGAACCATAGCATCTCATACGGAAGCAGAAACCAACATCCGAGTCACTAATGTTCTGCATGTGCCCGAGTATCAAAATCTATGAGAATCCATTATTTCATGATCAATTGAAACACATTGATATCAGATGTCACTTTATCAAAGACTGTGTTTAGCGTGGGGCAGTACAACTATAGTATGTCCCCACAGGAGATCAGGTAGCAGGCGTACTCACAAAGGTTCTAGGAAGAGCTAAGTTCATTCAGTTCATAGAGCATATGGGTATGGTAGTGAATCTGTTTCAGTAGCAAAAACAGGTAATTTTAGTTGGTGGATAGTGATGTCAGACATCAACAGCACAAAGGGAGATGTTACAGAACAGGGTGGTGCTTCGGCAGTTTGCAGTTTGGACTTAGAGCGTGTTGCATTGTTAGAGCACGTTGATTTCTGGTAGCATCGGATGTGCTCTAAGCCCAAATTTTGCAAGGAGGTTTAGACACATGTATTCCACAATACCCATAAATCATTTCGGGAAATTCCACCAGGAGACAGTTTTATTAAAATAATTAATTATTTTTAATGAGTGCCTAAGTCCAAACTTAGGAAATTAAAATAATTAAAGGGTATTAATCTAACTATGGGTGAAACTTCTAGAAGAAGACGAGGATCAAGTCAATATGATTTGAGTCATTGATTAATCTAATCTGGGTCATTGAATACTCAACTGGAGGATTATATGGACTTCGATGGGCATTTGGAAGACACACCAAGCAGATACTCAGTTACCTAAGTAAAATCGATTTCCTCACTTGATGAAGTTCGGCAAGAGGAAATCGATTCAAAGGGAGAAGTGCATGTGTGGAGGAGAGAGGGTATCAACAGTAGTCAAGAGGTAGGGGTAGAAGTAGAGCAGAGAATAGACAATGCAAAAGTTGTGACACAGAGGGACAGTGCAGAAGCTAAGACGTTGGGACAGCGTAGTCCCTACGCAGAAGTTGACGCAGTGAGTGACAGAGGGGGCAGCAGGTCCTCTCTGAGATCAAAATCCCGCCAAGGAGTGTGAGAAAGTTGTCTGTAAAATTCTCACAGAGATATCTTATCTATTTTGCTAATTGCATCTCATGCATGAGATTTTTGATGGAGATTAATAAAGAAGCCCTCATCTGCTGCACCGGTTTTCCCACACTAGGTTTTTCCAGGGACAATTGTCCAAAAATAACTGTTGTTGCGATCATCCTTGTGCTAGTATTTTTCTTTACATTTACTTTCCGCAGTATTTTAATTGTGAAGGCTGCAGTAGAATTTATTTCGATATTTGCCATAGAAACACTATGAATAACTTATTTCTGAATTAATAAGTAGAATAAATAATTTCAGTCACTGCAGTTGGATTTCTATTTTGAAATTTTCACAGAATATCCATCCAATGGATGTTAAGACCGCATTTCTAAATGGGACCATTGATGAGGAAGTGTATATCAAAAAACCTATAGGATTTGAAATGAATAGTAGGGACTCTCATGTTTGTAGACTCAAGAAGGCCCTATATGGCTTCAAACAAGCACCAAGGGCATGGTATGCAAGAATGGATGGATATCTTCTTAGGATTGGATTCGTGAAAAGTATTGCTGATTCGAATCTATATATCAAGGTTGTGAATAATGAGCCCATCATTATTCTATATATGTGGATAATTTATTCATCATCAGTGTAGAACAAAGAATTCAAGAATGCAAGAAGATGTTGGCAGTTGAATTTGAGATGAAGGATCTAGGACTGATGCATTAGTACCTAGGTCTAAAAGTATGGCAAAGACCTGTGAGATATATTTGGGGCAAGGAGAATACATCCTCAAGCTATTGCAGAATTTGGGATGATGGAATCCAAGCCAATGGTTACTCCTACGATCACCCAGTGTTGCGAAAATTGCGATAACATAAAAAAATTGCAACTTTTTCGAATTGCCGATAAACTCGCCCGATCACTACGCAATTGTTTTTCAAAAAAATCGCGATAACTTCAAAAAAGCGTGATTTTTTCGAAATTATCGCGATTCAATGGGAAGTTATCGCCAGGGTGACGAAAAACGCGTTTTATAAGGGAAAACATGATTTTTTTTTGTCATTTTGAACAGACAGTGGCATGGATTGAGAGCTGAGGAGGAGAGGAACCCTGGAAGGTGTCTACAAGGGCAAAGGAGGAAGAAGCCTGGAGATTTTAGCATCCCAAGCAAGAGAAATTCGTCTTTAAATCAAATTTCTTCGGCAAACCGTGGTTTCCAAGTATGGGCACCAAATTTGGCCATTTTGTTTTGACTTTTTTCTTGTTTTTGCTTGGGTTTATATAACCCATTGATTATCAATGATTTTTGAGTGGATTTGATGGTGGTTTTTTTTTCATTTTTGTTGCATAGAGTGGAGAGAGTTCATTTTGGATTGAGTTGAGGTTTTTTTGTTTGTTTGTAAAAAATTCAATGTGTTGTGTCATGTATGTAATTTTTTTTTTAAATTTTTGTAACTTGCAATTCTTATTGTGCCATAGATTCAACTTCAAAGTTCAAACTTCATCTTATATTAAAACTCAAGAGTTCAACCAAGTTACAAACATGCCAAGGAAATTGGACCCTCTGTGGGAATTTGGTGAACCTGATGGAGGGTTTGAAACTTTGATATATTGAACTTGTCTTGCAAGTTGTGTGGGAAACACATGTCAGGGGGTTTATAGATTGAAGTATCACCTTGCACAAATCCCTGGACATGATGTACGGCCTTGCAACAATACAAATGCGGAAATCATCCGAAAATCCATGAGATCATTGGAAGAATTAGAGCAAGAGAGAGTGGCCAAAGTAGATTTGAAGAAGCAACTTGCAGGAAAGGTGTTAGGAGGTGAATATGGAAGTGGTACTGGTTCGACTTCAGCATCAATGTCTACAACCAACCCTATAGCTGCCTCATCATTTTTTGTTCCTAGAACCACTCTTGGTTCACAACCATCTATCACTTCAATACTTAAAAAAAATGAGAAAAAACAAGCTGACAAGTTGTTGGGCAAGTTTCTCCTTTGGAGTGATATTCCTTTTAGCGTTGCAAGGAATAATCCATTTTTCGAGCCTACTGTTGATGCTATTGCAACTGTTGGCATAGGGTACAAAATCTCTTCTATGATAACTTTAGAGGCCACATTCTTCAATAGGAAAAGGTTGACTACACCAAAAGATTGGAGGAGTTTAGGGCATCATGGGCATGAACAGGATGCACTGTGATGTCAGATGGTTGGACCGACCAAAAGGGGAGAACCCTTATAAACTTCTTGGTTAGTTGTCGCAAGGGGACAATGTTTATGAAATTTGCTGATGCATATTTACATATCAAAGATGCAAAATTATTATGTGATTTGCTGGATGTGTTTATTTTGGAGGTGGGTGCAGAACATGTTGTCCCAGTCATAACGGGCAATGCTACAAATTATGTTGATGCTGGCAGGATGCTTATGGAGAAGCATTCTACTTTATTTTGGACACCTTGTGCTGCACATTGTATTGATTTGATGTTGGAGGACATAGGAAAAATTTCCTTTGTCAAAAATATTGTTGACTCATCAAAAATCATTACAAAATTTATATATAATCATGCATCTGTGCTTAGCTTGATGAGAAAATTCACCAACAACAAGGAGTTGGTGTGCACCGTCATTACACAGTTTGCCACCAGTTTCATATCTCCTCAATCCCTCTTGAATTCTATGTGGGATGTGAAGAGAATGTTTCTTTCAGAGGAGTGGCGTGCTTTGAAAATGAGCCGCAAACCAGAGGGAGAGGCCATATGCAGATTAGTTTCATACCAGGAAGACTTCTGGGCGGGAGTGCAGGAGGTGTGCACCATTACTGAACCATTGGTAAAGGTTCTTCGATTAGTTGATGGTGAGAAGCCCGCAATGGGCTATTTGTATGAGGCCATGGACAGGGCCAAAGAATCCATTCGAGCCTACTATGATGATAAAGGAGATGAAGGGTTTCAGAAACAACTCCTCCTATGGGAAGTGAATGATGAACGATGGAACAACACACTCCATCATCCCATTCATGCTATAGGGATCTACTTGAACCCCGCATTTTCTTACCCATGTGGGTTCTTATTTGATGCCAAGATCATGGATGGATTCTTAACCTGCGTTCAAAGGATGCTGCGATCTCTAGTAGAACGTGCAGAAATCTCCAAAGAAATGGAGATATACAGGATGGCAAGTGGCACATTTGGCTTTGAGATGGCTGTAACTGATAGGAAGACTACAATGCCAGGTATTTTCAAATTTCATTGTCTCTTCAAGTTCATAACTTCATACTTTGCTTCAACTTTCAAATTTCATTTTTTTCTTATGTTTATCTTATTCGTATTTTTGTTGTAGATGCATGGTAGACTCGCTATGGTGCCAGAGTACCCCCTCTGCCAAAGCTTGCAATTCGAATCCTCAACCAAACATGTAGCTCCTCAGGATGTGAGCGCAACTGGAGTGTATTTGAAAAAATACACAACAAGAAGCACAATAGGTTAAACTTAAAACTTAAAATATTCCAAATTTCCAATTAATTTTTTGAATTCATTTTATAATAATTTTTTAATAATGATTATTTTATGATCTTTGTACAGGTTGGAGACCCAACGACTTAATGGCATGGTCTACGTCTACTACAATCTTTGATTGTGGGTGAAGCAAATTGAAAGGATACTTGATATGGAGGCAATCTCATTGGATGGGATTGACACCACTGCTACATGGAGGGTTGAGGCCGAGATGCCTCTCATGGAGTCTGTCGATGATTGGTTAGAGCAAGAGGTAGTGGATGGCGTAGAGGGGGAGGAGGAAGAGGTGACACCACCTACCCAGGCTACAACTGCCACCAGTAGAAGACGTGGTCTACCTCCTATAGCTCCTAGTTCTTCAACTTCTAGAGCACAGCAGAGTCCACTGCCAATTCCACCGGCATCTACATCTAGGGAAAGGGAAAGCTATTGCATTTTCTAGCAAGTGGGGCATAGGAAATCAATAGTATTAGTTATTTGGTTCATTTCATTGTATATGACATTATGACTCATGATATGAGATACATTATTATATTTTTTGTTGATATTTTGAGTCTGAGTTGGGATTCGGGAGTCAGGACTTACTATTCAGGGCATGATTCACTGTTATGTGTGATGTAGCACTAGAAATGATATTACACATCTTATATATTAGTTCTTTATCATATTTATGTGTCAATGTATTTATTTTATGTTTTAGATGCTTTAGATATTAAAAAATTGAAAAAAAAGAATATTTTTGTATTTTACGATTTTTTCCCAATTTTACGAATTTTTCCGATTTTTTTCCCTCGTCGATTTACTCCCGATAATGATTTTTGCAAAATTGTGATCACCAACCTCAAGAAGTTGAGGAGCTCCAACTGGAGTCTCATGGATCCTACCTCATATCATCAGTTGGTGGGTTCGTTGATCTATCTAGTAAATACTAGGTCAAATATATGTTTTGTAGTGAACATTCTTAGCTAGTTTCAGTTGGATCCTCGTCATGATCATTGGATAACTGCCAAACATATATTGAGGTATCTTCATGGCACAATACATCACTTCCTAAAGTATGATAGTAAGGAACTAAAGCTAATTGGATTCACAGACTCTGATTAGGGTGGCAGTGACACCAATGGAAGGAGCACTACCGGAGAATGCTTTAGTCTGGGAGCTGCTATGATCTCATGGATGAGTAGGAAGCAAGATCCTGTGGCATTGAGTAGTGCCGAGGCAGAATATTTGGCTGCATCTGAATATGGAAAATAGGTTACTTAGTTAAGGAAGCTTCTAATAGATTTGATCGAGAAGTCTCTATGTCATACTGCGATTAATTTTGATAATCAAAGTTGTATCAAGATGTTTGGAGATCTCGTGTTTCATTCATGGACGAAACATATCAATAACAAGTTCCACTTTGTTAAGAACTTGGTGCAGGATGAGATCGTGAAGTTAGAGTATGTTCCGACAAATGAACTGGTAGCAGACATTCTGACAAAAGCTCTTCTTAATAAGAAGTTCAAATATCTAAGGAACCTGATGGGTTTGGTAGATATTGGTGATTGTATTGATCATAAGGACTTGGAAGAGATTTTTTGAGGCTTTGCAAGTGAAGCATTGCCTGGGGAGACATCAAGCTGGCACTCTGTGTTGATGTCTGGAATCCCGGAATTGAAAAGGATGTGTTGTTTATTGAGCTCTGTTTTGAATACACACCTGTATGTTTGGGTTGGTGGTTAGCAAGTAAAGCCTGGTGGTACCTATCGGGGTTGAAAGCTTGAGTCCACCTTAGTCCCACTTGGATAAATTGCCCTAGTCGGAATCTAGTCCATGGCATTGCGGTGCGTAAAGGTTCTTCATGTTTTCATATAGTTTGAGATTTTCCATTGTATTTGTACATTATGAATACCTCTCTAGTTAAGAGGGAGAATTGGAAAAAGTAACTATGTTCGGTCTTCAATAATGTACTTGAGTCATTATGTAATGTACTTCTCAAAATAATAAAGAAAATAATTTCTATTATTGTAACAATGACTTATTAAAGCATGGGTTTCATGCTTGGGTCATCATCATATTAGTTAAAGTCCCCATTGTGGACTTCTAGGATTAATATTGTGTTTATAGAGTCATTGTATATTTGAAGAGACCCTTCTTAGGCTTTCAAATCATGTAAAAAGATTTTGTATCAAGTAAAATATGAATTGTTTCCTCCACACCATGTCGGCCTAAGGAAGATCAAGTCGGTCTAAGGACCCCCATTCGACCCACTAGAAGCCTATATATTGAAGAAGGTCAAAGTCATTTGAAACATTCACTCTCAAGCAAGTTCGATATCTCAAGCAGAGTTGGAGAAGTGCGAAGTTTGTTGCCAAGAAGATGAAAGAAGTGTGAGTTTGGGGAAGTCTCTAGAGAAGAAGAAAATCGAACTTTTGGTGCCTCTCTCTCTTTTGTGGTATGGGTTGGGAGATTGAAGTATCCTAATATTTCGCTATCGTCATAAGCTGCATGTTGCCGGAAGCTGTTGCCTAGTCGAAGTTGCTGGAAGGGGTCAAATATCTTGGAGGCTGACATGGTGTGGAGAGAAAATTTGGTCTTGGTCTAGGGTAAAGAGTCTCAAAGAATACTATTGAAAGGAAGAATTATCTTGATTGGGTTTTCCCCTTAGGGGGGTTTTTCCCTAGCATGTGCCTATATCTTGTGTCTCTTGTTTTGTGATCTTCATATATGTATAATTGCTTGATGAAAGATAAGATAATAAAGAAGTAAAAGAAGCCAACACATTCACAAGTAATTATCAAGAAAGGAGAATCAAACCCTAATATAATATCCTTGATTTTCCAACATGAAGCACGTGTTTCGTGGGCAGTTGAGGAAGTTCGTGCTGGTGTTCTTTGATGACATACTGATTTATAGCTAGACATGGGAGGAGCATTTGCAGCACGTTGAGGCAGTATTGTGCATTCTGGAGGAGCAACAGTTCTATGCCAAACTATCCAAGTGGGAGCTTGGGCTAACCGAGATTCTCTACATAGGGCACATCATTGGGGAGGATGGTGTCAGAGTACATGAGGAGAAGTTCAAGGCTATCCGGGATTGGCCAAAGCCCCGGAATGTGACCGAACTGAGGGGTTTCGTGCGAATTTTCACTTATTACAGGAAGTTTGTGAAGGGATTCTCCCAATTAGCCGCACCCCTCGCAAAATTGACAAAGAAAGGGGCCTTTGAGTGGACCACTACAACAGAAGAGGCATTTGATCACCTCAAGGAGGTCATGAGTAGTTGTCCAGTGTTGGCACTTCTTGACTTCACTCAACCTTTCGTGTTGGAGTGTGACGCATCAGGAGTGGGTGTGGGGGTTGTGTTGATGTAGGGAGGGCACCCCATATCATTTGATAAAAGGAAGCTACTGCCCCATGAGCTACTTTACTCCATCTATGATAAGGAGATGCTGACCATTGTGCATGTGTTGGCCAAGTTCAGATAGTATTTGGTGAGGAACAGTTTTAAGGTCAAGACCGATCACAATGACCTTTGGTTCTTTTTGGAGCAAAAATAGTTGTAGGAGAGGCAACAAAAGTGGGTTAGCAAACTAAAAGCATATGACTTTGACATTGACTATGTCAAAGGGAAGCACAACGTAGTGGCTGATGCGTTGTCCACGAGGCTATCCACTCTTTCCTTGATGAGCATCGCCCTGGATTCGAGGGCACAGTTATTAGTGGAGTACTCTAAGGACAAGTTTGCATATGAGGTCCTTGATGGGTTGGTGACAGATGATCGGTATCAGGTGATGAATTGTTAAAATGGCAACTAGCGCCAAACTCCATGTGGGTCATCTTATTTATGGCAGCTAATATTTTTCTTGGATCCCTCTCATTGAGAGGTGTAGGATTGATCTAAAGATCATCCGATTCCGATAGTATTCATGAAGTTATGAATTTATTTGTGTTATAGGACAATTCGTCAAGGTCGGCCAACAACCAAATAAACCCCACAGGTGCTCAACGTTTTAGTATAAAAGGAGATGACTTGAGAGTCATTTCTCACACACACTTCTATCTTGATTTCTCTCCACTTGTCTTGGGTTTTGGTGGAAGAGAAATCTAGGAGTAGAAGCCTTGGACATTGGAGGAGAAGAGGCTGCCCTAGACACAAATGGAAGGCAGCCCTAGACATAGATGGAAGGCAACCTCAAATGCAGAGTAAAGGGTGCCCTAACGCAGACCTAAAGGCTGCCCTAAACGCTGGTGTAATCCAACCCTAAACATTGATCTAATTCAGCCCTAACGCAATCAAGTTTATGGGCTGCAGTGAGGGTCTGTTGTAGGTAACAACGTGGTAAGTAAAGGCTTTTCCAAGTGCATAATGCTGGGCAGATTAGGCCAAGGAACAACTATGTGGACAACAGAGTCATAGCCGCAATATGAGGGGTCAAAGGAACAGTGTGGAGGCTGCCCTAGACAATGTAAAGGGGCTGAAGGGCCAGTGTGGCCTTAACCACAGTCAAACAAGGCCTAAAGAAATAACGTAGGTATGGAGGGTTATCCAATTAGAGAACCGCAGTCTTTAGAAGGCTGCCTTGCTGATTTGTATGGAAGATAAGGGCTATAGGGTGATTCCCTATCCAGTGATGCAGTGTAGTAGTGCAGCGTGGTGAAACAACACATGGCAGCAAGGTTACATGGTGCTGCAAACTAGTGCAACAAAGTAAATATACAGCTGGGCTACATGGTGCTGGCAAGACGCATGGACAGCAGGCTACATAGTGCTGCAAAGTCACATAGGACAGTAGCAAGGTATAACAACCATGTTTGGAAAACAACCATGTTGGGACATCAATACTAATAGGACAGCGAAGGACATAGTGTTGCTAACATGCATGGGACAACAAGGTGACATAGTGCTACTAACATGCATGGGACAGCAAGGACATAGTCTTGCTAACATGCATGGGATAGCAAGGACATAGTGTTGCTAACATGCATGGGACAACAAGGTGACATAGTGCTGCTAACATGCATGCGATAGCAAGGTGACATGGTGTTGCTAAGACACATGGACAGCAGCCAGGTATGCTAAAACATATGGGACAACTGCACGGTATGGCAAGGCAAAGTGAGACAACAGTTGTGACATGGCAAAAGGCACATGGTACAACAGCAAGCATGGACAACATGGATAACAGTGTTGAAATTTCTAAGTCTACTAGTTAGAAACCCTCCATGAACTTTACTGATTTATTCCTACCTACTTGTTTCGTTACTTAACAAGTTATTTACATTGTAAATACTGAAACAAACACTAGTGCATGCTCAAGACATTATAGATCATCAACTAAAGGAAACAGAAACAATCACACCAAATGACACCGTTATTTTTGGAACAATGTCCCTAGAAAAGCCCAATGCGAGCAAACCAGTGTAGCTATTTGAGGTTTTTCTTATTAAGCAATTTCAGAGTACAATTTGGGTGCCAAATCCGGCTTACCCAACAGAGAATTTCCTTGGCAGTAGTGCCTCTCAGTCTAAGACAAATGTCCCGGCTGAAATCCCGGATAAACCTTCTGGCAGCTCCAAGGCTCCAATCTGCCCCAGAAACCCCAACGTCTACCTTTCTAGACTGCGTCAGCCTCTCTCTGCCGAGCACTGGCCCTGCGTCACCCTGAATGGGGTTGTGTCAGCCTCAGGAGGCCCTGCATTAGCCTTCCGGGCCTCTGCGTCAGCAACGCTGGCCTCTCTGAAGCACTGCGCAGCTCCTCGCTGCCTCTATGTGAGCCCTGGCTGCCTCTACGTGAGCCCTGGCTAATACTGCGTCACTCTCTCTGGCTCATGCACTTCTCTCCCGGCACTATCTCTGCTTCCCTGTCCCTCTGTACTCAATGCCCCTCAGCTGCAACTCCAATCACTAATTCTATCTCTCTTAGCAAACCCCGCTCTAGAGAATAGAATAACTGATCATCTGGTGTACTCTCCAAGTGACCCTCAGACCTCCTCTTATACTTTTCTCGTTGACATATCAACGACCGAGATTAAGTCCCTAATCAACAGCTAAGATTAGATCTGGCTTGCCGCTTGATCCATGTCTTTTGGACCATTCTAACACAATTTTATATTAATCTACATTAATATTTTAATTTCCCTAAGTTTGGACTTAGGGACTCCATTAAAAATATTAATTATTTTAATATCTCCCTAACTATTTAGAATCTGCCCAAACCCTTTCTCGGTACTGGAGATCTCATATGCTCCAACCTCTACACCAAATTTCATGGCTAGAGCACATCCGATGCTACCACAAATCAACACCCCCTCTTAGCGAGGACTGTGCTCTAGCAATACTCCTCACTGAGGATTACTTTGATCATCCGACATTGGTCCCTGTGTTGATGCTAGGTCTGCTGCCCACCATCCTCTGCACTGTTGTATCCTGTATTGCTGCCCATGGTTCTGCCACTGCCACTGCTGCATCTGTATTATATCTCCCTCTGCATCCATGCTGTTGTTGGTACTTTCTCCCAACACTACATCCGCACTGCAACTCCTCTCATCATGCTGCATCGTGCTGCCCACTGTTGCACTGCAACTCAGTTACTGAGAAGTAAGTAACTGATCTCCCAACTCTGACCTCTCTGTTGGGAAAGAGACCCTCCTGATGTTGAAGCTCCCTCTGTCGCTGAAAAGTGCTCCCTCTCTGACCTCTGTGCTGCTGCAACAACTTCTTGCATCTCGCACAGTTGCACACCTCTCTGTGCCATCCTGCACTGGTGCAACACTCTCGTGCCTCTCGCACTGGTTCAGCCTGCTAGCCTCGCGCTGTCCTGGGAACTCCTACATTGTAGCTCTCTTTGTCGCTTCATTTGCATCCGTCTCTACCCACATCAGCCAGTCTTGCTACTCCTCTTTGGGGTTCCAGTAGCAAGGTCTAATCCAAGACGCTGGGTATCTCGAGGATCTTGCCCCTCATTGCCTGTAGTCCGCCAAACTACAACTCAATGTCTCCCCACTTCCGGCTCAAGTGGTGCGTGTGCAATCATGGCACAGTCATCGTCTATCTCCACTTCCTTCTCTAACCTTGTTGGCGCTGCCTTAGTCTCAGAAGACTCTCCCTTACTCTTCTTCCTTGGACACTGGGTTGCATAATGACCCAACTCCCCACAATGGAAGCACTTGATCTTGGAGAGATCCTTCTTCTTCTGCTTTTGTTGCTTTCCCTCAGATGCTAGGGCAACATCTTCCTCCTCTTTGACACTGATCCCCTTACTGCTGCTTCTCACCTTTGACTTTTGTCTGATCTCTTCTTGGCGAAGAGCCGCCCACATCTCATCCCAAGGTGGAAGTGTCCCTTTGCATAGTATACTCTGGAGAAATACCTCTCAATCTTCTGAGACTACATTCAAGGTTGTCCTCACCATTAATTCCTGATATGGCATGGCTTCTATCGCAATCAACTGATCTCGGATCTCATTCAGTCCTTCGAGGAAGGTGTCAATCGGTTCTCCCTTCTTCATCTGATATGACCTTAGCTGATTCTCTAGTAACATCCTTCTCTGCACAAAAGTATGCTAGTACGATTTCTTTAGGGCCTCCCACATCTCACTTGTCGTTTCCTTCTCGGAAATGTGTGGTATTACATGGTCCTTGATCTCGTCAAGGATGATGCTCTTGGCCCTCGCCGTTGCCTCCTCGTACTTGTCATTCTCAGCTGGATCGACTGGGATAGCTATCGTCTTCAAGGCGAAATGCTTGACATGATTTCTGTCAAGTACGGATGAGATTATGGCCTTTCAGACTGCACAGTTTGATGCTCCGTCCAACCTGTCCTAGTCTCCTACTTCATGTAGTGCCATGATTGTCTTCTACTTCCCTCTTGGAAGTTCTCAATGAGACTCCCTCTGCATCTCGATTTCCCTCCTGGAAATCCTTTTGCCAATGTCGAGATACCCCTCTCCTATCGTCTATGCAACTGCAACACTGATCTGGATTCCTTGGCTAGAAATCCACCTCAGCAGCAACTCCCTCTACCTTGGCCTTGCCCCGTTAGGTACTATTCTGACTACAGTACCCCACGAGCTCCACTTTGCAACTTACCCACAGCTTCCTAAACCCCAGCAAACTCAAGGTTAGAGCTCCTAGGCTCTGCGCAATCCTGACACCGGTAAATCAGCCAACTGTGTCAGCCCTCCAGGCCTCTGCATGAGGCTTCCTTTGCCTCCCTCAGCCTCTGCGCTTCCTCTTCCTAGCTCAATCTGGGTGACGTAGGAACTGCGTCACCCCTTCCTTGTTGCTACTCTGCTAGGAACAACTTCTGTCACTCGGGACAACTATTTTCTGTTGCTGCTGCTCTGTTCGGTTGATGTCCTCAGTTCTCTTGTGATCTGCAACCACGCTCTAATACCATGTTGAAGCTTCTAAGTCTACCAGTTAGAAACCCTCCATGCACTTTACTGATTTATTCCTACCTACTTGTTTCGTTACTTAACAAGTTATTTACATTGTAAATACTAAAAATAAACACTAGTGCTCAACATATTACAAATCATCAATTGAAGGAAACAAAAACAATCACGCCAAATGACATCGTTATTTTTGGACCAATGTCCCCAAAAAAACCCAATGCGGGAAAACCAGTGCAGATATCTAAGGGTTTTCTTATTAAGCAATTTTAGAGTACAATTTGGGTGCCAAATCTAGCTTACCCAATAGAGAATTTCCTTGGCAGTAGTACCTCTTAGTCTGAGACAAATGTCCTGGCTGAAACCCCGGATAAACCTTTCCATAGCTCCTCAGCTCCAATCTTCCCCAGAAACCCTAGAGTCTGCCATTTTGGATTGCATCAGCCTCTCTTTGCCCAGCACTGGCCCTGCGTCAGCCTCAAGAGATCCTGCATCAGCCTTTTGGCCCTTTGCGTCAGCAACGTGGGCTTCTCTGAAGCACTGCACAGCTCCCGGCTGTCTCTCGGTGAGCCCTGGCTGCTACTGCATCACTCTCTGGCTCTTGCACTGCTCTCCCGGCACTATCTCTGCCTTTTTGTACTCAATGCCCCTTAGCTACAACTCCGATCACTGATTCTATATCTCTTAACAAACCCCGCTTTAGAGAATAGAATGACTGATCATCTAGTGTACTCTCCAAGTGACCCTCAAGCCTCCTCTTATACTTTTCCCATTGACATATCAACGGGAGAGATTAAGTCCTAATCAATGGCTAAGATTAGATCTGGCTTGATCCATGTCTTTTGGACCATTCTAACACAGTTTTATATTAATCCACAATAATATTTTAATTTCCCTAAGTTTAGACTTAGGGACTCCATTAAAAATATTAATTATTTTAATATCTCCCTAATTGTTTAGAATCTGCCCAAACCCTTTCTGGGTATTGGAGATCTCATGTGCCCCAACCTCTCCACCAAATTTCGTGGCTAGAGCACATCCAATGCGACCACAAATCAACACTCCCTCTTAGCAAGGACTGTGCTCTAGCAATACTCCTCACTCATTATTACTCTGATCATTTGGCATTGGTCCCTGTGCTGATGCTAGGCCTGCTGCCTACCATCCTCTGCACTGTTGTATCCTGTACTTCTAACCATGGTTCTACCACTGCCACCACTGCATATGTACTACATCTCCCTCTGCATTCGCGCTGTTGCTGGTCCTTTCTCCCAACATTGCATCTGCACTGCAACTCCTCTCATCATGCTGCATCATGCTGCCCACTGTTGCACTGCAACTCAGTTACTGAGAAGTAAGTAACTGATCTCCCAACTCTAACCTCTTTGTTGGGCTAGAGACCCTCCTGATGTTGAAGTTCCCTCGGTCGCTAACAAGTGCTCCCTCTTTGACCTCTGTGCTACAGCAACAACTCCCTGCATCTCGCACCGTTGCACACCTCTCTGTGCCATCCTGCATTGGTGCAACACTCTCGTGCCTCTCACACTGTTGCAGCCTGCTAGCCTCGGGTTGTCTTGGGAACTCCTGCACTGTAGCTCTCTCTATCGCTTCATCCGCATCCGTCTCTACCCACATCAGCTAGTATTACTACTCCTCTTCGAGGCTCCCGTAGCAAGGTCTAATCCAAGAGGCTGGATACCTCGAGGATCCTGCCCCTCATCACCTGTAGTCCGCCTGAATACAGCTCAATGTCTCCCAAAACCCGCTCAAGTGGTGCGTGTGCACTCATGGCACAGTCATTGTCTGTCTCCACTTCCTTCTCTTCCCTTGCTGGTGCTACCTTAGTCTCAAAAGACTCTCCCTTACTCTTATTCCTTGGACATTGGGTCACATAATGACCCAACTCCCCACAGTGGAAGAACTTGATCTTGGAGAGATCCTTCTTATTCCGCTTTTCTTGCTTTCCCTCAGATGCTAGGGCAACATCTTTCTCCTCTTTGACTCTGATCCCCTTACTACTGCTTCCCGTCTTTGACTACCGTTTGATCTCTTCTTAGCGAAGAGCCGCCCACATCTCATCCCAAGGTGGAAGTGTCCCTCTGCACAGTATACTCTGGAAAAATACCTCTCAGTCTTCTGACATTGCAATTAGGGTTGTCCTCACCATCAATTCCTGGTACAGTGTGGCTTCTATCGCAATGTTTCCTCGTGGCTTCTATAGCATTATGTTGCACTTACAAGACAAATAAGTGAAGGAAAGTCAGGGAGGAGGAAACACACAAATTGACACAAAATTCAAACACAATAACATGAGTTGTGGCTCTTCAATTGGTCACACAAACTTGATTATTACAATGAACCCAGTGAGGGGTATTTAAGCCTTTTGGACTACATACCCACCCAAAATAACTCAACATGCACACACCCATTGAACCCATTGAGGGGTATTTAAACCTTTTGGACTACATACTCGCCCAAAATAACTCAACATGCACACACTCTAAATTCGACTTTTCCCAAACTATAACTTAACTCAAACTCACTCAATTTGACTCAGTGAACTTACTCTCCCAAATTTAGCCAACTCTGGCATGCAGGAGCAATTACGATTTCTAACACTCCCCCTTAACTATGACCGTATGATTCAACATAAATCAAACATTAATCAACATGAATTAACAATGCATGTTAGGCTTACAATAGAAATTGACTTTATTGTCACTCAAATATGTCTGCTACTCTATGTCTCAGCTAGGCTTACAATGACCCAAAACTTTTACAATTTTGCATTTTATTTCTCTTTTCTTCCAACTTGTATATCCTCGAAATTGCTTCATTCTTTGTTGTGCATTCTTGTTGTAGGTTCCATATTTCTTTACTTGTTTCTGTTGCAATGTTTCTTTGACTTGTCTTAAATTTGTGCTGAAAAACAATCTGATCGTGTCTTCTACAACTTCCTCTTCAAAGCTTCGTTCAACTATGGATTGCTACCACAACTCTCCATTTTCAAACTGTCCTCTTCCCTCTGCTGCTTGTGCTTCATATTTTTGTCTTTCTTTTTGCCATATTTCTTGATAGCAGAATCTTATCTCTTCTTGACTCCATTGCTGAAAATTTGTTTCAATACATTCATCTTTGTCTTCAGAAACATCCATATCATTCTTTTCACTTTCATCATTAGGTACTCCAGTTCTTTTTTGTAATTTGCACACTCAAGATCATTATTCACCATTTCATTCAATTCATTTATTCCAGTTGTTGCTTTAATACTTGCATCAATTTGTTCAATTGGTTTCTAAATCCATTCTTCAATGAACTTCAAAACTGCATCAAACTTCCCGGATGCGGGTGTTTGAAGGCATTGAAGGCTGGCAGGTGGTGTGTCACATGGGCAGGTGTCCGCCCAAGCATGCCACCGGGTTCAGCGCAGGACAAGCGAGCTGGCCTCGCACAAGGTTATTAATGCGGGCTCTTAACTCCTCCACCCGCCTCATGGTGAACTGTGCAATGGCGCACCATATACGCCATATTCCCGCGGCTCCATCGCTCATTTCTGCTGCTTCATGGATCACAGTGGTCTGTGTCATTCTTAGCTGCTCCACTAGCGTGTCTGAGCCCGACCCCTCTCCAGGTTCAAGCGCGTTATTCAAACGCCGAGCTCAGGTTCCAGGGGCCTGCGACTTAGGGGGAGTTCGGTCTCAATCTGATTTGGGTTCCAAGGGCCTGCGACTGAGTTGGAGTTCGGTTGCAATGCCGCAAGAACGGCTCAGGATGTTAAGCAGGCGAGGAGGCTCCAGAGGACGTGCCATCTCTCAGCGGTCAACCCCTCCGACACACTCTTTCACGGAAGTGTTGGAACCAGGGCGCAGCAGTCCCCCTGCTACCAGATCTGGTCGAGGCAGAGGACGCGGGCGTGGTAGGAGGGATGATTGCGAGCACGCGGCCCACCCCACGGTTCGCTATCGCATCCCCTGTACTCTTGCTAATTCCACCTTTATCGTCTCCGTTACGATTGAAAAATGCGAAGATCTCAGAGGCCAAGGAGAAGCACTTCCTGAAGTTCCGGTTGATCAGAGGAGGGCGCCTCCAATTGACAGTCAGCGTCCAGTAACAGGAAGCTCCTCTATGGCGAATCAAGCTGTCTCTGCAGGTCCAAGCGAGCCAGCTCAGAGAGAACCAACAGGCTCCGTGATTCTTCACTCCGACTCGGATGACTCATTACAGTTTGGCTGCAGGGTCGTTGAGGAACCCTATACCACTGACGATGATTGACCTTGTCCGGTTTTCCGCTCTCGGCAGCTTCAGAAGTAGGAACACTACTCTGTTTTGTGTCTTGAATTATGCCAGTGTCAGGTCTCTGCATGTCTTTGTGTCGTTTGTGCATCGTGTTACTTTGTCTATGTTCAACAATGTTTCGAGTGCTATATTGTCTAGGTTCAGCAATGTTTCGGGTCTTATAAGAGGCCAAATCTCAGATAGCGGTCCACTAAGAACTGAGAATATGAACATTTGTGCAAATTGCCAACTTCTTGGCAAGATTTTCAAGGCCAAGGCCTTGCTGTAACTTTTTGCTCCTTTTTGTATAATAATAGAAGTAGACAGATTGAGAAAAAAAAACTGCATCAAACTTATTAACAACCTTGTTTTTAACTTCTGCTCCCATGCCATTTTGAATACCTACATATTCAAAAACAATGTTAAAAACATTTTTATTATTCTCTTCATTGAGAGCTTCCTTCTCTGCCTTCTTTTGAACTGCATGGAGGTTGTCTTCTACTATTATGTTGTTAGTTGATATTCTCATAAAAAATCCTTCAATCACTTTCCCTCTTCTTGATCATCAGTTGCTGCTAGATCATGTATTGCTTCATGAGCCGTTCCAACTGCTTCATATCTTGCTACTACAGTGGCAGCTTTAACCTTGAATTCTTCATCAAACATGGCGCTTATCATATTGCCACAATCAATCCCTGTTTCAAAAAAAAAAACCACACATAACATCAACATAATGTTCATCCACACTATGGTGAGATTCCAAGCATGCATGTGCTCATTAACAATTTCAGCTTCACCAAATTCATCAGTCGCAGCTGGATTCACCAATTCACATCTCACTTTGCAGTCATCATCCACATTTGTTTTGTCATAGTGGGATTCGCCATCATCTGCACCATCCACGTTATAGTGGAGTCCTTAAGCATTTATATGCTCTTGCTCTGTTTCACACATAAAGGATTCAACTTCTCTCTTTGCAATCTCTGCTGCATCTTCATCTATATGCACGTCTGCATAATGGGTTTCAATTTTATAGTCTTCACGACCATCATCCACTTTTGAGTGGGATTCTCCAAGCTCTGTTTTCCTCTCAGAGTCTTGCTCACCTACTCTTAAATTTGCGGTTGTCTTCTTTGCTTGTGACATAACCCGTTGATGCATGTCACTCCCCCTTGCACAAAATTCTTCTTCCAAGATCTCCTATGCTTCATTGGAAGATGTAGCTTTTGCTACCTTGCACATAACTGTTTCATCCATCGCTTGTTGAATGAAAATCAAAGCTAGGGCATCAATAAACATAGGAGGTGGTAGCAAATCCATGCTATACCAATCAACCTTGATTTATTCTGTCTTCTGCTAGACTTCTCAGTTCCTTAGCTACGGCCTAAACCTCTCTAAACACGACAACAATCTCTGCCTTTTTCTTTTCGATTCATTTTCATAGTCTTCTCCAGTCATGCTTTGCTACCCATGACTGATGTCTTTCCTATGTCTTATAGCTACTTTCTTGATTGAATGAGGCTATCTTCGATATCGTCCCCGAAGAAAGATATGATTTTTAATATGTGACCCCTGTATGTCACAAACTTCAACCAAAACGTTGTCATGCTTGAAAAAGTTCTAAACTCTCTTTCCAATAAAATAATCCAAATCCTCAAAAACAACTATCACTGAATTCTTCCTTGTAATAAACCATGCATACGCCCTTTTTTTTTTAATTTTTGAATCTCTTAACAAAGCCCTCTTATAAATCCAAATCTTTATATAATAATCCCTTTAAAGTTTTCTTTTAAAAACACTCGCTTTAAACATATCACTTTGAATGACTTTAATACCATGTATGAATACTTTATCAAGAGGAACTTTCGGCAGCCACTTTTAATAAAATATTTTTCAAAAAAAAAACTTTGCCTACACCATTTTAAAAACTTTTCAAAATAAAACAAATTTCGAAACCTTTGTCTTAAATCCTTTTCACTTCTTACCGGCTAAGTCTCTGACTAGTCAGAGCTAGATTATTCTTCATGGCAATGACGACAGGAGCTAGCCTGTTTGGCGGCACGATGGTTTATGGCCTTAAGGTTTTCGCCCTTGTTTTAAAAAAAATCCGCAAAGCTACGACTTTTTACTCTCAACGTGAATTATCCCTCACATGGTTTGGCTCTGTAAGCTGTGGCCACAAAATCTCTCAAGAACTTTGAAACCTTTAATGCTCTGGCCCTTCTGCAAGTTGTTTTTGTAGACTCTCTTACTCCTGAAATCCTCCAGTGTCTCTTCCTAGGCTCTGATACCAATATGTTGGATAGGCAGAGAGAAAAAACACAATAATTAGCACACACAAACCATAGGAGTTGTTGCTCTTGTATTGATCACATAAACTTGATTATTACAATGAACCCAGTGAGGGGTATTTAAACCTTTTTGGACTAGCTACTCGCCCAAAATAACTCAACATCCACACACACTCTAAATTTAACTTTTCCCAAGTTATAACTTAACTTTAACTCACTCGACTTGACTGAGTTAACTAACTCCCCTAAATTTAGCCAACTTTGGCATGCGGGAGTAATTATAATTTCTAACAAGAAGAGTATATCCATCCACAATGTTTCCAAAGAGAAGCTCCAAGAGATATAGTGAAAACTTTCCACAAACAAAATGAATTTAATCATCCAAATCATTCCACAAATTGCAGGTCCAAAACCCTCTAATGTTGTAGTCGAAAATCCCAGGTGTGATGATCCAATACAAATGAGGCTCTCTTTAATTTATATGAGCCTCTCACAAGTTCGAATGGTCTAATTGGCCTAATTAAGCCGCTAACAATATTTTAATGAGCAAATAATAATAACTTTGGTGACAAGCCCACCAAATAGCTCAAGAGTCAAATGTGTAAACTAAATCTTCCTAATGAGGCCGAAATGATAAGCTTATGGTGCAAATGGCCATTGGAAGGCCAAGATGAGTCCTCAATGTGCCAAGATGAAGAGGAGGGCTCCAAATGATGATCAAGGGGTATGGCCCGTTGATTTCCAAGCAAAACATCCTGTAGTGCTCCCAAGTGGCTGTGGGGCACAATCAGTGGTCTCATGGGTCCCCAGTGGCTCAAAAACAAGTAGATGCTCCACAAGTGAGAGCTAGAAGATGATGCATGCCATCCCATGTCTCTCCAGATGAGACAAAATTCCATCTGGGCCTTGGATCAACTACCAAGGCCCAAGTGTCAGGTGCAAATGTGTGGTCGGCTGGGCAATGTGCTCCAAGTGCATCATCATCTTTGTATGGCTGGGGCAAGAACAAGAAATGTGTGGTGCCGAAGAATCTGTAGGAATTTACAGGTTAAGTTCCTCAGATAGAACACCAAAGGACACCGCTCACAAACAAATCAATACACCAATATTCTTGACGTGGTTAAACCCTCAAAGAGGGAAACAGTCCACGGCCTAAGCCAACGCGGCCACTTTAGGCAATTTATTAATAAAAGAAAGAAAATTTACATAAGCTTCTCTCATGAACAGTCACCCTACAAATGACCCTCCATGCTCTTTAAATAGAGATCATAGAACAATTGGGTGTTAAGCCACGGATCAAGTGTCGGTAATACCGAGGAGAGAATGAACCGTCGGATCACTTAATGTCTAAAGCATATCGTGACCATCAAATTGTAAGTTACAAAAATACATAGTAAAGAAACACATTTTACCTAACTCTACACTAGACCAAGTTATACTTAACTATTTCCTATGTGTCGGAATATCCTAACATCCCCCCTTAAGAACAACTTGGGATAGGATTGAAGGATGTACAAATATGACACCATAGGAGAAGGAAGGAGGCATTAGAGCCTATCCCCCCTTAGTGACAACTTCCTGAACTCCAACCATAAATCGAAGTTTAGTAAACTTCGCCTCTGTGAGAACCTTTGTAAAGATGTCTGCAACTTGATCATCAGTTGAACAATATTGCACTTCAAGAACATGGTCATGAATGAGCTTTCTGATGAAGTGCATGTGTAGTTCAATGTGTTTGCTGCACTGATGTTGGACTAGAGCTTTACATAGTTGAATGGCACTTTGATTATCACACCAAAGTGTAGTAGGATGCTACCGCTGAAAGCCAAACTCTGTCAGGATCTGACAAAGCCACGGGGCTTCCTTACTAGCTTCTACGGCGCCACGATACTTTGCTTCTACTAAAGAAAGGGAAATGGCACTTTGTTTCTTACAAGCCCATGTAATAGGTCCAGAACCAAGAGTGAACACATAACTTGCAGTAGACTTCCGATCATCAGGGTCACCAGCCCAATCAGAACCAGTGAAACCAACCAATAGAGGAGATGCTTCCGCACTGTAATGAATCCCAAACTGAATTGTACCTCGAACATAACTAAGTATTCTTTTAGCTGCTTTCCAATGACTTTCATGGGGGTTTTGCATAAACCGAGCAATAAGGCCAACAACAAAGGAAAGGTCAGGACGGGTATGGGTCAGATACAAAAGTTTTCCTACAAGTTGACGGTATAAGGTAGCATCGGCTTCAGGGGAAGTACAAGTGACTTAAAGTTTGACTCCAGACTGAAAGGGAGAAGGGACTGGCTTACAATCTTCCATGTGAAAGTGGCATAGAAGATCACAGGCATACTTGGACTGGGAAAGGGAAATACCTTCCTTGGATTGCAAGACTTGAAGACCAAGAAAATAATGCAAGTGTCCTAAGTTTTTCATTTCAAACTGCTTTTTAAGGCTGGACTTCACATGGTTTATAAGGTTGGGATCACTACCACTAAGGATAAGATCATCAACATAAAGAACAAGAATGATAAGAGACTTATCCACTTTCTTGGTGTAGATAGTATTGTCAGAATGACACC
Organism: Pinus tabuliformis; assembly: GCA_031772625.1. NCBI lineage: Eukaryota > Viridiplantae > Streptophyta > Pinopsida > Pinales > Pinaceae > Pinus > Pinus tabuliformis. The sequence goes on from CM062816.1 coordinate 425,439,553, forward strand.
TAGAAAAGCCAGTATCTAAAAGAAAGCTATCCATTTTGGCATACCAAGCCTGAGGGGCTTGCTTGAGACCATAAAGGGATTTCTTAAGCTGACATACAAGGCTAGAGTCTGTTTGTATAAAGCCAGGAGTTTGTTCCATATAGATTTCTTCATGCAATTCCCCATGCAAGAAGGCAGATTTAACATCCATCTAATGGACTTCCCACTTAAAAGAGGCAGCAAGGTAAAGAACAAGGCAGATAGAGTTCATTTTGGCAACAGGGGAGAAGGTTTCAGTATAGTCAATGCCTTCAACTTGTGAAAAACCCTTAGCAACAAGACGAGCTTTATGTTTATCAACTTTTCCATCTGGTCCAAACTTGGTTCTGTAAACCCATTTGCATCTAACAAGTTTTCGCCCCTTTGGAAGAGGAACAAGATCCCATGTATCATTTCCCAATAATGAACCATATTCTTCATTCATAGTTGCGTCCCAATTTGAAGGTGTCAGGATCATGATTCGTTGAAGCTTGAGCCAGTAAAGAAGAGGCTCTATCAAACTGAGAACGTGTACGTCGCTGATCTATAGGATCACCTGCAAGAGCACCTGCAGAATCTCGAGTAGCACGGACGCATTTTGGAAGCTGAGGAGCTGAAGGAGGATCCTGAGAAGGTGGGAGAGGATTGTCATCCTCACCAACATATATAGTTTTGGTGTTACAATCATTTAAAGAAAAAAGCATGGCTTTGTTTTTGGCCATGTGATAAGAAGCTCCAGAATCAATCAGCCACGCATGAGAATGAGAAGAAGAAGATACATTTAGTGCATAACCAGACCGAGATGTTTGACAACCACATGCAGAAAGTGTTATTCTCGAAGATGATGTTGAAGTTGAAGAGTGCTCCAAATGGATGTTATGCTTCTTCATTGCTACTTCCAAGGCTTCCATCTTCTTAAAGAATTTGGATTCTAAGTGGCCATCTCGATTACAAAAGTTGCAATGTCTATCAGTCTTCTTCCCTTTCTTTTTATTTGCCTTATCATTTTGTTGAATTGATTTTTCATTTTGAGACTGAAATTTATTATACCCTTGTTTGGTTTAGGACCATTCTTTTTAGGATACTGCTTCTTAGGATTCTTTGAATTTGGTTGTTGCTGGGCGGATAAAGCTTTCTTAGAAGAGTTTCCAAGATTAAGAAGAGCAAGATGTAAGTTTTTCTTGTTCTCTTATTAAGGAATCACAAAAGGCATCAAAAGAGGGGGACTTGTAGTCTTGTCCTTGATAAATAAAGGCTTCTCTAATAGAACGGAAGGTGGAAACAAACACAGAGTAGGTTGATCTCAACTTAGTAAGAATGGAATAGATAAGGCTACCATCTTCTTTCTTAACCTTAACACCTTCCAAGAGAAGTCTAAGGGTCTCGAACTTGGACAAAAAAACTTCAATGGAAGAAAAATTATTGGGGTTCGACGTAAGCAACTCATTTTCGAGTGGGCTCTAATTTCATTTTTAATTCCAAAAACTTTAGTGAGTTGTTTCATCGCTTCATTAGGGGTATCAAGTTTTGCGATATGGAATCTAAGGTTTGGAGAAATAGACATCCCTATCAACCCACGTGCCTGATCTTGCCTATTTTCCCATTTGGATGTCTTATCTTGATCTTTAGGTTTAGATTCTTGGCCTAAGGCTATTCTGTAAAGACCTTTACTTCTAAGTAAATCCACAATGTAGGACCACCATTGGAAGTAGTTGTTGCTGTCAAGAATAACTTGGCATGGACTTTCCATTTTAACAGAAACTGAAGTTGTAGATGTTGAAACTAAGTGTTCCAATGGAAATATCTCAAAAAATGAGGCCGATCAATAAAAAACGGCTCTGAAAACAGCTTCGGGATGAAAAAGTTATGGCTTTTTGAAGAAAAGTTGTTGAAGATGCCGACGAAGTGCGTGAATGTGCAGAAGTGAATGATAATGTTATATTTAAAAAAAAATCTGCCCCCCCCCCCTTCCAAACTTAATCTAATTAGCTCACTTAAAAAATATATATATGTGACCCACTTTTATAAATGAGTGAAAGTCACTTTTACAATGGTACTTGATGAGCTACCCACTAAATTGTAACTTAAATAAAAGATAAAGAGACTTTAGAATTATAAGTGACTCACTTTTTATAATGGGTGGGAACACTTTTACATAGAGTAACTTTAAAACATAACTTACATGTGCTTTTTGAAAAAGTAACTCAATAAAAAGAAAGACTTGAACCCAAGGACTCTATTCTCATAAAGTAACTTTGGACCATGTGAGCTAGTTTAAAAGGTTAGTAATTTTTGGAAAAGGGGAAGGGCTTTTTTTTCTTAGTCATTGAAGCTTTAGGGTGCATGCTTACTTGAAAAATCCCTTTTTTCCTACAAAACAAAAAACCACACAACCCAACACAAACATGCAAAAAACGAAACCCTGTGGCTTGTAGTTGGCTTTCGCCGGAAACTAAATATTTTCCTCAATGTTTCTGATTTTCCGATATCACACTAAGGCACGGCAGAAAAGAGCATACGCCTGAGAAAAATCCTTCCTTTCTGTTTCTGATTTGCCCAAATCTCACAAAGTCGCAGGGCAAAGAACATACATAGAAATGAAACTTTTAGATCCGGTAATAAAAAACAAAGAGATAAATAACTAAAACTACAAATAAAGACTGTATACCTCCAGATCTTAAAAATGCGGTAGCTAGGGCTACCAGAAACCTTTTCGCATGAAACAAAAGTGGTTCCTCACTAGAACAGATGCTCCTAACACAATAGAGAAGTCCACTCAGCGCAAAAGCAATCAGAAATAGTCTAAGAAACAACAGTCAGATGCAGTTCTAGCGGCTTCAGATTTGGATCACCAATGGATACGGCCCTCAAATAGCTCTAATACCATGTAGGAATTTGCTGAAGTTTCTAAGTTTACTTAGTTTAGAAACCTTTCATGCACTTTTTTTGATTTATTCCTACCTACTTGTTATTTTTCTTTAACATGTTATTTACAAAGTAAATACTGAAAATAAACACCAGTGCATGCTCAACATATTATAGATCAACAACTAAAAGAAACAAGAACAAACACACCACATGACACCATTATTTTTGGAACAATGTCCCCGAAAAACCCAATGCAGGAAAATCGATGCAGCTATCTGAGGGATTTATTATTAAGCAATATCAAAGTACAATCTGGGTACCGAAACTGGCCTACCCAACAAAGAATTTCCTTAGTAGCTATACCTCACAGTTTGAGAGAAATCTCCTAGCTGAAACCTCGGAAAATCCTTCCTGCAGTTCCTCAACACAAAACTGCCCCTGCAACCCCAGTGTCTGCCCAATTTGGACTGCATCAGCCCCTCTCTGTCCCACGTTGGCCCTGCGTCAGCCTTTGCTGGCATGCGTCAGCTTTCTGGGCCTCTTCGTCAGACACGCTAGCCTCTCTGGCTAAGTTGCACGAAACGGGGAAACGGGGAAGCGAAACGAAACGCGACCTCCCCAAATTTTGGAAACGGGGAAACGCGAATATATATAATAATATATATATATTAAAAACATTTAAAAATTATTAATATACATATGTGCAATCATAAAGAATTAATGATACATTTACTTAAACATTTTAACATTAAGATTAACTTTAGAAATGGTTTCTAGAACAACTTAGAAACCCTAAAAAAATTTACAAACTAATTAGAAAAAAAAAAAATTAAAAACAAGTGACTTTTTGGAGGAAACGGGGCCCGTACGGCCTGGAAACGCGTTTCCGGCCGTACGGGCACGTTTCCATTTCGGGAAACGTGCCCGTACGACCGGAAACGCGTTTCCAGGCCGTACGGTACGCGGAAACGCGTTTCCGTTTCGTTTCCATACGGAAACGGACCCTCCCCCTGCGTTTCCTGCAACTTAGCTCTCTGGTGCTCTGCGCAACACATGGCTGCCTCTACGTGAGCACTAGCTAGCTCTACGTCACTCTTCTCGACTACTGTGTTGCTTTCCCGACACTATCTCTGCCTCTCTATCTATCCGTACTCAATGCCCCTCAGCTGCAACTCCCGATCATTAATTCTATCTCTCTTAGAAAACCCCGTTCTAGAGAATAGAATGACTGATCACTCTAGTGTATTCTCCAAGTGACCCTCAAGCCTCCTCTTATACTTTTCCTGTTGACATATCAACAGCTGAGATTAAGTCCCTAATCAACGGCTAAGATTAGATCTAGCTTAATCCATGTCTTTTGGACCCTTCTAACATAGATTCATATTAATACACATTAATATTTTATTTTCCCTAAGTTTAGACTTAGGGATTCCATTAAAATATTAATTATTTTAACATCTCCTGATATGTTTAGAATCTGCCCAAACCCTTTCTGGGTATTGGAGATTTCATGTGCCCCAACCTCTCCACCAAATTTCATGGCTAGAGCACATCCGATGCTACCCCAAATCAACACTCCCTCTTAGCGAGGACTATGCTCTAGCAATAATCCTCATTGAGTATTACTTTGATCATCTGGCATTGGTACCTATGCTAATGCTAGGCCTTCCTGCCCAAGATCCTCTACATTGTTGCCTCCTGTACTGCTGCCCATGGTTCTGCCACTGCCACCGCTGCATCTGTACGACAGCTCCCTCTGCATCCATGCTGCAGCTGGTCCTTCCTCCCAGCGCTGCATCTACACTGCAACTCCCTCTGCATCTATGATGTTGTTGGTCCTTTCTCCCAACCTGCATCTGCACTGCACCTCCTCTCATCATGTTGCATCGTGCTGCCCACTGCTGCACTACAACTCAGTTACTAAGAAGTAAGTAACTGATCTCCCAATTGACCTCCCTGTTGGGCTAAAAACATCCATTGATGTTGAAGCTCCCTCTGTCGCTGACAAGTGCTTCCTCTCTATCACCTCTGCGCTACTGCAACAACTCCCTGCATCTCGCATCGTTGCACACCTCTTTGTGCCTTCCTGCACTGGTGCAAGACTCCTGTGCCTCTCGCACTGCTGCAGCATGCTATCTCTGTGCTGTCTTGGGACTCCTACACTGTAGCTCTCTCTGTCGCTCCATCTGCATCCGTCTCTACCCACTCAACCAGTCCTGCTACTCCTCATTGGGGCTCCCGTAGCAAGGTCTAATCCAAGAGGTTGGGTATCTCAAGGATCCTGCCCCTCATCGCCTATAGTCCGCCTGACTATAGCTCGATGTCTCCCCACTTCCGCTCAAGTGGCGTGTGTGCACTCATGGCACAGTCATTGTCTGTCAAAACTTCCTTCTTTGCCCGTGCTGGCACTGCCTTAGACTCAGAAGACTCTCCCTTACTCTTCTTCCTTGGGCACTGGGTCGCATAATGACCCATCTCCCCACAATGGAAGCAGTTGATCTTGGAGAGATCTTTCTTCTTTCGCTTCTCCTACTTTCCCTCAAAAGCTAGGGCCACATCCTCCTCCTCCTGCTTGACCTTGATCCCTTTGCTGCTGCTACCTGTCTTCGACTATTGTCTGATCTCTTCTTGGCGAAGAGCTGCCCACATCTCGTCCCAAGGTAGAAGAGTCCCTCTACCCACGATACTCTGGACAAACACTTCCCAATCTTCTGAGACAACATTCAGGGTTGTCCTCACCATAAGCTCCTGATCCGGTGTTGCTCCTATAGAAGTCAACTGGTCTCAGATCTCATTCAGTCCTCCGAGGAAGGTGTCAATTGATTGACCCTTCTTCATCTGATACGACCTCATCTGGTTCTTGAGCAGCATTCTTCTCTGCACAGAAGTATGTTGGTATAGGTTCTTGAGAGCCTCCCACATCTCAACTACCGTTTCCTTCTCGGCTATATGTGGTACCACATGATCCTTGACCCCATCAAGGATAATGCACTTGGCCCTCGTCATCGCCTCTTCATACTTGTTGTTATCATTGCGGTCGATTGGGATAGCTATAACCTTCAAGGCGAAGTTCTTGACACAATTCCTGTCAAGCACTGATAAGATTCTGGCCTTCCGGACTGCGAAGTTCAATGCTCCGTCCAGTCTATCCTGGCCTCTTACCTCGTGTAGTGCCATGACGTTCCTCTACTTCCCTCCTGGAAGTTCTCTGTTCTACTCCTCTGAGTCTCTACTTCCTGTCTGGAAGTTCTCTTCTGGAATCCCTCTAACTCCTGATTTCCCTCCTAGAAATCCTTCTACCGCTTTTCGAGATGCCCCCTACTCTGATCGTCTTGTGCAAGTGCACTGCTGATCTAGGTTCCTTGGCTAGAAACCCTCGGTAACAACTCCTATGGCCCTGCTCTGTCAAGTACTGTTCAGACTACAGTACCTCACCAACTCCACTCTGTAATATCTTTGCAACCTTCTAGACTCCAGCAACTGCCTCTCTATGAATTGTGTCAGCTTCTCTCTGCGTCACACTAGCTCTGCGTCACCCCAGAGGGTCTGCATCAGCCCTAAGATGCCCTGCATCAGCCCTCTAGCCCTTTGCGTTAGCAACACTGGCCTCTCTGAGGCTCTGCGTAGCTCCCGACTTCTTTTGCGTGGCTCTGGCTGGCTCTGCGTCACACTTCTTAGCTTTTGCGCTTCTAGAAACAACTTCTGTCACCTCGAGACAGTTGTTTTTTGCTGCTATTGCCCCGCTCGGCTAATGTCTTTTAGTCCTCCTGTGATCTACAATCAATCTCTGATACCATGTTGAAGTTTCTAAGTTTACTTAGTTTAGAAACCCTTCATGCACTTTTTCTAATTTATTCCTACCTACTTGTTATTTTTCTTTAACAAGTTATTTACAAAGTAAATACTGAAAATAAACACCAGTGCATGCTCAACATATTACAAATCAACAACTAAAAGAAATAAGAACAAACACACCACATGACACCATTATTTTTGGACCAACGTCACCAGAAAAACCCAATGTAGGAAAACTGGTGCAGCTATCTAAGGGTTTTCTTATTAAGCAATATCAGAGTACAATCTGGTTGCCGAAACTGGCCTACCCAACAGAGAATTTCCTTAGCAGCTATACCTCACAGTTTGAGAGAAATCTCCTGGCTGAAATCCAGGAAAATCCTTCTGACAGTTCCTCAGCACAAAACTGCTCTTGCAACCCCAGCGCTTGAGCCAACATGGCCACTTCAGGCAATTTATTAATAAAAGAAACAAAATTTACATAAGCTTCTCTCATGAACGGTTACCCTACAAATGACCCTCCATGCTCTTTAAATAGAGATCATGGACCAATCAGGTGTTAAGCCACGGATCAAGTGTCAGTAATACCAAGGAGAGAATGAACCGTCAGATCATTTAATGTCTAGAACATATCATGACCGTCAGATTGTAAGTTACAAAATTACATAGTAAAGAAACACACTTTACCTAACTCTACACTAGACCAGTTATACTTAACTATTTCCTATGTGTCGGAATATCCTAACAGAATCCAAAGGTATAGTAACCAATGCTCTATTGTGGTGGAGGCCCACGACTCTCAATGCTCACCCTACAAGTGCCATTATGACCCTCTAGAGGGCTTGGACCCGGTATAGGGAGACCAAGTCCAAAATGGACATCCACCCGAAATCCTGTATAAGATCCAGCGCATCTCCTCACCTTCCAGTACAATAATCCATTAGTGCAACTGAGCAAATAATCTTGATAATCAGGGGAAAATGTGGACACTTCATAGTGGCATGCCCTTCCAAATGGGCTTTAGAATGTATAGGTGTTACCTTGCTCGACAAGAGAGGTTAATGAAAGACCCTATTAGGCGGTCTCAATATTTAAGCGAGTAACAGGTCCATGGTACATCCATCAAATGCTAGTTGACATGTGAAATAATGATGAAACAAAATGGGGCAATAGACAAGGCTCCAAGCCACATGTCATGGTACAAGGGTAGCTATAATCAGGGAAGGTCACACATTAGGTGTATAGATGTAGGAGGGAGAAATCATGGTACATGAGTTACCCTAGCCTTTGTTTTCCACCCTTCTTTATATGCCTTTTTCCTTTTATTGATTCTTCTTTCTTTTATTGCTCGAGGATCTAGGGGATGAGAGCATGATGTGTATGATGTAGCAATGATTACCCCCTTAAGGTTGGGTAGTTCATCACCCACCATGGGTTGAGACAATCATGGGTTCCTTAATGATGCAAGGTGGCCTCATAGGGACCCTAGGAACCATGGTGATGGCCATAGTGATAGGGAGTAGAGATCATGTTTGGTGTTGACCAAGCACTAATTTTTTATGTCCCGACCATCTTTTTCATTTTGTGGTACATTTCTTGTTGTAAGTGGCAAAATTATAATTTTATCTTTCTTTTTAGCTACATCAACATCCGTGGCATCATTCCAGGGCTGACCCAAAGTGTGGACAAGGGGAGGGGGAGGCTAACATCTTGTGGACCCAATGGAAAAATGTGGACCTGGATGGTAAAAATGCGAAAGGGGGTTATATTGAGCCAAGGGGAGTGAAAGATATGGTGTTAGGAAGAGGGACCACACAACCAAAATTAGGGTTTCCCATGTAGTGCCACTCCTAAAGCTAGTATTGGATAAAGGAAATCCCACAGGACTAGGATACAAGATTAACCACCAAGTTGGGACAAGGGAACAAGAGTACAATCCAAGCATATTCTTTCCGTTGAATCCCCCCACTAATTCATGTCCAAATATGCCCAAGAAAAGCAAGTAGAAAAACAAAATTACATAATGAAAAGTCATACTTTAAGGGTTGGAAGGACCACCTTCAGGCATAAGATCATAATAGATGGGTGAGAGCACACAATTGTTGGCTCAGGTGGCGGATAATAGTAGCACATTGACCTATCTGGTGCCTGCAAGGGACTGCTAGCTGTCGGTTGAAGACAAATTTGTGAGAAAATTTATCCTATATGGGTCACCCACTAGTGATGCGTAACACAATTTAACCATTGCATGGATGGTAGGATATTCATCTGTATGATTTATAGGATATTTCAATAGAGGAGAACATCATATTTATGGTTCCTATATATCATAAGATCATAGTGAGATACCATTGTTTATATCATAATTAAGAAGGGCCTATTACAACTTAATTCCATATCCAAACCATTGGTGTTTGTCACTCGATGGCTAAGTGGTTGCTACCCACCAGAAGGTGGGTTAATTACTGAACAAAACTATTTATTGTTTCCTATAGTAAACACCAAAACTAACGCACTACAGCCTTCAAAATTTAAATAAAATGCGGAAATAAGAAACTGAACAAGAAATAAGTTCAAAACACATCTACACAGTTATTTTTGGACAAATGTCCTCAAAAAAACCCAATGTGAGAAAACTGGTGTAGCAGCCTTGAGGGTTTTAATATTATGTAGTAGTAATTTTTTAATACAATCTATGGATGCCTTGCTGGCTATCCAGTACAGAGAATATCACTGACAGAGAGATAAGTGAGATTACCTCACACTATCACAGGAGACCCTAGCTGATCCAGCCAATGAATGACTAGCCCATGGCTGCCTCTGCGCAGTCACTACAACAGCCCAGCGTCACACTATCTAAGGTCTGCGTCACTCCTCTAGCTGATCGATTTGCCTATGAGATTCTGACTTCTGCTCTTCTAGTCTCACACCCTGGCTTCCAGCTACAGAAATCGATCCCTCCAGCAAATTTTTAGACCTCCTCAAGGCTCTGTGCTGCCTCTGCGTGGCCCTGCGTCAGCCTCTTCTGGATTTGCGTTGCCTCTCGTGGATCTCCCTCTACCTAGTCTGCTAAGTATTCCCGGATCAGGAGAAATCTCCAACCAGAACTATCCCTTCCCCTCACTGCAAAAGATCACTTTGAAATTATTTCTGGCAGCTTCTCTGCTTCAGAAATTTGATCTTCTGATCTTCACTCGATGTGTTCTCCAAGTGCCCCTCAAGCCTCTTCTTATATCTTTCTGTTGGACAACCAACGACCCAGATTAACTTCTAATCAATGGCTTAGATCATTTTGGCTTAATCCTCATCTTCTTCTAGAAGTTTCACTCATAGTTAGATGATAGATCAATACCCTTTAATTATTTTAATCTCCTAAGTTTAGACTTAGGGTCCTATAAAAAATAATTAATTATTTTAATAAAATTGTCTCCGGGTGGAATTTTCCAAAACGATTTCTAGGTATTGGAGAACACATGTGTCTGAGACTCCCTACAAATTTTGAGACTTAGAACACATCCGATGCTACCAGAAATCAACACTCCCCCTTAGCGAGGAATGTGCTCTAGCAATGCACCGTGTTGAAGCATCACTCTGTTTTGTAACATCTCTTTCTACATTACTGATGTCTAACATCCTGTCCACCAAATATTGCGCAAATGATGCATCTGTACTGTTGCTGACCCTGCCACTGTCAACACTGCATCCGTACTTCAACTCTCTCTCAATTCTGTATTCGTGTTGCTGTTGGCACTGGAACTGCCAATACTACATTTGCACTGCAACCTTCTCCAACAGCGGCTGCTACTGCATCAGCAATAGAAAAGCATCCCAAATTACTAAACTGGTGTTCAGTATGACGCATCTCGTTGCTGGAGTTCTGATTGCTGCTAGTCTCTATGCTAACCCTCTAAAGGCTCTGCGTTGTTGCTGACCTCTACTCTATGCCAACTGCACTGCTTCCAACTCTGCTCTGTGTTGCTTAGTCTCTAGCGTTCCTAGCCACTACAACTGTAACTTTGGCACTCCTCTACACCAACTGACACTGGTCCATCCTACTATTAAAATTTATGCACCAATTACAAATGAATATCACTAGGTCATATAGGAACGTGTGTGGTTTTGATTCTAGGTCCATGCCTATCTATGGTCTTATCAAAGATCTTAATGTGTCTCTAGCAAGCAATAAAGATATTTTTGTATTAATAGATATTGTTGTCATTAACATGCTTGATGCTTGGGGCATTTTGTTATCCAGGAAATGGTGTGCTTCAATTGGTAGGAAATTGCAAATGGATTTATCACATGCCATTATTCCTAAGCCTGAGGGGACCCCATTTGTCCTCTATAGGAAACCTCAATTGCCTGATCATGTGGAAGACATCAACCCCTTCCCATTCCATGTGTGTGGTAGCCCAGAGACCAAAGTTTCAAGGGTGGTGAATCGAAATCCTCCTAATGGGCCTTCAAAACAAACAAATCCTCCTACTTCCCAAGAGGATTGCACATCAAGAAGTCAAAACCTAGGCCATGTGAAAATTCCTTGAATGCAACAACTGGAGTTTAATCTTCTAACTGTTAGTAGTTTATTTGTCTTTCGTTAATTATTAACAACAAATAACGATTAAATCATTGATGCATTCTTCACAAATAAAATGCTGCAAAAATATAAAATACGGAAGTGAGAAATAGATGCACACACAAAAGAAAATTTACACAGTTATTTTTGGACAATTGTTTTTGGAAAAACCATAAAGAGAAAACCAGTGCAGCAGATGAGAGTTTAATTATTATGCAACAATTTGAGAGTACAACCAATCAGATGCCTTTTACAGGCAATCCTACAGCAAATATTAATCAGAACTGGCAAAATAAATTAGAGATCCAAGATCTCCCTCTGCTACTCAATTTTGCCTTGTCCCGACAACTCGCACTCTCCCAGGCTATTCGCGTTGCCTCTAGGAAATGTGCACAGCTACTCCACATAAATTTGTACAGACCTCAAACTACCTCCAGGTGAGACGTCCAGCCTCCCTCTGTCTCTGGAACTAACTTGCTTTGCCTCTGGGACTCTAATTCAACTATTGGCAACTGAAACAAGTCTCTTCTGGCAACTCGCACCGGGGTTTCTAGATATTCAAATTGCTCTGTACAACCTCCGCTGCAAATAATTCAGCCTCCCTCTTTCCTATCTCCTGGGCACTAGAAGTAATGAGGAAATATTCCTCTGGAATTTTTGTTCCAAAATTTGTGTTGCTCCCTCTCTTCGATGCTTTCCCTAGCTCCAATTGCACCCTTGCTTAACGCTGCAAACTGGGTAAGTCTAACTGCTCAAACTCATTCAATGCCTCTTCTCCAAGCCCTAAACTTGTTATTATAACCTTTTGTTGGGAAACCAATGGCCAAGATCTAATCCTGATCAATGGCTTAGATCACTTTGACTCCATCAATAGAAGTCTCTAGAACAAAATCAAATTACCTTAATTAATTAACTTTAATTAACCAACTTCCCTAAGTTAGACTTAGAAAATAATTAAATTATTGGCTAATTAATTTAATTAAGGCATTTCTGAGTTTTATCTCGCGAAACCTTTTCTGGGTTTTGGAGATCTCGTGTTCCTTAGCCTCTTAGACATCATAGAGACTAGAACACATCTCTGCTGCTACCAAAAACTAACAGACCTACCATTCTAAAGAAGCAATGGGTCCAAAAACCAAAGAGAGATTACCAAGTAGGTGTAGACCTTATCCCTGTCAAGACCCATGGAAAAGTAGGTGTAGGTTACTTCTACATTGCTAAAATAAACTGTGAACTTTTAACTTCCCCAATGAAAGGAAGTCACTTCACCTTCTTTGATGGAAATTGACATCCACATATCATGCATGGTAGTGTAGGTGCATTGTATATTGTGTGAGCATTCTAATATCATTCATATCATGTTTCATGTAGACTAGATTGCATTTAGAATAGACTTTATTTCTTGTATGGATTTATACTTTCACATAAAACATGGGTGATGCCCTACACCTAGTGTACATGCTCCCAAACAAGTTGATTGCAATGTGCAGGCTACAGGTTTGTGGTCCGAGGAATTGCTGAAATTCTTATGAATTCCCCCATTCAAGAATATGGGTCATGCGCTCTAAGATGAGATCATATCCCAATTGGAGCTAGATGTTACCCACCAAAGTGGGTGACACTAGGACAAAAAAATTCTCCCATCCTTCTCATCTAGCCAACCAGCCATGCAGCCCTTGACAATCACCACTAGCTAATGACGTGCCATTTTATCTCTGCCACCTGCATCAATTTTATACTTTCTCACCCATCTGACAAGAGGACATGGATGAAGGTGGACTTCTAATCAAAATATACTTTATTCTTTTTCCAATCTGGTGCTTATGCTTGTTTGTTTTTGGACTTTTGAGATGGATTATGGGGTGACCTATAAGGAGGGGTTTTGACTGTGATCTTGTTCCCCCACCTTAAATGGGGGGTTAATATTTGATCCTAGTCCAGTGGGACCTTTCCCAATGGCCCAATGGTTATAAGAGGTTCACTACTCGAAAATCCTTTATTGAGATAGTGTGTGCCATCTATCCCTATTCCACACTTACCACTTTCCATCTTACATTAAAAACCCATATTCCACCTCCATCCTTGGGTTCAACTGACCATTGGTTCTCTGTGATTTGGCACCCATACATACACATAATTGGGTAGGGCCCAAAATCTTTTTCCCTAGGATATTGATGCAACTAAAAGAAAAGGAAAGATCATATTATGGCCACAAAATAAAACAAAAGAATATCAAAATGAAAAATATGGTCGGGACATACATAGTAGCGTGTAAGAAAAATTATAGCATGATCTCCACCTCACTCATTATGGCTATCACCCAGTTATTGAGCACATGTTGCTCCATTACATCATAAAATGAACCTTTGAATGTCCCAACCCTGATAGCAATGAGCTACCTCATCATGAATGTGTGATACAAATGTTATACATCATACAAAGCAAGCTCTAACCCTCTGAGCTATGAGCAATAATACTAAGAAAAATAAAGCAAAAGTAAAAGGCGTACAAGAGGTTGAAAAACAAAGGCCGAGTTGGTAATTCATGCATCCACAATTTCTCTCTCCTTACATATATACACTCAAGATATGGATCCCCATCATGTTGGTCCCTTTGACCATGGCACTTGGCCATGAAGTCTTCTCCCCTCCATACCATCATTATTATTCACTAACTCTTATCAATTGAAGGATGGATTGGGAAATGTCACTTCCCCTTGGCGGTCGAAAACACCTAATAGGGTTGTCCTTTAGCCACTCCTACCTAGGAGTAAACACGATTGTGAGTTCAAAGCCTCAATTTTGGAAGGGAATCCCTATTCGAAGAATTAAATAGCCCTATGCATTTAAGCTCGCTTCAATTAGATGCAAAAATGATTATTGTACGTGATGACTGGTTGCTTTCACTAAACTTTATGTTGTAATTGTCAAGTGAGTCCATAGCCCAGGCTTTAGGTACCTTACCCGCACGTACCCAAGCCATTTGAGAAGTATATTGACACCCACAATTCAAGCATTGAGAGCCTCGAATCTCCGAGCAACAATCGACAATATCACATCACGCCTAGCTCTGGACACCTCCTGCACCAAGGAAGTTTTGCCGCTTTGCACTGCATTTGATGATTCTTCGGGATGATGCACCTAGACTAGTATGCCCTCAGGCCAACCTTAGCACTCCCCAAGAGATGGCAGCTGATCAAGAGCCCAAATGACAATGGTCTCACCTTCTAATACATGGGAGGGCTAGTAGCACCTGGAAAGCCCTCAACGTTGGAGCAGAGATGGACATTTTGAGCAGTTAGAGACCCAGGAGACCACCTTTAGTGCCCCAAACTAGCTTTTGGGGTCCACAAAGGGATTTTGATAGAAATTTGAGGTTCAATCCTCACATCATGATTTTTAGAGGCTTCTACACCACTCATGGCACCTTAAAGTCTCAACACATGCCACATGGAGCTCAATGCATGGATGACATCAACCTTTCTAGGCCTTATAGCTCACACATGTGAGAAATTCATTTGAGTTTTGTCTAAGCTAGTGGGTTGGCTTGCAACCCAATACATCATTATGATTTTAATTGTTTTCCTAGGGGATTTTAGGCTACTTAGGAACTATTCCTCCTCATATGAATAGAGGAGAGGACTATTGTATCTCTCATCATCATCACTTGTGAACTTGGTCTCTCTTCTTGAGTATTTAGACTCTTTTCCTATTGGAGAGATGTGATCTATGAGGAGAAATTTGTCTTGGAGTTATTCTCTTGTATTTGGAGAAGTTATCTTGGATTGATGATTGGATTGTTCATGCATATTATCTTGTAAGTTATCTTTAATTGATAATTTATTATTTCATGAATAATGTATGGAATAAATTGGTGATCTAGGTTAAAGCTTGTGCCCTAATTTTGTTGAATACCAATTAATTGGAAGCTATGTCATATTATTGCATGCATTACTCATAGTATGATATGTGAATGGAAATCCCCTTGGTGATCTTACATTAGCTCTCCCAAGTGACTTTCAATCCCTCACAAAGGTAATAGTTAGGGTTTTGATGCTAGGGCATCAAAATATCCTTACTCCTTTGCAAGTTTTAGCCAACTTAAAGAACCCATAGACTCCATCAACTCTAGGACTAGGCACTAGCCATCCTTTGTTGGTGATCAAATCAAAATTTATCCATAAACTTTTCTCTTTCTTTCTCTCTACCTAATTCGACCCTCTTAAGGCCAAGCGGCCACCTAGGGCCTAGTGCGAATTGGCTAGGAAGGCAAATTTTGGCTCTTGGAAAGTCTAAATATCAAGGGTAGGGTGGTTTCCACAAAATCACTCACTTTGGTAGGCATTCATTCCAATTTTGTCCATAAATTTCCTTGCCCTAGTTGTTTGCCCTAGGGTAAAACCCTAGTTTGGTTTTAGCTTCAACTTGGGGGCTTGTTGAGGGTTTCATGTGCCATATCCTTGTTGAAATACATTGTGGGAAACCCTTTCTCTATACCTTGACCTTTGGCCATCCCAACTCTCAACCTATTAATCAAGTCCTAGGTCTTGTGTTGTACAAATTAGGCATCTATAAGGAAAGTGAATTGCCTTTAGATTGGAGCCTTGTAATTAAGTTTAGCCTTTCTCTTAGAAGCCTCCTATTCATCCTAATACCTTTATACCTAGAATATCTCTTATAGGTGACCTTATACCGAGACTCCTCCCATTGGTGAAAATCCATAAAGAGCAGGGGGTTTTGGCTGTGGTGACAATGAGCCATTACTCCATTGTTTTTACTTGGTCTAGTGATATCTTTATAGGGTACCCCTCTCCAAGGCCTGCTAGATTTTGTGGAAACAGGGAACACAACATAAATTAAATATAAGTGTAAGGACATGCTATGCAATTTTGTTTGTGATGAATAGCCACAAAGCAAGGGATAGTTTATCCAAACTCCACAAAATATTGAAAAAGGGAGATTTTATGCTATCAACATAAAAACAAATTAAAATAAAATCATTGAGTTATGTTAAAGTGAAACAAAACACAAGAATTTCAAAAGTGCCTTTGAAATGGAAGGTATATAAATAATATAGGTTCTCACATATATTGTGCTAGTCTTGCATTTTTTTGTTGCTAGGTGCAAATGTAGTCTTCTTCCTCAACCTTGCTCCAAGATCCAAGACAAGGAGAATCAGGCTAAGATAAGGAGGTGTAAATGGGAGAAGATAGGGGAAGGCAAGAGAAAATGAGATCTAAAGTAGAGGGGTAGAGAAAGAAGCATTGACATGGTGCATGGATATTAGGTTTAAAACCATGAACAAATGGATAAGGTTGAAAACCATATTTAAACCTCAACGTATGTAAGTTTATTACTAACATGGCAAGAAATTATGGGAATAGTACTAAGAAAAAACATGGGGAATGTGGATTTTCATACAAGAATATCCTTGACTAAAGGTGCCATATTTTGTGATTAGAGTCACTAAAGGTGCTGAATTTTGTGATCAAAGTCACCAAGCTAGTCCTTCACTTCAAACTAGTCAAATAAATCAAAAGGATTAAAAAATCAAAACAAAAAGTGCAAAGGCTCCAAGAATTAAGCAAAAACTCCATGAACAAGGAAAAAAATATAAGGGAAAATAAACAAAAATGTACCTAGGGAGTAAAGATTCAAGGAAATGAAAAATAACATTAGGATAAGAGAGCCATGCCCAATTTTGAGGAAAAGGACAAGGAATTGCACCAATAGACAACTCAATAAGTTTTTAGCAAAATATGCTCTTTGTTGCAATAGAAACAAAAACATTAAAAAACAACACCATGTTCCATTAGAAACTAACACTCTCACAAAATAATGAAAGAAAATATCATGAATGAGCAAAATTGCATGGAATGGACCACAAATTCATAAAATAGAAAGGAAAAAAAAAGTAGGACCATCCAAATAGAAAAAGGCAAGGTTGAAGGCAAAAGGATGGGACATTGACCCTCAAAATGAAAAAAAAACATGTGGTGTACCAACCCATGAGCAACCACTAACAAAACCCAAAAGCACAAACACAGGAATGGATTTTCAAATAGATTAATTTAATTAAATGTGTGTCACTTGCACATTAAACCAAGTAATAAGAGGTAATTCTTTATATTGGTTGCACGTGGTGGGGTCCACCTATAATCACAAGTGATCATGATATCCCAATGAATAATGCATTAATGTGAGAAGGAGAAGATAACTAGAGTAAGGATGAGACCATATAGCTAAATTGAACTGAGTAGGATGGTAAAAGAGAAAATAAGAGGAACAACTAAATAAGGTTAACGCACCTCTAAAAATTCATCATGCAATAATTCTTTTGGTTCCACGACACTAGCATTTAATACATATTAAAATAATGTTTGGAAAGAGAACTTAAGAAAAAGTTACAACACTTGGAAAATTCCTCTGTTAACGTCTTTTCACAAGCCATGTTGATCATTACTGTATTCTTCGTTGCAGACGATTTGATTTGGAAAGACTCATTACGACTATGGCTAAATTTGATCTTAGCTATTCACAATATTCACTATGTGTTGCCTTAAACTTCCAATCCATATTGGCCTTACCAATATCCTCTGCTTGTTTGTTCATTCTCCATCATGCCCTTTCCACATTAGGCACCATTATCAGGTCTTCTTTCATAGTCATGTTCTTTATTAGCTTTAGCACCAAATTAAACCATCTATGCATTGTCATCTTTGAGTTTAGCAAATCTTTGCCACTATTCACATCAACATTTATAATCTCAAATTGAAATGCAATCCAATATTAACCAAGTGTATCCAATATAACACCTCGTGTTTCCAAAAGAGAACCCTAGGATCATTCTTGGTGAGGCTAGATATTAATTTCAATCAAAATTTACAATTAAAAATTAAAACTAGACCATTATTATTTGTTTGAAAGACATGTAGGAGGTGATTAGTATTGAGTAGATGGTTCAAATGAGTTACACTAAGAAAGTTGAAGCACACAAATTGGCATACCATATTTACTTCAACATTACAGAAGCAAATTGTTTTTTGCTCTTCCTTTAAAAAGATATCCTAAGAAGTAGGATCCCCTAACAAGGTATTTACTTTATGGATATAAATGACTGGAAAATAGGTCACAAGTATTCAACAAATATACATATTTTGCTTGCTTTGGTTTGGGTAAAATTATTTGGTAACTAGTCAAGTCCTGCAGCATCCATGCTTCACTAGAGAAAATGAACTTTAGACCAAATATACGAAGTCCTAGAAAACCCCTAAAAAATATTTTTCTCATATAATGATTAATCTAACAAAAAGATGTATAATAGCACCTTTTTTTTGGCTCCATTAGATAATCTCATCTTGTCAACATGGAGAAAAGTTTGCTTTGCACACTAAGAGACTCGAGCATCAAAGGGCTAGAGTGTGTATATTCAATCTTGGCACAATTTCTAGGAAAATGGAAAAATATATTAAACATCGAGCTATATCACAAGAAGTGAAAACTACATTTGTATTTAGATGAGGTGAGAAGAGATACAATGTAGTAGCTAAAGCTAGAATAGTAATTATTTTCTCATGTTCTAGAAACCTAAATTTATCAAGTATAGATTTTACATCAACTCATTGTTGTACACAAACTACAAATCTAAGCCATGGATAGAGGAACTCATACCTATAATCTCTTGAAAATAATTGAATACAAAACCTTTTATATGGACTAGAGGTGCATATTGTTACCCACCAAAAGTGGGTGACCCCATAGGAGAAAATTTTTCTACCATCATCTATTCTTTTTAGCCAGCCAATAACCCCTGCAGCTAACACTAGTTGAAGACAATACACCATTCATATCCCTGTCACCTACATCAGTCACATGTCTTCTCACCCATCTCGCACGACTGCATGAACGAAGGTGGGTTTCGATCAAAATGTTCTTTATTCATTTTGCAATCGGGTGCTTATTCTTGTTTGTACTTTGGGCTTTTGGCATGGATTATGGGGTGACACATAAGAAGGATGGGCTTTGACCATGTTTGTTCCCTCACCATAATTGGGGGGTTAATCTTCGATCCTAGTCCAAAGGGACCTCCCCTAATGGCCCAATGGGTATAGGACAGGCACTACTTGGGAAGCCCTAATTGAGATAGTGAGTTCCATATATCCCTATTCCATACTTACCACTTTTCATCTTACATTGCAAGCCCTATATTCCACCTATATTATTCTGGGATTTGGCACCCATACATCCTCATACCTGAGTAGGGCCCGAAACTTGGCCCTGGGAGGTCGATGCAACTAAAAGAAATGGAAAAAGCATATATTCTCCACAAGAAAAATAAAATAAAGAATGTCAAAATGCAAAAGATGGTCGGGATATACACATTAACACGTGTGCAAAAGCCTAGCATGACCTCTACCTCACCCCTTATGGCCATCACCCAGTTCCGGAGCATCATATTGTTCTTACGCATCAATATAAGGAACCCTGTGTGTCCCAAACCTAATGGGCAATAAGTTGCCTCATTATTAAGGGGTAATATAATTGCGACACAACATACAAGGCAAGCTTTAACCCTTTGAGATATGAACAGTAATACAAAGAAAAATCAAGCAAAAGTAAAAGGCACACAAGATGAATGGAAAAACAAAGGCCAGGTTGGGAACTCATACATCCATGATTGCTCCCTTCTCACATCTATACACTTAGGATGCGAATCCCCATCATGTTGGTCCCTTTGACAATGGCACTTGGTCATGAAGTCTTCTCCCCTCCATTACCATCATTGTTCACATGACACCTATTGATCGAAGAGTGGACTAAGGAAATGTCATTTCCCCTTGGGGAGATGGAAACACTTAATAGGGTTGTCCTTTAGCCACTCCTACCTAGGGAGGTAACACCACTACGAGTTCAAAGCCTTAATTTTAAAAGGGAAGACTTATTTCAAGTGTCAAATTTCCCATTACATTCAAGCTTGGATCCCCTAGATGCAAAAATGGTTAAACATATCTAACGATGTAGTGGCTAGGACTAGATATTTTGTGTAATTATTAGGTGGTTTCACAACCATGGATTGGGCAACTTAATTGGGGCCCAAGTCTTTTAGAGGAGCATATTGGCACCCACAGGTGGAGCATTGAGAGCCATGGGACTCCAAGCAGTAGCAGAGCATCATACATAACCATGGGCACCTCCAACACCCACAACACCCCAACACTTTTCCCTACATTAATGACTTTTATCAGATGATGCACCTACAACAAACATGCCCTCAGTCGGCTTATCACTTTGTGAGGGGTTAGCAGCTGATCCAGGGTCCAAAGGAGGATGGTGTCACACCTTGAGACATGGGAGAGCTAGCACCACCTTGAAAGCCCCCAATGTTGGAGAAGAGAAAAGAATTTTGACTACTTGGAGACCCATGAGGCTACTTTTGTGCCCCAAATTAAAAATTAGGGTCCACAGAGGAAAATTTACAGATACCTAAGAGCCAACCCTTAGTAGGTGATTTATGAGGGCTTTTACTCACATCTTGTCACCAAGAAGCGTTAACATATGTGGGCAACAATTATGTTTTATCATTGGATACTATACTTGTGACCTAGCTTGTGATTAGCACATTATTTTATGATTTTTAGGGACATTTGTTGTTTTTCCACGACACTGGTGTCTAGGACAAAGTCTTAAATCAATGACGCTAGCAAACCAAATATCACAAGATTCACAACAAGACTACTTTGCCACAACGGAACAATATGCACAGTAAATCTAGAAGTGTACAAGAATGTAGACAACCTTTTACAAAATTTACAATATGTACAAACCCAACTTCGTTATATTACATCATCTCATAATACAACTATCTAGGGCTTCCCCATACTAGGGATAATGGATCTCAAAATCCACTAGTACAAGACAATACAAGATAATCTGATGATCTAGTTATTGATGTGCACCTCATAGTTGCTTTGTCATACCCTGGAACCTACTGGTCCTTCTACTCCCAATCTACTCACTAGTTGCTCCTTATTCCATCAAGGAACAACACAAATACTCTAGGAGGGCTACACCTTATCACTGTTGCAAGTCTCTTCTCCACCAATGAACTTTGGCTAATCCAATCTACTCCTCTAGTATAGCCAATACCTGAGCTCCAAAACTACCTTTCCTAGTAGCTTCCTTCTTTCTTAAAAGAGCTACTCATATGCTTAATACTTCACCCACCTTTAGCTGCCAAGTTCCTTTATGTCAAGTTGATCAAGGGCTACTCTTGTGTCACCCACACGCTGCCCTCCAATAGTCCAAAGGTGCCCAATACAACTGTCAATCAATCATTGTAGAAACTGCCCACTGGTTAGGGCTTCTAACCTCCACATCAACCCTTCCTCTTTGGCTAATACAGGCTACCAAAACATATCATCCACTTAGCAAACACTATCAAGAAGAAAGGGCTAATCATACCTCTTCTTAACCACGGGTTCTATGCACTTTAACTCTGAGATGACAGTCCTAGTTAGGGCTTTATAGCAACCCCAAAACACTACTGCAAACTTCTGTGTTATGCTCCAAGACTGGCCCCAAAAACTTCGTTGTACCTTCCCTTGACTGCGGCCTAGCCAAACTAAGGTGCTACACCTCTCGGCCTCCTCAAACAAGGGTTGTACACCTACTGTCACTTCAGGAAAGTCTGCGGCCCATACCTGTAACAATACACAACTCTAAAATGCACCCACACTGCCCAGATCTCCTCCCAACTAACTCGGCCCTCTCTCAAGTGAACTCGGCCTGCACTACAAAGGTAAAACAACCCTAAAGAAATCCAAACGACTCTTTCAACCTCACTATACTTGCTCTTGTCCGGCAGCCCAAAACAGAGAAGATCCCTTTGACTTGTTTGCACTTGGATGATGCCATTTGACTCAAAACTCCCCTTCTCTTTATACACAATAGAAGGGCTTCAATGATTTACACTGTTGAAATTTCGAAGTCTAACCCGTTAGAAATTTTTCTGCACTACCTTGTTTATTTCTCCTACTTGTTAATTACTAAACAAGTAATTTAACCATATAAATACTGAAATAAACACAATGTAGTCTCAACCATCTACAGATCAACAACTGAAAGAAATAGACAAACACACAAGGGACAACGTTATTTTTGGACAATCGTCCCCGGAAAAACCCAACTTGGGAAAACCGATGCAGCAGTTCTGAGGGTTTTATTATTATGCAGCTTTTCTGAGTACAACTGGGTGCCAAACTGGCTCACCCTACAAAGAAAATAATCTGGTAGTAATACCTCTCTTCGGAAGCAGATATTCTGAAAGTCGGCTCCACAAAACCCTCTCCAGCACCTCTCGAAGGCTCGACGTCAGCCCTCTTGAGCTCTGCGTCAGCCTGAAACCCCTGGCTCAGCCCTCTGAGGCTCTGCGCAGCCTCTCTAGCCCTTTGCGTCACTTTTGCAGCCTCCACGTCACTCACGTAGGCACTCTGGCCCTTTGCATAGTCACTGTTGGCCTCTACGTGGCTTTCTCCGGCTCTACGTCTTCCTCTCTGCCTCTACCGCTGGTCTTCCAGCACTATCTTTGCCTCTCTGCTATGCACTCACCGCCCCTCGCTGCAACTGATCACTGGTTCGATTTCTCTTAGCAAACCTCGCTCTAGAAAATCAAATTGACTGATCACTTTGGTGTGTCTCCAACTGACCCTCAAGCCTCCTCTTATATTTTTTTATTGAGTCTTCAACGGCCGAGATTACATCTCTAATCGACGGCTAAGATTAGATTTGGCTTGATCCATGTCATTTAGAACCTTCTAACCCAGTTTTATATTAATACCCATTAATATTTTATTTTCCTAAGTTTAGACTTAGGAACCCATTAAAAATATTAATTATTTTAATATCTCCTCCACCGAGCAGAATTTCCCCAAACCATTGCTGGGTCTTGGAGATCTCATGTGCTTTAGCCTCTCCACCAATTTTCATGGCTAGAGCACATCCGATGCCATCCCATATAAACTCTTAATTTAGGTATGTTCTATGCTTATAGCAATTTATTTCAATTTTCACAATTAGCTCAATATCTTTCCCAGATTAGCAATCACATCAGCATTAAAGTAAACTATAGATAGAACATAAACATAAATCGCAGAAGACAAGCCAAGACAAGAGGACACAAGATGTGGCGCTAGCCAGGGACAAACCCCAATGTGGGGAAACCCTTGATCAATTCTTCTTTTATGTTCTTCAATAGTTCAGCAGAGAGAGAGAGAGATAGTACATTTACAACAGAAGTCAACACTTTGACTTATCTAGATAAGAGCAGAGGTCATCTCTAAGTAGATGATACATGAGATCAGTTGAAGACATGCTACTTCAACTGATTCTCCAAGGTGACTCCTTCACCTCTCATTGTGCTGCATCTTGTCATCATGTTGCACCTCACTGTGCTCCACCATGTTGCACCCATCATCACAATGTTGGACATGACTGTTGCACTCCTGTCCCATGTGCCATGGTTGACCATGTTGTCATACTGCATGTCTCATGTGCTTGCAGCACCATGCTTGCACTGCTATCCATGATAGCCATGTTGTCCATGCTTCTTGTTGTACCATCTGCCTTCTGCCATGTCACAGTTGTTGTCCCACTTTGCCTTGCCATACCTTGCAGCGGTCCCATACGTTTTAGCGTACCTGGCTGATGTCCATGTGTCTTAGCAGCACCATGTCACCTTGTTGTCCATGCATGTTAGCAACACTATGTCACCTTGTTGTCCCATGCATGTTAGCAACACAATGTCTTTGTTGTCCCATGCATGTTAGCAACACCATGTAGCCCAGTTGTCCTATTCACCTTGCTGCACTAGTTAGCAGCGCCATGTAGCCTAGTTGTCCCATATATATATTAGCACTATTGTACTAGTTGCCTTGTTGTCCCATGCATCTATCCATCAGTTTACAAACAACCCTCAATTCTATTACATGCTACTGTTGATTTCTGCCTAGGGTTCTGTGCATGTACTAGTCTGGTTAGGGCACACCAACTAGCTTAACGTATAGGGAAAATATCCATGTTTGCCTTGCTGTCCTTAGAGGTGACTGCGGCCTGGTTAGAAGGTCCGTTTTAGGTCTCTCGGCCATCCAAACTTCATCTCCCAATTGTTGTAGCAGTCCCTCACTGCGGCCCTATAAATGTGTCACTAAAACTGCCCACAAATAAGTCCTATGACTGTGTTTGCCCTTCCAAGAGTCTATACTCTTCCACATGATCCTAAAACAATCCTTATTGTTGCAGTATGACAAAAAGGGAACTTGGCCCCTTCTCCAACACTTCGGACCCCTCCAAACAACAACTAAGACTATTTCTAAATACGTTGTCCATACAGCCCTTCCACATTATCTAGGGCAACCTCCTAATGTTGCGGCTAGGGCATGGTATTTTCCTCCTTGACTGCGTTTTTGTAGGGACCAACGTATAGGGTTGTAGGCTTCCTTCTTGAGAGCATTAGGGCTTCTCTTTCATGACTGCATCCTCTAGACTAGGGCAGTGTATTCCTTCTTCTAGACTGCAGCCAGGGCAGACTCTTTTCCTCCAACATCTAGGGCTTCCACTCCTAGATTTCTCTTCCACTAAAATGCAAGAGAAGCGGAGAGACATCAAGATAGAAGTGTGTGTGAGAAATGACTCTCAGGTCATCTCCTTCTATACTAAAACGTTGAGCACATGTGGGGTTTATTTGGTTGCTGGCCAATCTTGACGAATTGTCTCATAACACAATTAAATTCATAACTCCATGAATACTTATTAGAATCGGATGATGTTTAGATCAATCCTACACCTCTCGATGAGAGGGATCCAAGAAAAATATCAGCTGCCATAAATATGATGACCCACATGGAGTTTGGTCCTAGTTTCCAATTTCAACATTCCTTCTCAACTAGGGAGAACTCCATCTGTTGATCCATATGTCTGACTGTACTATCTCTGCCATCAGTGCCCTACACTGCTCTACTGAACCATGAAGAAGAATAATTGATAGAGAATGTCTCATATCATTCTCTACTGACTCGAAGTCAGTTTTATTGATCCCATATCAATATCACAAGAGAGTGTCTCAAACCACTCATACTGATCCCAGATCAATGGAGGTCATCCTAGCATAGGGAGTACGGTAGATCAACGATGCGTCCATCGATAGTACTACTATGGTCCCTAACCCCATTTCCCTGCTCATTGGCCAGATGAGAGGTACTTCCCATGAGTCCCAAACTGCATGGGTGGAATGCCTCGACAAGAGAACCATTCGTCCTGTCCCTAAGTCGCCACGGGTTATCACAGGGGAAGGCTGAGCCATTCACCCTGTACACAGCGCACTGTTAGGGAAGGGTGAGTCGCCCTATGGTCGCATGTTGCTCTAGTAAGTACCCCAAGTCCCCCGAAGCTCCCAGAGCTCAATGCATGCAACATGCAGGACCCTCATAAGAGGGTCTCTCAACGACTCCAAGTCGTTCGGTAAAGCCACAAATTTGACCTTTCCCTGGGGCTTTGACAAAATGTCTACGACCTGTACATCAGTCTCAATGCGATGGAGCCTCCTCGCTCATCAACATAACATATCCCAGATAAGGTGGTATTTGATGTCTGTTTGCTGGAGTAATCATAGAATACAGGATTCCTCAACAATCGAACCCCCCCCCCCCCGGTGGTTGTCACAGAGGATCACGATGGTATCTATCATGTGTACAAATAACGCACTAAAGAGCTTCCACAACTAGGTAGCTTCACACGAGATCATACTCATAGCTATGTATTCGGTCTCAGCAGTGCTTATAGCAACCGATTTCTACTTCCTGCTCATCCAGGATATCAAACAAAACCCAAAGAGAACCAACACTTGGAAGTGATCTTGCAATCCTCCACACTGCTTGCCCAGTCAGTATTCGAATAATCATGCAGCTTTGTATTTCCGGCAGTGTATCTCAATCTATGAGAGATTCTGCTCCGAAGATATCTCAGAAAATCCTTGGCACCAATCTAGTGAGGCTCAACCATATATGAGCTCACCATGCTACATGCAAAAACATATATCCGGATGGAAGTTCACCAACAACATCAATGCTAGAATGAGTTTATGAAACTCATAGGCATTTCCCAAATCAGGTCCGGCATCCCTACCACATAACTTCTGAAAGTTAAGCTCAATCGAGGTAGTCACGGGCTTGCAGTTCACCATTCCAAATCTGAAATCCAACTCCCTCTTACTTTTTCAATTGAGAGGGTCTACACCTGTCAGAAAGAGGTCATCGTCAAAAGGTGCTAGTATGAGAGGTCTATCATCCACAACCTTCAAGCAAAGTTTTGGATCAGCTTCACTCCCAGTGAATCTCAGCTTCATCAGACAACTATCAATCCTCTCATACTATGTCGGGGGTTTTTTGCTTCAAGCCATAGAGGGCTCTCTTCCACCTGCACACATGAGATTCCCGATCATGAATCTCAAACCCCTTGGGTTGTTCCAAACCTGTGGACCTGCTATATGAGGGGAATGGTCTCCTTACAAGATTTTCCTTCGGTACATCTCAGACATGTACCTTCATTCTTTTCTTGAATTCAGGCATCCTTGTCACCATCTGACTCACATCGGGTAGGGCCCCATAATAAGTAGACCTCTGGTGCTCTAGATGAGATGTGACCACTGACATGGTCCCCAATGGACCATCCTGCAGATTGCCAACCCTGAACTCAAAAGCATCTTTGAAAATTCCATTTTCAAACACGTACCTTTCCATCGATGAATGCCACCTGGTAACCTTTGCCTTCCATTGCCGAAATGGACACCAGGTTCTTCTTGCAATCAGGTCTGCAAAAGAGAATTTTGTAAATGAATCGAGTTACCCTCATTCAATTGAAGGGTAACATTCCCTACACCCTTTCCAGGATAGGTGGCATCGGCTCCAAGTATAATCCCACGATTGTTTCCATCTCTACTAAAATAGAGAGAGAACCCTTCTATCCGATGAAGTGCCTTGAAGCACTACAATCAATAAGCCAGATAACCAAATAATTTGAAGGAGAGGGCCAATACAAGATAACGCTTCTTTATCTTATTAGAAACAACATTTGATTCTTCATACCTGAGGTTCCTTGCTTTCTTTGAAGAGTCGGTCATTTCCTTGATGACCTGCATTACCTGTCATTCCTTTGATCCTTGAAGATGTCCCTAGAATGATTGTTATCATCATCAAGTGATGTGTCCCTGCCATTCAGACACTCCTTCGCCATTCAGACACTCCTTCGCATAATGGCCGAGCTTATTTACAAACAAGGCATCTCCCTTTACTTCCACCCTTAGATCCAGACTTCCCAATGAAGTGATCATTAGGTAGGCCATCAAAAGCTTCCTCTGCACCATTCTGATAATATTCTCTGCTTTGATTTCAACCTCGGTGAATTTGAAGAGGGATGAGGAATCGATTGATCATTTTGTCCTTTCCCAACTATCTTTAGTGATTTCTCTTTCACTCTTTCTTGGGAATTGTCTGCACCTCAGCTCTCATACCATGTTAATTTAGGTATGTTCTATGCTTAGAGCAAATTATTTCAATTTTTACAGTTAGCTCAATATCTTTTCCAGATTAGCAATCACAACAGCATTAAAGTAAATTGCAGATAGAACATAACTATAAATCGCAGAAGACAAGCCAAGACAAGAGGACACTAGATGTGGCGCTAGCTAGGGACAAACCCCAATGTGGGGAAACCCTTGATCAGTTCTTCTTTTATGTTCTTCAACAATTCAACAGAGAGAGAGAGAGAGATAGTACATTTACAACAGAAGTCAACACTTTGACTTATCTAGATTAGAGCAAAGATCATCTCTAAGAAGATGATACATGAGATCAGTTGAAGACATGCTGCTTCAACTGATTCTCCAAGGTGACTCCTTCACCTCTCATTGTGCTGCATCTCGATTCTCGTCATCATGTTGCACCCATCATCACAATGCTGGACCTCATGACTGTTACACTCCTGTCCCATGTGCCATGGTTGAACCATGTTGTCATACTGCATGTCTCATGGGCTTGTAGCACCATGCTTGCTACTGCTATCCATGCTATCCATGATAGCCATGCTGTCCGTGCTTGCTATTGTACCATGCATGTTTTTGTACCATGTGCCTTCTGCAATGTCACAATTGTTGTCCCACTTTCCCTTGCCATACCTTGCAGCTGTCCCATATGTCTTGGCATACCTAGCTAATGTCCATGAGTCTTAGCAGCACCATGTCACCTTTTTGTCCCATGCATGTTAGCAGCACTATGTCACCTTGTTGTCCCATGCATGTTAGCAGCACAATGTCCTTGTTGTCCCATGCATGTTAGGAGCACCATGTAGCCCAGCTGTCCTATTTACCTTGTTGCACTAGTTAGCAGCACCATGTAGCCTAGCTGTCCCATATATATGTTAGCATTGTTGCACTAGTTGCCTTGTTGTCCCATGCATCTATCCATCAGTCCACAAACAACCCTCAATTCTGTTGCATGCTACTGTTGATTTCTGCCTAGGGTTCTGTGCATGTACTAGTCTGGTTAGGGCACACCAACTAGCTTAACGTATAGGGAAAATATCCACGTTTTCCTTGTTGTCCTTAGAGGTGACTATGGCCTAGTTAGGAGGTCCATTCTAGGTCTCTCGACCATCCAAACTTCATCTCCCAATTGCTGTAGCAGTCCCTCACTGCGGCCCTATAAATGTGTCACTAAAACTGTCCACAAATAAGTCCTATGACTGCGTCTGCCCTTCCAAGAGTCTATATTGTTCCACACGATCCTAAAAAAGTCCTTATTGTTGCGGCATGACAACAAGGGAACTCGGCCCCTTCTCCAACACTTCGGACCCCTCCAAACAACAGCTAAGACTACTGCTCAATACGTGTCCATACAACCCTTCCACATTGTCTAGGGTAGCGTCCTCATGCTGCGGCTAGGACATGGTACTGTCCTCCTTGACTGTGTTTTGGTAGGGACCAGCGTATAGGGTTGTAGGCTTCCTTCTTGATAGCATTAGGGCTTCTCTTTCGTGAATGCGTCCTCTAGATTAGGGCAGTGTATTCTTTCTTCTAGAATGCGGCTAGGGCAACCTCTTTTCCTCCAACGTCTAGGGCTTCCACTCCTAGATTTCTCTTCCACTAAAACCCAAGACAAGTGGAGAGAAATCAAGATAGAAGTGTGTGTGGGAAATGACTCTCAAGTCATCTCCTTTTATACTAAAACGTTGAGAACATGTGGGGTTTATTTGGTTGCTAGCCAACCTTGACGAATTGTCTTATAACACAATTAAATTCATAACTCCATGAATAATTATCGAAATTGGATGATCTTTAGATCAATCCTACACCTCTCGATGAGAGGGATCCAAGAAAATTATCAATTGCCATAAATAGGATGACCCACATGGAGTTTGGCCCTAGTTTCCAATTTTAACATAAAAACTCCCTTCTCTAGAGGTACATGAGCACTCATGGCACAATCGTCATCATCCTCTACCTCCTTCTCTACCTCTGTTGGCGCTGCCTTGGAGTCAGACGCCTCTTCTTTATTCTTCTTCCCCGGACACTGGGTAGCATAATGGCCCAGTTCCCCACAGTTGAAGCACTTAATCTTGGAGAGGTACTTTTTCTTCCTCTTCACCTGCTACCCTACAGATGCTAGGGTTCCATCCTCTTCCTCTTCTTTCTTGACCCGAGCTCCTTTGCCACTACTTCCTGCGTTGGTCAGTCGTCTGATCTCTTCTTGGGGAAGAGTTTCCCACAATTCTTCCCAATCCAGAAGATTCGCTCTACCCAAAATGCTTTGGACAAATGTATCCCACTCCTCGAAGACTGCGTTCAAGGCGGTCCTCACCATCCACTCATGATCTGGCGTGGCCCCTACGGAAGTCAGTTGGTCCCGGATCTCCTGCAACCTGCTAAGGAAGTGATTTATCTACTCCCCGTTCTTCATCTGATACGACCGTGGTTGATTCTCCTATAACATCTTCCTCTACACGAAAGTGCCCTGATACAATGTCTTCAAGGTGTCTCACATCTCCTTTATCGTATTCTTCTTACCAGTATGTTGGACTACATGATCCTTGACCCCATCAAGGATTATGCACTTAGCCTTGGCCATCGCATCCTCATACCTTTTGTTATCAGCTAGGTCAACTGGGATAGCCATGGTTCTCAAGGTGAAGGCCTTGATGCGATGTCTATCTAGAATAGACAGGATCCTGGCCTTCCAGATGACAAAGTTGGACGCCCCATCCAGCCTGTCTTGATCCCTCAGTCCATTCATGGCCATCTCTACTCTTGTTTACGACTCCTCTAAGTCTCTACTTCCCTTCTGGAAGTTCTCTGCTAGACTCCCTCTGAGTCTCTACTTCCCTCCTTGAAGTCCTCTTCTAGACTCCCTCTGAGTCTCGATTTCCCTCCTAGAAATCCTTCTGCCAATAGTTGAATCACATCTCTCTGATCTCCTTTGCTCCTGTAATACTGATCTGGATTTCTTGGCTAGAAATCCGCCTAGGTAGCGACTCCCTTCTACCTTGGTTCTGTCCTGTTAGGTATCATTTTGTCTCAATAGCAACAGCACCCCACCAGCTTCACACTCCACAATCTGCCCATAGCTTCCTATGCCCTGACAACTGAAGCACTGAGCCTCTAGGCTTTGCACAATCACGACAATGGCTAAATCGCTCCACTAGCCAACTGCGTCACTCCTACTCAGCTGAGCAGGATGGCGTGGCTCTTCATGAGCCTCTTCTGCCTCTCACTACTTTTGCGCTGGCCCCTTCTCTGGCTCGAAATGGTGACGCGGGCCCTCTGCATCAACCCTTCTCTACTGCTTTCTGCTTAGGAACAGCTTCTATCACTCGAGACAGTTGTTTCTGCTACAAATTTTCTGATTCAACTAGTGCCTTAAGCTCTCCTGTGATCTGCAATGTTTTGATACCATGTTGAAATTTCTAAGTCAAACCTATTCGACATTTTTCTTCACTATCCAGTTTATTTCTCCTACTTGTTTATTACTGAACAAGTTATTTAACCCTATAAATACTGAAATAAACACAATGCAGTCTCAACCATCTACAGATCAACAACTAAAAGAAATAGACAAACACACAAGGGACGCCGTTATTTTTGTACAATCGTCCCCAGAAAAACCCAACTTGGGAAAACCGGTGTAGCAGTTCTGAGGGTTTTATTATTATGCAACTTTTCTGAGTACAAATGGGTGCCAAACTGGCTCACCCTACAGAGAAAATAATCTGGCAGTAAGACCTCTCTTCGGAAGCAGATATTCTGTCTGCTCCACTAAAACCTCTCCATCGCCTCTCTGAGGCTCAGTGTCAACCCTCCAAGGATCTGCGTCAGCCCTCTGAGGCTCTATGTAGCCTCTTTGGCCCTCTGCGTCACCTACGCAGGCCCTTTGGCCCCCTGCGTAGTCACTACTGACCTCTGCGTGGCTTCCTCTGGCTTTACATCTGCCTCTACGCTGGTCTTCCGGCACTATCTCTGCCTCTCTGCTACTCACTCACTACCCCTCACTGCAACTGATCACTGGTTCGATTTCTCTTAGCAAACCCCACTCTAGAAAATCAAACTGACTGATCACTCTAGTGTGTCTCCAACTGACCCTCAAATCTCCTCTTATACTTTTTTTGTTGAGTTTTCAACAGCCGAGATTACATCTCTAATAAATGGCTAAGATTAGATTTGGCTTGATCCATGTCATTTAGAACCTTCTAAACCAGTTTTATATTAATACCCATTAATATTTTTTTTTCCGAAGTGTAACCTATTAAAAGTATTAATTATTTTAATATCTCCTTCACCAGGCAGACTTTCCCCAAACCATTTTTGGGTCTTGGAGATCTCATGTGCTTTAGCCTCTCCACCAATTTTCATGGCTAGAGCACATCCGATGCTACCCCAAATCAACATACACAAAGATGGTTTTTCTAACTGTCATAAGGCCTCCAATCTCTAGGCCGACCTTAACCAAGCCAACCAATTATCTTCAAAAATTCATCTCATTGTAGTGAACTTGGAATTCGATGATTTTCATTGTGTTGGATTCCTCTCAATGTCCTCTATCACCTCCATCCATCACATGTCCAAAATCATCACAGATTCACACCCATCAACTTAGGTGCAAAGCCCGCACCTTGGGTTCCAAGCCCACAATGTCATATTGTGGTGCTCCAACCTCCAAACCCCAAACCATAGGGCTTGGAGTACCTCCCAAGCTACCAAAATCAGCAACATTAGGCAATATATTTTATGGCTTCTTATATAAATAAAGGAGAGATCATAGCCTCGGGGGTTAGCTCAATTTGTCGAGTTCCTACCACTAAAGCACCTCGTTAATGGGAGGTCATGGGGTCAATTCTCCTCCATGCCCTTAGGGTTAGGCTCTGCTAATACGTCAGTGGGATGTGATCCCTTCGGGTGACTCTGCTTGGATATTTCCTCAGAACATTAAAAAAAAAGTTAGAGGAGAGATCATTTGTATTAAATCACCATCACAAATTGGAGTGACCTCTTTTCTTGTGGTGGAGATGTGACCTATGAATGTACTTTGATATTGGGAGAAAATCATTTCTCTTTAGAGCTATTGTCTTGGATCAATGGATGGAAATCTTAGCATGTTATCTTGTGAGCTTATTGTTGAATATTATTTCTTTATGTCTTATGTATGGAATATATTGAATCTAGGTTTTGCTATTGTGCCTTAATTTGTTGAAAATCTATTTGGTAGAATCTATATATCATTATGGCGTGCATTACTCATCAAATAACATGTGAATGATAATCCTAGTGGTGAAATTTGATTAGCTTTCCCATGAAACTTCTTGATCCATTGCATAGGTAATTGCAAGGGTTGTTGGTGTTAGGCCATTAATTATCCTTCCTCCTTAACAAATTCTTGGTCATTTAATCAACTCATAGACTCCATCCACCCAAGGATAAGGAATAAGCCCTCCTTCTTGATGATCAAATTCATTTTTATCCATAAATTTATCCCTATTTCTCTTAACCTAACTCGGCCCCTTTAAGGCCAAGCAACCAAGCTAGGGCTTGGTGCAAATTCATAGAGAAAAGGAATTTCTGAAGTTGGAGAATCCACAAAATCCCTTATTTAGGTAGGCATTCACTTCAATTTCATCCATAAATTTCTTTGCCCTAGTTACTAGCCCTAAGTTAACCCTAGTTTGGACTTAGCTTCAACTTGGGGGATTTTTTTAGGGTTTTATGTGCCTTGTTCTCATTGAAAATCATTTTTGGAAACCATTTCTCCTTGCCTCATTGAAAACCATTTCTCGTTGCCTCATTGAAAATCATTTTTGGAAATCATTTCTCCTTGCCTTGACCTTTGGACATCCCAACACTCAAACTATTAATCAAGCCCTAGGCCTTGTGCCTCATTTAATAGGCCTCTACCAAGAAAGTGAATCACTTCCTATTGCAGCCTTGAGCCTAAACTGTGACTTTCTTGTAGAAGGCCTCATTGTGTAACCTTGTACCCTAACTTTAGAATGCCCATTAGGTGACTTTCTCACATACCAGGACTCCTCCCATTGGTGAAAATCTATAATGGGCAGGTGTTTTTGGCTGTGGTGATAGTGAGCCATCACCCCATGGTTGTCACTTGGTCTAGTGTTAGCATTGTAGGGTACCCCCTCTAAGGCCTACTAGATTTTGTGGCAACAATTATCATTAATATTATATTGCTGTTAGTGGAAGGGAGATCTATTTATGTTTTTGTAGCATTTACACTTAAATAACCAATCACAGTCAAACTAAACTTGTAAACTATTTTAGAATTACTAAATAAATCACCAATGGTAGTCACTCTAAGACTAAACCTATTAACTAATTCAGTATGTAATCTCACCACTATTAACCACACTAAGGAAAAACTCCAACTCAATGCTAACATATAAAACTATGTGAAATTTCAATGTATTAAGAACCTTGTCTTTTTATTATGCAATGATCTCATCCCTATATATATAGTAATTTTATTTTCTAAAAACCTAATCCCTAATAGTTACTAAGCATTCATCATTCATCTAAACTTGTTAATGGTAAAAAAAAATCAAAGAAACTAGATTAATCTCTGAACTTTGAAGGATAAAAATTGTTGGAAGGAACAAAATCAAATCTATCATATGAAAATCACAGCTACAACCACAACCACTTCCTAAGTCTGGATAGATATCCAACTTAACCACCTTTGCTTCTCACAATGATTTCTTAGAATTTTGGCCATCAACAATTCAATATAAATAGTAGAGATCCAACAATTAATCTTATGAATCCACATCACATATAGGGTTAGTTGTTTGAACACATTAAAAGGAATAAAATCAAATATACCATATGATAGTCATAACTACAACCACAACCACTTCCTGAGGATACATAGATATCCAACTAAAAGATGTTTGCTTCTAACAGTAATTTCTTAAAATTTGGATTACCAGCAATGCAATGTAAATAGTAGATATATAACAACTAGTTTTATGACCACATATAGGGTTAGTTATTTTCTCAATGCTTAAGATGAAAAAACATAGAATGTGTATCTACCTGGCCAAGAATGATGGGAACCTCTAAGAGTTGCACATCGCCAACTCCAAAGGAAATATTTAACTCCATCTTAGATGTAAGTTAACTGCAAAATAATCGAACACCACCTTATCCTCATAAATATTAAGAGAAAAAACAAAACTATTTCTAAAAGAAAGATAAAAACAAAGAGAAATAAATCCACTTACATCAACCATATCACTTTATTCATTAGAGAAGAATGTGTACCTGCATGCTTCTAGGTGAATATGGAGGGACAAGGAGGCCTTGATGAATCTCCAAACAAAACAACTAAACAAGAAAAGTCTCAACATATTCTTTTCTTTTCAATGACATCTTATCTCCTCCATAATTTAACTGCAAACCAACCAAAAACCACCTCAAAAAGATACCTTAGTAAAACAAAGGTAGAGACATCAACTCAAGAGGATAAATATTTGCAAAAATATAATAAACAAATTCATACCTGAGGAAAAATAAGAACCAAATGCATGCCTATTGATCCACCATAGCGTCCATTATAATTAACCTAATCCTCAATTCTAGTGATTACCCTTTATCAAAATACAATAAAATTGTACTCAAGATGACAAATATCTACAAAAATATAAAAATCAAAGCATACCTGAAGAAAGATAAAATCCAAAAACATACCTATACCAACTACTCCACCAGAAGGACCTTTCCAGCAGACCTGCTCCTCCATTCCAATGTTGACCCTTTATCGATTTTTAATAAAATTCTACACTCTCTACCTATCCCTACAATATTTTATAATCTATGTTTTCTTCCCAATAATAACAAAAGGGTAAATAAAAAATTGAACATAAATGAATAATTGAATCTAAATCGTCTATGCCATAACATACAAACTACAGGAATCTAGTTTACAACCTTGAATTAAAAGGCTAATGAATACAAATCTACAAAGGAAAACCTAATAGAAATGGACATTCTTCCAAAAACTAGTAGGTACTAGGTAATGTTAAAACCTATGAGTGAAGTCATGATTGAAGTTTCACAGACAATGGAAACCTTGATAGATCATAATACTGATCTATTCCGTGTAAACAGCTTGCTCCACCGGCAGAACATATTGTCCATTCATTTGTTAAACATGCCATTATACAACAACATGGAAAATTGGGCAAGAAAATTTAGTGACTTGCATCTTTATCTAAGAAGTTTGTGGTCAAGCCTCTCCTAACTAACATGTGTTCCCCAATCTCCTGTGCATGCAAACCACTTAATTTGCACTGAGAATGATTTAAGAAATATATTACATTGATTTCCATTAGAAATTACTTATATTACTGCAATCACACAAAACAGTTGGACAATCGAACTTAAACCTATAGCATCCCTTAATTCTATATTTGACAAAATAGCTATATCCCCCACATAAAAAGGTTACCTATCTAGTACCAAGAATGAGTCACAACAGCATCTTCTACTTTGTGTTGATTGGTAATTCTCCCCTGTTTCAAAGAAATTGTGTAAACACTTTCTACATGTCCATATACACATTGTTCTCAATTAAAACAATTGCAAGTCGTGTAGAGTAATAATCTTTTTGGGGGTAGAGTAATAACCCATGAGAATTTCACAATAGCCAAATGCATAAGAAATAATGAACTCCATTCTTCATATTCATTATCCCATCTCTATAATTTAACTACATATCAACTAAAAACTATAGGAGAAAAGGCAATTTAGTGCGGAGACATGTGAGGGAATAAAGATATATCTTAGGAAACTAGATGTTATTTATTTGAATTAAAGAGAGAGTTAACAGGGATGTTAAAGACTAATGGACAATCCACAAAAGTTAGTTTTCATGTGTGGGTTTATCTTG
This sequence comes from Pinus tabuliformis, assembly GCA_031772625.1. NCBI lineage: Eukaryota > Viridiplantae > Streptophyta > Pinopsida > Pinales > Pinaceae > Pinus > Pinus tabuliformis. Next base: position 425,476,302 of record CM062816.1, read on the forward strand.
ACTCATCCCCTACACAATCTACAAAGCTCTTCCATGGATGTAAGCATAGCATTAGGGGAATTTTGAGGTCAAAAATAGGCCTCAAAATGAAAAATGTACTAACAAAATCAACTTTAAGAGAGCCACTAGGATTCAAAATGATGATGTCATCCCTAGGGGAAGATTTTTGTGGGCAGAAAAGAATCAAACTAGACTTTTTTTAGTCAAATTCTTTACTTATCTCCTTGTAGGTTTACTCAAATTTAATGAGTATACAATTTTTGGATGTGGAATTAGATTTCGCATCAAATGAGTACCCACTCTACATAATTTTGAGTAGTTCCACACCAAGAAAAGTTCAATACATGAAAAACTGTGTTTTAAACATACCCTTGTATGCCTTACTCATACCCTTATAGCATGAAGCTATCCTTAACGCTAGTCCTTCGCCATTATTAACCACAAAAGTGTATTTACTCGGAAAAGTATGGTCTAATATATTTGTTAATTCCTACATGTGTCTGATGCATCCAAGATTTCCTCCTCCAAAGGCTCCTTAACGATATAAATATTAAATCGATCTCATAATTCCTATACTAGTCGGTGGGAGTAAAATGCTATGAGTGATTTGATCATAGTGAAGTAGACCTAAAAAACTAAAAAAGGTGGTATACTTCAACCCATGAGTGTCAATTCCGAGATTACTCACATCATTAGAAGTCAAGAGGAAATTAGTTCGTTGAAGCCACACCAACCAGGTGCACTAGACGCTTTTTGTCTTGAGAAATATCCACTCATAGATTGAAGCATAATGATCTTTGTTAGGCATAGGACGTGCAATAAAAATTCTATATATGAAGAGTGAGTAGTAGAACTCACAAGAAGCAGGTTCTTCACTAAATTCAACCTGAGGCCTTGAGGCTACACTCCCTTGAGCAAGTCATTTGTTTGTTCTCTTTACTTTTCAATGAATGTGAAAATGCCCCTAGGTTACTTATTTATTGAGGTACAAAGAGAAACTCCCACTTTTCTCCTCCTAGTTTGGTTGGGACCCTTACCATGGACACATTAAGTCTTCTGAGTCTCACCCTTATGATTCTTGTTTCGTACTTGTTACCCACCAAAAGTGGGTGACCCCATAGGAGAATTTTTCTCCTTTAAATCTCTTCAACCAACAACTAGCAACCCTTGATAGCCACCAGTGTAGCTGATGTATTATGTCGTTCGATCTATGCTCCCTAAACCAGTCATGTGTATCCTTGCCCATCTATTAATAGCATGTGTTTGGAGGTGGGAAATCCACCTCTAAAGGTATGTTTTTCATTGTGCAATCGGGTGCTTATGCTTGTTTTTCCTTGGGCATGTTGGGCAATTTGGTGACTTGGAAGAGAAGGGTTTTGACTATAGTGTTGTTCCCTCACCTTAAATGAAGGGTTAATCCTCAACCTATTCCCATGGGATCTCCTCTATTGGCCTATGGATTCAGGGAAGGCACTACTTGGGAGACCTTGATTTTGGTAGTGCAGTCCCATTTTCCCAGTTCACATTTTTCACTCTCCTCTGCACATTACAAGCCCTATTTCATCATCTTCCCTCTCTGGTTCCACATGGCCACTAGGTCCACAAGGCACTAGTATGCCCCCTCCCCTTGTCCACATGTTTGGGTTGGGTCTGGAATTGTTGCCCCAGAGATTGATGCAACTAAAAGCACATTAAAAGCATATCATGGCCACAAGTAAGAAACAAAAGAAAATAATATCATAAAATGCAAAAGATGGCTGAAACATATAATATAGCACATGGGAAAAAGCCAAACATGAGCTCTACCCCTTCATCATGACCATCAAACTGGTTCCTAGGGCCCTTGAGTGCCCCCATACATCATTAAGGAACCCATGCACGTTCCAACCCCTGGTGGGCGATGAACTACCCCACTTTAAGGGGGTAATAGTTGTTGCATATCTCTCACAACACACTCTTATTTCCTAGAGCCCTGAACAATAATACAAAGAAAAATCATAAAAGGTAAAATACAAATAATCAAGGGTGGTAAAACAAAGGTTGGGGTAACTCATGTATCCACAATTTCTCCCTCCTACATCTATACACCCAAGTATGTGGACATCCCTCATCAATACCATCCTTGAACCCATGACATTTGGCTTTGGGATCCATGTGTCCCCATACATCTCATCATTATTCACATGACCCCTATCAATTAAAGGATGTATCTTGGATCTATCTTTCCCCTTAGGGTTGGGAACACCTAATAGGATTGTTTATTAGCCATTCCTACCTAGGGAGGTAACACTATTATAAGCTTAAAACCCCAAATCTGGAAGGGAAGCCCACTATGAAGTCTCAATGTGCCCTTGATTAACAAGCTTGGTTCATTAGATGCACTAATGAATTATTGTACCTCATGATGAGGAAACACATTGGATCTTATTTGTAATTGGAAGTTGGTTTCATCATGTGCTGGGCAACTTAATTGGGGCCCAAGCCCGCCAGAGCATCATATTGACACTCCTAGGGGATGCGTTGAGAGCCATGGGGCTCCATCATGTGTTAGAGCATCATTTAATGCCATGGGAACCTCCACCACCCTCGACAGTCTGCCCATTGCCCCATATTATTTGCGAGATGATGCACTTGGACTAGGGTGCCCCGGTCGACTTAGCATATTATGGCAGCAGAACCAAGGCCCAGAGGAGCTTTGTCTCGCCCTTGAGACATGGGAGGGAAAGCACCATCATCAGAGCCCTCATCATTGGAGCAATATAGGAATTTTTATCATCAGGAGACCCATGAGACCAGTTCTTGTGCCCCAAACCCAATTTGGGGCCCCACATGATGAATTGCATGGAGACTAAGGGGTCATCCCTTTGTTCGAGATTTATAGAGCCCTCTCTCACATTTTCGCACAAAGAGAACTCAACGTGGCCCTCCAGTAACCCTACATCAGCATGACATCATCATTTCAACTAGCATTTGGATGGCTAATTCATATTATCATAAATCTACTTGGGTGCATTGTGACCAAGGGATGTATCTTGCCCAGTTTCACAATGTTGTGGGGCTTCTAGGCTTAATTCTACTTAGTAGATCATGTATAAATATATGAGAGCTCATTTGAGCTACCCAGCATCATCACACTTGGATTGGATCACTTGAAGAGAACTCACACTTGTTTCTTTGGCTATTGGAGAATCTTTTGGAATGCATTTTGACATTTGGAGTTAATTCACATTTCTTCTTTGGAGCTACTTCTTGGATCTTGGATGGATATATTGCATGTCATCTTGTAAGTGCTTGATGGAATTTTTCTCTTGAATTTGTCTAATGTGTGGAATTGTTGCTTCTGGAATGTGCTAATTGTGCCCTAATTCTTGAAAAATAATTTTGGAAGGCTTTCTAATTGAGTATTGCATATGTTATTCAATGTATGGCATGTAATGAATGTTCCTAGTGGAGGAAATGTTTGAACTCTCCATGAAATTCCATTATCTTTGAAGTGGGTAAATGTTTAATGTGGTACCTAGGGCATCATTTTTAAGCCTCCTTAGAGACTATTTAGCTCATCTTGAACATCCTAAGACTCCATAGCCCAAAAGACTAGGCACTAGTCCAAGAAACTTGGTGATCGACTCCTCTCTTCTCCATATTTTCTTCTCCTTAATTTTTAGGTCCTGTTACCCACCACTAGTGGGTGCCCCCTATAGGAGAAATTTTCTCCTAGATTTGTCTTTAGCCGACAGCTAGCAGCCCCTTGCAGCCACCAGATAGCTCGATGTGCCACCGTTCTCCGCAACCCAAGCCAGCCATTGTGTGCCCTCATCCATCTGTTATTATCATATGTTTGAAGGTGGGCCTTCCAACCCTAAAGGTATGGCTTTTCATTATGTAATTGGGTGTTTAAACTTTATACTTACTTTTCTTGAACACATTTGGACATGGATTAGTGGAGGGATTTAGCAGAAGGAATGGGATTGGATTGTACCATTGTTCCCTTGTCCCAACTTGGTGGTTAATCTTGTATCCTAGTCCCGTGGGATCTCCTCTATTGGTTACTAGCTTTAGGAGTGGCAATACATGGGAAACCCCGATCTTTGTTGCGTGGTCTCGCTTCCCAACAGCATATATCTCACTCCCCTCTACTCATTATAATCCCTTTTCACACTTTTTCCATTTGGGTCCACATTTGTCCATTGGGTCCACAAGGAGTTGGCCTCCCCCTCCCCTTGTCCACACTTTGAGTTAGGCCTGGAACGACGCCGTGGAGGTTGATGCAACTAAAAAGAAAGTTAAAAGCATAATTTGGCCATTTACAACAGGAAATGTATCATAAAAAGCAAAAGATGGCCAGGAATAAGAATTTAGCACATGGGCAAAAGCCAAGCATGAACTCTGCCCCTATCACTATGGTCATCACCCTAGTTCCTAGGGCCCCCATGTGTTCCCCTTGCATCATTAATGAACCCATGATTATCCCAACCCATGGTGGGCGATGAATTGCCCAATCTTAAAGGGGGTAATCATTGCTTTATTATACACATCATGCTCTCATCCCCGAAAGCCACGAGCAGTTAAAAGAAAGAAAAAACAATAAAAGGCAAATGGCATATAAAGAAGGGTGGAAAAACAAAGGTCGGGGTAACTCATGTACCATGATTGATCCCTCCTACATCCATACACCCAATGTGTGGGCTTCCCTCATTATAGTTGCCCTTGTACCATGGCATGCAGCTTGGAGCCTTCACTGTTACCCCACTCCATTCCACCATCATTTCAAATGACACTTGCCATTTGGCGGATGTACCATGGACTTGTCACTCACGTAGATGTTGAAACCACCTAATAGGGTCCTTTATTAACCGCTCCTGTAGAACTTGGTAACATCTATACACTCTAAATCCCATTTGGAAGGGCATGGCGCTATGAAGTGTCCACTTTTGCCCCTGGTTAGCAAGCTTATTTACTCGAATGCACTAATGGATTGTTGTACTGGAAGGTGAGGAGACATATCGGATCTTATACAGGATTGCAGGTGGGTCTCCATTTGGACTTGGTATCCCTATACGAGGTCTAAGCCCTGTAGGGTGAGCGTTGAGAGCCATGGGCCTCCATCATAGCAGAGTGTTGATTGCCACATCATGGGATTCTTCAACACCACATATTACTTGTCCGTTCCCTAGCCATACAAAGATGATGATGCACTTGGACTACGTTGGCCAGTCGGCCACACATTTGCACATGAAACTTGGCAGTCAATCTAGGGCCCATAAAAGTTGTTGTCTCATCCAGAGAGACACAAGAGGGTATGCATCATCTTCTAGCCCTAACTTATGGAGCATCAACTTGTTATTGAGCCATTGGAGACCCATGAAACCATTGGTTATGCCCCACAACCACTTGGGAGCACCAAAGGATGTTTTGCTTGCAAATCAAGGGGCCACCCCCTTGACCATCATTTTTGGAGCCCTCCTCTTCATCATGGCACATTGAGGACTCATCTTGGCCTTCCAACGGCCCTTTGCACCATTATTTTATCATTTCGCCCTCATTAGGAAGGCTTGTTTTACACATTTGCACATTAAAACATTATTATGGGCTCAATTAGGCTAATTAGACCAATTCAAACTTGTGAGAGGCTCATATAAATAAAAGAGACCTCATTTGTAGTTGGACATCACACTTGGGATTTTTGACCTCTCTATTAGAGAATTTCGGCCTGCACTTTGTGGAGTGATTTGGACGATTAAATGCATTTTGATATATGGAAAATTTGTGCCATCTCTCTTGGAGCTTCTTGTTGGCAAGATTTCGGATGGATATATTCTTATTTGTCTTATAAGCGCAATATAATGCTATACATTTGTTTTAGTGGATGTCTAATGCATGGAATTATTTTCTTATGGTGAAATAATGTTCCCTAATTAATGTGAATTAGTGAAATCATTGAAACTATCAGAGATTTTTTTGCTTGTGTTACTTATTGGACAAAGAATGAATGAATGTTCCTAGGGGATTTTTTCCATTTGCATCCTCGAAACTCCATAATAATTACCATCGAAGTGTAAAAGTATAAATTTGTTGTGTAGCTGCATCCATAGATAGTTAAGTTGCTTCTTTAGGCCTCCTTAAAGAGTGAAGTTTGCCAAGTCGAGATCATTTTGACTCCAATCCTCCCAATGAATAGGCACTGGTCCTAGATCCTTGATTATCACATTAACTCAATGAAATATCATCCTTTCACCTCTTTTCTTCGTCCCTCCAAGGATAAAGAGAATTTCTAGGGTTTGGTGCAAAATTTTAGGGAGGAGGAATTTTGGGATTTCGTCCAAACAAATTTCTTTATTTGTGTCTCCTCTAGGCATCTTCCAGTTTTGAATAAATTCTGAATGGTGGAATTTCAAATAAATTGATGCCCTAGCTATCACACCAAGTGGGAACCCTTAAAGCCGCTTTTGACTTGTGGATTTCTTGAAGTTTTGCACTTTATAATTCATCATTCAAAACCTTTTCTCTTAACTATATTTGACCATTGGATGAGCCTTTACCTCAATGTATCTCTCAACCCTAGGTCTCTTATAGTGTTTATTTTAAGGGGTTTTACATGGAAAGTTGTCCTAGCTTCTCCCAAAGCTCACACTTTGATCGAATCTTTCAATCTGACCATTGAATCTGTAATATCCCCAATTTTGTAAGCATGGGAATTTTGCCCAATTTTGATAATATTAATTAAAAGGTGCAAATATTATTTTGGAGAAAGGTGGCAAGTATTATTTTATTGGAGATTGACGACAAATTATTATTTTGGAGGCAAAAGTCACTTAGTGGAAAATGGCCCCCACCAATAAATAATAATTAAAAAGGGAGTCTAGAAGCATGGGGAGAAACTATAAAAAGAGAATGGACTCATTTTCTAATCATCTTTTGACTATTACATTTCACCTTTCAACTTTTCTTGGTGTTGTTTAGCACAAGAATTCCAAGCGGAAATTCTACCCTCATTTCGGAGAACTTCGAGTGTCTCCCTAGTAAGGAAATTTGGGAGTCTAATTCAGAGCTTCCCTTGAGCTTATTGCAAAAGATTTACCCATCTCTGCGAGCTACCTATGCGCGAGAGATAATTCACAGTACCCATTTGGAGAAGCTACAGCGGGATGGAGATTCCTAGCTTTTGTAGAGACATCCTTCACAGTTGAGGCCAGAATTTTGTAGTATTTTGCAGGGCAAAGGTTGAAGCTAGAGTTTGGGCCGAATTCCCTTTAGTTTGGCAGAGCACGGAATTTATTGGCTGAAGCTTGCGTAGGAGCAGGAGCTGGCTTGTTTCCCTAAAGTTTGGGATGGAGAAATTAGGCATTCTCCTAAGGGAAATTTTGTAGAAGTTAAGGAGGCATTTCAGTAGTGGATTTGGAGGCTTTAGCATGGTATTCACTTGTTGTGCACAAAGCTTGCCAGAGAGGGATTTGCACTTTTTGGGGTCATTCGGGCCAATCGGAATTGGGCCAAACCCTTTTTGGGTTTTGTTGGGATTGATGTGTAAAGGCTGGGGTTAATTTTGCATAATTTTCTAAGCAATATATAGGGCAAAAATCTAGTAGGGCCTATAGCCAGTTAGAGCCATTTGCACCATCTTGGAGGGATTTTTCATCATCTAGATTCAACCCAAACCATTTTTGGGTTTTACTGGGAGAGAAGTTCAGAGCTAAAAGTTTCAGAGCATTCTGGACAGTATTTGAGCAAAACTCCTAGTTCCATTTGGCATCCTTTAACATATTTTCTTGGCAGTGCACACTATCAGTTTAGAGCCATTTCAAAAATTGGGTCAACAAGATTTCACCTGGGGTTTGCATAGCTTGCATAGCAATCCTAGGTTCCATTGTTCTTACTCATTATGTACTCAGGTTCCCATTCATGAATAAAATGGCTCAGTTATTTGACTCAGTTTCTTGTGTATTTTGATGGGAATGCTTGGAATTTGTTTACTATTGTTTCTTCCTTGTGCATGTCTCTATTATTTGTTGTAATTTCAATTTGGAATATTACAGTGGTATCAGAGCATGATCCTAGCCAGCTGTGGGGGAGCTAGCAAGATCACGAAGGTGTTAGGCGTACATGCATAGTAATTAGTGGGACTATGGACATTTCCATGACACAAGGAAAAATGAGTACACAGGAAATCTAGGACGAGATGCATAGGAACAATGATAAAGTAAAGGAGATTAAAGAAATGTTGGCCCGGTTGAGAAGGGATAATGGGATAAATTCAAAGCCATCCTCATATTTATAACAAAGACCCTAGAGTTGAGCATGCCACGAGGGTGAAGCCATTCACATCATTTATGGGAGGTCAACCAAAGAAAAAGAACACCCGTGCATATGGTCAATCTAGCCGTCCCACTATGCCTCAGTTTCTGGATGAACTTGAGAGGGAGAGAGTGCTAGATACTTTTGCGAAATTGTTGAGGTATTTCTCATATGGGATGAAGGAATACATTAGATCCCAGGGTTAGGAGGGCTCTATCATTTGGGGAGTTTTGTTATTTTTAGGATGAGCATAGATCAGGAGTTGGATCTTCATATAAAGGGGGCAGTTAGAGGATGAACTTTGGCTTTACAGGTAAGGAGTCGTAGACCCCAAGGCGCACGTACACCAAGGTCTAATCCCACTCCATGGAGGTGATTCCTGACATCGAGCAAGAGGAGGAAATGGTGTGTGAGACAGATAATATCAATGGTTATGAGGAGGACTTAGGTCGGCCTAGTGTGACTCAAGAGTCACTAGCGCTGGACAGTCCATTGATGACTCAGGTTGAGACATTTGTCGAAAGGGTAGAGCATACTCCGATAGGGCCATCCAACTTACAAGGTGCTAGTCGACACAAAGGTACCCAGAGTTGTGACGAACTTTCCAGATGGCAACAACCTACAACAGCATGAAGAATACCTTGAGGAGCAAGAAGTAGTTCAGGATGTTATGCACAATGAGCTAGATGTGGAGGGACATCTAGTAACTCCTGTTGACCGCATGGTAGAGAATGGGAAGTCATATTTTGGGCCTGCCATTGATGGCGAGGAGATAGATGCGCAATCAGGTAGCAAAGATGCAATACTTCTAGACAGTAGCTCCCTTCATACCTATATAGATGGGGCTTGCAACACTATAAGGTTACCTATGCACATTGGAGAGAGGGAGGCAGGGTTACCTAGACAAATTTTATGCATTGATCTAGATGGTGGGACGAGGCGACACGAGTTGCGTAGGATGCAACACTCACATGGTGGAGTTGTTACGTGTACAGGCTTTCTTGCATTTGATCCCTCTCATAGGGTTGGATGGTAAGAGGTATTGAGCTAGTACCCGACGGAGGGAGTTAGGTGTCGGGATATATCCACAGCCATAGTACAACAAGGGTTGTGGGTTACCAGAGGGGCTCCAAAGCCAGACTATTTCTGGGATTTAGGTAGTATCCCCCATCACATCAGGGATTTGGTCGGTGATAGCAGTGTTGATTTGGGTTAGCACCGGATGTGCTCTAGCCACAAAATTTTGTGGAGAGGTTGGGGCATATGAGATCTCCAATACCCAGAAAGAGTTTGGGCAGATTCTAAACAGATCAGGAGATATTAAAATAATTAATATTTTTAATGGAGTCCCTAAGTCTAAAATTAGGGAAAATAAAATATTAATTGTGTATTAATATGAATCAGTGTTAGAATGGTCCAAAAGACATGGATCAAGCCAGATCTAATCTTAATCGTTGATTAGGGACTTAATCTCGGCCGTTGAGATGTCAACAAGAAAAGTATAAGAGGAGGCTTGAGGGTCACTTGGAGAACACACCAAAGTGATCAGTCATTCTATTCTCTAGAGCGGGGTTTGCTAAGAGAGATAGAATCAGTGATCGGAAGAGCAGCAGAGGGGCATTGAGTACAAAGGAATAGAGACAGCAGAGATTATGCCGGGAGAGCAGCGCAGCAGCCAAGGAGGGTGATGCAGAGCCAGTTGTAGCTCACGCAGGGCCACGTAGAGGCAGCCAAGTGTTGTGCAGAGCACCAGAGGGGCCAGCGTAGCTGACGCAGAGGCTCCCAGAGTTGACGCAGGGCCTCCTGGGGTTGACACGGGCCAAGAAACGTTGACGCAGGGCCAGCATGAGACAGAGAGGGGCTGACGCAGTCCAGATTAGGCAGACGCTAGGGTTGCAGGAGTAGTTTTGTGCTGAAGAGCTGCCGGAAGGGTTTTTCGGGGTTTCAGACAAGAGATTTCTCTCAAACTGTGAGGTATAACTGCTAAGGGAATTCTCTATTGCGTAGGCCAGTTACAGCACCCAGATTGTACTCCGATAGTGCTTAATAAGAAAACCCTGATAGCTGCACCGATTTTCCCGCATTGGGTTTTTCGGGGGACATTGGTCCAAAAATAATGGTGTCATGTGGTGTGTTTGTTCTTGATTCTTTTAGTTGTTGATCTGTAATATGTTGAGCATGCACTGGTGTTTATTTTCAGTATTTACTTTGTAAATAACTTGTTAAAGAAAAATAAGAAGTAGGTAGGAATAAATCAGAAAAAGTGCATGAAGGGTTTCTAAACTAAGTAAACTTAGAAACTTCAACATGGTATCGAAGCATGATTGCAGATCACAAGAGGACTAAGAGACATTAGCCGAGTGGAGCAATAGCAGCAGAAAATAGTTGTCCCGAGGTGACAAAAGTTGTTTCTAGCAGCACAGAAGCTAAGAAGTGTGACGTAGAGCCAGCCAAAGCCACGCAGAAAAAGGCAGGAGCTGCGCAGAGCCTCAGAGAGGCCATTGTTGCTGACGCAAAGGGCCAGAGGGCTGACGCAGGGCATCCCAGGGCTGACGCAGACCCATCTGGGGTGACGCAGAGCCAGTGTGAGGCAAAGAGGGGCTGACGCAGTTCACAGAGAGGCAGTTGCTGGAGTCTAGAAGGCTGCATAAAGATTGCAGAGTCGAGCTAGTGAGGTACTGTAGTCAGAACAGTTCTTGATAGAGCAAGGGCAGAGGAGTTGTTACCGAGTGTTTTTAGCCAAGGAACCTGGATCAGCAGTGCAGTGGCACAAGATGATCAGAGTAGGGGACATCTCGACAAGCGGCAGAAGGATTTCCAAGAGGGAAATCAGGACTTAGGAGTCCAGAAGAGAACTTCCAGATGGGAAGTAGAGACTCAGAGGAGTCGAACAGAGAACTTCCAGTAGGGAAGTAGAGGAGAGTCATGGCACTACACGGGGTAAGGGACCAGGATAGATTGGACGGAGCATCGAACTTCGCACTCTAGAAGGTCAAAATCTTATCAGTGCTTGACAGGAATCGTGTCAAGAACTTCGCCTTGAAGATGATAGCTATCCCAGTCGACCCAAATGATAATGACAAGTACAAAGAGGCGATGGCAAGGGCCAAGTGCATTATCCTTGACAGGGTCAAGGATCATGTGGTACCACATATAGTCGAGAAGGAAATGGCAGTTGAGATGCGGGAGGATTTCAAGAACCTGTACCAGCATACTTCTGTGCAGAGAAGAATGTTGCTCGAGAACCAGATGAGGTCGTATCAGATGAAGAAGGGTCAAACGATTGACTCCTTCCTCAGAGGACTGAATGAGATCCGAGATCAGTTGACTGCTATAGGAGCGACACCGGATCAGGAGCTTATGGTGAGGACAACCCTGAATGTTGTCTCAGAAGAGTGGGAAGTGTTTGTCCAGAGCATCCTAGGCAGAGGGACTCTCCTACCTTGGGACGAGATGTGGGTAGCTCTTCGCCAGGAAGAGATCAGACGGCAGTCAAAGACAGGTAGCAGCAGCAAAGGGATCAAGGTCAAGCAGGAGGAGGAGGATGTGGCCCTAGCATCTGAGGGAAAGCAAGAGAAGCGGAAGAAGAAAGATCTCTCCAAGATCAAGTGCTTCCACTGTGGGGAGATGGGTCATTATGCGACCCAGTGCCCAAGGAAGAAGAGTAAGGGAGAGTCTTCCGAGACTAAGGCAGTGCCAGCAAGGGCAGAGAAGGAAGTTTTGACAGACGATGACTGTGCCATGAGTGCACACGCACCACTTGAGCGGAAGTGGGGAGACATCAAGCTGTAGTCAGGCGGACTACAGGCGATGAGGGGCAGGATCCTTGAGGTACCCAGCCTCTTGGATTAGACCTTGCTACGGGAGCCCCGACGAGGAGTAGCAAGACTGGCTAGGTGGGTAGAGACGGGTGCAGATGGAGCGGCAGAGAGAGCCACAGTGCAAGAGTTCCGATACAGCACAAGGCTAGCAGGCTGGAACAGTGCGAGAGGCACAGGAGTGTTGCGCCAATGCAAGAAGGCACAGAGAGGTGTGCAATGGTGCGAGATGCAGGGAGTTGTTGTAGTAGCGCAGAGGTCAGAGAGAGGGAGCACTTGTCAGCGGCAGAGGGAGCTTCAGCATTAGAGGGTGTTTCTAGCCCAATAGGGAGGTCAGTTGGGAGATCAGTTACTTACTTATCAGTAACTGAGTTGCAGTGCAGCAGTGGGCAGCACGATTCAACTTGATGAGAGGAGGTGCAGTGCGGATGCAGTGCTGGGAGAAAGGACCAGTGACAGCACGGATGCAGAGGGAGTTGTCGTACAGATGCAACAGTGCCAGTGGCAGAACCATGGGCAACAGTATAGGAGGCAACAATGTAGAGGATGTTGGGCAGGAAGGCCTAGCATCAGCACAGGTACCGATGCCGGATGATCAAAGTAATACTCAGTGAGGAGTATTGCTAGAGCACAGTCCTCGCTAAGAGGGAGTGTTTATTTGGGGTAGCAACGGATGTGATCTAGCCACGAAATTTTGTGGAGAGGTTGGGGCATATGAGATCTCCAATACCTAGAAAGGGTTTGGGCAAATTCTAAACAGATCAGGAAATATTAAAATAATTAATATTTTTAATGGAGTCCCTGAGTCTAAACTTAGGGAAAGTAAAATATTAATGTGTATTAATATGAATCTGTGTTAGAATGGTCCAAAAGACATGGATCAAGCTAGATCTAATATTAGTCATTGATTAGGGACCTAATCTCGGCCGTTGAGATGTGTATAAGAGGAGGCTTGAGGGTCACTTGGAGAACACACCAGAGTGATCAGTCATTCTATTCTATAGAGCAGGGTTTGCTAAGAGAGATAGAATCAATGATTGGGAGAGCAGCTAAGGGGCATTGGGTACAGAGCAACAGAGAAGGCAAATATTGTGCCGAGAGAGAAGCACAACAGCCAAGGAGGGTGATGCAGAGCCAATAGGGGCTCACACAGGGCCACGCAGAGGCAGCTAAGTGCTACGCGAAGTACCAAATAGGCCAGCGTAGCTGACGCAGAGGCTCCCAAAGCTGACGTAGGGCCTCCTAGGGCTGACACAGTCCAAGAAAGGCTGACGCAGGGCCAACGTGAGACAAAGAGGGGCTGATGCAATCCAGATTGGGCAGACGCTGGGGTTGCAAGAGCAGTTTTGTGCTGAGGAGCTGCTAGAAGGGTTTTCCAAGGTTTCAGCTAGGAGATTTCACTCAAACTGTGAGGTATAGCTGCTAAGGAAATTCTCCGTTGGGTGGGCCAGTTACGGCACCCAAATTGTACTCTAATATTGCTTAATAAGAAAACCCTCAGATAGCTGCACCGGTTTTCCCGCATTGGGTTTTTCTAGGGACATTGGTCCAAAAATAATGGTGTCATGTGGTGTGTTTGTTATTGTTTCTTTTAGTTGCTGATATGTAATATGTTGAGCATGCACTGGTGTTTATTTTCAGTATTTACTTTGTAAATAACTTGTTAAAGAAAAATAACAAGTAGGTAGGAATAAATCACAAAAAGTGCATGAAGGGTTTCTAAACTAAGTAAAATTAGAAACTTCAACAGGCAACAACTCTGTGATGGATCCAGTGAAAGAGCATATGCACACTTTTCGATTTCCATTAGAGTTCCAAACAACCCTAGTGACAGGATGGATTGACAAGGGAGCAGGTATATTCCGTGAGTTTTCATGGCAGTATGGCCATACATGGGGTCTTGGGAGGATTAACACACTTTGGCAGGGGTTGATCAGAGGAGGTAGCATCAATAAGCCACTAGACAGAGCATTGTGGGGCACAAAGGTCACTCAACAATAGCACCTTGATTATACTGCCACTGGCACTTAGCGAGGTTTTCCTGTCAAACCCCTCTGAGAGGATTAGGAGGGGAGGTCCACTCATCCAAGGTTATGTAGATGTGTTAGTGGAGATGGCGACCCTAACATGATGAGAGATGATGCTTATGGACTTAGTTTTAGACCATAATATCTAGGCATGTATAGGGGTATGCAGCGGTGCACAACATGTAGAGGAGCACAGAGGTGCACAGTGGTGCGCAACAACATGTAGAGGAGCACAGAGGTGCACGATGGTACGCAACAACATGTAGAGGAGCACAGAGGTGCACGGTGGTGCGCAATGGTGTGCAAGGTTCACTGTGATTTAGGAGGTGTAGTTCACATTGCAATGTATTTCTTCATAGAGTGACGAACACATTGATATGAGAGGGATACCAAGTGGTCTGGAATGATGCGGTAGCATGTAGAAGGGCCCAGCGGTGCACGGAGATGTGCAACTAGGTGCAACATATGCTAGGGGGCAAGAGGATACATGGTTATATGCAATGATACTAGTAACGAGGATTTCAGGCATGCCATTGAGGTGGACAAACCCAGGTTGGGAGAGCAGATCGTCCATGGGATAGGCTGAGAGCATCCACACGGGTTCTTGATGATACCCATTGGGACGCATGCATATTCCACTTTGGCACAATGTACATTTGAGGGGAGCCTTGTTATGTTCGGTCCAAACCCACATTGCGGATAGCAAGACTTGGGGGATTTGCCTGAGATGACACCATGAGAGTCAATGCCTCAGGGGCATGATAGAGATTCTCTAGTGGAGGATCAGGGTTAGTGTACGAGTTGATAGCCACTGGCTGGGGGATGAGGTGATCTTCTTCAGGAGTGGCATACCATTCATGATTGAGCCTACACTTGGGAAGTTGGTCATGGAGGAGACATGTGCCACTCTTCCCACAGGGCATGTCAAGATCTTGCATGAGCAAAGGATACCATGTGTGACTGAAACAATTTTCCAGTGGGTGTCCCAGCTCCAGACATTGTATTGGCACATTATCAAGAGTGTGGATGGAAGACTTAGTGGTGAGGGTTGGTAGGAGCAGGACGGATCCGCATACACTGAGTCAATTGCAAGTATCAGATACCCATCTATTTGTTGCATTCAAGGGGTAGCTATTTGGCACATTTGGTTTCCAATGATCATCCGTACAACGCAATGGCAAGCCTAGGGCAGTTTAGCATGCATCATATTAGTTCTTGGTATATGGAGTCTATATATTGATTGCACGAAGGGACTAGAGACGAGGGACAAATGGATTCCAATAGTTTTCAGAGCTATGCTACAACAAATTTGGTTATGGGATCCAGGGATTCAGTTGGTTGGTAGGTCACTCTATCTCGTGATGAGTGGGGTCATGGAAAAGAGTGATCTAGTACACTCTTGGGTTGACACATTGGGGTTTGTAGAGGCCTTCATTGTATGGAGAGGTAGGCTTTTCATGTTGCTACATAGGTTCGAAGTTAGCTTTGGATGGGTAGGCTTTGACATCGTGGAGATGCTTGGGCAGGATGTATTTGGCCTTTATAGTTATTTCACTCTAAGGTTCCAGGAGAGGAGGATACGATATGCGCACATTGGGTCGTCAATTATAGTCAGAGTGATGCAATGTCAACATGGTGGTATTCCTTTGAGATTGGCATGGGACCCTAGCATTTCAAGGCTTGGAAGTCTAGCTATCCATTGGGGCAAGTTATTTTCGATAGGAGGAGATTTACAGAGAACACTTTGCTCCCTAGTAACATGTAGACAACACGAGGCACTACACCAGTATGGAAGACTGATCAGTAGGAGAAGATCACAGAGAGTTCAGGCGAGCAAGGATTCATGTCCATGGGGGTTGGATTGCATTTGCAGGAGCCTACTCAAGTGCATGAGATTGGTTTGTCAACAAAGCAGCTCTCGAGGAGTTGGTTGGGATTCCACGTGATCAGGGAGCTCTACTTACTGGAAATATGAAAAGTGTTTCAAGTGATTGTGTCTTGTGGGGCAAGGAGTACTCCACATTGAGTAGGATGACTCACGACCCTGGTATCGAGGGATTCATTTATGACAGGATAGTGCACGGGTTTAGGGTGACTCAGTGGCACATTTAGGACCTCGGTATTATTTGCAGTGATAGGGTGGGTCAATAGATAGGGGGAGCACTTGTTCAGGTATTACTTGAGGACAAGCAATTTTTGCGGGAAGGACTGTAATATTCCCAATTTTGTGAGCATGGGAATTTTACCCAATTTTGGTAATATTAATTAAAAGGGACAAATATTATTTTGGAGAAAGGTGGCAAGTATTTTTTTTTTTGAATTTAGACTTTTGTGATCCATATTAATTATAACAACATCTCGGTAAAACTCACATAGTAGATAAACACGCTTTTCGAACCAACCAGTGTGGTTCATCTTCAGGACAAGATGAACTACACTGGTTGATTCGAAACGCGTGTCTATCTCCTATGTGATTTTTACCAAAAGATGTTGTTATAAGTATTATTGTATTGGAGATTGGCGACACATTATTATTTTGGAGGCAAAAGTCACTTAGTGGAAAATGGTCCCCACCAATAAAATAATAATTAAAAAGGGAGTCTAGAAGCATGGGGAGAAATTATAAAAGGATAATGGACTCATTTCCTAATCATCTTTTGACTATTACATTTCACCTTTCAACTTCCCTTGGTGTTGTTTAGCACGGGAATTCCAAGCGGAAATTCCACCCTCATTTCAAGGAACTTCTAGTGTCTCCCTAGTGAGGAAGTTTGGGAGTCTAATTCAGGGCTCCCCTTGAGCTTATTGCAGATGATTTACCCAGCTTTGCGAGCTACCTAGGCGCGGAAGATAATTCACACTACCCATTTGGAGTAGCTATAGTTGGATAGAGATTTCGGGTTTTTGCAAAGACATCCTTAACAGTTGAGGCCAAAATTTTGGAGTATTTTGCAAGGCAAAGATTGAGGCTAGAGTTTGGGCAAAATTTCTTTTATTTGGCAAAGCACAAGACTTATTGGCTGAAGCTTGCACAGGAGCAGGAGGTGGCTTGTTTCCCAGGAGTTTGGGTTGGAAAAATTAGGCATTCTCCTGAGGGAAATTTTGTAAAATTTTGGGAGGCATTTCAATGGTGGATTTGGAGGATTTATCAAAGTATTCACTTGTTTTACGCAGAGCTTGCCAAATAGAGGGATTCACACATTTTGGGGTCATCCAGACCAGCCAGAATTGGGCCAAACCCTTTCCAGGTTATGTTGGGATTGGTGTAGAGGTTGGGATTAATTTTGCAGAATTTTTTGAGCAAGTATATAGGGCTCTGTTGGGATTGGGTGTAGAGGCCGGGGTTACTTTTGCAAAAATTTCTGAGCAATATACAGGGCAGAAATCTAGTAGGGCGTATAGCTAGTCAAAGAACCATTTGCACCATCTTGGATGGATTCTTCATCATCTAGATTCATCCCAAACCATTTATGGGTTTTACTCGGTTTTGGGAGAGGAGTTTAGAGCTAAAATTTCAAAGCAATTCAAGCAGTATTTTGAGTAGAACTTCTAGTTCCATTTGGCAACCTATGGCATATTTTCTGGAGCCATTTCAACAGTTTGGTCAACAAGATTTCACTTGGGGTTTGCATAGATTGCATAGCAAGCCCATGTTCCATTGTTCTTACTCATGTACTCATATTCCTATTGATTAATAAAAGGGCTCAGTTGTTTGGCTCAATTTCTTGTGTAGTTTGATTTGCATGCTTGGAATTTGTTTATTGTTGTTGCTTCCTTGTATATGTCTCTGTTATTTGCTATAAATTTCAATTTGGAATATTATAGAATGAGCCATCCTTGCCTCATTTGAACCCTAGTATAGACAAATTAATCAAAAGTGAGGAATATTGGAAGTCTTGATCTTAGGCACTCATCATTATCAAACATTCCTGAACCCAAGGTCTAGTCATCCTTCATAGGTCTTTCATGGAGAGACATTCAACTTCTCGTGAAGCATTTGAACCATTAATTGAGCCTCTCTTTTAATGGGCCTTGGAAATCATTTTACATCTCATCGTTGATTCTACCATTCAAGTGATTTCCCTTAGACCGGGGCTTCTCCCATTAGTGAAAGTTCGTAAAGAGCAGGGGACATTGACTGAGGTGACAGTGGGTCTTTGTCGCATTGTTTTCATTTGGTCTAGTAGTTGTCCCTTGGGTACCCCTCCTAGGACCCCTGCTAGATTGTGTGGCAACATTTTTTGCATCGTTGCCTAAGGACATGAGACGCGTATCTGGTTCCTATACGATGTCATTGATATATCATTCTTGGTGACTCCACTGGAAGAACAAAGCCCTAGTTCTTCATTGAAATTAAAATTCAATGCTTGTAGGGTGAAGCAAGCATCTCTAAAGACATTTCAAGTTCACCCTCGCGACTCCATATCTAAGATCTTACGCAAATTTGAATGGCAATAAATGGCTCATTGGAGAGGCCTATTTTATATGTTTCAATATGATGATCCCCAACACAATGATCATGATGTAATTTGAAGCCAAGAGGAGCTCGATGACCCTCTTAATGAATCTCTTAGGGGTCATGAAATTGAGGATCTTTCCCCATGCCCTGAAAGGGGGTTCTGGTTCTTCCCAAGATATGATGTTTGTAGTCCACCTTGTTCATCCCTCGATAATCAAGATAATGTGATCGTGGATGTGTATGATCAATCTATTTGTTTATGCCAGGAGGATATTTCTGATATTGTTATTCATCGAAATTTATGAGCTTGGTGGTTGAGTTCTCCACATTTTCACTGCAAGAAAGGTTGCATGAGTTGGATTCCTTCGTCCGCTCATCATCTATGACCCCTAATGCATGGTCCTCAAATGTTCTCACCCCCCACCCTTACCATTCATTGAGCAGATCTTGCAATGGGAAAAGTAATGTTTGGGTCCCTTGCCTCATAATGGTTCATAATGGAAAGTGTTTTGATATTTACTTAATCAAATGTTGGTTGCATTGGTTGTATGACTATACTTAGCATTTGCACAATGTAGCCATGCAGGTTAGAGTAGGATGCATTGCATATTGATTTTTGCATAGCTAACATCATCATATTATCTTCTCATGCTAGATTAGATGCATTTAGATTAAATTTGCATTATATAACAAATTTTATTTCTTTTTTTTTACTTACAGACTAACAAAAGCATAGGTGATCAAAGGACGCCATAAAAGCATGTTGCCCTATTTGTTTCATCTTTGATGCGCAGGAAATAGGTATGGGGTCCCATGAGATTGTTGGTGTTCTCATAACCTCTTTATTCCAGTACATGATTTGTGCACTCTACTGAGATATCATGTCCCAGTTGGAGCCAGATGTTACCCACCACCAATGGGTGACCCCTATAGGAGATTTTTTCTCTTATATTTGTCTTCAGCCAGCAGCTAGCAACCCCTTGCAGCCACCAAATAGCTCAATGTGCCACCATTCTCAGCCACCTGGGCCAACTATTGTGTGCTCTTGTCCATTTGTTATGATCATATGTTTGAAAGTGGGCCTTCCAATCCCAAAGGTATGGCTTGTCATTATATAATTGAGTGTTTATGCTAGCTTTTCTTGGACACATTTGGACATGGATTAGTGGAGGGATTCAGCAGAAAGAACAGGCTTGAATTGTACCCTTGTTCCCTTGCCTCAACTTGGTTGTAAATCTTGTATCCTAGTCCCATGGGATCTCCTTTATTAGCCACTAGCTTTAGGAGTGGTATTACATGGGAAACCCCGATTTTGGTTGTGTGGTCCCGCTTGTCGACGCCATATATCTCACTCCCCTCCGCTCATTATAATACATTTTCACACTTTTCCCATCTAGGCCCATATTTGTCCATTGGGTCCACAAGGAGTTGGCCTCCCCTTCCTCTTGTCCACACTTTGGGTCGAGCTTGGAACGATGCCCCGAAGGTTGATGCAGCTAAAAATAAAGTTAAAAGCATATTTGGCCACTTACAACAAGAAATGTACAATGAAAAGCAAAAGATGTTCAGGACATAAGAATTTAGCAGGTGGGAAAAATCCAAGCATGAGCTCTACCCCTATCACTATGGCCATCACCCTAGTTCCTAGGGCCCCTATGTGTGCCCCTTACATAATTAAGGAACCCATGATTGTCCCAACCCATGGTGAGCGATGAACTGCCCAACCTTAATGGTGGTAATCATTTCTTTATCATACACATCATGCTCTCATCCCCTAGAGCCCCGAGCAGTTAAAAGAAAGAAAAATCAATAAAAGGAAAAATGCATATGCAGAAGGGTGGAAAAGCAAAGGCCGAGGTAAGTCATGTACCATGATTTCTCCCTCCTACATCCATACACCCAATGTGTAGGCTTCCCTCATTATGCTGCCTTTGTACCATGGCATGCGGCTTGAAACCTTCTCTATTGCCCCACTCCGTTCCACCATCATGTCACATGACACCTGCCATTTGATGGATGTACCATGAACCTGTCACTCCCTTATAGGTTGAAACCACCTAATAGGGTCCTTTATTAACCTCTCTTGTTGATCTTAGTGACACTTGTACACTCTAAAGCCCATTTGGAAGGGCATACCGCTATGAAGTGTCCACTTTTTCCTTTGGTTAGCAAACTTATTTACTCAATTGCACTAATGGATTATTGTATTGGAAGGTGAGGAGACACATTTGATCTTATACAGGATTGCAGGTGGTTTTCCATCTGGACTTGATCTCCCTCTACGGGTTCTAAGCCCTCTAGAGGGTCATAATGACACTTGTAGGGTGAGCATTGGGAGCCATGGGCGTCCACCATATCAGAGTGTTGATTGCCACACCATGGGCTTCATCAACACCACATATTACTTGTTCAGGCCCTATCCATACAGAGATGATGACGCACTTGGACCACGTTGCCCAACAGACCAAACATTTGCACATCACACTTAACAGCTAATCCATGACCCAGATGGAGTGTTGTCTGATCCGAAGAGACATGAGAGGGCATGCATGCATATTCTAAACCTCACTTATGGAGCATCGACTTGTTATTGAGCCATTGGAGACCCACGAAACCGTTGGTTGTCCCCCACAACCACTTGGGAGCACCACAGGATGTTTTTCTTGGAAATCAAGGGGCCACCCCCTTGACCATCATTTTTGGAGCCCTCCTCCTCATCATGGCACATTGAGGACTCATCTTGGCCTTCCAATGGCCCTTTGCACCATTATTTTATCGATTCGGCCTCATTAGGAAGGCTTATTTTATACATTTGAGCTATTGGTGGGCTTGTCACCAAAGTTATTATTATTTTCACTTTAAAATATTATTAGGGGATCAATTAGGCTAATTAGACTAATTTGAACTTGTGAGAGGCTCATATAAATTAAAGAGACCTCATTTGTATTTGGACAACACACTTGGGATTTTCAACCTCGCTATTAGAGAATTTCGGTCTGCACTTTGTGGAGTGATTTGGATGATTAAATGCATTTTGATGTATGGAAAATTTTCGCTATCTCTCTTCGAGATTCTTGTCGGCAAGATTGTGGATGGATGTATTCTTCTTTGTCTTTTAAGTGCAATATAATGCTATACTTTTGTTTTAATAGATGTCTAATGCATGGAATTATTTTCTTTTGGTGAAATAATGTGCCCTAATTAATGTGAATTAGTGGAATCATTGAAACTACTGGAGATTTCATTGGAAAAAGAATGAATGAATGTTCTTAGGGGATAATTTGCATTTGCATCTTGAAACTCCATAATAATTTCCATCGAATGTAAAAGTCTAAAGTTGTCATGTAGTTGCATCCATAGATAGTTAAGTTGCTTCTTTAGGCCTCCTTGAAGAGCGAAGTGTGAAAAATTATGCTGCAGTGATTGATTTATTTCTCCTACTTATTTACAATAATAAGTTATTCACCAATGCTTTAGTAAATATCAAAATAAACTCAGCTGCAAACTTCACAAACTATGAACTGAGAAAAACAAGAGAAACACCAGCACATGAACAATCACATTGACACACTTGTTTTTGGATAATAGTCCCTAGAAAATGCAATGCGGGAAAACCGGTGCAAAAAATCTAAGGGTTTCTATTATTGGCAGTAAATTTCTGAATACAATATGGATGCCCCAGAGAAATGGCAATCCACTCAGAGAAGATAACTAATAGAAAAATAGTGAGAATTTTCTCACACTGAATCTGGAGATTTTGCACTGACCCCAGCTCCTGGATGACCCACTATGTAGTCTTTGCGTGAGCCTACGCAGTCATTGCGTGGAGACTCCCTCTGACTGTGTCACCCTTGTTGTTGATGTGTCTGTTGTTGGGAATTCGAGATATCATATGTCAATCACCCACAGTGATTCGTGACACTGATCTTTGCTATCCCCCAGCAATTCTGCGTCAACCTCCTCGAGTTGCAGCATTGTCCCTCCTTAGCACTACGCTGCCTCTCTGATTCTTCACTGTCTTCTCTGAAGTATATTCACTGGAACTGGAAATCACTTCCTTCTAGTAATGCCTTTGATCCTCACTACTTGATCACTTTTTTGAATTCCTTAGCCAACCCTGCCCTAGGAACATCGAACTAACTGATCAACTCTTTGTGTGTTTTAGAATGAACCCTAAGTCTCCTTATACTTTTCTTGTTGAGACTTCAACGGCCGAGATTAAGTCTCAAATTAACGACTAAGATTAAAACTTGACATGATTCGCTTTCTAGAACATTCTCACCTATATTTGGATTAATACCCATTAATATTTTAATTTTCCTAAGTTCAGACTTAGGAACCCCATTAAAAATATTAATTATTTTAATAAAATACAATCGGGTAGCATTTCACCAAACGATTTCTGGGTTCTTTAGAACTCATGTGCCTTATCCTCTCCACCAATTTTCATGGCTAGAGCACATCTTATGCTACCAAAAATTAACACTCCCTCTTAGCGAGGAATGTGCTCTAACAACATTGTCCAACTGCATGTTGCTTTGTCTCTGAAGCATCTCCTTTCCACACTGTTGTTGCCATCAACATTGTGCTACTGCGCTACTATATTACTGCCCATGGCACTGCCACTGCCACTGTTGCATTTGTACTACAACTCCCTCTCAAATGTTACATCACGTTATTGAAAGGGATTTCCCAACATACCCATCTGTTCTGGGAATTGAACAAACTTTGTTCTTCCTAGAGCCTTGGTGAATACATCTGCTACCTGATTTCTTGTGGGAGTATACTCCAACTGTACGCCCCATGCTGAACACAATCCCTGATAAAGTGACATCGGATATCAATGTGTTTGGAGCGATCATGAAACACTAGATTTTCAGAGATCTTAATACAACTTTGATTATCACAAAAGATCTTTGTTGCTTCCATCCTCTTCTAGAATAGATTTACAAGAAGTTTCCTAAGCCATATAGCTTCACATGTTAATGTGCTAGCTGCCATATCCTCAACTTCAGTCGAGCTCAGTGCTACAGACTTCTGCTTCTGCACTAGGAGGTCATCCCAGATCCAATACCCAAGCAATACCTAGTGGTTCTTTTCCTGTCTACTGAACTTCCTGCCCAATCTGCATCAGTGAATCCACTCAATTTGATATCATCGCCCTTGGTGTATCTTAATCCAAAATTCATTGTTCCTCACACATACCTGAGAATGTGCTTTGTTGCTACTCAGTGTGCCGTTTTTGGTTCCACCATGAACTAACTAAGGGTGTTGACAGCATAACATATGTCTGGCCTAGTGTTGACCAGATACATAAGCAACCCAATGAGTTGTCTGTAAAAGGCGGGGTCCACTTCCTTGTCTCTGGATGCATCTATTTCTTCCAATTGGTAATAATAGGGGTAGCCATAGGTTGACAATCCTGCATTCTAAATCTTTTTAGAATTTCTAACGCATATCTACCTTGGCCAAGGAAGATCTCACCATCCTACTGCCAAACTTCCAATCCGAGAAAATAGTGCATTAGCCCCAAATCCTTCATGTCAAATTTTGTTTCCAAGGTCTTCTTGCAATCCTCTATGAGTGTGGATGATCCCGTCAAAAATAGATCATCCACATATAATACCAAAATTAACTGCTCATCTTCTACTAACAGATAATAAAGATTGAGATCAATATCACTCTTGATGAATCCCAACTGCTGTAAGTAGCTGTCAGTTCGTCCATACCAAGCTCTGGCTGCTTGTCAGCCCATACAAGGCTTTCTTCAATCTACACACATGAGTTCTCTTTTCATGCGCTTCGAAACGTTCTGGTTGTTCGATATATACTTCTTCTTCTATCACCCCATTTAAGAACATTGTCTTAACATCCATTGGTGAATCTCCCATCCTATCTGTGCTGCAAGGGATATAATGGATCTGATAGAGGTATACCAAGCTACTGGGGCAAAGGTCTCTTCATAGTCTATTCCTTCCTTTTGAGCATACCCTTTCGCGACGAACCTAGCCTTATACTTGTCTATGCTTCCATCTGCACCATACTTGATCTTGTAGATC
This sequence comes from Pinus tabuliformis, assembly GCA_031772625.1. Lineage (NCBI taxonomy): Eukaryota > Viridiplantae > Streptophyta > Pinopsida > Pinales > Pinaceae > Pinus > Pinus tabuliformis. The sequence goes on from CM062816.1 coordinate 425,500,957, forward strand.
CATCTTGAACCCACAACTGATATGTTCTCTGGTGTTGGTACAATTTTCCGGACATCATTTGTCATAATGGAACTATACTCTTCTACCATGGCATCTACCCACACCTTGTGTTGTGCGGCTTCATGAAAACTAGAGGGTTCTTCAACCTGAGCTGCCAATGCTTGGTACCTGTCAGGTTGTCTACGCTACCTTTTCTCGACTCTAGGAGCTCCAACAAATTCCTCTATGTCGCTCAGAATCTATCGTACCTCTCGGCTAGTCCTTCCACAGGTGGTGGGAGGTTCCAACTGTTCTTCTTCCTGTTGTTGTACCTGTTGAGACACTCCTGGCTCCTCTTCTCTTGAGGAGATGCTAGTACTGGTTATAGTGCTCGAACCAGATACCTATCTTCCTGCTAGATCTGCTCCCTGTTGCTGGACCAGAGGAACATCCTCAGCCTTTTCTTCAAAAGGCATCTCTCGAGATTTCCTAATAGTTCTATCTTCCAAGAACTTTACATCCCGCCTTACTACAATCTTCCTACTGCTTGGAATGTAGATTCAGTATGCCTTTGAAGTATCGTTGTAACCCACGAGATATCCAACTTTAGAAATCTGCTCTAACTTGCTTCGCTTCTCATCTGGAATGTGACAATAAGCCACACTTCCAAATATCCTGAGATGACTCACTTCTGGCTTCCTTTTCGTGAAAACACCCTCCGACGTATTCTTTCCTAAAGCCCTATGAGGGGTCCTGTTCTGAATGTATACAGTCGTGCTGCATGCTTTTGCCCATAAAAACTTGGGTAGATTCTGATCATATAACATTGCATTTGCCGCTCCAACAATAATTTTGTTCTTCCTTTCTGCAACTCCATTATGTTCTAGATTATAACGTGTTGTCTATTCTCTTCTGATCCCTTCTCTTGCGCAAAAATTTGTGAAGTTTTTATCCATGTATTCTCCACCATTATCTGAGCGCAATATTTTGATCTTCCTTCCTGTTAGGTTTTCCACTAGAGCCTTAAACTCCTTAAACTGATCAAAGACCTCATCCTTGCTTTTTAAGAAATAAATCCAAGTTTTCCTAGAATGGTCATTTATGAAGGTTACAAAATACTCAAAACCACCGATAGCTCTTCTGGACATTGGACCGCAGATGTCTGAGTGTATTAAACCCAATACACTCTGAGCACTATTGTTGCTTCTCGAATAAGCCGCTTTGACATACTTGCCTGGTACGCAGCCTCTGCATGTATCATCATGCTTGGTAATAAGCACTAGAACACCCGTAACAATTTCCTTGAGAATCCTTAACGCCCCATGATGTAAATGTCCCACCCTTCTAAGGCACAGTTCATTCAAGTCTTTCTCTCCACTGACATTATTGCTTATTAGTGCCATAGGAGACTCAAGATGCAACTTATATAACCTGTTGCTTCGAGTTCCAATCTGGGCCCTCTTTTTCCACTTAGGATGCTCGGCATACACTTTGTTACTGATGAAGTATACATCATATCCTTTATCTTGTAATTAAGATATTGAAATCGAATTCATTCCCATACCTGGCACATGTAGTACGTTAGTGGCCCGAAGACTATCTCCTGCTATTGTCTGGAATGTAATGGTTCCCTTTCCTACTGGGGTGCATTTCATCCTGTTAACCATTGTGATTTGGAAGTTCATCTGTTCCTCCTGATAGCTCGAGAAATATTCTCGTTCTCCAGTCACATATGAGTTGAAGCCCTGCTATCAATGTACCAATCATCGGCTAATGCAGAACTCGATAAGCAAGCAAATTCCTCTTCCAGCCTGAAATCTAATTCGGAAATATTATGATCCCTACTATTCTCCATGCCATTTTCTCTGCTGGTAATTTCTATAAGGGATTGTGTGACTCTTTTGGAGATCAATTTGTTGCCAATGTGGCACCACCAACCTATATTGCAGAAATCACTGCCATCTTGCCTGATCTTTCCTCTGATACCATGTGAAAAATTATGTTGCAGTGATTGATTTATTTCTCCTACTTATTTACAATAATAAGTTATTCACCAATGCTCCAGTAAATATCAAAATAAATTCAGCTACAAACTTCACAAACTATGAACTAAAAAAAACAAGAGAAACACCAGCACACGAACAATCACATTGACACGCTTGTTTTTGGACAATAGTCCTCGAAAAAGCCAATATGGGAAAACCGGTGCAGCAGATCTAAGGATTTCTATTATTGGTAGTAAATTTCTGAATACAATATGTATGCCCAGAGAAATGACAATCCACTCAGGGAATATAACTGATAGAAAAATATTGATAATTTTCTCACACATTGAATCTGGAGATTTTGCACTGACCCCAGCTCCTAGATGACCCACTGCATAGTCTCTGCGTGAGCCTATGCAATAATTGTGTGGAGACTCCCTCTGACTGCGTCACCCTTGCTGCTGCTGCGTCTGTTGCTGGGAATTTGAGATATCATCTCTCAATCACCCATAGTGATTCCTGACACTGATCTTTGCTATCCCCCAACAGTTCTGCGTCAACCTCCTCTAGTTGTTGCGTTGTCCCTCCTGGCACTGCGCTGCCTCTCTGATTCTTCCTTGTCTTCTCTAAGGTATATTCACTGGAACATGAAATCACTTCTTTCCATTGCATACTATTTTCCTATGCTTGGTTTTGTTGTTTATTGGTCTTCATTATGCTTGCACAATATTGATTATGATAGTCTATACTTCTAGTTTTGCCTGAATATTTTTGACTGGAACAAAAGGATGATATTTGATGTATTTTTATTACATCTATATGCTTCTTTCATACCACATATGTTTGTAATATTTCTTTTTGATGAATATAGTGCTTTTTTCATACTGAAAAAATAAAAAAATTGTGCGCAATGGATAGATGTGAGGAGACCTTGTCAATAAATTACATGTTTGTCACAAAGCAAAATGATATTGGGCCCCGAAGTTGGAAACAGGAAGTCAGTGAGCCCCAATGAAAGATTGTTCGCAGACAGTTAGACGTTCAAGAAGGAGAGGAAATGAAAGAGTGTCGCCCCAGCCTAAGAAGAGACCAAGTCTGCAGGGACGGGTTTGCAAAAATCACCTTGGTTTCAACCTTTCATGAAAGTATGAAATGAGGATTATTGAACGATGAACCTGCCCACATATACTTATTAGAAGCTGAAGGATCAAATAAGGAAATAAGAAAGGAGGTTGCCAAAATACCTATTTGGTCGTGGAAAAGGTGGGGCATTATTTAGAAAAATTGGTTACCACATAGATTCTATTATTTGGCACATTGATTCTTTCTTCTTGAGCTGCTATGTGAATTCACATTATTTGTAGGAATTGAAACAAGGTCCATAAGACAATATCACAAACTATTTACAAAATATCAAATATAATAATAGTAATTGTTTGTTTTTATGTCTATAATGGTAATTAATCAATATCGATAGTGATATACATTAATTTTTTTAATGTTTATTAAGTAATTATATGAGTGAGTTAACAAGTAGATAGAGAACATACATGTCAATTGGTTATCGAAAACTAGGTACATGAGGTAATATATCTCCTTTGAATAAGTCGTCGTCATCTATATGAGTAATTATTGTTAATAATGACAATGATATACATTCATTTTATTTCATGTTTATAAGTATTTATATAATGAGTTAGTTAGCAAGTGGACAAAGAGCACACATGTCATAAGCGACCATTGATCACTAGGTGGGTAAGGTATTGTGTGATTCCTCCAACCATTGGACAAATCACAATTGATATGTTGAGTTTTCTAACTTATCAACTTACTCCATGAAATAACATGTGGTCAATTTTTCCTCCGAGGAAAGAAATCACTCTCCCTCTTACTCCATTAAATAACACGTGGTCAACTTTTTCCTCCTAAGAAAGAAATCATCGTCCCTCTTGCTCTAATAAATAATCTATGGTCAATTTTTTTTCTTTGAGGAAAGAAACCAACTTCTCTTTCAGCCCGAGGGCCTAGAGTGACATTGTTGTAAGAGAGAGGTTACTGGTACCTGGCCAACCCATAGTATGGACTCACTTAAGAGCAAGAGAGATAGATAGAGTGAGGTTGCTGCAAAAGAGTTAGAGTGAAGTTCTTAGCCAAACCATGATGTAGACTCACTTTAGAGAAAGACAAGGAGAGGTCTAGAGTGAGGTTGCTGCAAGAGAGCTAAAGTGGGCCTAGAGTGGGGTTGCTGCAAGAGAGCTTTAGAGTGAGGTTCTTGGGAAACCTACAATATAGACTCACTTAAGAGCAAGAGAGAGAGAGGGATAGAGTGAGGTTGCTACAAGAGAGGTAGAGTGGGCATGGGGTGAGGTTGGTGCAAGAGAGAGATTGTTGGTACCTAGCCATCCCATAGTATAGACTCCCTTAAGAGAAAGAGAGAGAGAGGGATAGAGTACTACAAGAGAGAGGTTGTTGATACCTAGCCATACCACAATATAAACTCACTTAAGAGCGAGAGAGAGAGAGAGAGGGCTAGAGTGAAGTTTTTGCATGAGAGCTAGAATGGGCTTAGAGTGAGGTTGTTGCTTGGAGTGAGGTTCTTGCAAGAGAGAGGTTGTTGGTACCTGGCCAACCCACAATAGACTCACTTAAGAGCAAGAGAGAGAGGGCTAGATTGCTTCAAGATAGAGGTTGATGGTACTAGCCAACCCACAGTATAGACTCACTTAAGAGCAAGAGAGAGAGAGCTAGAGTGAGGTCACTGCAAGAGAGCTAGAATGAGGTTCCTCACCAACCCATAGTATAGGCTCACTTAAGAGCAAGAGAGGGCGAGGGCTAGAGTAAGTTTGTTAATACTTGTCTAACCCACAGTATAGACTCACTAGCACAACATAGTTACTCCTTTATAGAGCTACAACATGTCAAACTACAAGACTTGAATTTGGGTGAGGAGGATCACAACTATTCCACCCAACCACCCAAACTGATTAACGCAATATAGTTACTCTATTATAGAGCTACAACATGTCATACTACAAGACTTAAACCTAGGTGGGTAGGATCATAATTATTCCACCCAATCTAAATTCAATTCACAAGTTGTGATCATTTATATAAGGAGTGATTATTATTAATCGTGATATAAGTTCATTTTATTTATTTATTATTATTTTTGTAACCTAGAGGAATAGACAACTTGGTAAATCTCATACTCGCCTAACACGAGGTTGATTATGGCCACTACCACTATACCTCTAGGGGCCTACAACCTATCCTCCTCTCTGTAGACTAAACCACCACTGGGGGATTGAACTCTGGATCTATTGGTTTGCATGATTTCACATCACTTCGATCACTATTTGAGCTGCCCCCGGGTCGATATATCATATAAATTCATTTTAATTTCATGTTTATTAAGTAATTACATAAATAGTTTTTTAACTTATTAACTTACTCCATTAAATAAGTTATGCTCATCTATATAAGAAGGGATTATTGTTAATAATGATCATGATAAACTCATTTTAATTTTATGTTTATTAAGTAATTATATTAAAAAAGTTATTATTAAATGGACAAAGAACACACATGTCACAAGTGATCATTGAGAATTAGGTAGATAAGGCAATATCTAACTCCAGGAACCATTGAATAAATCTCAATTAACATATTGAATTTGGTTACTTATGTAATTACAACATTAAATCAATTTTAATCATCTAATAATATTATAATAAAAACAATTTAATAAAAAAAAATTAATAATAATAATAAGAAGTTATATTTATTTGATAATTAAAATATTATATATATCTTAAATGTGTTTATAATTATCCTAAACTATATTCATTAATTTATGATTATTTTTAATTAATTCAATTTTAATTCAATTTCAATAATTATATAAAAAATAATAAAATAAAATATAGTTTAAATTAAAAAAATAAAATATTTAAATATATTAAAAACGTATTGTATTAAATAAACAAATTAAAATATAATGTAATAAAATTAAGTTTAAAATAATATAAAAATTTTGACAAAACTAATTTAATAATTTTGTTTCCATATTATTTTATGGCTTTCTATTATCAAAATGCTATCGTTTTAAAATCTTAATTACAAACAATTTTGTGAAAATAGCCGATATTTAGAGAAGTAAAAAAACACTTATGTTTTTCCATCTAATGCTCATTTAGGTTAGAGATCGTATACCTACCTGTTAATGAATACTTGAATGTCTATAAGAACCGCACGCACATACCATAAAAGCAGAATTGGTTGCCTCTTCAATGTTATCTGTAACAATGACACATATAATCATGAATGTCTATAAAAACTGCACGTACATACCATAAAAGCACAATTAGTTGCCTCTTCAATGTTATTTCTAACAATAACACAACCGTATTTGTTTGAATCACACAATCATATATAACAATGGGCTTTATTTTCATTTTGATATAAACCTTCACTATACAAGAAAATCTTAAAAACAAGAATATCTGATAACTTGATAAGTGGTTAATTGAAGATTAAATGAGAACTGAATCTTACTGAGAAAAAGAATTGAAGCAGAAACTACAGCCACCAAATATTTAAAAGGGACTTCCTCGGCTTCCTTCTCCACTGTTCTCTGCATCCCAAATCAACAAAAACCTATAATTGGACCTCTACTCTTTCATTTTAAAATTATACAAATTTTGAGTTCATTAACGAAAAATTTAACATAGCTATGAATTAAAAAGAATCAATAAGAATGAAATATACCGAACCAAAATGGACTGATCCGAAATTGCTTGACTCCGCCAAATCAGTTGAGATTCAAAGGCGAGAGTGTAGGAAATCCACAGGGATCGTCTCAGGTTAATTACATAACCAGTGCATACTTCTAGCAGAAGATGGAACTACAGCCTCTACAACCCATGGCACGGATCCCTAAATTATAAAATATTGTCTCCACATTGTCTCCGAGGCACAGGTAAGAAAACCCTAAAATATAAAAGATTGTTTGTACCATAAATTCAATGTAAAAAGCATTACCTAAGCCATCTTTTAACAACTGCATAATCTATAATGCTGGGAGCAAAGCCTGAGGCTGTGCACGCTTTCGTAGGAGTGATGTAGCATGCCCTGCCCTGTTCCATGAATTTGAAACCATTTCTCCATTTTACCCTTCATTTCTTGAACTAGATGAAGTAGATATTCTAAAGCAGAGATACCTGAATCATTTGCTTGTGACGGAATTCGCGAAACTGTCTCATAATAAAAAAATACCATCATCTAATTTATCAATTATTTGATTCAACTCTAACTTATCAATTATTTCCTTGCATCTCATTCTGAAGTGTATCTGAATCGCTCCGAACATCTGAGATTTTCACCACATTAGCTCTATGTTTCTTGAGTTCATTTTCTTCCGAAATGCACCCAATAGTTTCAGGTTATTATACAATTCCCAACTCGTCCATTCTGTCCTCTCCAATTAGAACACTGGTGTCATCTTCGTCTGCATTTTTCAAGCATTAAGCAACTGGAGACGTTTTCGTTTCGGAAATGACTGGTCCAACACCTTGGTCTATTCCATTGCCTTTTCGGAAAGAAGCCAACCAGTTCACTGGAAAATTCATCCGATGAGATTACCTATGTTCCATTGAAATGCTTTTGCTATGATGTCATTTCCTGAGATGCTCTATGCCCTAACTTCTCTTTCTAAGAGTCTCTACTATGACATAATCTCTTGTACACAACAAATTCAGAATCCTTGTTCATCACTTCAGTTTTTGTCATAAATGCTACCTTAGCAACCGGAACTTTTTGAAAAACAACCAGTATGAGATTTCATATTTATCTATAATAGCTGTTTTAAAAGTCTTTTAAGATGGATTTTTTCGGATGGTGTATGGATGGATTGGGACACTGTTGGCATCTTTTTGGGACACTGATAACCTTCGCTTTTTTGGGGGATGCTGTAAACAAGATAATAAAAGTTCCTTCACCCACAAGTTCCTTCACCCACATCTTTGAGTGGAAGAGGAAAGCGCTCATCCTCCTTGGGTTCCTTTGAGTAGAAGAGAAAGGCCCTCATCTCTCTCAGGTTCCTTTCGTTAAACTTGCTTCCTACAAATAAATATACAAGTTTAATGATGCAATAAGGACAATAAATCATGTCTCGATTGATTAGCATTTCTCATGTTGAATAACTAACAGTCCCAGCAGCAATTAAATGCTAGAATTTAGGTCTACATTAACTTTTCTTGTATGGATTGGTGGTGAAAGTCTAAGTTACTTGTAATCACATTTGCCTTGAAAGTGCTCTCCAGCGGAGTGTGGAAGTCATGTTGGGCTGTCCTGTTATGTTATGTTATCTAAACATTTTGAATCAGTCAAATTACTAGATTCTGGGTTTTGACAACCCATGGCTTTTCCCATGGTATTCTTCTCTAATGTAGTTTATTTAGAGGCATAAAATTCTGAAAACCCATGGCTTTTCCCATACTATTCTTCTCTTAGGTAGCCTATATAGAAACATAAAATTCCAAAAAACCTATTTAGAAGCATAAAATTCCAAAAACCCATGATTTTTTCCATGATATTCTTCCATTTAATTTTCCTTTTTTCCAAAAAAGTTGCAATCCAGTTATCTAAAAATTGTGGCGGGCTGTTGAGTTAAAGCTTCTTTAAACTGATGTTAGGCCAATAATTTCTTCTTCAAGGTCTGCAATGACTAGATCTGCTCTTACTCAGATCTGACCATAAGGATTGTCCCACATTCCTTTTTCAAAATATTAGAGTAGAAGTAGAAAAAGATATGGTGTTACATTTTCGTTCCGTGAAAAAAGATTTGGCAGCCTTTAGGCGAGAAGTTCAGTATGGAGAGTCTGTCTCCTCCTTCCTTCCATTAGTTGAGACAATATAATTGGCCGCAAAGATCAAAAGCACTCAAACTTCTTAATTTTAATTATGTAAAAATTGTAGCAGGCTGTTGGGTGGTGATGCTGAAGTTTAGAGCTTCAGATCATATTTCAGATGAAGTGTGAGCCAACTGGACCTTGATTTTCCACTTTGATGGCAGGCTTTTATTAGGTCTCAACTATCAAATGCGTTTAATAAATTTTAATGTGAGAGACGTCTATTTTGAATATCACTGACATCTCCATTCATCTGGCAGATCATTCTTTATTTTATATTTTCAACAGAGGGGAATTGGTAGCCACATATCCTAGTACCCACCAACTCATGGGGTCTCCAACTGGCTAGCACTCCGCTGAGAGCAACCGGCCTAGTGTTCTTTCCCCACCAGCATTTTTGGAAACACTTCGAGAAACATGTTAAAGGGTCTGCACTTCTTTAAGATTGCCAGGTATGAAGGGTAACATTTTTGCCAAAATTGCCCAGAACTCATGCCATGCAAGTGGGATAGACCACAGCAAAAATGGAACCTTAGCAGGCAAATTAACACTGAATTTTTACAGTAAACTATTACCTTATTGGCAAACAACAGATTATTAACAAGTCCAACAGTGATAAACTAGATTCCAACTCATGGTAAAACACCTTAATGCTAAAGCAACCTAGTTTTTATCTCAGCCTTAGGTCTGCTGATAGTCCTGGAAAATGGTAACAGAATTGAATGTCGTTCAGATAGTAGTCTATCAATATATATAGCAATATATAGCAATTCTGAAATCTCATGCAGAATCTGGGATAGCCATTCAAGTCTTTTAAACTCTGAATGTTTGAGAGATTTATTCAGAATAAAAATTTAAGAGTGTAAAGTCTTGACTCTTACTGCTTCACTGAGATTAAACATCTTCCAACACAGGCTTGGATCATAATTAGTAGCTTTCTAAAGAATACAGCCGTTGCAAGTAAATAATCTGCAATAGTTTTTCGGATGGCAGAACCATGTTGTTCTGTAAAGACATTTGATTTATATGACTTTTAAAGCGGGTGAAAGAAAGAACAAGATTGTATCAATGTCCACTGATTACCAAGGCTAAATATAAACACAATAGCAGTGCTGATCTACTTGCAGATCTGACAAATTAAAAACAGAGAATAACAGAACAGAACACAAACATAAAAACTATAATAACACAGGTCTGCAAACAATACCACTAACTTTTTTATGAAGAAGAGATGAGCATTTTATAAACAATGCAATCTTTCTCTTTATTACAAAAGATAAAATCAAACTGCATTATTAGATAAAGCCAATATATGTTAGATGTTTCCTTTTTTCTAATTTTTCAGATGTTTCCCTCTTTTCTATTCTTGGATGTTTCCAATGGAATAGTACGCTTTTTCGTGGTTGCCCAATCAGTGAGATGTTGCTGATTTTTGTGTTCTTTCTGGTTGCCCAATTCCTCCCTGTTTAGATCAGGAAGCGTCCCGGCTTCCTCCACCAACTGCGGGAAATTGCGTTGCAATGTTTCTGCACTGATCCATTTTGCCTGTGCTGGTGTGTGTCCCTTCCGACCAACCAAATATGAGAAGTATGGCTGATGTCGTGTATCCCGTTTCTTGAAGTCCAGAATTGTATCTTTGAGCAGAGGAGGCTGAAAATCTGGAATATTATCAACCGGATGATGAATTGTAACAGATTCCTCAAGGAGAGGTGGTTCAAATAATTTGAGATTATTAACATTAAGAACATCGTGGATGCCAAGCTGGGAAGGCAAGTCCAAGCGATATGCATTTTCTCCAATGCGTTCCAGAACAGTATATGGGCCATATCTCAGAGGGTGCAGCTTATGATGCTGGCCCTTGAAGCGTTGCTTGTCCAACAAGAGCCACACACGATCTCCAGGTTGAAAAGACAAGTGTGTTCGCTGCTTGTCATGTCTCTGTTTGGCACGATCTTGGGCTGCTTGCAAAGCAGCAGTTACTTGAGCTTGGCGTTGAGAAATGGAGTGTATAAAATGATGAGCTGATTTTTGTTCCTGTTGTTGATGTGCAGACCCAGAAGGGGTGATTGTCAATGGCATCTCAGAGGGTGCACTTGGTTGAAACCCCAAGCAAACCTCAAAAGGTGAGAAACCAGTTGAGGAGTGTGTTGCTCGATTGTAACTATGTTGAATGATGTGCAAATATGTATCCCACTGTTTGTTTTTGGAAAAGTAGCTGCGAAGTGAGTGAACCAAAGTACGATTGACAACTTCGGTTTGTCCATCTGTTTGTGGGTGGAAGGCAGTGGAGAAACGAAGTTGGCAACCCAACAAAGACCAAAGAGTACGCCAAAAGGTACTGAGAAAGCGAGAATCACGATCTGAAATAATGCTACTTGGCAAACCAAAGTGTGGCCACACATGATGGAAGAAGAGATCCGCAGTTTGAGCAGCAGAAGTAGTCTTATGACAAGGAAGAAATATAGCCATCTTGGAGAAACAACATACCACTACCCAGATAGCATCATGTTTACGAAAAGTAGTAGGAAGACCACTTAAAAAGTCCATGGAAATGGATTCCCAAGGACGAGAGGGAATTGGTAATGGCTGATACAAACCATGCTTACGATTTGAGGGCTTGCTTTGTGAACAAAGAGAACATGCACGAATGAATTTTTCCACTTGCTTTGGTAAGGCAGGCCAATAGAAGTGGCGTTGAAGATTGACAATGGTCTTGGCTGTGCCAAAATTCCCTCCGCATGAAGAGGCATGTGCTTCACGGATGAGAATGAGACGATCATCAGATTGTGGCACACATAGTTGGTTCAATTTATACAACCAACCATCACGAAGGGTATAATCAAGAAAGGGAGTTTGGTTGATGACTGTAGGGTGTTGCAAAGCTTCCCATATCTCACCAAAGACCGGATCTGTTGCATACATATCTTCCAAGCATCATATGCAGCACAACGCACCTCTAGAATGTGTAGGACCTGAGCAGGCAGTCGACTTAACAAATCAACCATCTTATTACTTGTCCCCTTCTTGTATTTAATCACCAGATGGAATTGTTGAATGTAAGAAGCCCACTTTAAATGGCGTTGCTCTTGAATCTTTCGTTGTGAGTTGATGAAGATTAGCGGATGATGATCTGTATGGAGGATGGTCTCTTTGCCAAGAATGTAATGGCGCCATTGCTTCAAAGCTTGCACTAAACTGTAGAATTCCTTGTCATAGGTGTTGTACATGAGCTTAGCATCCGCAAGTGCCTCAGAATGGTATGCCACAGGGTGGCCTCCCTGTTTAAGAACAGCTCCAATGGCGAATTGAGAGGCATCAGTTTCCATCTCAAATGGTTGATTCAGATCTCCCATGAAGCTCTTGAGGTCATGTGCATTGGAAGGGGCTGGCCATTGTGCCAAGGCTTGTACACGAGAGGGATCTGGGCGAACCCCTTTGTTGTCAATAATAAATCCCAAATATTGAACTGATGTTTGTCCAAAATAGGATTTCTTTTCTTTGACCTGAAGGTGATGTGCTCGCAATAACTCAAGTATGGTGCGAACATGCTGAAGATGGTCTTCCCAAGATTTACTGAATACTAAAATGTCATCAAGGTAGATGACCACAAACTTACCCAAATGTGCCCTGAAAACATCATTAATGAATCTCATAAAGGTGGCCGGTGCGTTGGTCAGTCCAAATGGCATGACCAACCATTCAAATAGCCCAAACTTTGTTTTAAAAGCCGTTTTCCATGTGTCGGCTGCATGCATGCGAACTTGATGGTAGCCTGCAGTTAAATCCATCTTTGTGAAGAAACAAGCCCCGTGTAAATGGTCCAACAAATCCTCAATGCGGGGAAGGGGGTAGCGGTTTTTAACAGTGGCTTTATTAAGGGCTCGATAGTCTGTCACGAGGCGCCATTCAGAAGTATCTTTTTTGGGAATAATAAAAGCTGGAGATGCACATGGCGAGGATGACGTCTGAATATGACCGGATGTCAACAATTCTTCAATTTGGCGTTCTATCTCAGTTGCCTCTCGAGGAGCAAGGCGATAAGATGGGGCATTGGGTAAGGAAGTGTTGGGTCCCTATAATACTAGTGATTACCCCATTACTATTGTAGTTATACCCCTTATTTATATTGATGTACCCATGTAGTGCCCATATTGTTACTATTGTGCCACATAGAAGCCCACTATTGTTATTGTTGTGCCCTACAATATTATTGTTATGTAGGCTCTGATTGTATTGGGACCACTTAGACTCCTATATATAGAAGGGAGGTATTTTCATTTGTATCATCCAAGAATTGTTCATTTATGTAATGTAAAGGAGGTTGCCCCCTCGAAGAGGCTGAATTCTAAGGCGTTGATCTTTCTTTTCTATCTTTTCTTGAGCTGGTTTCATAACATTTGGTATCAGAGCTTTGGATTCTAGGGTTTCGCTGCTCCAAACAGGTCATCGTGGCATTTTCGCTATAACTTTTTTTCTGTGACGTTTCAGAAGTCGCAAAAAAAACCCATTTGAGAAGACATCGCGCTGAACCTTGGGTCCGAATTTCAGAGCTTTTCGCGCGATATTTTCGGAGATATGATCTCAGGAAGTTGGTCTTTTTGATGACTCCTGAATTACACTCAAAACAGGTGACCTGGGGAAAATCGTCATAACTTTCTTTCTGAGCATCGGATTGAAGTTTCGTAAGAAGGTACAGAAATAGGACGGACTGTAGTTTCTTGTGGGTGTTTTTCAGATCCAAAGGTCGAAACAGTGACTCGTGGCACGTCGTACAACTTCGCTCTACTGAACCAGTCTAAAAGAAAGTCACCGTGGGAGATTTCACATAACTCTTCCTTGGAGAATCCAATTTGGCTCAGACCTGTGGCATTGGAAAGAGGACGCAGAAGGCTACTACAGGTAGCAATTTCAGAATTGGATGATCCGAAATTACAGAGATACATCAGATTCAATATCAGGCTTCTATAAAGTGAAAAAAGGTGTGTAGTTTTTTTTTTAATTTTTGTGTAAGCTTGGTTTAACGGAATTCAAAGGGCATAGTAAAGCATTATTATCGGTAACTGATGCCCCGAGGAAAGAAAATGCAAACCCCTAGTAAGGAACCTGAAAGCTCTAGCATGACTCATGAAGAAGAGAAAGAAATGCTACATGATATATCAAAATTACAAGAACAAGTGCAACAAATGTCACGCTCACAAAAGCTAACAGAAGCTAAGATAAGTGGCGTGGAATCTAAGGTAAATGGCGTGGAATCTAAGATAAAGGGCATGGAAGCTAAGATGGAGGATTCAATGGCAAATTTGAAGATAGATTTGAATACAAACATGGAAGAATTGAAGAAGTTGCTACAAGAAAGGGTCACTAATGGTGAAAAGGTAGTAAAGGAAACTCATGATGAGGACAAAAGAAATGTTAATCATGATTCCATAGACTCTAATGTTGGATCAAAGACTCACCATGTTCCAAAAATCGATATGAGGAAGTTTGATGGCAAGGATCCAGCCACATGGATATTACAGATGGAGCAATTTTTCGATCTCAATAATGTGCAAAACACACAAAAGGTACGTATGGCAACTTTATATTTGGAACCAAATCAGTTTGTATGGTATCAATGGCTTTGTTCTCGTAAACCATTTATCACTTGGGCCATTTTTACGGAAGAATTAATAGCACATTATGAGGATACAAAAAGCAACACTTTTTTTAGCCAATTGATAAGTCTCAAACAAAAGGGTTCAATAATGGAGCACATTGAGGAGTTCCAAAAATTGAACATAAGGGTAAAAGATATTCCAGAAAATCATAGGATTGATGTGTTCATAGGGTCTTTAAAGGATAATATCCAACATGATGTGCGCCTTTGGGAACCTGATTCATTAGAGAAGGCATTCAGGTTAGCAAGAAAAATGGAAAGCAAAATTATGGCAACTAGGAAGCATACCATTCACAACTATAAAGAAGGAAGTGTTGTTGCCCATAGTCTTCCACAACCTACAAGGTTGACACCACAACAATTGGAAGAAAAAAGAGCAAAAGGGCTTTGTTACAATTGTGATAGCAAATACACAAAAGGTCATAAGTGTGCTGAGAAGAAATTATTCTACATAGATTGTGAAGAGGAAGAAGAAAAGGAGCAAGAAAGGTCAAAAGAAGAGGATATATTCCAGGAACAAAGCCTAGATGAAGAACAAATAAATCCAACCATATCTTGTAATGCATTGGCGGGAATTACCACTCCTCAAACCATCAAGATAGAAGGACAAATCAAGAAGAAAAAGGTAATAGTGTTGATTGATTCAGGAAGCACCCACAATTTTATTCATTGTAGGGTAGCAAAAGAATTGAATTGCTTCCTATATCCAGCACCAGAGTGTCAAGTGATGATTGCAAATGGAGGAACAATAAATTGTTCTGGAAAGTGCCATAATATCAAGCTATCCATGGGAGAATATGTATTGACTAGCCCAATGCTTTCCATTCCAATGGCTACAATCCTTGGGTACAATAGCTTTTAATTTTCAAGAACTTTTCATGAAATTTTCTGTGGAAGGAAAGGAAGTTGAATTAAGGGGTATTGCAGGGAAACCAGGAAAGATAATCAGCTCTAATGGAATGACAAAGCTTCTAAAAAAGGAGCAAAGAGGTGTAATTGCACAATTATGTTCGCTAGATGTTTCCACATTGGAATCATCTATTTCTCCAGATCTCCAAAAAGTCCTGGACAATCATTCCAAGGTATTTGAGACTCCCAAAGGTCTCCCACCTATGCGTGATCATGATCATGCTATTCATCTGATTCCAGGAAGTGTTCCTCCAAACATCAGGCCGTACAGATATCCATATGTCCAAAAAAGTGAAATTGAACGTATGGTTGCAGAAATGCTAGAGGCTGGTATAATTCAACCGAGTCAAAGTTCTTTCTCAGCTCCAGTAGTATTGGTGCACAAGAAGGATGGATCATGGCGCATGTGTCCAGATTATAGGGAGCTCAACAAGCTCACTATTAAAGATAAGTTCCCCATTCCTGTTATTGATGAATTACTGGATGAATTGCATGGATCAATTTACTTCACCAAGTTGGATCTTCGTTCGGGATATCATCAAATTAGAATGAAGATCGAAGACATTCCGAAAACAGCATTTAGAACTCATGAGGGTCATTATGAATTTTTGGTCATGCCTTTTGGCCTTACCAATGCACCTTCAACATTTCAAGGTTTGATGAATTCAATTTTCAAACCATTCCTTAGAAAATTTGTGTTAGTATTTTTTGATGATATACTAATCTACAGCAAGTCTTGGAAGGATCATGTTGAACATGTTGACAGGGTGCTACAACTATTGGAGGAGAAACAATTATATGCAAAAAGATCCAAATGTTTCTTTGGAGTCCAGGAGGTGGAATATTTGGGTCATATTGTATCTCATGAAGGAGTTAAGGTAGACCCTAGCAAAATTAAAGCCATTAAGGAATGGAAAATCCCCACATCCATAAAGCATCTGCGAGGATTTCTTGGGTTGACAGGGTATTATCGCAAGTTTGTTAAGAATTATGGGAGAATAGCAGCACCTCTAACAACATTATTGAAGAAAGATTCATTTTCATGGACTTCGGAAGCAACAAAGGCCTTTGAACATCTTAAAGAGGCAATGTGCCAAGCACCGGTCTTAGCTACGCCGGACTTCACAAAAACCTTTATTGTGGAATGTGATGCTTCAGGAAATGGAATTGGTGCTGTTCTAATGCAAGATGAAAGACCCATTGCTTTTGAAAGTCGTCCAATCAAGGGAAAGTTTTTAAGAAAAGCTATTTATGAGAAGGAAATGTTGGCAATACTCCATGCACTTAAGAAATGGCGACCCTACCTAATGGGAAGACACTTCAAGGTAAAAACGGATCATGATAGCCTTAAATACTTTTTAGAACAAAGATTATCCTCTGAAGAGCAACAAAAGTGGGTCACAAAGATGTTGGGTTATGACTTTGAAATCATCTACAAAAAAGGGAAGCAAAATGTGGTGGCAGATGCACTCTCAAGAAAGGATGAGGATGTGGAAGCATTGTTGTGTGCCATTTCTATTATCCAACCAGATTGGATAAACGAAGCAAGGGAGGAATGGAAGAATGACGAAGAAGTGTGGGCACTTATTCAAAAGCTACAACAAGATTCCAGTACTTCTGATACATTTAGCTGGAAAAATGATTCGTTATGGTACAAAGATCGCTTATACCTCTGTAAGAATTCCCAGCTAAAACAAAAGATTCTTATGGAATTGCACACTTCTCCCTTAGGAGGGCACTCAGGATTTTTAAAAACTTACCACAGGGTTAAGAAGGAATTTTTTTGGGATGGCCTTAAATCAGATATTCAAAAGTTTGTGGCGGAATGTTTGGTTTGCCAACAAAATAAAGTTGAAACAATTAAGACACCGGGTCTATTACAACCTTTATCCATTCCAAGCCAACGTTGGGAGGAGGTTTCAATGGATTTTATCACAGGTTTACCCAAGTCTGAGGGAAAGAGTGTCATCATGGTGGTAGTTGACAGACTTACCAAGTATGCACACTTTTGTGCATTATCACATCCATTTAAAGCCAGTACAGTTTCTACTGCATTTATGGAAACAGTTCAAAAGCTACATGGAAACCCAAAGATTATTGTAAGTGACAGAGATCCCATTTTCACTGGAAATTTTTGGACAGAATTATTTTCTTGTCTTGGTACTCAGTTAGCTCATAGCTCATCTTATCATCCTCAATCTGATGGGCAAACTGAGATAGTAAACAAATGTTTGGAAGGATATCTTCGTTGCTTTGTATCTGATAAACAGACACAATGGGTCAAATGGTTGCCTCTGGCTGAATGGTGGTATAACACTTCCTTTCATACAGCAACAAAAATGACCCCATTTATGGCACTTTATGGGTATCAACCACCATCCATCACATCATATTTAAGAGAAAATTCTAAGGTTCAGGCAGTGGAACATCACATCGAACATCAACAACAAGTCCTCCAACTCTTAAAGGATAACCTTGTGTTGGCACAGAATAGAATGAAACAACAGGCAGATCAACATCGCAGTGAAAGAAGTTTTGATGTAGGTGATTGGGTATTCCTACGGCTACAACCATATAAGCAAATGTCCCTCAAGCAAGCTAAGAAGGATAATAAATTATCACCAAAGTATTATGGTCCGTACAAGGTGTTGCAAAAGATTGGTACTATGGCATACAAATTGGAGCTTCCTGCAGCTTCTCGATTGCACCCAGTTTTCCATGTTTCATGCTTAAAGAAGGTTATAGGCGACAAGCTCCCAGTTCAAACAATATTGCCAGAACTTGACGAAGAAGGAAAAATTATATTGGAACCGGAAGCAGTTATAGAAACAAGAACTCGACAGCTACGAAATCGATCAATTTCAGAGTACCTTATCAAGTGGAAGAACTTATCCGCTGAAGATTCCACATGGGAGGACGAGAATTTTATGCAGAAGTATCCTGAACTACTCAAGCGTTGAGGACAACACTTTTTTGAAGGAGAGGGGCATGTTGGGTCTCTATAATACTAGTGATTACCCCATTACTATTGTAGTTATACCCCTTATTTATATTGATGTACCCATGTAGTGCCCATATTGTTACTATTGTGCCACATAGAAGCCCACTATTGTTATTGTTGTGCCCTACAATATTATTGTTATGTAGGCTCTGATTGTATTGGGACCACTTAGACTCCTATATATAGAAGGGAGGTATTTTCATTTGTATCATCCAAGAATTGTTCATTTATGTAATGTAAAGGAGGTTGCCCCCTCGAAGAGGCTGAATTCTAAGGCGTTGATCTTTCTTCTCTATCTTTTCTTGAGCTGGTTTCATAACAGGAAGCGCCAGGAATAATATCAATGTGGTGTTCAACAGAGCGTGCTGGAGGCAGCCCTGTGGGTTGGGTGAAGACATCTGCAAATTCATGGAGTAGAGGAGCCATTGAAGGAGGGACTGGATTGGTGAGGTTGTCTGGCTTGACAGGGCGAACCAAGCACAAAGAAACATCTTGGTTTAAATTGACTCTCATAATGGAAGCTTTGCCAATGGAAGGTTGGGTTGATGTGCTAGCTGAGGATGTGAGCACATAGGTGCGCCCATCGTGCTGCAAGTGGTATCCGAGCTGATACGGGCGGGGGTGAGGAGTGGTGGGAAGGCAAAGGCGTTCAACTAAGTCTTGTGACACAAGATTCTTTTGACTCCCATTGTCAAGAATAAGCGTGGCCAACTCATGTTTGATTTGACAATTATGGGTAAACAAAGGCGTAACAGAGGTGTTTGGTGCATTAGCAGTCATGAGGATGAGAGAGGGGTCCACCTCTGTCGGATTTTCGAGAGAAACAGCTGGAAGTGGGGTAGTGGCCGTTGGTTGTTCGACCTCTGTAAAAAGAGTTTTCTGGGGGCGGGGATTTTTCAATACTCGACAATCTGCAGAATCATGTGAGTTGGTCTTGTGAAATGTGCACCAGGGGGTGCGGTGAGGTGTGGGGGATGAGGCAGAGGCGACATTAGAAGAACCAAAGGAAGATGGACCATTTCTGGCTTGAGGATATCGGATTCGAGTACCCACTTTGCGTTCCACCGCCAGGGCCCGAATAAAGGCCTTGTCTAATGAAGCACTATCAAACAACTCAACTTCACGACGAAGAAGCATTAGCAAACCAGAATTAAATTTGATAATTAGTACCTCTTCTGGATCGGATATATGGAGTTGAATGCGCAACTTGCAGAAGACATCAATGTAGGCTTGCACTGATTGATTGGGTAGTTGTCGAAGCTGCAACCATTTGGCAAAGAGATTTCGTATATATCCTGGAGGATAGAAGCGTTCACGTAAGGCCTCGCAAAAGAGATTCCAAGATGTGATAGGCGTCGATTTGGTCTCGGCTTGTTCTCCAAGTTCCACAACCAAGGACATATTCTCAAGATGAGTATCCCACCATGTTTGTGCTAGGCCTTCCAATTGTAGACTGGCGATCTGAAGTTTCATCTCCTCCTCCATTGTTGGACAGGTTCTAAAATAGTTGGAGAGGCTGCGGATCCAAGAATCAACAACCTCACCATTCATTTGCCCTGAGAATTTGGGCAGTTGAAAGCGTGTATCAAGCTGCATTTGCCCTGGAGGGCGTTGTTGTTGTTGCAGCGTAATTAGCTCTTGAAGAGCCCTAGCTAAATCATTCACTGGCGAGTGCATGATTGGAGTGAAATGTATGACCCTTAAAAAAAAAAAAAAAATTCTTCGAACAGGTGGATGGCTTCCAAGAACTTACGCTCTGATACCAATTGATCTACTTGCAGATCTGACAAATTAAAAACAGAGAATAACAGAACAGAACACAAACATAAAAACTATAATAACACAGGTCTGCAAACAATACCACTAGCTTTTTTATGAAGAAGAGATGAGCATTTTATAAACAATGCAATCTTTCTCTTTATTACAAAAGATAAAATCAAACTGCATAATTAGATAAAGCCAATATATGTTAGATGTTTCTTTTTTTCTAGTTTTTCAGATGTTTCCCTCTTTTCTATTCTTGGATGTTTCCAATGGAATAGTACGCTTTTTCTTGGTTGCCCAATCAGTGAGATGTTGCTGATTTTTTGTGTTCTTTCTGGTTGCCCAAGTGCAGTTTTTGGTTATAATTTTTTGTTCCAAGGCAATTTTCTTATAAGAATATAAATAACAATTATACACCAGCACAACGATCAATTTTAAGAAAGAGTGAAGAAAATGTTTCCTTGGGGTTTACATCCTTTTGGATTTCCTCCGCAGAGAGGAACAGAGGTTAAAGTTTAACTATTCAAGGATGCTCTATGGAGAAGGGTATGTGGCTATGACCGTATTTTCTCAGGTGGCCGTCGAAAAAGAAAGGAGAATCACGTTCCTTTCCTCCCTCTCCCGTGAGGGAGAGCTTCTCCATGATATCCTAGGAAGTGGAGCTTCTAACAAGAGATATTAGATATTATAAAGGGACTTAAGGCAGAGAACACAACGTTGTGAGATATTGTTCGCTTTCTTTTTATCACTTCTGCAACGCCACTCTTGCGCCTCTCTCCCGTCCAATCACTAAGTTCATGTAAATGAGGATGTATATAAAGGGTAGGACAGGTTGTAGGTGGGTGACTGCTAGCTCTCCTTTAACATATGGCTTTCCTAAACCAAGGATTCTTTTCTCGCTAGGAAAAAAATTAAAATTGTAGTTTAATGATTATGTTTTTTTGCTTTGAAAGTTATGGAAATTTTGGTTATATTTTGGAAAAATCTGGCAGAGATTTTTGTAAATCCAAGTAAAAGTTGTTAACTTTCATAATTTTAGGTGCTTTAGAGGTTTTTTTATGGTGCTGAATCCATTTCCGCCATAATTCAAACATTGCCTCTACAAGATTTTTTGAAAAAAACTTCCCTAAATTCCAACCAATTTTCATAGTCCAAACAATTCCTCCCACACCTAAAATAATCTAGTAAAAACCTCCAAGTACCATAAAACCATAAATAATAAAAAAATGTCCTCATGAATGTGTGACCGACTCCCTCCCTTGCTCTACTTTGATTAAGTCAAGCAATCAATAAATCCCTTCGATTTTCCAAAAGAGAAACTTGCACCAGCAGAGTTTCAATCAATGGGTAGAATACGAAGCTCTACCCCATCCGGGATATGTTCTCCTCTTACTCTCAAGCACTTTGGGAGTGGGGATTATATTTATATATAAAATTAGAATCATTTTAATTTTAATTTATGAAGTATATCGAGAGATCTTCTTTTGAGGTGTAAAAGTCTTTTTTAAAGAAGCTCTACCCCATCCGGGATATGTCCTCCTCTAACTCTCAAGCATTTTGGGAGTGGGGATTATATTTATATATAAAGTTAGAATTATTTTAATTTTAATTTATCGAGTATATCAAGAGATTTTCTTTTAAGGTGTAAAAGTTTTTTTAAAGTTTTGCATTTAAAATTGAGGTTGGCAAGATTTAATTCTTTTGATATTTACACTGGTTTATAAATATATATAGCATTTTTTTATGTAATGGGCCATTTTTGGTGGTTGGACAAAATAGTTGTTATTTTGCCCACTTAAATTTAAATCTCGGCATGATGAACTATAATGCTTTGATCAATATTATTATATTGGCTTCAAGTTATTGAAAGTAAGATTGATTTAAAAAAAAAGTATAACTTCTTTTACTTTGACTTTGTTGTTAATATATTATAAAGAATAAATACTTATTATTAATTAATTTTAATTTTAATTATTAATTGAACTTTAAATATATATACATGATCCCCGATCGGAGTGCTTGGCGACCCGCTTGGGTTTGATTGATATGACAAAGCATTTATTGGTTTGGGATGGTGGGTGGTATCCCCCACGCCCTCATCGGTGCCTACAGGTGGTGGGAGTGGAGGTGGAGTTAAGACCATCTGTCCGACGTATAAACTCGGGCCTTCAGCGTCTTAAGGAGCCTAAGTTTGATGTTTACAGGTTCACGACGCTGGAAACACGAGAGGTATACCCAGTTGTTCCCTGTCTTAGTTCGAGGTTGGCATATAAAGTCTAGTATGTTATAATGCTATCTTTGTATCCTTGGTTGGGGGTTGTTACTCGTGATAAGCTTCACGACTGGAGGGGAAAGGAAACATTGGTTAAATTAGCAGTTTTTGTAATTGGAAATATTGACCTTCTCGAATATGTAATGTCGATTTCTATCTTTTTTGGCAATATCCTTTCTCGCATGGGCATGTTTTGTGGTTTCCAATTTTTTCTAATGACCTTTCCTCTACATGTTGATAATTGGGTTCCCCGTTTAAAGCTTGAATTGTCTGGGCAAGCCCTGTGGAGAGTAAGCATTCGGGTAAATGATCAGGGTTGAATCTATGGACTCAGGGCTCAGGGGTGCATGGGGTCATTGTTTTTATTCTGGTGGTACTTCGCAATCCCGGAGGATTACTGTTTATGTATGCTTGTTGGCTCGAGTGGTGGAATTTTGAAGGGACGTAGTGCAGTCTGACGCTTCATTTGTTTTTCTGGTCATACATTAAATTAATGCTTGTCTTTCGGGTGGTTCTATGTATAAGTCATATTCCAGGTCTGCCTACGTTGTATCCACTTCCGGATTATGTATAGTGGGCTGGTTTACAAGCGTGGGAATTTGGTAGAATGGTGAAGAAAGGGGGTCCGGCCTTGGCAGGTATGGTGAAGTCTCAAGCTTGTGGTGGAGCCTCAAACCGAGGCAGAAGGGGCCATAGACACCAAGAAGGAAAAGGAAAATAAGTGGGTTCATCTTTTGGTCGAACTGCACGGCAGAGGACTGCACAACAGAGGGGTCGAAAAATGAACTTCGAGATTCTTCAGGCCACGGTGCAGGCATACTGCGAAGGGACCTCGGCGCAGGTCAAACAATTGATTACGACCTGGGAGGCAGAGTTGAATTTCAAAGCTGAGCTGAAACTACCAGCCAAACATTTGAGGGAGCTAATACACTCGCAGTCGTCTCACCCTATTTAGACAGTCCGTCCATCTCTATTGGTTAATGAAATGCATAGTGGCCAAAGCAATGACTGCGGCCACCAACACAGCAGCATAAAGTGAGGTCAAGTCAGGCCTCTGAGATATTCAAAAAGAGCTCCAACTTATTCAATTTCAGTTGCAGAATCAGAACACTCGCATGGGTTCCATTGAGCATCATATCTCGTGTCTGCCGCAATTTGAATTGCCAGGATCAAGTGCTAAAGATCTTGCTACGGTGGAATCGTCAAATGATTAGTTGGTTGAAGTTATGCGTGTTAATTTTGGCTTAATTTTGGTTGTATATGTTGGGTAGCATTTATGTTTTTAGTGTTATGCTTACTACTTGGTTTCCAGACTGTCAACCTTATAAAGCTTGGTTAAATAGACTCAAACTATTTATGTTTTGGATGGCTTATAATTCGATTTGGTGGCCAACCGACCTGGTTTCCTTATAAAGCTTGGTTAAATAGATTCAAACTATTTATGTTTTGGATGGCTTATAGTTCGATTTGGTGGCCAACTGACCTGGTTTCCCACTGGGCAGGTTGAGGCCACTGAATGGCTTGTATATTTGTAAATTGCTTGTTTATAGATGAATGAATGAAAGGTACTATTAGCAGTACCTTTCATTCATTCATCTATAAACAAGCAGGTTTCAAATATATATAAGTTGTAAATATATAGATATACATGAAAATTGAAACAATATAAATTGTAAATATTAAAACAATGTAAATAGTAAATTAAATTATATATATATTGGAAAGGAAAAATAAACAGAATAGGCTCATTTTAATGAAGAGGTATAGGGAAGAGCATCAGTCTAACTAAACAAAGGCATGGTAAAAGGCATCAAAGTTAAAAGTAAAAGTGATAGAAGCATCATGATAAGAGTATGTTAGCTAGGCCTAGTGATTGGCCCTAAGGCATCACTTCCAACTTAATACACTAATATGGCCCTAAGACATCACACTGAAATGGCCCTATGGCATCACCAACAAGGTTGTGAGATCAAAATTGCTTAATATAGGTGGTCGTGGCATGGTAAAAGGCTTTAAAGTCAAAAGCAAAAGTGGTAAGCGCCAATAAGGGTATGTCAACTAGGTCCAGTGATCGAACCTTTATGGATGAATAGATTAATATAACCCTACAACATCACTTCAAACAGAATAAACTAATATGACCCTACAACATGACCAAAAATATATGAGATCAAAATTACTTAATATAAGTAGCCCCTATATTCTATTTCCGACCTATGAAAAATAAATGATTTTACATGTTGTTGAGAAGAAAGTTGCAACAATATTAAATTAAAACATACCAATAATATAATATTATTTTTTAATAAAAATATTAAATATAAAATATAATTATTAATAAATAGAGTTTTATATTAAATAGTAGTAATTATTACGATACAATATAAAATAGAGTTTTATATATTCATTTTTAATAAGTTTATTTTAATTAGAGATTAGTAAATTATATATAATTTTTATTAATTAAATAATTTTATAAAAAGTAAGTTTATATGAAAATTAAAAATATAAATATTATAAATGAAAACTGAAATAATATAAATTAGATATTATAGTTTAAATTTTAGATAGTTTGAATTTTAAAATTCATTTCACTAAAAAATAATTATCAAATTTTAATTAAAAAAAAATTAAAAAAAAATTAAAAATATAATATAATAATTATTATTAATGATAATAATATTTATTCATTATATATTTAATTAAAATAAATTTCTAAACTATTAAATACTTTATTAACTTATTTTTGTATAAATTAAATACTTATAATACTCTAATGAAAACTTAAACATTAGAATACTAAATTTCTTTAAAAATATCAAATATAATTAATATAAAATAATATAAGAGGGGCAGAAATAATAGGAATTTTGTTTTTTAAGCGAAAACAAAGGTACATTAAGAGGATATTCTGGTAAGTAGATAGCATTTATATATGTGCTTTTGGTAGATAATTAGATATTAGTCTAGGAAGGAAGTAAATCATATATATAACAGAGAAAAGAAACATAAAATAAAAGGAACAATTTGTTTTATAGCCTATTTATTAAAAATATATGTATATAAAATGAAAATATATTGATTTTTTAATATATTTTATTAAAAAAACATTATCAAATTTTAATTAAAAAAATATTAATAATATATTATCAAATTTTAATTTAAAAAAATATTATTCTTATTATTAATAATAATACATGTTCAATATATGCTTAAAAAATTAAAACAAAATTCTAAGCCATTAAAGTAATATCTTTCGTATAAACTTATTCATTTACAATATTCTAATATTTAATATAAATGTAATTATATATAATCATCATTAATTAATATATTTTGTATAAACTTAATCATTTACAATATTCTAATATTTAATATAAAACATAATTAAATATAATCATCATTAACTATACTAATTAGACATATTCAATTATGTATAATTATTAAAAATATATTATAATAAATTATTAGAATATATCAAAGATATAAATATAAATATAAAAAATATTCAATTATTTATAATTATTAAAAATATATTATATTAAATTATTGGAATATATCAAAAAAATAAATATAAATATAAAAAAAATATTATTAGATATTTCTTACTTATTTTAAATTAAAATTATTGATTTAAAATTATTTTATATTAATTAAATTTAAAAAATTTAAAAATAGATAAATTAAATTAATTAAAAATTCGTATGAATTTAAATTTAAAAATATATTTTTTAAATAAATTTTTTTTTTATAAAATTTACAATTTACTCAATTTAAAAAACACAATATTAAAATATATATATATATATACTTACTACCTACGGTGATTGAAATTAAAAATAATATATACTAGCTACCGTGATTGAAATTAAATATATATATATATATATATATATATAATTTTAAAATAAATTAATGATGCTCTAATTTAACCCTAATACTGTTCCAATTTCATGATTTAGCATTAAAAAAAGTTTATACGTTGTGCGCCGACTTGACTAATAATGCGGTGAATGCCTATGACAACTGCACATCAATAAATAATCACAGAATAATTGCAGCCACAATAAACTGGTTAAAACTACTTTTATTTTCATTTTCACAAGGGCCGTCAATACACAAAAGAAACCCCGAAACGAAGTGAATCTCAGTGAATTGAAGAATTGGAACATAATAAAATCGAGCCACCAGATGTTCAAAAAGGATTTCCTAACCTACCTCTTCAACTCCTCTCTGCATCGAGAATCAACCGCGAAAACCCTCTTAATATTACCGTGGAAAATCTCAGTAAGAATTGGAGCATGAAAATCTCAATAAGACGGTTTCCTCTGCTACCTCCTCAACTCCTCTCTGCAATGCGAATCAACCACAAAAACACTCTCAATATAACCGTGGCAAATTCTAATTGCATCTTAAAAGTTTTAGCAGACTTATGATTTAAAAAGAATCAAACGAAAGCTACCAAATATTGGAGTCAGAATTGGAACATGAACCAGAGGGTTTTTCTCGGCAACCTCTCAACTCCTCTCTGCAACGCGAATCAACTAGAAAACCCCTCGAATCAACCAGAAAACCCCTCTCAATATAACCGTGGCAAAATCTAATTGCATGTTAAAAATATTAACAAACTTACGATCGGAAAAGTAAGAAAAAAATATTCACATATTGGACTAAGAATTGGAGCATGCACAAGAGGGGTTTCCTCGGCTACCTCTCAACTCCTCTCTGCAACCAGAAAAACCCTCTCAATATAACCGTGGCAAATTCTAATTGCGTATGAAAAATGTTAACAGACTTATGATTTGAAAAGAATCAAACAAGATTGAAAAAAAAATAGCTGGCCAAAAAGGCTATGGACTATACTGTTGTTTATATAGGTAATCTCACAGGATAAAACAACCTGGAATTATAACCTGCATGCTATAACACAAACTGGAATTATAACCTGCATGCTTATAGCGGAAGCTGGGACAATGGATACAATGACAGTATTAAACTATTCCACTGGTAAAAAGTCCCGAAAATAGAACAGATTGTCCATACCAACAATTCCCCAAAAACAAAGTTATGACTCCACATCACGTACCTGTAATGAAGGAGGACGGCACGTACAAGTCCTCCACAGTAAATAATTGACTGCAAACGCGCCAGCTAAATGGGGAGATGGATAGTGATGGAAAAGAACGCCTGTCAAAAATGGAATGAAAGAGAAATACGTGTTAGTTTAGCCACACCACCCCACGGGATTTATGGCAGTTCACGTACCTGCAAACCGGCCAATCTAAAATAGGAAAAGATAGCGCCACATCAACTCGAGAGGAAACTTACTCTGTAGCCTCCATTCTTCTGAACCCACCAATCAAACATTCGATAGGAAAACGAATAGAGAAACCGTTTCTCTGATAAGATAAATAAATATTTAAACAGCTGCTCCACCACCTGTTGAGAGAGATGAATATGATGGTTTCATCTCTGATTATTAATCTTCTCTTCTGGAATCTGTATTCGACAACAAAATAAAATATGACGGCGGACCAATTCGCACACAGAGAATAAAAAAGAAAAGAGAAAAATCACCCAGTACAATTAAAAAAAAACCATCAAGAAAAAACAACCAGCATGGCCACGCTACTGGACAAACAGCAATAAAGAAGCAAGCCAATTCAACCCAATCAGATGCCGACTACGAAAGAAGCCGAGATGAAACTAATGCGGCGTTTGTTCGCCTTTGAAAAGCTTTATGTGCTCTCGATTTCTAACGGTCACAGATTTAAATTATTTATGAAACCCGCTTTTTTGCTGGTTTAAAATCCACCGCGCATTGGTTCGGAAATGCACATCAAATTATTGTGTGCCGCTCATCCAGCTTGGAAGTTAGTTTGATTCGGGAAGGAAGGACTGGTTACATGGAAAAATCTTTGATGCCTCGATTCACACACCTTATGGAAAAAAAATTATTGTACGATTCGTTTTATACAAATAGCGCTATGGAAAATTATAAAGTTATTTAGTTGTCCTACAACTAGCATTTGCACCTTATGTTGCAAAGGAAACGCCGTAAGGCATAGAGTGGGAAAGAACATCATAAAGTGGGGAAGAATAGAGACATGTATAGAGTGGGGAAGAATAGGGACATGTGAATGGACATTGTTGAAAGCAAGGGTGGATGATAATGAGTTACAATTGCAATAGTTAGTTATGTGTATTTTGAAAATGAATATTTTGTAAATAATAATAGGTTGTGGAAGAATTTATAAAAAGTAAGCCATCAACTACACAATTGATATCTACATAAATAGAAGGCTAGAAAACAAGAATTTTAATTTATAAGATACAATTTACATGGTCGATCAACATGTAGAAACCCCTTGTGTCATCGCTCTGTCCAAGTGGGGAATAATAATATGACAGTGGAATCACTATTGTGAATATGCATAGACATAATACTATGGCATGCTTATAGATCGTTGTTGGCTGAATGAATTGCAATTGGCTTTCAAGCTGCTGGTTCACCATAAGTTGGATCTACAAAATATTAGTTGGATCTAAAGAACAAATAAAGCTAGGATAAAAGGTCCAAATTTATGAAATTATTAGTTTCTTCCTTACCCACCTTTCCATTGTTGTTATTATTATTATAATACTAATAATATTATTATTATCATTACCAGATAGCTCCCTGGATGGCATCAAACATTTAATATTAATTTTATTAGAACAAATCAAGGTATGGATAGAAAGCTAAAATTTCTGAAATTATTAGTTTCTTCCTCCCCTCTTTTTCGCTCTTAGCACTATGACACTTCCTTTCACATCCTACAGTGGATTGAACTTGCAAGAAAATTCGAGGTGAACCCTATACCTTTGCCTCTTCTGTTCATTTTTGTACAGAAGGAGGTATATACATCTTCAGTTCATATTTCTAGCCATTATCAACACCTAATACATGCTTTTGTATACAGGGAATTAAATTTTCATCATGTTTGAACTCAACTATTTGCCTTCTGAGGCTGGCTAAAATGGTTGTTGGGCTGAGGGCCTCCACTGCAAATATTTTTGTTGACAATGGCCGTTACATAGAGTTTATTTTCAAGCATTTTCAAGTGGCTTCTGTGGATGAAGAAAGTGCAGCAGTAGTTCTAGTAAGTTGATCATTCTATACAAGAAATTCTCATCTGAAGCCCTGAGTAGGCTATGAGTGAGACTTTTTGCCTCTACATAAGAGTTCATTAGATAATGTGTTCTACAAACCCCTCTCACATACTCAAATGCATGACTGCCCTATTCAAGAAGCCAGTTATTCCAAGAAGCAATGAAAATCAGCTATACAATTTACCAATTACAACAACAACCAACCAACAAAAAAAAAATGTACTCAGCAGACTAAGGAAACAAACTGGTCAAATAATAATCCTCAAAAGGGCCAATATACTAGGACTCTCCATTCAACTAGGTATTACCACCTATATTTTATCTTGATTTAAGTATATTTCCAGTAACAATTCACCAAACTGTAGTCAGCCTATGTGATGAAACAATATCACCAAAAGTTCAAACTATGCATGTTACCAATAAAACTGTTGGCTAAACCTATAAACAATCTTAATCATCCACTTCTACCAGCCTTCTTAGTATTAGGCTTTTAACAACATGTGTGTGATTAAGTTGTTTCTCATATTTTATCAGCTACCACGTTTGACAAAAAAGAATTACAAATTTCCTACCTCCACTATCTAACAGATCTGCTAATTTCTGAATCATTCAAAACTTGAACAGGGCCAATATATTGAAATGACACCATGAGAGCCTCAGAGCTTATGCCTCCATTTATAAGCTATCTTAACTAAGCCATTTCTTTTGGTAATCCAAATAACAAAAAAACCATTCCATTTCTTGCCTTTTAAAACAGATATTTTCATCCAACAACTTCTTGGGCATTTTATGGCCAATTTTCGAAGTACTGCATTTGCATTTTTGCTCACCTTGCTTGGGCTATATTTAGTAATCATCACAGTTAATGTAAGTTTTAACTCTATGTCCTAGTCATCTTACCTACCTATACCTACATATGATTAATGCATTCACACTGTTTTGACACACATGAAGGGAATTGAAGTGTTGATAGGTGTTGTAGTTCCTGACATCAGACGGATTGGATTAGTAGCATCTATTGTTTTGCTTGCCTTCATGATCACAAAAGGCTTTTACATTCAGGTATATGTTTATGTTTACTTTGGAACAAGTTCTTTCAGTCTGGGCTTATAATATTTGTGTTGTTTCAAACTTACCAACAAACAATGTCATGGTCTTGTAAACAACAACAACATACATGTTTCCAGAGGACAAGCGTCAAAAAATTCCATACAAACTGCATGAGTGCAACTGTCAGGTTCTTAGGTTCTTGGTTGAAATAGGATCGTTAAATTACGTTTGTATATGCTGATGGCGAGGATTTCTGAACAATCACATTGACAAAAGAGAAACGTAAATGTGGGTTGAAGTAGGATAACTTCATAAGAATCTGTCTAACTTAACTTCAAACAATTGATTCTACCAATATAATATGACCTAGGATGTTGGGACTGTTGAGCTCTTATTGTTGATACATTTCACAACCTTGTCAGAATGTCTTATCTGGCGGAGCAAAGAGCAAGCGCAATATGCATGGCGCAATATACCATTATATTGTTATTACCATTATATTTTTTCTGGGAGGTCTGGAAATGGAGAAATAAAATCATCTTCAACAACCACCAGATTTCTGAACTGCGGGTTTTGGAAAACATCAAACTGGCCCGGCCCACACTACTGGTTCATATATGCATACCGGGCCGAAGGTTTCTTCTTGCAAATCCACCCCTACAGTGGTTTTCCCGACTGCCTATTTTGATGGAGCATCGCAAAGACATATTTGCGGATGTGGTTTATGGATTGCCTTCTAGCTGGATCAGGGATTCTGGATACATTGGGGTGCTGGCCATGGCACGAACACTTAAGCTGAAGTAATGTCACTCTAAGGTTTACTTTGGTTCACAAAATTTTTGAACATCCCAATATTACACATATATGAGGACTTGGACGGGCACATATCTATCAAACCACTCTTCAAGGCTGGCTCTTCCAAGTACAACAACTTTGGACTTGTTATCTGGGTTCATCTATTGCATACATAGGAAGAGAGCATAACCATTTTACACTCTTCAAGGTTGGCTCTTCCAAGTACAACAACTCTGGACTTATTATCCGGGTTCATCTATTGAACACATAGAAAGAGAGCATAACCATTTTAGAGGCAGACTCTCGAAAAAAGGACTTCATGCTGAAGCGAACGTACGGCACATTGAGATTAAGATGGAAGGACAAATTCTAGACGTCGGGGTGATGACTTTCTCTGAATAAAACTATTTCTTTGTAGGAATTCTCATATGTACAAGATGAACTTTGCCGGGATACAACATGTTGGACATCCTATCAACCCATTTTGTGTTTTTGATTTGTACATATTACTTTTCCTATGCTTGGTTTGCTGATTCACTTGTCATCATTATGCCTGCACAATACTGGTTATGATAGTCTATACTTCTGGATTTGCCAGAATAGTTTTGACTGGTACAGAAAGATGATATTTGATGTATTTTATTACATCTATATGTTGATCTCATATCACGTGTTTGTAAAATTTCTTTTTGATGAATATATCACTTTTTCCATACTGAAAAATAAAATTAGAGACAACCTTGTATGAAGCAACTTGGTCTTATGTAATTTGTTCAGCTTAATTTGACGGTGCACGTGCTTTTTGTAAATTAACAGCTTGTCTATGGCAAATGTGAAGTACATTGAAAACCTGTGAGTTTGTCAATTTGCAAAGAGTTAAAAGTATATCCTTTACTGAATCATGATAATAATTAATTTCTTGGTATATGTATTACAAACTGATTCATAATGGTGTTGGATTGTAAGCAAGGGTAGTCCCTACAGATTTGATGGGAGATCGAGAAGACTATACAAATAGTTAACCCAGAAGATCTCAAGCAAGGTTACATATTGGAAAAAAGATATATCCTATCTAGCTAGACTACAACGGATCTGTGACTGCTGCATGTATGGACGGTTCTCTGAGAGGCAGAAGCACATCCATCATTGCATTCGTCAAAGAAGCAAAGCCATTACTGTATTCATCAAATAATATGTTTAGACCAAAAATATCAAATAATATGTTTAGACCAAAAATGAGAACGGATCAATGGAGAAGTATGAACTTAAGCCAAGATTTTCTGAAAAAATCATATAGAAATTTTAGGGTCGATAAGTTTCGAATCTCTATCGAGGTTCATTATAGGACATGGTGGAGATTTATTATATGATGGTGATAAACCTTGATAAAGGTTCGAAATGCGTCACCCTAAAATTTTCCATGTGATTTCAAATTTTGACAAATCAGAAATCAGAAATATGAACTTATTTGTTCAATAAAATTACATTACACATAAATCTTGTCGCATTAAGCAAGATATTTTAATTATCTACAGAGACAGGGACTAACTGCCTCGCAGCTATCCACCTTGTTCATTTTGGTTAAGATTACAAATTTGTGAAGGTTGTATTCGGCGAGCAGTGAACACTGTGGCCACTGGACCACGATTGTGATTATTAAATGTTGTTATATTTACTACTCACTTTCTTCACTGAAGCTTTCTCCCAAGTTTTCTTCACTAAAACCTTCTCCCAGTCGTTGGCGTAGCTGCTCGAATACTCCCACACTACATTGTAGTTTGGGACATCCAGACACATCAAGCTTCACCAACGATCTCAAATGCTCAACTTTGGGCAGCACCTGTAAATTGGAACACGGACGCAGCTGAAGAATTTGGAAGCCCTTTAGATCCCCAACTGAGTCTGGGAGCATTTGCAGAGCATGGCACCCTTCCAGGTCAAGACTTTGGAAAACCGTCAACTTCCCAACCGAGTCTGGCAGCGTCCGTAGAGCGCGGCACTCGCCCAGGACAAGACTTCGAAGGCCCACCAGATTCCCAACTGAGTCTGGGAGAATTTGCAGAGCACGACACCTACTAAACATGGCCATTGAATTTCAGCCCTTGACCATTACAGACAAACCATCCACATTTTTTCAAATATCAATGAAAACCATGGCACGGTAGAAAATCCAGAAATTCAAATTGCAGATCTGTTTTATATATTAATATGAATATGAAAATCTTGGAGCCCTAAATCAAACCCAGATACATGAACCATACACTGAAAGTGGCAAATATATTAAAAACAGCCAAGGGCATCATATATATTCCCATGATTGAAAATTAAAAATTTCTCAAATAGAAGTACTGTAAAAGCCACCAAGCTAAACTTTACCTTCTGAGCATCTTTGAAAAGTTTCCTGATAAACAAAATCAAAAGTGTATCAATTTCAGATCTCTCACATGTTTCTGCAGTTTCTTCTCAGAACCCTCACCTAATCATAGAGTACAAATTCCAGCAGCTGTGTGGGAATCCAATTGCTCAAGACATGCATAGAATGAACAATGTCCAAAGTATTTTCAAAGAATAGCAGCGTCTGTGTTATAGTGATATACATGACGAAAGTTCCTATTCCTCCCTCATTCTCACGGCGAAAGTTCCTATTCCTCCTCCGATGTCCAACCCAATTCGAATTGTCTTCTTCTTCAGATTCAATACCTCGTCGACAGAGTAATCCATGGAGCCACCGCCATTTACCCACCTGGTTTTCTCCCGGCCTTGAAGATCGAAGCAGTCTTTGCAGTCATCGAAGCCCTTCTGGTATTTTCTCTGAATGAGGCAGGAGTAATTCTTGCAAGAATATACAGTCCAGACGACACTGTAAAATCAGGGGGGCTTTTCGCATGCTCTCAAGAAGTTGCAACTTCTTCCTTAAGCTCAGCCGTGAGCCCACAGATGTCAAGTGAAAGGTGAAACGTTTTTTCAAGGTTTTTAATATTTTAAAACATTTTTTATTTATTAAATCAGACAGCTAATCAGACGGTTGATTTTTGTTCAATCGTCTAACAAAAAATCTAACGGCTACGATTAGGATAGAAAGGCATTTGGGGGAGTTCACTTCAGAGGGAAACGCCTTACGACGTAAATATGGATACAGGAAGTATACGAAGTTTTGCATACATACACAGAGCGCCCCTGTGACTCCACAGCTTGATCGAATTCAACCACAACAGATAAAGCACGCAACTGATAACAAATTAAGAATACACTACACAGGAATCACAGAAGTAACACAGATTGCTCAGCAATATTTTCATTCATACACAAATTCCTCTCACTCGACTGTCTTTTATTAAATCAAAACACAAATAAATACATTGTGGAGATCATTCCAGCTCCACGAGAGCAGGACCATAAGATCTAATTTAGCACAATCAAACTAACTCAGTATAAAATATGTTTTATATCCTGCTTTCTACAATATAATGAAGACAGCGGTGACCTTCCTAAAGTAAAGCAAAAGAAAAATATTTACTGAAGCATCCTCTGAAAGTTAATGTTAATTACTTGAATCACCAAGTGAAATACATCATGAGACCATTCCATAACGTAATGCCTTATCTCTATTAACATATGAACACAAATAAATACATTGTGGAGATCATTCCAGCTCCACGAGAGCAGGACCATAAGATCTAATTTAGCACAATCAAACTAACTCAGTATAAAATATGTTTTATATCCTGCTTTCTACAGTATAATGAAGACAGCGGTGACCTTCCTAAAGTAAAGCAAAAGAAAAATATTTACTGAAGCATCCTCTGAAAGTTAATGTTAATTACTTGAATCACCAAGTGAAAGACATCATGAGACCATTCCATAACGTAATGCCTTATCTCTATTAACATATGAGATACACACCTCGAACTAGATAATCCTTACTACAATGCCGCTCATAAGGCCAGTTCATGCACTCCTACAGAAGTGCTTTCTCCGATGAGAGGCCAGCACTCTCTCCAATACCAAAAAGAGAGTGCTAAAAGGATCAATTAAATGATGAAATGCACAGCCACATGAGACCTGCATACTCTACATACCCCACACCATAACAATATAAATGCATCGATGGTAAATTCTGGAATAAAACAAGATATTTCCACAAACTATTCCTGCTACTTTATCTGACCAGGCAAATAAGTGTAGAATCACAGATACATGGAAAGCACATTGCTTCTATGCAGATGTGATGTGTAAACAGTGATATACCATTTTCTGGATCTTATGCAAGAGATTTGCGATTCAAAAATGACTAGTTTTTTCTCACATATGAGATCCAAAATGCACACCTGATATCCCAATTGGCGTAGCAGAAACAGAACTGACTTAATGACAAGATGTTAAGAGGCCTGCACCTGATGTCCCAATTGACGTAGGAGAAACAGAACTGACTTAATGACAAGATGCTAAGAGGCCTGCACTTTGCAATCTACAATACCAAAAATATATTTGCAGTTGAATGATGGAATGCATCAACAAATGAGGCCTGCGTGCTGTAGATAGACCATGCCATAAAGATACATAGGCAGCAAGATTAAATTGTAGAAGGAACCACAAGATATTTCTAGATATTATCTGTGACTTTATCTGACCAGGCCAACAAGTGCAGTTAAGTGACAACCACATTGCTTCTATGTGGATGTGATGTCAAAAAGTTGTACAAACATTGTAGTCTATGTCAACTATCATTGATGCTAAAGAAAAGCATTTTTGAAGCTTGCAAGAAGATACTTATGCCATCCAAAGAACCCATAACTGATATAAAATCAGAACCAGAAGAATACTTGGTAAAATATGTACATTGTGCTGAATAGCTTTCCTAGATTGGTCATAATCTTCTATTCATTGATGCTAAAAGAAAAGCCGTTCTGAAGTTTGCCGTAAAAGGCACTAATGATACAACTGTTTTGAAATCAGAACCACCAGAATACCAAGTAAAAGATGCACATTCTTCATTGAGAACCTTTCCTACTTTAGTCATCATCTTCTACAAAATCTGAATCACTGATCTCAACTTCATCTTCATCACTGCTCTCACTCAAGGCATACTGCACAGGAGCTCGAGTCGCTCTCTGTGGCCTGCTTCGCCCAACTGGCTTTGGAGCTTCGTTGACTTCTTTAGGACTATTGGACGAAGATCCAGCAGAGCCATTTGCACTAGGAGGACTTGTATCACTCTCCTGCATCAGCTTTGACATTACTGATCCACTTTTCTTGTTGAAAGGAGATGGTCTCATTTTTCTCACTTTTTTCTCAGGGGATTTCTTGTAAGGTGATGGTTGTACAGCATCAACAGCAGCATCAACAGAAGTAGGCTTTAGCATTTCATCAATCAGCTTTTGTCCCTGGGTTGGCCTTTTGGGTCCTCTCTTTCTAGGTACAGGGGCAGTAGTTGTAGAATTAGACTTGTTAGGGTTTGTTTTCGAGGGTTTGGAGGCCTTAGCAACAGCACGCTTCTTTGACCCCTTCCTAGGAATGGCTTCCTCATAATCAGTGTCATCATCTTCATCAATTCCAAAATCAGAATCACCATCACTGGCAATAGTGGCCTTCTTTGTTCTCCCATTGGCAGCCTTCCCTTTTGCACCAGCCTTCCTTGGTTGTTTCTCTCCCTCTTCATTTTCTTCTTCTTCTGGAATGGTTTCCATTGTACCATCTTCATCTGACATCTCAACGTAGACAGGGGCAGCCTTTTTTGCCCGTCTAGTGGTCTCTTTCTGGTTTGGTTTAAAATCTTCAGTTGGTGAATTTTGTTTGCTTCCCTGATCCTCAACAACTGCAAATTGAAAAAAATACAAGTACTCAGATTACAGAATGCAAATTTATATTAGAAGAGACTGAAGTGCCCAAATAACAAAAGTTTTATATTCATGCATTGTATTTTTTATAGGAGACTGTTTGGTTCTCCCACAATTTATGGACATCATTGTACTCAATAGTCCCTTTGACCTACTTTGTGGTCATTAGTTGGACATAGATATAATTATCTCATCTTATCTCATCTCTTGAGTAAATATCAATTGCTGCAAAAAAATATGATGAGGAACCTGATTGATCTGTTGATAAGCCATTGTTATAAGATGCCAACCGATCCTGCAGGCTGGTATCTAATTCATCATCCTCGTCGCTTTCCACTTCCTGAAAAGATCCAATTCACATCATCCATGTTAAACAACAACATAAATTGGATCCTACGGAAATAAATAGAAAGCAACTTAAACAAACCATTTGTTTTTTCGCAGCCCCTTTCTTGCCGCCTCCACGCTTGGGTTTCGCAATTTCTGCAGATAGATGCCAGGCATACGTCAAAGCTTTTACAACCACAGGGATGACATTTATAACAGTGAATTTCAATCGCAGTTGATTAAAAACAGCATTACCATTCTGTGCATTAGTTGTAGTAAGAGAGGCAGTCGATGCCTGATTGTTGGTGGTTGATTGAGAATCAGTTTTTTCAGCAGTTACAGTTTTTTTGGTATTTTTTTCTCTGGTTTTTGCCTACTTGTCTGAAGATTCTGGCAGAATCATTTCCCATGTTGCTCAATTCATATTCATCATCCTTGGGCTCCTGTAGTTCTTGAGCCTACAAAAATTACAGACAAGTGAGAAACCAAATATACCAAAAGCCATAAGAGTGGATGAAGCAACTCGTTTATCAGACAGGATGAATCACACAAATCTCGATCTACCAAAGGTGTCAAAAGATGAGGAACATACATCCAACTCCTTTGTAAAGGCATCCAAGTCTTTCCACCATAGAGATTTGGGTGTTGCCTTTTTAAGCTCCTCAACGTCATCCTCAAGCTTGTCTCGTTCAGCACATAATTGCTGCACCTTTTCTAAAGTCAATGTTCCTATTGCCAAGGATAGAAGATACTCATAATCTCCAGCACGAACACCCTTTACTGTCTCAATGTTGTACGATTCGTTTTATACAAATAGCGCTATGGAAAATTATAAAGTTATTTAGTTGTCCTACAATAATCTACAATTGTATTACAAGATTTTGCTTTAAGAAAGTTGTCATAGGCATATATTTCATTCGTTATTAAGTTGTACAAGTTTGTATGAGATGTTGTAAAGGAAATATTAGTGTAGAAAAGAGTAGCATTATACAGTTACTTTTCTTCATGATAAGAGAGGAGCATTATACCGTTACTTTTTCATTATGAGAGTAGCATTACACAGTTATTCCTCTTTCATGATGACAAAGTAGCATTACACAGTTACTTTTCCATATATACTTAGTCTTCCATGATGACAGTGAGTGTGAGCTCTTTGAAGAAGAGCAACAAAGTTTTGTTTAATTTTGTTTGATGTTTTAGTGACGATTTTTTAGCTCTATTTTGTGAATATGTATAGAAAGTAAATTGGACATGGATTTTGTATGCCATGCAAGGTTAAAGAAAAAAAAAACTCAAATGTCGAGTGTTTTGGATGATCAAAGCCTCCTTAAATCTAATTTTATTTTTTATTCTTCACACCTATACCATGGGATGAGTATATGGTGTGGAGTGATGGCCTTGGAAAATAAATAACCTCAGGTACTAATACAAAGGGTGATCAAGCCAGTGACATGCATAGAGTCTTTGAAGAGGAGCACAAGTTATTTCTGAAGAGAAAAAGATGCAATTTCAGAGTAGAAAATTTGATATTATGTTGGGTGATACGGTTTATCAAGAAATTCCTTTGACATAGTTCTTTATAAGCAGTTAGGAGTGACCTTGATTATGGGCCTTCAAACTATAGTTGCAAGAGGCTCTCTTAGCCTCCATGGTAACAACCCAATACCACCACCATGATGCCTCCATTTCTGATTGCAATTCAAGCTTCTCTGAGATGGGTGGTGGTGACCAAGGGGAGATGACAATGTTATCCATATTGCAGGCCCTCAAGTTCGAGAAATTTTAGTAGCAGGTCCCCAACCACAAGTAGGGTGAGGAGGAAATGCAAAGTTTTTTTTAGGTAATTTATAGAAAAAGCCATGACACTGTTGTGGTTTTGACCTAGAGTTTGCAGTGTTAAATATCACACTATCATAGTTACAAACTGGAATTTGTAGGGTTAAGTGGCATGCTATTGTAGTTCTTAGCTGAAATGTGTCATGCTGTCACAATGTTGAGCTTCAGATTCACACTAGTTATGCCAATAAATTGTAAAGAGAAAAGTGCTATGTGAATGTAGTGTGAAAGTTACTCGAGAAGCATGAAAATTGCTTAAATAGTTAAGGAGCGGCATGAAGGTTGAAGTGTGGAAGTCATCAGAGCATGCCAAGGAGTGCTTGTATGTAGCTACAGATGCAAGATGTCACCTCATGTCAAGAACTTTTTTGTGATTTTAATGCATTGTAAGTGTTCTT
This sequence comes from Pinus tabuliformis, assembly GCA_031772625.1. NCBI lineage: Eukaryota > Viridiplantae > Streptophyta > Pinopsida > Pinales > Pinaceae > Pinus > Pinus tabuliformis. Next base: position 425,540,826 of record CM062816.1, read on the forward strand.
TGTACAATTGGTTACCATGTCTCACAAGTTGGTACAAATATTCCCATGAAATTGCTTTCTACATGGCATGTGCCATTGATGTGTAGCTCTTGGTAAGATTGAACCAAGCCAAAGTTTAAGTCACCCCTCTGATAAGAATATTGAAGTTATTGATTATGGAAAATGAGAAAAATGTTGTGTTCAATATAAAGAAGGGAAAACCAGAAGAGACCACTCTAGAATTTAAGGCTTATACATTTGACATCCTTTGAGAATGACAAAGGAGTATGTGATCTGCACAAGTTGTTTTTTATTCTACAACAAGTCTCTAGCTCATGAGGAGTCCAGTAGTGGAAGTTGAGAATGCTAGTGGTAGTCATTTTTGGAGATGTACTTTCCATGTGATAGAAACATGGTTGTAATGAATCCAGAGATCAAGTAGCTTAAATGAAGAACAATTAATGAAGGTTGTAAGCATTGTGTCTATATATTTTGGCATTTACTCAGTTGTGTCTAGTGAAAATGTGATGTTGTTTATCAATTTCCTAAGGCGTTGAGGATTCCTTTTGAACCATATTTATGGTTGGCTACTTCTTACACATTCCCATGAAATTGCTTTCTACATGGAATGTGACATTGATGTGTAGCTCTTGGTGAGATTGAACTGTCCAATTTGCAATAATTCTATCCATATCTAAAAGACATTGTGTCATCTCATTGCTAGAAAATCATTGACATTAGTCTTGGCTAATTGGTAATGCACTTCCCAAAGGCCTCCTGCCCAATGTTGTGAAGAGCTACACTGTTGAGGAATAAGGGAACTTCAATGTTCATTTGGATAATCCTTGTTATGCTAAGTTTGAGAATCAAGTCCACCATGAGAAAATTGTAAAGGGTAGTCTCAGATATGGTCATATTGGTGGGATTTCAAGCATTGTTGCATAGGAGATTTTTCTATGGTTTCCAATTAAGAGTATCTGTGTGGGCATTCTCAATAGTAGATTCATCTATTTTGATGTTGGAAAGTTATCACTTTCTTTGTTTGAGAACCCTCCCCACTGTAAAAAAGTGGCATACAAGTTGGGCTTGAACTGATGGGAGGGAAGATCACCTCAAAGATGCTAGCCAAGACCTTATTAGGAAAATTATGGTATGAGAGTGACAATCATGCAAGGAAAGCCATTCAGTAGTGTAAGAACTATGTTGGGTGTTTGGATAACTCTTTGAAGAAGAACAACAAAGTTTTTTTTACATTTTTTTTATGTCCTAATCATGTTTTCTTTTATCTCTACTCTACGAATTTGTATAGAAAGTAAATTGGACATGGATTTTGTATTCCATGCATAGTTAAAGCTAAAAAAAAAAACTCAAATGTCAAGTGTTTTGGATGATCGAAGCCTACTTCAATCTAAACTTTTTTTTTTCTTCACACCAATACTATGGGATGAGTATATAGAGTGGAGTGATGGCCTGGAAAAATAAATAACCTCAGGTATTAATACAGAGGGTGATCAAGTCAATGATATGCACATAGCCTTTGAAGAGGAACTCTAGTGATTTCTGAAGAGGAAAAAATGCAATTTCATAGTAGAAATTTTGATATTGTGTTGGGTGATATGGTATATCCAAGAAATTCCTTCGACATAGTTCTTTACAAGAAGCTAGTAGTGACCTTGATTATGCCTTCAAACTATAGTTGCAAGAGGCTCTCTTAGCCTCCATGGGAACAACCCAATACCACCACCATAGTGCCTCCATTTCTGATTGCATTGTTGGGTGTGGAGCCTGATTATCTTCTATAGTACCGGCATTTTGGACCCCAGTTCAAAATGGGGCGGCAACGCCGCCCGTAAAATGATCGCTGCCGTGCCAGGGGGTTTCGGGGGCAGTGCCCCCGAAGCTAAAAACAGCTGTAAAATTGCCTTGTAAAAGTATAGTAATTTCTAGTCAATCTGGGCCGTTCATTAGGCGGATGATCTGACGGTAGAATTTATGTTTAGTTTAGGGTTTTTTGCCCTAGAAGGCAACCCCTCTCTTTATATGAGGGCATTGTATTTGAGGCTGTGATATATAGATGTGTATTCGGTGAGCGAGAAACATAGAGGTGAGACTGTGAGAGAAAACAGAGGATATTACAGCGGTTTTGCTGTAGGTTGTATCTCTTCATTTTGCTGGATAATAGAAAGGAAGGACTGGCTGTTCGGGGTGGACGTAGCCCAAACTGGGTGAACCACGTATATCTGTGTCTCTCTTGTTTTGTGCGTTTTCTGTGTTTATATTTCTGCAATATTTTATGTGTTCCATTGCTCCGTAATATATAATTTTCTAACATGCATTTCAAGCTTCTTAGAGATGGGTGGTGGTGACGAAGGGGAGATGCCAATATTATCGATATTGTAGACCCTCAAGTTCAATAAATTCCAATAGCGGGTCGCCAACCACAAGTAGGGCGAGGAGGAAATGCAGAGATTTTCTTAGGAAATTTGTAGAAAAAGCCATGACACTGTTATGGTTTCGACCTGGAGTTTGCAGTGTTAAATATCACACTATCATAGTTACAAATTGGAATTTGCAGGGCTAAGTGGCATGCTATTGTAGTTCTTAGCTTAAATGTGTCATATTATCATAGTGTTGAGCTTCAAATTCACACTAGTTATGCCAATAAATTGTAAAGAGCAGAGTGCTACGTGAATGCAGTGTGAAAGTTATTAGAGAAGCATGAAAATTGTTGAAATAGTTAAGGAGAAACATGAAGTTTGAAGTGTGGAAGTCATCATAGCATGCCAAGGAGTGCTTGTATGTACCTATAGATGCAAGATGTCACCTCATGTCAAGAAATTTGTGATTTTAATGCATTGTAAGTGTTCTTTGTACAATTGGTTACCATGTCTCACAAGTTGGTACAAATATTCCCATGAAATTGCTTTCTACATGTGCCATTGATGTGTAAATCTTTGTAAGATTGAATCAAGTTGAATTTTAAGTCACCCCTCTAATAAGAATATTGAAGTTATTGATTATGGAAAATGAGAAAAATGTTGTGTTCAATATAAATAAGGGAAAACCAGAAGATACCACTCGAGAATTTAAGGCTTATACATTTGACATCCTTTGAGAATGACAAAGGAGTACGTGATCTGCACAAGCTACTTTTATTCTACAAGTCGCTAGCTCATGAGGCCAACAGTGGAAGTGGAGAATGCTAGTGGTAGTCATGTTTAGAGGTATACTTTCCATGTGAAAAAAATATGGTTGTAATGAATCTATAGATCAAGTACATTCAATGAAGAAAAATTAATGAAGGTTGTAAGCTTTGTGTCTATAGATTTTGGCATTTACTTAGCTGTATTGGTTTGTGGTCTTTCATTTGGTCATTGTTGTTTATGATCTCCAATCTAATATACTACCTAATTATTATAACCTGACAAAACATTCTTAAGCATAGCTCCTTGTACCAATTATTTTCCATTGGAGATCTTCCATTGTGCACCAAGTATCCCTCTTTATGGTTGAAACAAAATAGTGGGTATCATGAAAGTTGGACAAATATCTATTATCGAGCCCATGATTAATGCAAGAGTATTGTATGACATAATGTAGTTAGATGGATGCACTACTGTGACAATAGATGTTAAACAAAGTGTTTGATTTGAACACACCCTCTTAATAATAGATACAAGACTGGAAGTAATCATAACATGCTTGACCAGATGTTCAAATATGTTCCCCTTGAACAAGGATACAATGGTCATGGGTTTGGTAATGGAGATGACACAAACAATGAACTTGAGCAACCACAAATATTAATACAACAACTAGAAAGAGATTTATTAAATGTAAACAATACAATTAGCACTTCAACTAGAGATAAATATGCATAAACTCTACTCGTGAGGAAAAACCTTTCCCTGTTAAGGTTTTGTTCTAAATCTTAAAATTTGTCAAATATATTTCAATGTGTTTGTTTGTGTCATTCAAAATTCAATCTAAGAGAGTTAGCAAAGAGCTCTAGACATTCAGAAGGTAAAAGGGTAGTGCATGAAGACCCCACCCCAAAAAACATTGTAGCCATTGAATCATCAAAATAATCTTGTTTTCTTATACCAGTACCAAAATTATTTATACCCTGTAATAATTTACATGCATTTATTTTTTTGTGTGTCTGAAAAGAATGAAAGAATAGATGTAATAGAAATGAATAATTGGAAGTAAATAATCGATGGAAGGGTCGAGTATCCAACATTCATTCACTGAATTCAATGGAATTGAATTGAATTGAGGGGTCATTTGCATTCGGCAATCGGTTTGCGGGGGAATCTCTTGGTGTCTAGACCGTAACAGTAGATCCTGTAGTTCTTTTGTACCCACTGGAGCCTCTGATCTTGGTTCGATTCCAAAGTGTCCTATGTAGCTACGTCAAATGAAGAAGTAGCAGCAACATTGAAATTACGGAAGGATGAAACAAAGGGAGCTTTAGTTCAGTCGGTCTTCACAAGCGCACCTCCAGTTTCCTAATCATTTTCATTCCAAGGCTGGAGTAGGCCCTCAATGATTGGTTCTTAAGATAATGATAATTTTTATCCACTTTACCCAACTTTGTCTCCATGTTCTTAAACACTCAAACAAGAGTCTCATCTACAGAAAATCTAAACAACAACAAGCATGAATACCACAGTCATGTTAGTTTGAGAGGTCATTGTATTGTATTTTATTATATTACATTGAAAGAAAAAGGATGGATGAAAAGAGTGATTAGAATATATATATGATTTTCTTTGATGTACAGAGCACAGACTAAGTGTGGAAATCCAAGGTTGGGTCGAACCACAAATAAAATTGTTTCTCACGCCCACCAAGGCCTTGAGCAAAGTCATTAGTGTGCATAATATAGGGATCTCTAGAGAGGTTTCGTAGAAATTCAAAGTCTATTTCATCATGTTTGGGACCTTGAGATGATAGTTGTACAGAGCCATAACAGCAACAACAACATGTTAGTAGAATTTATACCTTCAGTCTAAGGAACCAAGGTAGTGCTAATTAATTGAATTGAATAGAAATAAGGTGAAGTTAATTACATAAAAGGTAGTAATTGTGCCTACAGAGTTTCATATCAATTCTAGAAAATAGATACTCTTGCTTGGATTGAATACCACAATCTGTTACCTTTGAAGAGAAGCACATGTTATTTCTGAAGAGAAAAATTTACTGTATCAAAGTAGAAAATTTGATATTGTGCTGGGTGATATGGTGTATCCAAGCACAAATAAGGCAGGGAGGAAACGTGAATTTTTTTTAGGAAATTTATAGAAAAACCCATGACATTGTTGTGGTTTCGACCTGGAGTTTGCAGTGTTAAATATAACACTATCATAGTTACAAATTGGAATTCATAGGGTTAAGTGCCATGCTATTGTAGTTCTTAGCTGAAATGTGCCATGCTATAACAATGTTAAGCTTCAAATTCACACTGGTTATGCAAATAAATTGTAAACAGAAGAGTGCCACGTGAATGTAGTGTGAAAGTTATTGGAGAAGCATGAAAATTGCTGAAATAGTAAAGGAGAAGCATGAAGGTTCAAGTGTGGAAGTCATCATAGCATGCAAAGGAGTGCTTGTATGTAGCTACAGATGCAAGATGTCACCTCATGTCAAGAATTTTTTGTGATTTTAATGCATTGTAAGTGTTGTTTGTATAGTTGGTTACCATGTTTCACAGGTTGGTACAAATATTCCCATGAAATTGCTTTCTACATGGCATGTGTCATTGACGTGTAGCTCTTGGTAAGATTGAACCAAGCCAAAGTTTAAGTCACCCCTCTACTATGAATATTGAAGTAATTGATTATGGAAAATGAGAAAAAGGTTGTGTTCAATATAAAGAAGGGAAAACCAGAAGAGATGACTCTATAATTTAAGGCTTATACATTTGACATCCCTTGAGAATGGAAAAGGAGTATGTGATCTACACAAGCTATTTTTTATTCTACAACAAGTCTCTAGCTCATGAGGAGTCCCACAATGGAAGTCGAGAATGCTAGTGGTAGTCATTTTTTGAGGTATACTTTCCATGTGACACAAATATGGTTTTAATGAATCCAGAGATCAAGTAGCTTAAATGAATAACAATTAATTAAGATTGTAAGCATTGTGTCTATAGATTTTGGCATTTACTCAGTTGTGTCTAGTGAAAATGTAATGTGTTTTATCAATTTCCTAAGGCGTTGAGGATTCTTTCTAAACCATATTTATGGTTGGCTACTTCTTACACATTCACAATGCAAAGGGCTATAGATTTTATTAGCATTGCAAGCCATTGAACAAAATGAAATTTGAGTAAGTGCTGACACCAGAAGAAACTATGCTCTCAAACAGAGTCAACCTACATGATCAATACAATGCTATGTGACTAAATATTGGTAACATTTCATATGAGGAATCATTGAATCTAGAATAATAGGCTCGTTATGTTAAGTAAAATATTTAGTGAGGAGATGATTTCTAGGTGCTTAAAAACAAACAAAGCTTCTACTCAAATATAAAGTATTATTTTCAGGTTCCATGGATTGAAGTCAGATACAACATTTGACAGGAAGAGTATGAAAAAAGAGTTAGGCTAGGCAGTTTGAAGTGGATTTGCAAGTGCCATGAGACCTTCATTAGGCAGTAGCTACTCCAGAAAACAAGTGTCCAATTTGCAATAATTATGTCCATATCTAAAAGACATTGTGTCATCTCATTGCTGGAAAATCAATGACATTAGTCTTGGCTATTTGGTAAAACACTGCCCAAAGGCCTCCTGCCCAATGTTGTGAAGAGCTTTATTATGGAGGAACAAGGGAACTTCAAAGTTCATTTGGATAATCCTTGTTACAATAGGTTTGAGAATCAGGTCCAGCATGAGAAAATTGTAAAGGGTGGTCTCATATATGGTCATCATATTTGTGGGCTTTCAAGCATTGTTGCATAGGATATTTTTCTAGGGTATCCGTGTGGTAATTATCAATAGTAGATTAATCTATTTTGATGTTGGAAATTTATCACTTTCTCTATTTGAGAACCCTCCCCATTGTTAAAAAAGTGGCATATAAGTTGGGCCTGAACTAATGGGAGGGAAGATCACCTCAATGATGTTATCCAAGACCTTATTAGAAAAATTATAGTATGAGAGTGAAAATCATGCAAGGAAAGTCGAAGTTCAAGTCACACCCACCAAGGCCCTGAGAAAAGACATTAGTGTGCATAATATACGAGATGTCCAGAGAGGTTGCCTAGAAATTCAAAGTCTATTTCGTTGTGTTTGGGACCTTGAGGTGATAGTTGTACAAAATCATAACAACAACATGACATTAGCAGAAGTTATACCTTTAATCTAACGAACCAAGGTAGTGCTAATTAATTGAATTCAATAGAAATAAGGTGAATTTAATTACATAGAACGTAGTAATTCTGCCTATAGAGTTACATATAATTTTTGGCAAATAGATACTTTTTCTTCATTGAATACCAAAATCTGTCATCAAAGAAGAGTAAGATTGGTTGAAGTTAATTGAGAGACAAAGGCATAGCTAGAAAAATAAGTGTAGAAGAAGAAAAATGCATTATGGCATGAGAACTTCAAATATTACCTGAAGAGCTATGAAGAGTAAACTGCCACTGTTGTCCATTTTCAAGGATTTTAGCACGATCATTGCCCCATGTGATGTCGAAATAACTGTAAAAATTTACAGAAACAAGAGCTACCAAGGAGGCTAATAAATGAAACGAGAGGTGAAGAGGTGTGAACATGTCGATTATGGATCACTTTTCTAACCTACTTATATTATTTATGTCATTATGATTATATACACTTATTATTACAATATCATATATTTTTTAAAAGAAAGTTTTTAACTTCAAAAACAAAAACATAAAGGATAAAGGATAAAGTGACTATTCCGTTCTTCCTCATGCACATTTTGACAACATAATTTTATGGAAATCTTGGCATGCTAGAAAAATTTGGAGAAATTTTCAACTAGAATCAATTCTATAAGGTGCCATTTTCATGTGATTTATCATTCTGATAGCAATTTCATTTAGCATTGGTGTGTGGGTTGGTGAGAACGAGGGGTCTGGATTTGACGCGATGGGAATTGAAACATCTACATTGATCCTGACCCATATGAATCTCTTTTGCTCCAATTTGAAAATTTCCTACATGTATCTTGCAATATACTTTTCCTTCAGGATTCACACCATATAAGATAAAATATGTGACTAAAGTATGAACATTTGTGAATAAATCCATTATTCTATTGGGTCAGAACCCAAACAAAGATCTCAGGCTGCATTCAATGACTTGTCCTAGTAACTATGAGGAAAATCGAAGTTGAAATACTATGATATTGAAAATCTGTAAGCATCAAATGCAAACCTCCCAAGAAACTATAAGAATGTGGTTACCTAATAATCACAAGGTTATCTTAGCCCTGAACTTGGCCAGTTCAATATCAATTTAAAAAACTTCATGCCTTGATCAAATAATTCACACCCATTGCGTAGGCCATTGGAGGTTTGGTGTAATCTAAGGGTAATGTCAATATAATGAGTTCCTGTAATCCAGTGCTTTAGAGTCGGGTATGAATTAAATTTTGTGAAAAGACATAATACTGAAATATCTAGTATTTAATACGAAATCACCAATGGGGTCTCACTAAGAATTGAGTTATTCACTGGGGTTTCATTCTTATTGTGGCATGACCCACCCAAATATTGTGTGAATAAAAGAAGGAAAGAATCTAAATGAAATACCTAAGGGATTGTAGAGACGAACCTTGTAGAAAATAAGGAAAGAAGTTGAATGAAAGACCTAAGGCATTGTAGAGACCAACCTTGTATAAATCAAAACAACTGAAAAATACAAAACTAACCTAACAATAACAACATGTTATATACCTTCAGTCTAATGAACCAAGGTTGTGCTAATTAATTGAACTGAATAGAACTAAGGTGAAGTTAATTACATAAAAGGTGGTAACTGTGCTTGCAAAGTTGCATATCAATTTTGGAAAATAGATACTCTTGCTTGGATTGAATACCATAATATGTCATTGAAGAAGAATAAGATTAGCTAAAGTTAATTGAGAGACAAAGGCGTAGCTAGAAAAATAAGTGTAGAAGAAGAAGAAAGAGTGATGACATGATAACTTCAAATATTACCTTAAGAGCGGTCAAGAGTAAATTGCAAATTTTGTCCATTGTCAAGGATTTTATCACAATCATTTCTCCATGTGATGTTGAAATCACTATAGAAATTTGCAGATACAAGATTTGTCAAGGAGGCTAATAAAAGAAAGAAGAGGTGAAGGGGTGTGTCCATGTCGATTATGGATCACTTTTCTAACCTACTTATATTATTTATATAATTATGATTATATACACTTATTTTTACGATATCATATATTTTTGAAAAGAAAGTTTTTCACTTTAAAAACAAAAGCATAAAGGATAGAGGATAAAGTGTCTATTCCATTCTTCCTCATGCACAATTTGACAATAGAATTCTATGGAAATCCTAGCATGTTGGCAAAATTTGGAGAAATTTTCAACTCAAATCAATTTTGTAAGGCGCCATTTTCATGTGATTTGTCATTCTGATAGAAATTTCATTCAACATTGGTGTGTGGGTTGTTGAGAACGAGGGGTCTGGGTTTGATGTGATGGGAATTGGGACATCGACATTGACCCTGACACATATGGATCTCTTTTTCTCCAATTTGAAAATTTCCTACATGTATCTTGCAATATACTTTTCCTTTAGGCTTCACACCATATAAGATATCAAATGTGACTAAAATGTGAACATTTGAGAAGAAATCCATTATGTTACTGAGTCAGAACCAAAACAAAGGTCTCAAGATTCATTCATTGAGTGCCCCTAGTAAATATGAGGAAAATCGAAGCTGAAATACTATGATAATTGAAAATTCGTAAGCATCCAATGCAAACCTCCCAAGACATTGTAAGAATGTGATTGCCTAATAATCACAGGTTTACCTTAGCCCCAAGCTTGGCCAGTTCGATATCAACGTAAAAAACATCATGCCTTGATGTTGCGTAGGGAATTGGAGGCTTGGTGTAATCTAAGGGTAATGTCAATATAGTGGGTTTTTATTTTTATTTTTTTATTTTTAAGTCAGGCTAATAATTCTCTTTCTGATCTTCTAGGTCACACTAGGTGCAAGAAGAGAGCATAATCAAGAAATTATTGAACTAATAACTCTCTTTTTTAATCCTCCAGATCACACTAGGTGCAAGAGGAGAGCATACTTCAAGAAGTTTTTTCCCTTTTTTTTTGTAAGAGATCGGCTACCTAGTTACACTTCCCTGGCAACGGCGCCAAAATGTTTAGTCAATTTAGTATGTCCTAAATTTCTACATTAATTATCAATCCGGGAGTCGTAAATTGATGACGTGTGGCACACTATATGTGCAAGACAACCTCTTTCTTACTTTTTATTGTTTTCAATTTTTTTTTTTTTTTTGGGGGTTTTATCTTGGTTTGTCTCCTAATGCAAATGGAAATCCTATTCCTAAGTTTTAAGAATACTTTAGAAGGCAAGTATGGATGTAGATTTTAAGGCAATTATGTCCTTTATGATGACTTCTAGAACTTAACACTTCAGAGGATATCAAAACATGCTAGTGATGAAATTAGTACTCGAATAAGAATGTAAATGTGCAGCTATTCGAATCAAACAAATGATAAACTACTGATCATGAAATCTCTATCTCTGCTGCTCATCTAAATACAGAAATAAAAGTTAAGCTATTGCACTCAAACAAATCAAAAACTGCAAACTAATAAAAGTAAAACCAATTCACTTCACTTATAGTCTGATAGCTCGCCAAGTAGCTTTTCGGGGTTAAGCCATGGCTCTGGAGATAACGTCAATAACATGAGGAATTGATATCTAAATTATCTACTTGCAAATGAAAATAAAATCAAGTCATTTCACTTATAGTCCAATAGCTCGCCAAGTAGCTTTTCCGGGTTAAGCCATGGCTCTGGAGATAATGTCAATAACATGAAGAACCTGATATCTAATTGCAGAAATGAAAGTAAAATCAAATCACCTCACTCATAATCCGATAGCTTGCCAAGTAGCTTTTTGGTGTTAAGCCATGGCTCTGGAGATAACGTTAAATGACATGAAGAATTTGATATCGAAACTAATTATCAACAACAAATGAATAAGACTGAAATCAAAGCATAACCAAAATTGAAAGCTAAGAAAAACAAAGTCAGCAGAGAGGCCAATCTCATGTCACTATTTATTGCAAAAATTGTATGAAAATGCCCGAGCCTAGCCTATCCTGAAACACACTGATCAGTGTTAGCAAAAATATACAATGCTTGGAAAATCATGTACATGAATGAAACATTAATACCATAACTGAAATATGAAATATACACAGGTGAACAAACTACGAAATATCTACAATGGAAATAAGACAACAGCATATGAAAACTTTACAGAAATAAAGAAACGAAACCTTAGCCAGCAGGGGCCCTCTGCACGGCCTCGGTTAACATGTTTTCAGTTCGAATTACGCTCACATAGTCATATAAAACAGAGTCTTGTTATATTGCAAAACAGAGGAAGGATCCTCTAGTTACAACAGCAGGACCAATGTCACGGCACAGTACATGAACTAACAGCAAAAATTACATTCAAAGAACTAGCTACATGAGTTTGCAAACGCATTATTTATAAAGGAAATTACATAATTGTTTTTCCGATGGAACTCTTTCAGCAGAAGACACGTAAAAAGACAGCACCTGTAAGCTTAGCGTGTTGGTTGCCATGATCATTCAATCTACCAAAAGGTGGCTGTTGGATTTGTGTCGTGGAGGCAGTCTACAACTGTCAAAATGAATCCATGGATTTAGGAATGGTCTCGGACCCTTCACGTGTTGAAAACAGAGACCTGTTTGTCGTAGAACTCCTCGTTTGACCACCATTTGACCAAGGCTTTCCTCTACGAATCTGGCTGAACCAATAGGACCTGGTCCATGTCCAGATCATTTCTGAACTGCCCACGTGCTTTGTTTTGCTTGCTGACACCTACAACCTAGAGATCAACAAAAACAGCTGCGGAATCTCAAGTCAGCTGCGGAAAGTGGCTGCATTCTGCAGCTGATGAGCAAAATCTAAGTCAAATAGCAAACACAAAAACATAGTTAGAAAACCACTTAAATGCACTCTCAGAATCAATATGTAATGATCATTGATAGCTTGTGAGGCACTGGTGAAGGGAAAAAGTCTAGAAAAGCGTGTAGAAGAGATGTAGTTTTAGGGCTCAACAAATGTTTCTCAAATTCAAAAAAGATATTGTTCTAAACAAGGAATAGCTAATAATGATGACTCTTATACTAAAATTCATCTTGTCGTAGTTGTGAATGAAGCTGGAAAAACTCAAATTTTCTTGTGCATTTTGTAAATAGATTTGAACATCAACAAGAGTGGCTTTGCTGATTTTGATTGCATCATCAATAGTTGAGAGTGTTATAGTATTGAATAACTCTAATAGCTCATTAATTCGAGCCATAATTCAAGCCCAACAAATAAAGAGTGCCAAATTCTATTGAAAATGCACCCATTTACAATGCAATTAAAATTATTGTCAAAAGAGTACATGTTAGTTTACAAAAATACAAGTAGTTATAAAAGGAACTCATTTGCGTATACAATCTTGCACCAATGAACTAAGGTTTGGAGCGAGTGAAATAGACCCAATAATACTTAAACCAACTGAGTGCATACAAGAGTCTCGAGAATGAGTACACCCACAAAATTATGGATTTATCTCTAGTTATTCATAAGCAAGATATAAAAAAAACGCACCATTAATGAAGACTATCAAAGGTCGAATCTAGAAGGAATGTCGCTAGTTGATGAGCATAAAAGAGTATATAATGGAGAATGGATGTGCAAGGAAACTAACACCACAAAAAAAAATTAGGACTCAATGAAGGGAACAAATATGATGGCTAACAAATCCTAAGGCTATAAAACTTGTAGAAACTATGATACCGTTGTTAGAATACACATAAAATAGAAGAGATTAATAGTAAGTGGTGTGACCATTTCCCATTCATATGATACACATAAATACATTGTGTTATGATCCTTGGTTTCATCTTCCAAGAGGTCTCTTGGACTTCCTATAGTTGTACATGTTTATTTATGGCTTTAGCCTTTCTCTCAAGAGAATAATACAATTTTACATAATCCCTAAAAATTATGTTTCCAACAATTAACTTACATCCACCTTTATCATTTTTGCCTATTATGTCTTTTGTAATCACATAATCAAATTTTAACTCTATACATATTAATAACTAAATTTAACTAAAACTTATATTAAATTTTATAAAAAAAACTTTAATATTCCAATACAACAATATAATTTAAAAATTAATCACTATATAAACCCTTCTTAAACGTTTCCATTTTCATTTTCACTCATTTTATACATTTCTTTATAAAGCACCATTTACAAAGAAATATCCACAATTTAAAACATTATAAAATTGTTCGAACGACACATTTAGAAGAGGCGCATGCTTAGGCTTATTTCTACATAATTTTAGACTCGTACAACTTAATGATGAATTTCAATTTCACTAATTTTATAAATTATTATAAAATTGTTCGAACGACACATTTAGAGGAGGCCCATGATTAGGCTTATTTGTACATAATTTTAGACTCGTACAACTTAATGATGAATGGGAATTATGCATGAATGGGAATTATGCATATCACTGTAGATTTAAAAGTTAAATATAATATTATTGTGTGTATTATGAAATGAAATGAAATGATATTTTAAGGTATGTGAGACTAAAAAATAGTTTATGAGATTATTAGTGTTTTGTTTTTAGTTTTTTGTAATTCAGTGTTTTTCTGATTCAAATTGATGATGAGCTGACCTAACCTTCCAACAATCCCCTTGCAAGTGCATGATGTAATGGTCGGCGGTCGGTTTGCACCCCCTCCGAGTTCGATTCTTGCTGAGCTGCCCAAAAACGCTGCACCAGCCTATTCTGCCTCATGTGGTTGTAATATGATCGGGGTATTCTGCCCCATGTGGTTGTAATACCCATCTGGTTGTAATATGATCGTTTCGATGTGACGGTTGTCAGGTTTCTGACTCGTATATGTAAAAAAAAGAGGGCCTATGATGCTTCTATATCAAACCGATTCAAATTGATGATGCACTGACCCAACCTTCCAACAATCCCCTTGCTAAAAAGACAATGCCAAGAAACCGATGCTAACATGTTCTCATAATTTTCTCTGATGCCTTTGAATGCATCACATTCTAAAATGAAATGTTTTTCCAGTTTCACATCCCACTTGTAAAATAACTCAAATTTTATTACACTTTTTCCACCGTCCTATGTCACACCAAAATTAATGTAAATTGCTCTTTAATTATATTGTATCACCCCTAAATAACTTTATAACTTTTCAATTCTTAGTGCTATCCAACTTTATGGGTGTGTGAATGGAGGCATCGGTGATTTCTCTAACTAAACATTCCTAGATGGGCTGCGCAGGATAATTTGACGTGGATTTCGGAACCAACAAGCGGATTTTAAAAAGAGAAAAAAGCGGACCTCATAAATAATTTAAATCTGTGACCGTTGGAAATCGAACCCACATAAAGCTTTTCAGGGGCAGACAAACGCCGCAATGGTTCCATCTCGGCTTCTTTGGTATTCCGCATTGGGTTTGGGTTTGCTTGGTTTGGCTTGGCTGGGCTTGTTTATTGCTGTTTGTTCAGGAGCATGGCCATGCTTGTTACTTTTTCTTGATGGGTTTTTTAATTGTATTTGGTGTCATGCTTGATTTTTCTATTCTCTTTTTAATTTTCTGTGTGCAAATTGGTTCGGTCGTCCTATTTTATTTTGTTGCCGGATACAGAAAAAGAAGATTAATAATTAGAGATGAAGCCCTGATATTCTCGGCCGGCGGTGGAGCAGCTGTTTCTCTCCTCGTTTTCCTATGCAGTGATTCATTGGTGGATTGAGAAGAAGGGAGGTTACAGAGTACGTTCTTTCTCATTTGGTATTTCCTCTCGAGTTGATGTGGCGCCATCTTTTCCCCAGCGTGCCGGTACGTGACCTGCCATAAACCCTGTGGGTAATGTGGTTAATCTAAGAGGTATTTCTCTTTCTATCCATTTTTGACAGGTGTTCTTTTCAGTTTCTATTCATCTCCCCATTTGGCAGTGCTGTACATTCCATCCTCATTCATTATAGGTACGTGATATGGAGTCGTAACTTTTTTTTTTGGAATTGTTGGTACGGACAATCTTTTCTACTTTTGGGATTTCTTACCAGTGGAGTGGTTTAATGCAGTCTAATTGTCCCATCTTCAACTATAAGCATGCAGGTTATAATCCCAGGTGGTGTTATTCTGTGAGATTATCCAGATAAGCAACAATAGAGCGCATTACCTTTCTGGCCGGGTATTTTTCATCCTATTCTTTTCAAATCATAAGTCTGTTAAATTGTTTATCATGTAATTAGAATCTCGCTTTGCAGAGAGGAGTTAAGGATGTAGCAGAGGAAACCCTCGGTTCATGCTCCAATTCTCACTGAGATTTTCAATGGTAATATTAAGAGGGTTTTCATGGTTGATTCCCGATGCGGAGAGGAATTGAAGAGGTGGCCGAGAAGCCCTTATAAAATATTTTTATGCTCCAATTCTTCTGCTCAGTAAGATTCACTTCTCAGTTTCGGCGTTTTCTTGTGTATTGAGGGCTCCTGTGATAATGAAAATAAAACCAGTTTCAACCAGTTTATTGTGGTATGCTGTTATTCTCTGATTTTTAACCAGTTTTACCAGATCCTTTTTCGTATGTGTTTACTTATTGTATGTGCAGTTGGAGAGGCATTTACCGCATGGTTGGTCAAGTACGCAACCTGTAAATTATGAAATTGGAACAAAAATAGGGTTCAATTAGATTACTATTAATTTAGATTAAAAATTATGTTATTTTAAATTTAGATTGAAATCACGGTCGTGAATATATATATATATATATATTAAAATTTTATATAAATATCAAATCTAAAATTAAATAAAACATTAATTAATTTGAAATAATTACATATCAATAAACTTAATTTTAAAATAAACACGGAATATTCAATATTATCCTTTACATTTTAATGTTATATTATATTTTAACATTTATTTTTATATATTTTCATAGTATATTATATTATATTTTTTTTATGTTTGATATATGAAATGGATTGAAAGACTCTCATTATCTTTATTGTCGTTAATAATAATGATACATAATTATATTTTATATTAAAATATTATAAATAATTAAATTTATAAAATGAATTGAATTTATATTAAATATTTTTTTATTAAAACAGTATAAATGATTAAATTTATATTAAAAGTATTAATTAATAAGTTAGATATATTGAGAATATTAATTAATAGTTTAGAATGTTGTTTTAATTTTTTTTTAATTTTTTATAATATTGAGAAATGTTTTTAGCCATAATCACATCTAAATTTTTACGATATTATTATTAATCATAATTTTTTATTATAATAAATTGATTTAATTTTATTTTTATAATAGTAATTTTTTTAATATAATAGGTTTAGGAAAAATTAAATATAGGAAATTTAAATCATAATATTTAATATTATGTTATCTCCATTATTTTGATATTTCACTTGTAATATTTGTATTTTAAATTTATTTTTTATAAAATTATTTAATAAAGTATATATATAATTTATTAAAAATATATATATTATATCATGTATAATTATAATTACTATAATTATACTTTATATTTTGCAGGGTAATAATTTATTATTTATATTATTTCAATTTATTTATTTATTAATTCACTTTTATATAATTATTTAATAAATAACCATTAAAATAATATACATTGCTTTTTTTCTTTATGTGATTTTTTATTCAAAGATCTCTCCACATTCATAATACAAGTCACATAAATTTGAATTTAGAAAACACATTATTATTATTAAATTTTATATAATTTTAAATAATAAAAAATATACTCATTATTTATGAAAATAAATAAATATTATTTAAAAACAATTGGACCTAGAATCTTTGGAAAATCATTGAATTCCAAAAATCTATTACAACTATAACACCACATACAACTATCTCAAATTTACCATAAACTACACAATTAAAACATCTCTTTAAAAACTTAAACACTAACTATAACACCACATACAACTATTTTAAGTATATTATAAACTACACAATTAAAACATATCTTTAAAAACTTGAATATAAAGAAACAAAATTTTCACTAAACCATTTACATTAAAATCTTTAAACTAAAATAAATAAATACTATTATTAATAATTATATTTTATATTAAATATTTAATAAATTTAAAATTAATTAATAATTTTTTTTTTTCTCGGCAAAAAACTAGCTAATTCATATATTATATGTACAAGTGAAAATTACAGACAGTAGAGCATGTCTTCCAGGGCCTGTAGTAGCACCCTGGGATCTTTGACCATGATTCAGAAAGCTCCCTTGAAGGGGTAGCTTCACCAAAACATCATAGGCTCCCTCGCAGGGGCAGCACCGGACCAACTTTTCAAGACAGTTCCAGAAAAGATCAGACTCCCTGAGGAGCATCAGAATGAAGACCCAACGCATTCTTGCCCACGCAGGGGCTTACAACCAAAATGGACTGACTCAGAAACTCAGCGATTAACTTAGACCATTTGAAATTAAAACTAGACCAGAGACTGAACAAGATAACATATGGCGAGGATGTAAGCATCCTCTGCCAGCAAACAGTAAGTGATAACAGGAGATAGATACCCGCGTCCACGCTAGTCCTGGAGTTGAGTTGTCGAAGGAAGGAGAGCCGCGAGCTGGGCCTCTGCCTCTTCAGCAAGGCTTTTGTCCTCAACGATATACGCCCAGCCATCACCCTCTGGTCGTCCCTCCCATATCTTCCTCCAAACCTCTTCGTCGACGCCTGGAGGGGGTGGGCCCACTGGAGGAAAGGTGTCTTGCGGGTCTTTGTCTTCCTTGCTCCCAGCTTCAGACGCTGGAGTCTCCATGGCTGAGCCTTGTTCCGCCACCTCTTTGTCTCCTCTGTCAATTTCCTTCCCCTTGCCTTCCGGTTGCTTCTCCGACAAGCTCTGAGGGGTGTCCTCCCCATTGCCTTCCGGAATTGCTGTGAACATGACTGATATGTGAGCAGTGAGCCCTGGGTAGTTCTCAGAGCCTTGCAGGTTGAAAACCACCGAACCGAAGGAGGGAAGCTCCAGTCTTCCTTCATTGGAACTCCCCACTTCCAAGAATTGCCTAATAGGGAGCAGGGTGGCCCTGACTCTCCTGTGACAATAGCAGCAGCAGCAGTGATGATGCTCATCTGCTGCAGGGGCGCGTGAGGAGGAACCTCTTGCTGGACCTCTCCTACATGGCTGTCGCTCTCGGAATTTGACCATGGTGAGTCCAATTCTTCTTCTGTAAACTTGTGAATGAGTTTGGAATGGATAACTGAACCAGTTGCTTTCCAGAACTCTCTCTTGCACCCAATCTTCTTTCTGCAATTCTCCCCTTGGTTGCAGGTTAAACCTCTTCCATAACTTGCGTTGCACTTGAGCCAATTGCCTGCGTCTGCTTGACCAACGACCTGAGTGGCAATCGCACCAGGTATCCGAGCCTCCGGGTGATGGTAACTGCCACAGCCACGGCCCTCTGTATTTCCGCGGCTTCCACCTCTCTTCAGTCAATAATTTCTTGCCCAATCCATCTTGCCTGTATAATACTGCCTCAATTCCTCGACGCAGGCGGACATTAACTCCGTTCTGCAAATCCATCTACTCTGCCCTCTTGCCATTAAATGCCTTCACTCAGCAAGGCTTCATTAATCATCTGCCGGCCTTCTTCAGGTGGGCAAGGTGCCGACACGGGGTAGCCCATGCGTGGCATGTGGCTCCCTGTCCTTTCCATTCCGCCACCCGCATCCGGGGAAAATTAATTAATAATTATCATCTATTAAATTAACAATAAAATAAAAAATACTAACACATGCTTCTCTGGCCATCAATTAAAAAAATAAAAAATTAAACTAGTAATATAGACCTAAAACGCTCATTTAACTGCCAATGGGACTCCTTTCCCAGTCACCCTAGCTCATTTACCGCCCTTATTGCATCGTTAGACTCTTATATTTATTTGTGAGAAGCAGGTTCAAGCGGAGGAGCGTGGTTGAAAAAACTTTCTTGCGGCAACGTACCCGAAAGAGAGCCCGAAGTCGAAAGCAAGCAACGACATCCCAAGCTATCCATAGAGACCGTATAAGAACCGTGTAGTCTGACGAATTAGTTGTTCTGAAAGTTATGAAAATTCTGGTTATATTTAGAGAAAATTTGATAAGTATTTTTGTAAATCACATTCAAATTGTTAAACTTCAAAATTTTAGGTATCTTAGATGTTTTTGATGATACTTAATCTATTTCTACCATCAAAAACACGATTTAAACACTACTTTTACAATTTTTTTAAATTTGTTTTGCCTAAATTCCAACCACTTTTAATCATCTTCTCACCTTATTACAATGCCCCTCTTAAAAGGACTTTTAGGGCAGCCATTATGTAAATGAAATGTTGTATTGGTTTGTATTTTAAAACGTTTCGGTCACTAAGTTCACATCTATAACAAGAATTCTCAATTTGTTGGGAAATGGGCTATGCTAACAAGCTATCGGGAACATGAGACACTCGTCATAGTAGAGATTATTATTATTAGAAAGAGCAGTTGGGCACAGAGCATATCACGAAATGGAGAAAGAGGAGTTGGGCTTCAAAAATTAAGGGTAAGATGGAGAAATGGTTTCAAATTCAGGGAACAGGACAGGGTATGCTACATCACTCCTGCAGAAGCATGCACAACTTCAAGCTTTGCTCTCAGCATTATGAATCATGCAGAATTTCGAAAGATGGCTCAGGTAATGTTATTTACATTGAATTGCTGCAGAATTTAGAAAGATGGCTCAGATAATGTTATTTACATTGAATTGCTGGTAACCATCTTTTATCATTTAGGGATTTCTTACCTGTGTCATGGTTTAATGTAGTGGTTGTATAACTTATTCTTCCATGCAGGTTATGTGATTAATCCACACATGAAATGACTTTGTGTATAAGCCATAGAGAAGGGAGGAGCTAGCGCAGGAGTGGACCATCAACAGGAACAGAGAGAGCTACTGAGGATAGGAATTAGCCGCAACCGATAGGGAGAAACAGAGCAGAAGGAAAGGAATGGGTGATTCAGGTGATTTTGTTTATCCAGTCGTTGTTTCTGATGATTCAATTCCATATCCTCCAGATGGTTCAGCAAATTCCAATGTTGAGCCAGCAGCGGAGACGGGGACAGAGAAAGGAGCAGTAGGTTGTAGTTCCAAGAGCAGAGCTAGAAGTTGATCCAGTTGTTTTTGAAATCACAATAGAGTTTATTATCTTGGTCGCACTAAAAATGTTTTGTGCAATATTTTAATGCGGGCTTCCTACACTCTCTTCGCCTTGGATTCTCCTTCGCCTTGGATTCTCAAATCTATTGCGGCTAGTCAAGCAACGTTTGATTCACCCCTTATGGTTATGGTTAGGTATTTTTGGTTCTTGTTTGAATCTTAATTCATATGCATGTGATTTTTTTATCAAATTTTTGCTTCAGAATGAAAAAGTAAATATCGAATTGTAATTTTCCGCGAGGGTTTTTAAGATTGATTTGGGATGCAGAGAGCAGTTGAGGAGGTAGCCGAGGAAATCCCTTTTAAATATTTGGTGGCTGCTCCAATTCCAGGTAGGTACACTATCTCTAACCCTGTATGAGATGTAAAAACATGATTTATTTTTCTACTTTCAGGATTTCTGACCAGTGCAGCGGTTTAATGCAGTCGTTGTGTATCTCATTGTCCCATCTTCCGCTATAAGCAAGCAGGTTATGTGAATAATCCAAGGTGGTTATATTTTGTGAGATGACTCAGATAAACAGCAATAGAGTTCATTATCGTGGAAAGTGTTCAACACGCGGGGTTTACACTTCGTCTCGCCTTTGAACCTCAAATCAATGGCCGTTTTTCAATCAGTATCAGCTCTGTCCTTTTTGGCTGGATACTTTTCATTCTGGTTTTGATCTGTTAAAAATTTTAGCATGTAATCAGAAATTTCCACAGTAATATTGAAGGTTTTTGTGATTGATTTGTAATGCAGAATAGAGGTAGCTGAGAAAATCATGCTCCAATTTTCGCTGAGAATTTCCACAATAATATTAGGAATCATAAAATCCGATGCAGAGAAGAATTGAGGTAGCCCAGAAACCCTTTTTAAATGTGTGTTAACTCCTGTTTATGCTCCAATTCCTTTTCTCAGCAAAATTCACTTCACATTTTCATTTGGAGTTGTCTATAATGCGACTTTTTGAGATTCTGTTGACGGAATCCGGCGGAAGAAATTGAGATGAAATCATGATTTGTTGCAGTTAAAATGGTTTTTTAACTGCATATTCGGATTCAGCACCCTGAAAAACCCCTGGGACGCTTTCATTGTGCAGAAACTAGTTATCAAACTTGGATTTCAATAAATTACTGCCGGATTTTCACCGGAAAAAATCGCCAGAAAGGCTTTCAAAAAGTCGCGTTAAAGACTACGGCTTTTCATTTCCCGATAGTTTTCGAGGTTGTCTATTGAACGCTCCAATAAAAATTATAATAAAAGCGATTGTGATATGCAATTATTGTTTGATTTTCAGAGTGGAGAGAGCATTGAATAGACGATGAGTATTCCGAGATGGTTTATTTGTACGTGTTTATTTGTACGTGCAATTGTCAGAGGCATTCATCGATTTTTTCAGGTACGTGCAAAACCTATAGCCCTTTGGCTGATAAAACCTATAACCTTTTTGCTGATAAATCATGATTACCGTTAAAATTAGGGTATCATCAATTTAAATTAAAATTTATATAATTTTTAATTTAAATTGAAATTATAACATGATTGATTTTAATTAAATTTTAATTTTTTATTATATTAAAAAAATTGAGTTCATGTACATGTTTATATAATATTGGTTTTATATAAAATTAAAATGAAATAAATTTTATAAAAAACATTATAATTTTTCTGATATTTAATTTTTAAATTGAATGAATAATAAATTTTATTATAAACTGATTTTAAATTATTTTAAAATTTATTAAAATTTTATATAATCATTTAATTTAAAATAATTATGAAGTTTAAAAATAAGAAAAACATATCTAATTATATATTTTATATTTTAATGTTAGATTGTATTTTGATTTTTACTTTTGATATACTTAATGATTGTATCTCATAATTATCACTTTTATAATCAATAATAAACAATTCATTTATATTAAATGTGTAATAATTTAAAAGTATGTTTTAGTTTGCTTAGAATATATAATGAATAGATGATATTATTATTAATATATTGAATTTGTAATATAAATTTATTTTAATTTTTTTGAAATATAATAAATAGATGATATTATTATTAATTATATTTTATATATTTTTGAAAAAATTGATTTTTTGTGTTTAAGTTTTTAATTAAAATTTGATAATAATTTTTTTGTCAAATATGTTTAAAAATTTATTCAAATACAAAAAATTTAAATCATAATATTTAATATTATCTTATTGACATTGTTTTAACTCTCACCTACATATTTTTAATTTACTTATTTTTTATGATTATTTAATAAACCTGTGTATTAATTTATTCATATAATACTAATTACACTTTTTTTACATAGTAGTTTAACATCATTTTTATTATGTATAACATCATTAACATCATCACCATCATGAGCATTTACCCATAATTATATTGTATATTTTTATAATAATTATACTATTGACCTAGTTTTAATTTTTAATAATAAATTATAATATCACAAACATATAATAAGGTGTTCTTCTTTATCTCTCTGACAACTTTATCTTAATGCAAAATTGTAAAAAAAGTCTAGTTTAATGGTGATAGCGTAGTGCTATTCTAGCTGGCTTAGTCTTATTGAACAACCAAACCTAGATACAAAATCTATTCCTCATAACAAGTGGACATTTCTACTAGTAATTCAGTAAGCCCTTACCAGTCTATTCAACTAGACAACAAACTTGTAAAAAATGTCCTAGTTTCTTAGTGCCATTATGGTTGGCTTAGTCCTAGTTGCACAACCAAGCCTAGATACAAAATCTATTCCTCATGAATGGAAATAGAATATAATCACTAGACATTTCTATTGGTAATGCCATAGGCCATATGAAAGGTTCGATCATTGACACACCTTTATCATGCTACTTTTTAGAACTTTTTCTTTTGACTTTCATGCCTTTAATGATGCCTCTATTTAAATTAGGCATATGCCCTTACCCTTGCATTAAAATGAGCGTATTCTAACTTTCTATGTTTTGGGTTTTTTTCAACCTATAGTATATATTAAGTATATATTATTAATAATAATGATTAATAAGTATATTTATATAAAGAATTTGATATATTATTAATAATTTACGGTTTACATTGTCTCAAAACGTATGTTATTCCTGTCCATAAAATACTCATACAATCAACTTCAACTTCCCCACCATCCCCCACCAATTTATTAAAAACAAAACACAGGTCATGTAGACCCAAAATCTAGCATTTACCCACTGATAAGACTCGTGCTTCTTCAACATTTAAACTCCTATATTTATTTATAAGATGCATGTTTAAGGAAAGAAACGCAAGGAAGATGAGCACCAACATCTTCCACTCAAAGATGTGGCTAAAGGTACTTTCGTTAACGATAGCCAAAAAGAACGAAAGTTGTCAATAGTGTTCCAAGCCATCATACACCATCTGAATCAAGAATCTGGGTAAAGGGACTTTTATTATTTTGTTTACAAGAGCACCCAAAAAAAGAGGCTAATACACTATCCTAATCAATGCTGTGGGTGAAACTTTCATTATATTACCAACAAAAAAGGTTTAGGTCTAAACTGTCAACAAGTCCCAAGCCATCCATACACAATCCGAGAGATGCCCTCTTAAACGAATTTTAAAGCAGCCACATT
This sequence comes from Pinus tabuliformis, assembly GCA_031772625.1. Lineage (NCBI taxonomy): Eukaryota > Viridiplantae > Streptophyta > Pinopsida > Pinales > Pinaceae > Pinus > Pinus tabuliformis. Next base: position 425,564,995 of record CM062816.1, read on the forward strand.
ATATAAATATGAAATCTCATACTGCTTTGTTTTTCAAAAGGTTCCGGTTTCTAAGGTAGCATTTATGACAAATACTGAAGTGATGACCAAGGATTCTGAGAGATGCCCTCTTAAAAGGAATTTTAAAACAGCCACATTATATAAAATATGAAATCTCATACTGCTTTGATTTTCAAAATGTTTCCCGTTTCTAAGGTAGCATTTATGGCCAATACTGAAGTGATGACCAAGGATTCTGAATTTCTGGACTTGTGTACAAGAGATGATGGCCATAATAGAGATTCTTAGAAAGAGCAGTTGGGCATAGAGCATCTCAAGAAACAGCATTAAAGAAAAAACATTGGAGATTCTTAGAAAGAGCAGTTGGGCATAGAGCATCTCAAGAAACAGCATTAAAGAAAAAACATTTCAATGGAACACACTTTATCTCAGCGGATGAATTTTCCAGTGAATTGGTTGGGGTGAAGCCTCTCTCCGAAACGGCAATGGAATAGGCCCAGGTGATGGTCCAGTCATTTCCAAAATTGAAAACCTCTCTAGTTGCTGAATGCTTGAAAAATGCAGGGGACGAAGATGAAGCCAGTGTTCTAAATGGAGAGGAAATAGTGGACGAGCTGGGAAATGTATAATGACCTGACATTATTGGGGGCATTGCAAAAGAAAATGAACTCAACAAACATAGAGCTAATGTGGTGAAAACCCATGCTTGGAGCGATTCAGATACATCTCAGAAATAATTGATAAATTAGACGTTGGTATCTCTGATTGTTAGACAGTTTGTCGAACTCCACAAGCAAATGATTCAGGTATCTCTGCTTTCAAACTATCTACTTCATTTACTTCAAGAAATCAAGGGTAAAATAGAGAAATGGCTTACACCACTCCCGCAAAAGCATGCATAGCCTCAGGCTTTGCTCCTAGCTTTATAGATTATGCACTTGTTAAAAGATGGCTTAGGTAATGCTATTTACATTAAATTGATAGCACAAACAATCTTTTATCATTTAGGGATTTCTTACATGTGCCGTGGAAACAGTCTTTTATAATTTAAGGATTTGTGTCATGGTTGCAAGAGCTTATTGTTCCATTGGATGCACAGGTTATGTGATTAATCCGAGACGATGTTATTCTGTGAGATAAGTCACGAGAGAATCTATTATCTTGATTTAATGTGGGCTTCCTACACTCGCTCGACCTTTGAATCTCAAATCAGTAACAGCTCGTCAAACAACTTCGGATCCGTCCTTTTTAATTGGGTATTTTTTATTATTCTTTTTATTCATAACCAGCTATGTTATATTTTCGTTTAATGAATTCAAAATTTGTGTAACTTGAAAATGAATTTTTTTAAATCTAACGATAATTTTTCATGTTAATATTGAAAGGGTTTGTTTGTGTTAGTTTGATATTTTTTTAAAATTCATAGTCACGTTGTATTTCTTTTACTGAATTTAAAATTTGTGTAATTTTAGAATGAAAAAATAAATATCCAATCATAATTTTCCACTATAATATTGAGACTGTTTTTGTGGTTGATTTGGGATGCAGAGAGCAGTTGAGGAAGTCCCTTTTAAATAATTGATGGCCATCGTTTCTGCTTCAATTCTTTTTGTAGGTAAGATTCACGTCTCATTTTAATCTTCAATTGACTACTTATTAGAAAGTTCTTAAAAATTTCTGGTATATTGTGAGAGATTACATCAAAACGAAAAATAAAACCTATCGTTACATGTGATTGTTACAGATTGTTACAGTAAACATTGAAGAGGCAACCAGTTTTGTACGAGATTGTTCTTTGTATGTGTTTATGGTATATGTGGATAGATTATTGTATGTGCAGTTTTCATAGACATTCACTGCATTCATTACCAGGTAGGTACACTCTCTCTAACCTAAATGAGATACAAAATCATAAGTTTCTTTTAGATATTTTCTATTTTCACTCAATTATTTGTAATTAAGATTTTAAGGCAATAACATATTCATAATAGGAAACAAATAATTTGGAAACAAAACCAGTTCTTAAATGTTTTATATTATTTTAAACTTAAATTTGTTTATAATGCGTCTGTGTTCCATCTCTCTTCTTAGTACATGATAACACTACAGATACTAGCATGATTACATATACATGAATGCAGGTATAAGATTAGTAGAGCCTATCACGCCTGTATTGGTATAGAAGCAATGATCATAAGTATAACCATAATGGAACAAGCTCTTGATAGTGCTCCCATAAACCGCTATCGATTTAGTTGTCATTACCTCTCTAAATCTTGATAATGATAACCTAAAAAGAGTCTTTTCTTTTGCGTGAGTGACGTTACGGACGGTTTGTTTGCCTGAAGGAAGATTTCAATGAGCCTCCACGGAGGAAACTACAAGAGAGGGACCCCTAAACATTGGCAGTAAGGACCCTACAACAAATTTTTTAATATATTAAAATTTTATAATTTTTAAAATTTAAATTAATTTTAGTATATTAAAATTTTATATTTTTTTAAATTGTAGATTTAACTAATTTTTATTTTATTGAAAATATATATAATTATTGAATTAAAATGAATATTTATTTAATTAAAAAGAATTATAGATCAATGAATATAGTTTAGGATGATTATAAATATAATTGAGATATATTTTATATTTTATTTCTTATTTTTAGCATGTGAAATAAATACATCTTATTATTATTATTATTATTAACAATTATATATAATGATCACAACTTATTGGGAATACATCGAGAACATCCTAAAGGCCTTCGACTTTGGCGCTCTTTGGATTCAATGGGTCATGTCTCTCATCTCCACCCCATTTTTCTCCATCCTTGTCAATGGATCTCCCTCTTAAACCTTCCTTCCCTCTAGGGGCATCCGTCAAGGAGACCCTTTCTCTCCGTTCCTCTTCATCCTCATGGTGGAAGGCCTTGTCCGCGCCATCAAATCTGCCATGCCCAAAGGTTCCCTCAGAGGCCTCGCCATTCATAGCAATTTAACTCTCATCCACCAACAATTCGTTGATGACACTCTCCCCATGAATCATCCCTTAGTTCAAGAGGCCGGGAAGATCAAAGACATCCTCAACCTCTTCTCTCTGGCTTCTGGTTTGGAAAAATCCCAAATCTTCTTCTTCAATACCCTTGTTATCACTCAATGCAATGTCCAACGCATCCTTGGCTTTGCCTCGGCCTCTCTCCCCACCAAGTATCTGGGAGTCCCCCTCATTGACTCTGCAATTCAGCGCTCCTCCTAGCCGGATTTGATTGACAAACTATCCTCCAAGCTTAGTTGTTGGACGCACTGAGCCCTTGACATCTCCAGCAGGATCATCCTCCTCAAGTTTGTCCTCCAAGCTATGCCCCTCTACTTATTCTCTGTCCTTGCTGCCCCAAAATGGGTCATCAAGAGGATAAGGAACATCCAACATGCTTTCTTCTGGGGAGGAGCCGATCTCAAGCAAAAATGGCCTCTAGTTAAATGGGATACTCTTTTCATCCTCAAAATACGTGGTGGTCTAGGGCTTAGGGACTTGGAAAGAGTCAACATAGTCATGGGCGCCAAGATCTGGTGGAAATGGATCAAACACAAGCAGGAACCATGAGCCAGACTTTGGCATGCAAAATATGCCAACAATACTCCCCAACAAGATTTGGTTTGTTTATCCCACATCCCTTTAGGCTCTCTAATATGGAACTTAGCTAGTCAAGGACGCTTCCTGATCCACTCTCACTGCTTCTGGGAGATCAGAGATGGATGCGCAACTGACTTTCAGAATGACTCTTGGCAACAGCAACCGAGTCTGGCTACTATCCTCCCCACCCCCTCAGTTAAGCTCAAGCTCTCAGCATGGGGCGCATCACAGTTCAAAAGTTCTGGTCAAACTTAGAAGGGCTAGTTCACTGCAGCTGGGCGACAAACATTCTATGTCCAGAGGAGGAAAATGATCACAATCGTTCGCGCTTTCATCAAGACCGACTCAAAAAACAATTGGCAAAAGGTGCGGGAAGGATGTTTTCAAGTGGGGCTACACAAATTCAGGCAAATTCACAATAAAATAAGCTTACCACCTTCACGCCTCTCCTCTCCCCCTGAGCCAGATCCCTTCTGGGCCAAGTTATGGAACTTCAACACTTGGCCAAAAGTTAAAACTTTTTTGTGGCTTCTTTGCTAGTGCTAAGTCCTCACCTGGAAAAATCTAATCAAAAAAGGCTTTCAGGGGCCTTCCAGATGCCCCCTTTGTCAAGACCAACCAGAGACGTTGGATCATCTCTTCCTTTCATGTTCCTACTTCGATAACCTTTAGCGCAAGTTGGAGCACGGTTTTCTTAAATCCAGCAGAGATCCGAGTTGTATTGCCTGCACCCTCAAGCAATGGCTTGCCTCACCTTTCAACAACGTTATCCTCAATTGAATCTAGTCTTCTGCCCCCCCTCTTCCTAGCGCGGGAAGTCTGGAATGAACACAACCACAAAATCTTCAATCATTCCTCTAGATCCCTTGTTGATCTTTGGTGTCTCTTTCACAAGCCTCTAGAGGAATACATAGTCCTAACCAATTGGTCTTCCCAGGATCATCAAGCTCCCCCATCTAGAAAAGAAATGCTTGCCTAATGGAACCTCAAGCCGCCCAATCTTAGCCCCTCTACTTCGCCCTCTCAGCGACCTGCCTCCTCTCCTTCTTCTTGGAGCTCCCTTGTGAAAATTCGGAATCTTGAATCCTATTGTTGCAAATGGAAATTATTCTCCTAATTGCTAATTAAATTTGACAATTTATTTACTGTTTCCTACAACAGATACTGAATAAATCACACTGCAGCCTACACAAATAACACTGATGACGAATAAACACTGGAAGAAATGCTAGCACACACATAAAATAACATAGTTGTTTTTGGACAAAAGTCCCCAGAAAAAACCAACTTGGGAAAACCGGTGCAGTAGTGAGGATTTTATTTTATTATGCAACAGTGAAATTTGAGTACATCTATGGAAGACAAACTAGCAATCCAAACAACCAGAAAATTTGAGCAAAATATTGAAGGGAATTACTGTTCTCCCACAGGCAATCTATGGCTTGGCTTTCCCTATCAAAACTTCGCCTCCTAAAGCTCTGCATTAGCCTCTGCACTGGTCTACATAGCTGGCTGGATGAATTGCTTCAGACTAGGCTCTGATGAAGTCGTTCTGCCTCTGGATGCCGAGGAAATCGCCTCTCCGGCCTTTGGGACTTCTTCCCGGCCTCTGGAACTAAGAACGATTTTCTTTCCTCCAAATTGAATTGCCTTGCTGAAACAACGGCGTTGTCCCTCAGTGCTGCCTCTCTGGGATAATTTATATTTCCTGCTGCTGCCTCTCTAGAGTTGGAAAATATTTCCTTCGGATCACTATCTCTGCCCCTCACTCACTGCTTCGATCTCATTGGCTCTCTCTCTCTGGCAACTGATTGCTACTACTTTGGAAATCGATCTGCTCATGAAATCAAACTTCTCAAGTGTCTTCTCCAAGTGCCCATCGACTTCCTCTTATAATCCTCTGTTGGGACTCCAACAACCAATATTAAATCTTAATCGATGGCTAGGATTAACTTGAAGTTGATCCATGTGAGTTTCTAGATCATTCACGCCTTGACTTAATTAATTCTGATTAATTAACCATATTCCCTAAGTTTAGACTTAGGAAATATTTAAAAAGTGTCTAATAATCTAATTAAGTTATTTTTGGCAGAATTTTCAGAAATAATTTCTGGGTTTTGGAGATCTCATGTATTCTGGCCCCTCCACAAAATTTCAAGGCTAGAACACATCCGATGATACAAAAAATAACACTCCCTCTTAGCGAGGAATGTGTTCTAGTGCTACTACCCCCTGTAGAAACACCCTATCCCTACACCATCTCCTGTCACATTGTTGATGTCTAGTTGCCGCTGCCCACCAACCACTGTGCAAATCTGATATGTGTTGCATCTGTGTTGCTGCTGACCCTGGTAAATTGTTGCCAACATTGCAATTCCCTCTCATTTGTTGTTGTTGCAAATGCAACAACTACAACTGAGAAGCATCCTAAATACTTAATCAATTGTGATCAGCATGATGCATTTGTCTCCCAAGTCCTGAATGCTACTAGCTACTGCTCTGTCTACTGAAGACTTTGCGCTGCTATTGACTCTGCTTTGTGCCAACTACACTGTTGCCAACTCTGCACTGTGCTCCCCAACATTTGACTGCTACTAATCCGCAACTGTCACTCGACTCTGACTGCATCTATTGCCACTGATGCATTCTGCTACTGAATATTGTGGCCCCCCGTAGCAAGGTGTTGATCCATGAGGTGATCCTCCTCAAGGATCATGCCCATCTGTAGCGCTCTGGGGCTACAGCACCAAGTCACCCCACCTCACTCCTGGAGGTATGTCAGCAAACATGGAAAAGTCTTCCTCCAGTCTCGAGGACAACCTATCGATCTCTACTAGTGCTGTCCGTTGGTCTTGCTACTCCTCTTTATCCTTCTTCCTGAGAGGACACTGGGTACTATAGTGACCCATCTCACCACATTTGAAGCACTTGACCTTTGACAGGTCCCTCTTCTTCTTTCTTTGCTCCCCCTGTCCTTGACTGGGACCCTTCGATGCGAGGGCCACATTATCCTCCTCCTTCACCTACTTCAATTGGCTGCTGCCACTGATGGAGCTCTTCAATAGAGCTCGTCTCAACTCCTTTTGCTACAAATCGACCCACATCCTGTCCCACCTTGGCAAGGTGTCTCTGCCCAAGATACATTGGACAAATACCTGCCACTCCTCGGAGACACTGTTTAGTGCTAATCACACTAGCTTTGTGGGTTGAGGCGTTGCCCCAACAAATGACAACTGGTCCTGGACCTCCTGAATCCTGGTGAGGAAGGGGTCTATGCCTTCCCCCTTCTACATCTGGATGAGCCTCAACTTCTCCTCTAAGTACATCTTCTGTTGCTTGGAAGTTCCTTGGTACAGCGTGGAAAGTGTATCCCACATCTCTTTGGTCGTTCCCTTGGCCGCTATGTGTGATACAACATGATCTCAAACACCATCTAGGATCAATCTCTTTGTCCGCGACATCTCCTTTCTGTACTCCTTCAGCTGATCTGCATCCTGGGGTACTGCTACCACTGCATCAATATATGGCTTCAGGCCATATTCATCCAGAAGGAATGACATCCTTTCCTTCCAGATGACATAGTTGGAGGCTCCATCCAACCTGTCCTGATCACGAAGCCCAGCAGTGGCCATCTCAACAAAATGTCGAAAATCTCCTCTTCCCTTCTGCTCAACTGTTGCTAGGCTATTTGCACTCCCTTCTGGAGTGAGAAACTCTGCTCACAATGACTGTTGATCTTCCAATGAAATCAAACTTCTTGAGACTAGAATTTCCCAAAGGAAAATTTTCCCTCAGCGTGTGCTCTTCTTCCACTTGACGCTATCTCTACTCTAGCAAACTTTTGCGAAAACTACTGCGTCCAGCTAGAGATCTGCTCTGCAAAAATATTGGGCTGCTCCCTCTGCCTCTGGAATCACTTGATCTAGAGAGATTGAATTTTTTATCCCTTACTCAGAAAAACTGGATCTCCTCAAGTAACTCGGCCTCTTGGCAAAGTGATTGCGCTGCCCTCTGGGGTTTCGATATGTTGCCCACATTGAAAAACGAAACTCCTTCTTTCTTCGCTACTGAGCTCTTTGGTTGATCATCTATGCTCTAATACCATGTGAAAATTCGGAATCTTGAATCCTATTGCAGCAATTGGAAATTATTCTCTTAATTGTTAATTAAATATAACAACTTATTTATTGTTTCCTACAACAAATACTGAATAAATCACACTGCAACCTACACAAATAAATTTGCAAAAGAATAAACGCTGGAATAAATGCTAGCGCACATAAAATAACACAGTTGTTTTTGGACAAAAGTCCCCGGGAAAAAACCAACTTGGGAAAACCAGTGCAGCAGTGAGGGTTTTATTTTATTATGTAGCAGTGAAATTTTAGTACATCTATGGAAGCCTAACTGGAAATCCAAACAACAAGAAAATCTGAGCAAAATACTGAAGGGAATTACCCTTCTCCCACAGGCAATCTCTAGCTTGGCTTTCCCTATCAAGACTTGGCCTCCTGAAGCTCTGTGTCAGCCTCTGCGTTGCTCGCTGGATGGCTTGCTTTGGACTAGGCTCTGATGAATTCGTTCTGCCTCTGGATGCTAAGGAAATCACCTCTCCAGCGCTCTGGGACTTCTTCTCGGCCTCTGGAACTGAGAATGATTTTCCTTCCTCCAAATCAAACTGCCTTGTTGAAGCAACTGCGCTATCCCACAACGCTGCCTCTCTGGGATAATTCAGCTCTCCTACTGCTACCTCTCCGGATTTGGAAAATATTTCCTTCGGATCACTGTCTTTGCTCCTCACTCATTTCTTTGATCTCACTGGCTCTGTCTCAGGCAACTGACTACTGCTACTTTGGAAATCGATTTGCTCATGAAATCAAACTGCTCAAGTGTCTTCTCCAAGTGCCCATCGACATCCTCTTATAATCCTCTGTTGGGACTCCAATGGCCAAGATTAAATAGTAATTGATGGCTAGGATTAACTTGAATTCAAACCTTGTGAGTTTCTAGATCATTCATGCCTTGACTTAATTAAGTATGATTAATTAACCATACTCCCTAATTTTAGACTTAGGAAATATTAAAAACTGATTAATAATATAATTAAGTCATTTCTAGGCGGAATTTCCAGAAACGATTTCAGGGTTTCAGAGATCTCATGTATTCTAGCCTCTCCAAAATTTCAAGTCTAGAACACATCCCGATGCTACAAAACTAACACACCTTCTCCCCACCACTTCAATCTTAATTTCGATGGAGCATCCAAGGGAAACCCAGGAGAAGTTGGTATCAAAGGAGTTTTTAGGGATCACACAGGGAAAATCATCCACATATATAGGGGTCACATCGGCTTTGAAAGCAATAATGCAGAGGAATTGGAAGCTTTGATCAAGGGCCTTCAAATTGCATAAGATAATCGCTTCTTCCCTCTGGTGGTTGAAGGGGACTCTCAGATCACCATTCAAATTGCCAGGCGTATCTTCAATGGATCCCTGGAATATCTTGTTCAACATTTGGCTCGCATCCTCTCCCAGCAAGAAGCCATTGTTTTCTCTCATGTCAAGTGTAAAGCCAATTCCCTTGCTGACTTTATTGCCAACAAAGGAATTGACAACCACCGGCCAAAAGAAAAATTGGCCTCCATCTTCCCCGGCTATTGTGGATTGGCTTCCTCAATATATGAAACTAGTGGGACGAGATCGCCTCTCCTCGGATCTGGGTTACCCTGAGTCCTCTAGCACATTTCCCAAGACACCCCCGTCAGCAGCCTCCACTTGGATCACATTCCTCACCTATTGATTTTTGGTAGCATCGCATGTGCTCTAGCCATGAAAATTGGTGGAGAGGCTAAGGCACATGAGATCTCCAAGATCCAGAAATATTTTGGGGAAATTCCACCCGGATGGAGAGATATTAAAATAATTAATATTTTTAATGGGGTTCCTAAGTATAAACTTAGGAAAATTAAAATATTAATGTGTATTAATATAATGTGGGTGAGAAAGTTCTAAATAACGAGGATCAAGCCAGATATAATCTTACCCGTTGATTAGGGACTTAATCTCGGCAATTGAAACGTCAACAGGAAAAGTATAAGAGAAGGCTTGAGGGTCAGTTGGAGACACACCAAGTTGATCAGTCAATTCGATTTTCTGGGGCAGGGTTTAATGAGAAATCGAACCAGTGATTTGTTGTAGCGATGGGAAGTTTGGCAAAAGGCCGAGAGTACATATTAGAGAGGTAGAGAAAGTGTCAGGAGACAGCGTAGAGCCTAGGAAGGTTGACGCAGAGGCTAAGGAGGCCAGCGCAGAAGACGGAGAGGACCAAGAGGCTGACGCAGAGGCTACTAGAGCTGACACTGGGCTAAAGAGGCAATGCTGGGGAATTTTCGTGGGGAAGACTGGGAGCTGAGAGATAGACACAAAGCCGTAAAGGGTGACGCAGTCCCTAGAGGGTGACGCATTTCTAGAGAGAAGCTTGGAGCAACTTTCGTTGTCCAGCTAAGGAATTGTCAAAGTTACTATGAGATCAATCATCAGGTTGCTGATCAACTAGAATATCTGTCTCCAAGGAGAGGTACTTCTACCAAGGAAAATCTCTGAAGGGTGAGCCATTTTTGGCACCCTAGTTGTATTCAGAAACTGCAAATAATAAAACCCTCATAACCGCTGCACCAGTTTTCCTGCATTGGGTTTTTCTGAGGACGATTGTCCAAAAAACAACGGTGTCCCTTGTGTGATTGTCTCAGTTATTTTAGTCGCTGATATGTAATGTGTGAAGGCTGCATTTGTGTTTATTTCGGTATTTATATTTGTAAATAACTTGTTAATGGAAAGAACAAGTAGGAGATAATAAACCAGATAATGGAGTAGGGATTTCTAATGTGTCAGACTTAGAAATTTCAACATGGTATCAGAGCATTGCGGATCACAAGAGGACTTAAGGCACCAACAAAAATATGAAATTTACAGTAGTAGCAGCTGTCCTGGGAGGTTGCGCTCTTCCAGAGCAGAAGCAGCTAAAGAAGAAGTGATGTAGAGTCTGCGTCAGCATTTCGAGCTAGCAGGAGGATTAGCGCAGAGGTAGAGAGGGGAAAATCAAACCTACGCAGTGCCCGATCATCTTTCTCAGCGAGTAAGGATTGACGCTGTTAGCGTCAGTATTTGCATACTGCCATCAGTGATCAAAACTCCTCTTTTATCTCATATTAGGGTCCCATTCTGAAATTTTTGTCATTCCACCTAGGTCCTCATTTAAAAATTTACTCACTGATGGTAGCCCTATTGTCAAAAGCCCTAATCTCTCTCTCAAAAATCAATTTTTGTTGGCCCACCTTTTTGTGTCCTACTAAGCATACATTGACCATAAAGGCTCATTTCATCATGTTTTGGGTCAGTCAAGTCCACTTGGAGTCTGCTCATTCAAGGTCCCATTAGGTCAGTATGTTCCATTCTTTCAAGGTTCAATAATACTCCATTTCATTGCATAAAGCCAACAAAAAATTATAAGAGAGAAAAATAATATCCTTTTGTCATTTGAAAAGGATTGGTAAACATGTGACTATGTTTTCCCCAGTGTTGTGAAAAGCGCGATTAAATCGCGATTTAATGAAAAAATCGCGATTTTTTCAGCTTGCCGATCAAATCGCGATTTTTATACGAAAAAATCGCCTACTTTTTTTTTTGCCGATTTTTTCGTTAAAAATCGCGCTTTTTTCAAAAAATTGCGATTTTTTTCGAAAAAGCGCGATTTTTAACGAAAAAATCGTGGGGGCTCAGGACAGCATAGTTTTATAACTTTTTTTGGGTTTTTTCATGCAATGTTTTTTGAAAGAAACAAATAATTTTTGAGTGGGGTAGCTTAATGATCAAGTCTAGGCCCTAGTATGGATATGCTATTCATGGTAATGTTAAATTCTTAAAGTAAAAGTGACATTCTCCTTAATCTTCATTTTCATCCTTTTACTTAAATTTTTAACATTACCATGAAATGACTCAGGATGTTTGAGAGTGGTTCCAGCCTCATTGGATTTCATATGGAGAAAGTAGAATTTTAGATTTCATTTAAAATCCAGCAGACTTATCAGTTTTTCAGGATTTCAGGATTGGGAGATTGTAATGTTTCCAGGTGACACCACCTGCCTGGGCTACCCCTGCCACCAGTAGAGGACGTGGTCTACCTCCTATAGCTCCTACTTCTAGTTCTTCAACGTCTAGATCACATCAGACTCCACTGCCATTTCCACCTGCACGGGCACCAGCATCTACATCTAGAGGGAAAGGGAAAGCTGTGGCATTTTCTCGCAAGAGGGGCAGAGGAAATCAATAGGATTAGACTTTCATTTTATTGTATATGACATTATGACATGATGAGATACATTATCATATTTTTTGTTGATATTTTGAGGCTGAGTTGGGACTTACTATTCAGGACATGATTCAATGTTATGTGTGATTTTAGCGCTAGAAATGATATTAAACATCTTATATATTAGTTTTTTTATCATATTTATGTGTCAATGTATTTATTTTATGTTGTAGATGGTTTAGATATTAAAAAAATTGAAAAAAAATGAAAAAAAATGAATATTTTTGTACCAAACGATTTTTTCCCGCTTTTTTTCCGATTTTTTCCCGATTTTTCCGATTTTTTCCTATTCGTTCCCCGCGCCGATTTAATTCTGATCGCGCTTTTAACAACATTGGTTTTCCCAAGTTCCAATTTTAATTCCAAGTATCAGTTCTTATTTCAAAGTGTAATTTTATTTCAAAAACCAGCTGTAATATTTTTTCTAATTTATGTAATTTTATGTTCATTATATGTAATAAGTTACTATTCCTAAAGTTGTCAACTCAAAGAACTATGTGCCAACTTCATCCAAATGCAATTCAAATGTGAAGAATGCCAAAGCCCCATGCATCATTAACCTGCAAAAAGAAAATCAAAGAGTAAAGGGAAATTAGCAAGCACTTCAAAAGGAGAAATGAAACATTAGAAAGTGGGTGTTGAAACTAAAGGATCTAATTCATTTGAGTATAAAGGTCCTCCTAGCATCTAAATCAACTCCATTTGCCTCTTGTCATTCCTTGAGAAAACACCAAGAGACCCTTTTTCATAATTCTGGGCGAAAATCAACAGAACAAAGCAAGCGCTGCATTCTCTTCTAGCGCTGCACTTTTCCCCGACGCTACGCGTTTGCCACGGGCGCTGCACGTTCCCTTAAGGCACTGCGTGCTTGCCAGAGGCACTACGCACTCCCCACAGGCGTTGCGCATTTGTCCAGGAGAGCTAAAATCGCCTCCTCAACTCCACCAAAGTGCATTCAACCTCTTACAAGTAAGTAACCATTGCAAATCACATGTTTCCCCCCCATAGAATCATTCCCAAAGTGTTTTGAAGGTTTGTTGAAAATTTGGTTTTATTCTCACATATAAACCCTAGTATCTCCCTAAAAACTACCCTTGCACCCTCAATTCCTAAATCTTAACTCCCCTACACTCTCATACACCCCCTACACTTCCCTTTTCCCTAAACCCTTTTATCCCAAATACTCTCTAAACCTTTGTATCTAAACCCTAAGTCCTAGGTGCTACAATTACCCCCTACATTGCAAACAATTTCCCCCATCCCAAAAATCTATCATATTATTACCCCATATCCTCCTCCATTACATACATCCCTTCACCCATCTCCTTCATATTTCCCCTTCCCCATTTCCTATTCCCAAAAAACCACATTCCAAATACCTTATACCTCCCTAGGGTTTGATATTACAACACTATGGCAGAAGAGGAATATAAACCATACAGTGAGGAAGAAGAAATAGAGGGAGAAGAAACAAAGGTCAAGAAAACACACAAAGGAGGAAAGATACTTAGATTTGAGCCCACAGATCTCAGGGAACTCTTGGCATCTCCTATAACTGTGACATCCTTCAAATATCTAGGTTGTTATGATTTCTGTGAGCAAGTTTTGGCAATCCAACACCATCCTATGTTTACTAAGATTTTCATATCTAAACTCCAAGACAACCAAGTCACTTTAGCAGTGTCACTTTTACTTTATCTATTGCCATTATATGATTATATCAGCTTCCACTAGAATCCCAAATGTTGAGGAGAAATGGGTTAAAAAAGATGATTTGGAGAGACATTATTATGAGCCCTATATTAAACCTAGATACATAAATGATAGAAAGAGGTTGTTTCCTTTCTCTTACCTCCTGGATAGATATGTTCCCATGATGAAAATCATCATGAGATACTTTACTTGTGAAGGAAGGTTTTCTAGGCTTTATCCCTATCACATCTAGCTGTTAATGCATTTCACTAGGGTAAAAATGTTGAATATACCCTACTATTTGTTTCAGAGCATTGATAAGATGGCCTACATTGCCCAGAAAAGAGAGTATAAAGATCAAATGAATAGTCTCTTTCATCATTCCCTCATTAAAATCATAGTCCTTCATCATCTCAAAGAGCTCAACATTGCATGGAGTACCTTCATAGCCAATCCCATATTTACTGATTCATGTACTCAGAATGTTCAAAGTATCCCTTCATCATCTCACCCTTCCACCTCAATTACTCCATCTTAGCCCATAGATCATTCATCCTCATCTGATCAGTCACCCTCATCATCACCTCCATCATCACCATTTCATGAGCATATCCATTCACCTAACAGAGATGAAATCAGAGAGCTGGAACAGATTGGACAGGTTGAGGTCATCAAACCCAAAGAGGCTGATTTGGGCATTTTTACACACATTTATGAGAGAGGTCACAGGTAGGTGTTTTCCCCACAAATTGTGAGAGGGGCCTTGCCTTCCTCATTAGCAAAGTAGGTACAGAAGGGCAAGGAAAAGATGACAGAGACAACTATTTAGCATGAGGAGCAAGAGCTCCATGAGACCGAGAAGGATTTTGATTTGGTTGACCTAGGTGAGCATGATGATAGTGAGAGTACAAGCATTGTCATCAAAGAAAAAGTTGCACTCATCAGGGAGCTCTAGATCAACCTATAGAGGGAAAACTACATCATCTCATATTATGAGCAGGAAAATAAGTAGTTTGAGGCCAAACATGAGGTCATGGAAATTAAGCTCATAAAGGCAGAGAGGGAAGCAATGAAAGCCAAGGCATTGCTAGAAGAGGCCTATGACAGGTATGGTGAACCTGAAGAAGAGCAAGAAACTAGAAAAAGACCTAGAACTAGAGGGCTGAAAAGAGCTCTAGAACTAGAGAAACAAAAGGAGGCCGAGCTTGCTAATGAGCTCACATGGAATGAGAAATTTTCCATATTGGTTAATGAAAACCGGGAGCATTGGCTTGATAAGGTCAATCAGCATACAGAGAAACTCCTAGACAAAGCTAACCAGCAAAATAAAATTCAAAAGAAGATGCAAAACACTATGCCAACAGAGAAAGGATTGCCAAGGAAAAACTCAAAGCTGCAAAGGAAAGAATTGAAGCCCCAACTCACCAAAAGGAGAAGGAAAAGCTTGACATACTTGCAGAGGCTTCACTCCAAGCCTAGCTACACCAAAGATTAGTTCCTTAACCAATTTTGAAGTCCGTTAGCATATTTTGGCAAACATATGTTTTATGTGTTTTTTAGGCAATTTAAATATTAGTTGCATGGTTCTTTGGGACATTTTTTGGAGGAATGGAAGCCACCAATGGATGCAGAAGGACCAAGACATCTAGTTAAACCATGTTTCCAGCCTTGGAATGCAAAACTGGTAGGTGAAAAGGGAAAAAAACTACCAAAAAATCATGTTTCTGCCCTCTTTTTGAGCCAGGCGCTGCGCACTTGACCAGTCTTGGGAGAATGGAGTTTTGGAGGGTCAAATCAAGCCCATTTTGAAAACTAAAGGCAGATTTGGAAACTAGTCTAGATAAGCTTTCCAATGAGCTATCCTGTGCTCAATTTGGACACTGGGAAGGCAAGAAAAAGTGGGTATGAAGATGGCATTGCGCGTTTGACATAAGTGTTGCGCACTTCACAGTTGGACTAATTTTTCACTATTCTTCTCGAGATTTGATTTTTACCTTATGGGAAATTAATATTTTACTGATGTAATTGATATGATTGATGTAATTATGGTCTTTTAATATTACCTAGGGGTAAATACATTAGGTTAATAGTCTTCATCAAGTCAGATGAATCAGTTTCAATGTAATTAGGGATGAGTCACTTTGACCACCCTACAATCTAGCTATCAGTTTAGATTTTGGTGGAATTTCTCCTCTTCTCATGGATTCGACCCCTGAGGTTGGGAGGAGTTTGTTTTGATGTCTATATCTACCCTTTCTTCACTCTTGGAAGAGGTTGGACTCCATTGGATGTTGTACTAGTGTTTCAGACTTTGGCATGGAATATATTGGATGAGTTGCAACTATTTTGGTGGGATTCCTGTGGCATGGTATTTTGATATTGTTTCTTCTTCAGTTACATGTGTGTGAATGTTTTGTATCTTCCATGATCCATTTCACTTCTAAATATGTTTGATTTTCAAGGTGTGATAGGTAGAATTCATCTCATATGCTCTATTTTGGGAAGATCATCATAATTTGTTTCATTTCTTCAGTTTAAAAAGAATTCATGATTTTCATGCTCTTTTTAGCACCTCATTAGTCTAAACCATTTCATCAATATACTACAAAGTGTTAAAGTACTTGCCTACCTTGCCCCATCAGATGTCTGCAATTCTGATTTTCTTTTGCCCTGACCTAGTTCACTCTCTGACCTAATTCACTCATCCAGTGACTACCCAAATCAAATCAAATCAAAACCCTGAGCTACTATATCTAGCCTAAAACCCTAATCCATCCAACCTTCTTGGCTGCGATCCCTTGGAGAGAGCCCTCTCTGGCTTGGTAGGGTTAGCTACCAAGTCAAAAGATTGGTCTATGGTTACTTCAGATGGACTCTTCCTCAGCCTTGGAGATCCGGAGGAGTGATAACAGACGCTGTGGCCAGGAGCAGATTCAACATTTGTCGAGATTGCACAGAGCCTGAAAGGCTCAGTTTCTACAGTCGTCGGGGCTTGGGGAGCTGTGGGCAGATTGTGATTTGAGGAATTGGTGGGACGTTGTTTCTATCGAAGCAGAACATTGTCTATGGAAACGGGGCCAAGGTAGAGGGAATCACTACCTCAACAGATTTCTATCCAAGGAATCCAGATCCGTGATGCAGCGACAAAGGAGGATTGGAGAGGAGTAGTTCGACAGTTGGCAGGAGGATTTCTAGGAGGGAAATCAAGACTTAGAGGGAGATTTCCAGGAGGGGGGTCGAGACTCAAAAGGAGTCCAGAAGAGGAGCTAAAATGGTAATGAACGGACTAAGGGATCAGGACAGGTTGGACGGGGCTTCCAACTTTGTCATCTGGAAGGCCAGGATCCTAACAATCCTGGATTGACATCACATCAAGGATTATGTCTTGAAAGTAGTGGCTATCTCAGTTGACCTAGCTAAGAATGAGAAGTATGAGGATGCTTAGGCGAGGGCAAAGTGCATCATCCTAGACGGGGTCAAAGATCATGTCATAGCACATATTGCTCAGAAGAACATAGCAAAGGAGATGTGGGACACCCTGACCACCTTATACCAGGGCTCTTCCGTGCAGCGGAAGATGCTGTTGGAGAATCAACTGCGGTCATATCAGATGTAGAAGGGAGAGGAGATAGATCCCTTCCTCAGATTGTAGGAAATTCGGGACCAACTTACTTCCGTGGGGTCTACATCGGATCCACAGTTTATGGTTAGGACTTCTCTGAATGCAATCTTTGAGGATAGGGAGACGTTTTTCCAAAGCATCTTGGGAAGAGATGTGGGCAGCTCTTCGACAGGAAGAGATCAGGAGGTTGACCAACGTGGGGAGTATTGGTAAGGGAGTTCAAGTCAAGAAAGAAGAGGAGGAGGATGCGGCTCTAGAATATGTGGGACAACAAGGGAAAAGGAAGAAGAAGGATATCTCCAAGGTCAAGTGCTTAAATTGTGGGGAGTTGGGACATTATGCATCTGAGTGCCCCAGGAAGAAAGGCAAGGGAGAAGCTTCCGATTCAAAGATAGCTCTAGCTAAGGTGGAGAAGGATGTCGAGACTGATGACGATTGTGCCATGAGTGCTCATGCACCTCTAGAGAAGAGGTGGGGAGACATCGAGTTGTAGTCAGAAGGACTACATGCTAAGGGTAGGATCCTTGAGGTGCCCAAACTCTTGGATCACATCCGGCTACGGGAGCCCTTAAAGACTGTAACATGATGACAGGTGTCGAGTGGAGCAAGGTGTGATGGACCAGCAAGACAGTGCTAGAGTGCAGAAGGCTGTAGCAGCGCAGTGGAAGTTGCAGTAGTGCGAGAGGCACAAAAGAGGTTGTAGCAACGCAGTGGCAGTATAGGGAGCACATGATAACAGCAGAGGTATCTTCAGCATCACAAGGCTTCCAGATTGACCAGGATGTCAGTATTTTGGGAAAGTTAGTTACTTACTTCTCGGTAATTGAGTTCCAGTGCAACAGTTAGCAGTGACAGTGCTATGGGCAGCATGATGCAACATGTTGAGAGGGACCTGCAGTATAGATGTAGCAGTGGCAGTGGCAGTGGCAGTGTCATGGGCAACAGTACATGAAGCAGCAGTGTAGTGGATGTAAGGCAATAAGCTAAGCATCAACACAAGTACTGATTGGGAGGATCAATGTGATGTTTTTGTGGTGAAGCATTACTAGAGCACATTCCTCGCTAAGAGGGAGTGTTGATTTTTGGTAGCATTGGATGTGCTCTAGCCATGAAAATTGGTAGAGATGCTAAGGCACATGAGATCTCCAAGACCCAAAAATCGTCTGGCGAAATTCCACCCGGATGGAGAGATATTAAAATAATTAATATGTTTAATGGGGTTCCTAAGTATAAACTTAGGAAAATCAAAATATTAATGTGTATTAATATAATGTAGGTGAGAAAGTTCTAAATAATGAGGATCAAGCCAGATCTAATCTTAGCCATTGATTAGGGACTTAATCTTGACTGTTTAATCGTCAACATGAAAAGTATAAGAGGAGGCTTGAGGGTCAGTTGGAGACACACCAAGTTGATCAATCAATTTGATTTTCTGGGGCACGGTTTGTTGAGAAATCGAACTAGTGATCTGTTGCAGCGAGGGGCAGTTTGGCAGAAGGCCGAGAATACAATTTAGAGAGGCTGAGAAAGTGCGGGGAGACAACACAGAGCCTAGGAAAGCTGACGCAGAGGCAATCAGGACTGACACAGAGGCTAAGGAGGCCAGCGCAGAAGACGCAAAGGGCCAAGAGGCTGATGCAGTGGCAACAGAGGCTGACGCAGAGGCAACAAAGGTTGCACAAAGTCTAGCAGAGCTGACGTTGGGCTAAAGAGGCAGTGCTAAGGAATTTTCGTGGGGCACATTGGGCGCTGAGACGTAGACGCAGAGCCGTAAAGGGTGACGCGGTCCCTGAAGGATGACGCAGTTCCAGAGAGAAGCTTGGAGTAGCTTTCGCTATCCAACTAAGGAACTGTCGAAGTTGTTGTGGGATCAATCATCCGGTTGCTGATCAACCATAATATCTGTCTCCGAGGAGAGGTACTTCTGCCAAGGAAAATCTATGAAGGGTGAGCCATTTCTGGCACCCTAGTTGTATTCAGAAATTGCATAATAATAAAACCCTCATATCTATTGCACCGGTTTTCCCACATTGGGTTTTTCCCGGGACAGTTGTCCAAAAATAACGATGTCCCTTGTGTGATTGTCTTAGTTATTTCAGTTGTTGATCTGTATATGTGTTAAGGAAACATTTATGTTTATTTCGGTATTTATATTAATAAATAACTTGTTAATAGAAAGAACAAGTAGGAGATAATAAACCAGATAATGCAGTAGGGATTTCTGATGTGTCAGACTTAGAAATTTCAACATCACCAAGTGGCAGACTCTGCCTTTACACCTCCTCCTTGGCTCCTGTTGTCTCCGTACTAGGTTCCTCTACTCTCGCTCCCCTGTAATAAACAAATTAAAGCCATGAACATTCTTGTCTCCTGGCTTTATTCTCCCTTTGTCATTCCCTCAAGCGCTCCCTCTGACTTTGGTGCTACAACTTTGCTCTGCTGCCATTAGACAATGAACTGTGACAAGGGGAGGGGCCGATGCTCTGGCAGAGGAAGAGGTTGAGGGCGTCTTCCCACCTTTGATGACACCACCATTGCCTCGATGTTGTTGAAATTTCTAAGTCTAACCCATTAGAAATTCTTCTTGCACTATTTGGTTTATTTCACTTACTTGTTTAATTTCTTAACAAGTTACTTAAACATATAAATACTGAAAATAAACACAAATGCAGTCTCAACCATCTACAGATCATCAATTGAAAGAATAGAGAAACACACAAGGGGCATCATTATTTTTGGACAAAAAACCCAACTTGGGAAAACAGATGCAGCAGTTATGAGGGTTTTATTATTAAACAACTTTCTTGAGTACAACTAGGGTGCCAAACTGGCTCACTCAACAGAGATATCTATCTGGCAGTAATACCTCTCTTTGGAAGCAGATATTCAACAAGTCTGCTCCATGAAAATCTCTCTGACGCTTCTTTGAAGCTCTGCGTAGCTCTCCTGGCCTCTGCGTCACTCAGAAGCCCCTTGCATCAGCCTTCTACTGCTCTACGTTGGCTCTCTGGCCCTCTGCGTCACCCACGCAGGCCCTGCTAGCCTCTGTGTAATCACTTTGGCCCTCTGCATGGCTCTGTCTGGCTCTGCGTAGCCTCTTTTGCCTCAGCACTGATCCTTCGGCACTATCTCTGCCTCTTTGCTATGCACTCACTGCCCCTCGCTGCAACTCTGATCACTGGTCCGATTTCTCTCAACAAACACCGCTCTAGAAAATCGAACTGACTGATCAATCTTGGTGTATTTCCAATTGACCCTCAAGCCTCCTCTTATACTTTTTCTGTTGAGTCTTCAACGGCTGAGATTAAATCTCTAATCAACGGTTAAGATTAGATTTGGCTTGATCCATGTCTTTTAGAACATTCTCACCTAGTTTTATATTAATAAAAAATATTAATTATTTTAATATCTCTCTGATCGGGTGGAATTTCCCCAAACCATTGCTGGGTCTTGGAGATCTCATGTGCTTTAGACTCTCCACCAATTTTCGTGGCTAGAGCACATCCGATGCTACCCCAAATCAACAAATGTTTGATTATAGTATTCCTGAGTCCATTCGTACGGATGTCCTTTCCATGGAGGAGGTGGAGACTCGTAGAGGTCATCCGATGCTCTAGTCTCTCGGGAACCTCCTCGCCCGACAACTCAAGGAAAGAGCACAAGAGAGGCTGCAGGACTCTAGCTGGATAAACGAGCTCTCTGTTGATTTTGGGTAGCATTGGATGTGCTTTAGCTTCGAAACCATGTGGAGGGGCTAGAACACATGAGATCTCCAAGGCCCAGAAATCATTTGGAGAAATTCCACCCGGATTGAGAGTTATTAAAAGAATTAATATTTTTAATGGGTTCCTAAGTCTAAACTTAGGAAAATAAAAATATTAATGGGTATTAATAAGCATATGGATGAGAAGCTTCTAAGAAACAAAGATTAAGTTTGTTTTAATCTTAGCCATTGATTAGAGACTTAATATCGACCATTGATTCATCAACATGAAAAGTGTAAGAGAAGACTTGAGAGTCATTTGGAGACACATCGGGCAAATACTCGGTATCCCGAGGGAAATCAATTCTCAAGGAGAAAGATTTCGATTTCATAGGGAGAGTTGCAGTGTGAAGGAAGATGAGGGTTTCAGCATCAGTTAGGGACTGAGGAGGAGGTGACGGAGTGCCTTAGAGAGACAACACATAGGGAGAACTTAGTGTCACAGTGATGTAGTGGAGGCTAAGGGGTCTCAGTGGCGCGGTGGAGGCTAAGGGGTCTCAGGGGTGTCAGAATCTCTCCTAGCTGAGGAGGAAAATTATCTCAAGTGTTTTCTTGAAGGCTTCTCTATGTATTGCAAATTTATTCCTTGTAAAGAGATTGTTGCTGAAGAATAATAATAGACCCTCATCTGCTGTGTCGGTTTTACCGCATTAGGTTTTTCCGGGGACAATTGTCCAAAAATAACTGTGTTGATGTGATTGATTCTTGTGCTTGCATATCACTATTATTTTTCTCTAGGATATTATGTGATAATTGCAGTAGAATTTATTTTAATATTTGCTGAAGGGTTTTGTAAACAACTTATTGTGAGAAATAAGTAGGAGAAATAAATCAGTTATTGCAGTAGAATTTTGTGTTAGAAATTTTCACACTCTCTACCTGCCACAACCACTCTTTCTCCTCACTCAGACGTCTTGCCAAACTCCTCTGCGTCAAGTTTCTACCAAACATCCTTTCCTCCTCCTCCCTTGCTCCCTCCCCTTCTCATTCCCCTCCAGTTGGCTCCTCCTCTCCACCCATCCCATGGGCTCATGTGGCCCATCCTCCTTCCCATGCTCCCGTCCCCTTAGTGGTCAATGCTCCCTACTTGTCCAAGTCCCTATGGCTACTACATTCTGGTGGAACTTCCGGCGGACACTAGCAACATGTAGGCTCAAGGCAACACCCAAGTTTAATGCAGCACCAGCATGGCAACCATGAAATTTCAATGTGGCAGAATCTAGCTCCTTGGCCTTATGGTGACTTTCAGGTTGGTTCTCTCAATCCAGTCTGGCCTCTCAACAGGCCTCTTCAGTATTATTTTATGTGTGGATGGCAGAATTGTGTCATGGAGCCTTATGGCTCGCTGCATTCCAGTTTTGGTTTCTCATGGAACAACTATGTAATCCTAGATCTTAGGATCATGTTTTTGGTTAAATGTCAGTTGTTTTTTGAAAATTGTAAGACCTCCGGGCTCTGGTTTCTCCTTCTTGGGGTAGAGCCCTTCAATTTCCATCTCTGGTTTCCTTACACTTCTTGGGGCAGAGCCCTTCAGTTTCCATCTTTGGTTTCCTCACACAGAGGCAGAGAATGCACTCGTGGCTGTAAAGTATATAAATTTTTTCCCTGTTAATATAATGTAGGTATATTTGCTTACAAAAAAAATGATCACAACTTGTCAATTGAGTTTATATTGGGTGGTTGGGTGGAATAGTTTTGATCCTTCCCACCTAGGTTTAAGTCTCATAGTCTTACATATTGTATCTCTAGAATAGAGTAACTACGTTGCGCTAATGAGTATATACTACGGGTTAGCTAGGTACCAACAACCTCAATCTAGGCTTCTTTCTCACTCTTTCTCTTGAAGTGAATCTATACCGTGGGTTGGTGAGGAACCTCACTCTACCTCTCTTGCATCCAACTCACTCTAAGCAACCTCTCTCTTGCAACAACCTCACTCCAAGCCCACTCTCTCTCTCGGAGCAACCTTGCTCTAGCCCTCTCTCTCTTTTGCTCTTAAGTGAGTTTATAATATGGGTTGGCCAGGTACTAGCAACCTCTCTCTTGTAGCACTCTAGCCCTCTCTCTCTCTCTCTTGCTCTTAAGTGAGTCTATACTATGGGTTGGTCAAGTACCAGCAACCGCTAGGTAGCAACCTCTCTCTTGCAACAACCTCAATTTAGGTCCACTCTAGCTCTCTTGCAATAACCTCACTCTAACCCTCTATCTCACTTGTTCTTGAGTGAGTCTATACTGTGGGTTGGCCAAGAACCTCACTCTAGCTCTCTTGTTACAACTTCACTCTAGGCCCACTCTAGCTCTCTTGTAGCAACCTCACTCTAGCCATCTATCTCTTTCTCTTAAGTGAGTCTATACTGTGGTTTCCCAGGAACTTCACTCTATCTCTTTCGCAACAACCTCACTCTAGCCCTCTATCCCTCTTGCTCTTAAATGAGTCTATACCATCGGTTGGCTAGGAACCTCACTCTAGCTCTCTTGCAACAACCTCACTCTAGCCCTATCTCTCTCTCTCTCTCTCTCTTAAGTTAGTCTATACTATGGGTTGGCAAGGTGCTAGAAACCTCTCACTTGCAGCACTCTAGCCCTCTCTCTCTCTCTCTTACTCTTAAGTGAGTCTATAGTGTGGGTTGGCTAGTTACCGACGACAACTAGGTACTAGCAACCTCTCTCTTGCAGCAACCTCACTCCAAGCCCCCTCTAGCTCTCTTGAAGCAACCTCATTTTAGCCCCCTCTCTCTCTTGCTCTTAAGTGAGTCTATACTGTGGATTGGCAAGGTGCCAATAACCTCTCTCTTGCAGCAACATCACTCGAGGCACTCATTTAATTTATTTCCTCGGAGAAAACAAATTGACCCCAACTTATTTAATTAAGTTAATAAGTTGAAAAACTCAACACATCAATTGTGATTTGCCCAATGGTTGGAGGAATCACATAATACCTTACCTACCTAGTTTTCAATGGCTACTTATGACATGTGTGCTCTTTGTCCACTTGTTAACTGACTCATTATATAATTACTTAATAAACCTGAAATAAAATGAATGCATATCATTATCATTATTAATAATAATTACTCTTTATATAGATGACAGCAACTTATTTAGAGACATATTACCTTACATATCTAGTTTTCAATAACCACTTGTGACATGCATGTTCTCTATCTACTTGTTAACTCATTCATATAATTACTTAATAAACATAAAAATAAAATCAATATATATCATTATCATTATTAATACTAGTTACCATTATTATATTTGATATTTTTGTAAATGGTTTTTGATATTATCCTATCCACATGGCTTTAATTCCCACAAATAATATGTGTGAATTCACAGAGCAGCTCCAGAAGAAAGAATATAACCAAAAAATGCCCCACCTCTTCCACAACCAAGCAGGTATTTGGCAACCTCCTTTCTTATTTCCTTATTTGATCCTTCAACTTCTAAGAAGTATATGTGGGCGGGTTCAGGGTTCAGAAATCCTCATTTCATACTCTCATGAAAGGCTGAAATGAAGGTGACTTCTGTAAACCTGTCCTCGCAGACTTAGTCTCTTCTTAGGCCAGGTCGACACTCCTTCATTTCCTCTCCTTGAAGGTCTAGGAGTTTGCGAACTAATCTTTCATTGGGGTTCACTGACTTCTTGGTTCCAGCTTTGGGGCCCAATATCGCTTTGCTTTGTGACAGATAGGTAATTGAATGACAAGGTCTCTTCACATCCAGTCATCTCACACATCTTTCTACTACAACTCCAACAGGTTAGGCCCACCTAGATGAAAGTTTCCTACCTCTAGCTTGATCTCAACTAAGCGGGACATCGTACTAATGAATTGAGTCAATAAAATGAAGGGATAGTCACCTTCTCATATCTTATTAGAATTGGATGGGACAAATATATATATATATATATATAGATAGATAGATAGATAGATAGATATCACCGTAGATTAATAGAATCATAGTACAGATGAGTGTAGTTATAACCCTCATCGAGTAGATCCTCCACAGCAGTGACCATAACCTGTTGATAATTATATAAAGATACCATAAGCCCTGTTAGAGATAACAATAGAGGTAGTCCTTAGAGTATAACAACGCATTATGCAAAAGATGGTCAAGATATCATCGAGTGTTGGAACTGCAACGGATGGGAACACTTTGATCACACACGTATGACGTCCAAGCAGTTTGTGAAATGTGCAAACCTGGAGATCACACAACAGAGGAATGTCCAGAAACCAAGAACATGAGATGGATAGGTGTTAAAGGAAAAGATGATGACAAGGAACCACTAGATGTGGTCCAATTAGATATAGAAATCAACATTTGAAAGAAGAATATCAGAATTTCCAGCAGGACATCCAAGGCATGCAGCAACAACGCACACAACAATTGCATATTTTCTCTTCACCAATAGTAACAAGGAAAATTTGTATAAATACACTTATGAAATCAGAGTTGCCAGTTAAGTTTAAGACTATAGCTATAGGTTTCCCTGACTTAGTTGGTTCTTTATAGGCATTGTCTTTAAATCAATCAAAACCAAAAAGTAAAGTCAATGTTTTGGATGTCACCTAAAACAAATATCAAGATCAAGTGTTTGGATATCAATGGTGATCGATGGAGTTCGCTTTCCTAATACGTTAGTAGGAGTATCTGCAGTTTATGCAATTCCAACATCTAAATGGAAGTACATTCGGTGGAATATATGGATGGGCCTTCCCTCTGCACTTTTCCTTTCTCTAGGATGGTCATAAGATTGAATGAGGTGTCTAGTTGGCTGATAGTTGTGAATATAGTTGAAGGGGAATTAATACTATTGCTTTGAATGATTGGCTATGTGCGTAAATTGTAATGTGGTATTTGGTTTTCCACTCTAAGCTATACCAATTAAAGGATCATCTTGGACTCTTCTTGCTTAACAGTAAGAGGCTTAGAAAGGTAATGCTCAAGTGGAACTAGGTTACCAAGGATAGTACACACTTCACTTTTATACAGAAACTCAATGTGGTAATAAATAGCGGAAG
Organism: Pinus tabuliformis; assembly: GCA_031772625.1. Taxonomy (NCBI): domain Eukaryota; kingdom Viridiplantae; phylum Streptophyta; class Pinopsida; order Pinales; family Pinaceae; genus Pinus; species Pinus tabuliformis. The sequence goes on from CM062816.1 coordinate 425,591,105, forward strand.
CGACTACATGTATGTGATGGAGCCATAGCCATCCTAGAAAAATCTTAAAGGACACAAGTTTGCCTCTATAACAAAGAATTAGGTGATCAAGGTGATAGGTCCTATAGGGATAGGAAGTCTAATTGTACCCATAGCAATGGTTTCACTTTCTCATCCATATAACACAGGTTTAGTAGAGCTTTATACTCAAAAAGATATACATCAAACCTATAATCAACTATAAAATTATTCACATAGCATAGGCCCATAGTGCATATAATGTATAAAGTTATATCACATGTAGTAATGAGATCGGTGTCATCGTCCTATCACGGGTTTGTGTTCAGAGGAATCAGCTAGGCTTTGTCAGGAGCTATATAATAATCAAGATAGGTGTTAGTGTCAGTCTTTCCAGCCTTCCTCCAGTGATCAAATATGCTCTTACAAAGTGGTCTCAGAGTGTCAAGGTCAAATTTTGTCATTTCAAAGAGTTTTCAAGCAAAATTTGGTCACTAGAGATTAGGCCTAGGGTTTGCCCAAATGTCAGTCCATGTCATCATTCAGCTGAGCCTATCATCATTAAGAGGGTTTTAATTATCATGTCAGTGTCGAATGAGTCATTTTACACCTTATTCATGCTTCAGTTGCGCCTAGGTAAGGTCATTTCCCTCTCTTAGGGTTTTGAAGCCAATTTCTCTTGGACGGTCAAGTTATCGGCAAAAACTTGTATCCAGATGTTCATACACCATCCCCTATCCTTAAAATACCCTATCAAATGCTTCCCATCCCTTAGATCCCCCAAATTCCTCATTTTTGCACAAACCCTAGTTTCTAGCTACAACCTGGCAATTTTCTAGGTTTGGCCTGTGTTTTGCCATTTTCGACCCCTTCCCCTCACTCAATCTCTGAGATTCCACTTTCCCCTGCTTCCTAACATCCCTCCCCACTACCAAAAATTTCCCCAAGAATTTAGAAGCCCCCAATCCCCTTCATTTCGCTTCATTTCGACAAAATTTCTTGTTTCACACATCGGGACAAGTTTCACTCAAATGATGTTCCAGAGCAATAAAAGATGAATTTTGGAAAACTGAGAGAGGTTTTTGTCCAGAACATGCCAAAGAAGAAAAACCTCCTTCACTTTTTGCACAGGTGTCATTGTTTGAGAGAAATGTCAAGAATACCGTTGCCTCAGGAGAATCAAAGACACCTCTGAAGTGACCTTGGGAAAATCAAGTTTTCTCCTAGCTTGGTTGGCCAAATGATTTTCTTGATGGGTAAAATGATAACTAGACTCAAAGACCTTTCCAACGAGCTATCCTGCACCTGATTCCGACATCGGGAAGGCCTCCAAAAGCCTCCTGCAAAAGTGCGACCCGTTGAGAGCTCTTCCACAGTTCAGAAAAGCAACGTGCGCGACCCGTTGGGAGGGGCGCGACCCGTTGGGGATTTCTCCACAGAAATTTGCTAGTAAGCTGCCAAATGACCCCAAATCTCTTCAAGGTTGCAGGTAGGCCTCTGATCATCAAAGTATTTTGCTTGATAGAGAAAAATGAGCATGGGAAATGTGTTTTAATGCCATCAAGTTGAAATGAGAAGTTCATGTATATTTGCTTTAAAAATGTCAAAATGCAAGTAGAGATCGGGTTTTGTTTTGCTGCTCTCAAGGTTATCCCTTTCACCCCCTGAGGTTGTTCATGAGGAGGGAAGGCCATCACAGTAGCATGATATTCTTGAGACCAGACATGTTAGCTCCACTCCTTTGGTCACTTATCAGAAAGGCCCAAGGGCCTTATTTGCAGCAGCTAGGCGAGTACTATCTCCACAGCAGGTGGAAGGGGTCTCGCCTTCATCTTCAGCTCAGCGAGTGTTATCTCCACATCAAGTGGAAGGTGCCTCGCTTTCTTCACCAGCACAGGTACCAGAGAGGGGCAAGCAGCCCATGATTCATGAGGGTCCATCAGGAGTTCCGGACACCGAGGTGATTGATCTTGAGGCCAGTTCTCCTAGCCAAGAGGCAAAGGAGATCATTCAGCATCTCAGGGCCGAGAATGATGTTTTGCAGAGGAGACTTGAGGGTGCCCAATGGACCATCACTTACCTGGAGCAGCGGAACAAACAGCTAGAGGAGGAGAAAGTTCTTGATGAGCTATGGAGGATTCGTAGTGACCGAGTCCTAAACCGAAGGAGACCCGGTGATCCATTGCCTGTTGACCGAGAGTCAATGCTCATTCAGGAGAATGCTCATTTGGAGACACTGTTGGCTAAGGCCAACCAAGAGAAAAAACTGCTGAGAAACATGAAGAATCACTATTGGGCAAGGATGCATGTATGCAAAGCCAAGATGAAAATGTTCCAAAGGAGGTTGTCCGAGGCTCTTAGGCGGAGGAAGAAGACCAATCCACTCCGTATCTTGGCTGAGGCATCCCTCAAAGATCATGGCACTCACTAGCATCAGCTACAGTACAAATCCCAAAATTTTTTGAGAATTTTGGGTAATTTTGGAATTTTTTGGAAATTTACAGGTTTTGGCTTGCTCCGTTTTGCAAAAACTCAGCATTTTTAGATTTGTCATGCAAAATTACATATGCCCATGGATGGACTTGAGTTTTTATGGGGTTCTTGGCCTCCAGAAGGTCAAAATACATGCAAAATTTGACTTTCTGCTCCTTTTTGGAGTTGCAGAAGCAGTATTGGGAGAATTGACTTTTGACTGGGCAAATGACCTTCAAATCCAAAAATTCCAGTTGGGTTGGAAAGTAGACTCAGAGACCTTTCCAACGAGCTATCCTGCACCTCATTCTGACACCGGGAAGGCCTCCAAACAGAGCTCCAAAGTGCGCAACCCATTGAGGAAATGTGCGCGACCCATTGAGGAAACTTTGCCAGATTTGACCAGTTCAGCCCAGAAAACGCAGTTTGGCTCCAGTTTGACTTTTTGAGGTAGATGGTGGTCCTCTTGGATGTAATTGTGACACTTTTTGGATATTTTTACTCTTGTTTAACTCTTCTAGAAGATTCTTGCATGTAAAGGGTAAAAATTGAATGTATGAACTGGTTTCCAAGTTTATAGAGGCAAGTTGTTTTGACTGCCTATTTTCTAGTGCTTAGTTTAGAAGTGGTTCAAACAGCTACTAGGATAGTGAGCTCGACCCATGGAGGCAGGGAAAGAGGTTAGATCATCTATATTATGTACTTTCTTGCTCATTTTCATGGTTGGACTCTTGAGGGAGAAGCTATCATTGTATTATCACTTGTATCTCTGCAATTTTTGGCTAAGGAAGACCAGGGTTTTGCAGTCATCTTTGGGATTCTTGTGGACTCATGTGTTGGTGATGTTTATCTTAATGTACTTGTAAGTGTGTTTATGTGCTTCATCTCCTTCCTTTACTTCTGCATATTAAACAAATGAAGTGATAAAGTATGAATTCATGTCTGCCATGCTCTGCTTTTAAATTTGTTTAATTTCTATGTTTTCTGCTGTCTAAAGAGAATTCAAAGTCATTGTTTGCTCTCTTTAGCTCCTCCTCTTTCTTTTCTAATCATCCACTTCAGCTAAAGGCATCAATACAGGCTCCTACCTCGCCCCAAAGACCCCCCTGCAGAAACTGTGTCAAATCCCCGCACCCAAAATTGCAATTCCTCAATTTGCCACCAAAAACCCAAAAAACCCCAAATCAACCTTTTTGATCAGTTTACTAGCCTAATATCAGTGTTACTTTATTGGTCATCTCCCTAATTGAAGATCTACCGAGATTGACCGGAGAGAGCCTTCTCCTGCCCCGTAGGGCTAGCTACGAGGCTGAATGTTTTGATGTAGCCTTGAGGTTTACCTTTCTCAGCCTGAGGTGAAATTTCAAGTGCTAACAATAGGGACGTAGGACTATTTTATAGATGTGAGTGTGATATTCCCGCTTAGCAATATTGCTAAGGGAAATATCAATCTTGCCCAATTTTGTCTTATTTCATGTTTGCACTTAGGAGATGTGGGTTTAGAGGTCCCACATGAATTTTGGAATTAAGTGGGGGCCCAAACATTAGGAAGGAAGGGAAATGTTGCGGCTCTAATGGAGCCTGGGGGCCACTCCATGGAGAATTATGGTCACATGTGGAGTACACTCTCATTGGAGTGAAGTTGGTGGGGGGAAGTCAAGTTGGGCCCACATGGGCATCTTGGAGGCACTCATTTTGGTTATTCATTAGTCTATTCATAAACTTGTCTTTGACATAGCACGCTTGAGTGGAAGCCAAGTTTGCAAGTGTTGTTTAGCACACGAGCTTCTCTGAGCGGAGATCTCAACCCTTGCTTCGGTGGACTTCGAGTGCTAGCTTGCAAGTGTTGTTTAGCACACGAGTTTCTCTGAGCAGAGATCTCAACCCTTGCTTCGGTGGACTTCGAGTGCCAACCCAAGGAGGGAGTTCCATCCTTTTCCGATTGTTCCAGCAGTGGGAGTGCGAGCTTGTGTGGAGGAGATACTAGCGGCAGTGGAGGGACTGCGCAGTGCCTGGAGGAGACACACTTGGGGGTTGAGGAGTGAAGGGAAATTGGGCCTAAGTTGAGGTGGAGTCCAGGGAAGTGTTGTGGGGGGGCTTTTCCGGCATTTTGGTGGAGCAGCAAACTCAACATTTGCTACAGGCTACATCTTTTGCTTGTGGAGGAGGGCCAAGCATTTGGGGTCAATTTTGGAGCATCAAAACTAGGACAAATCCTTTCTGGGTTTTTTCGGGGTTTTTGACAAGGACCTAAGAAATAATTTGGCATAATTCTTTGGGCAGATTTGAGGGGTCGAATAGGGGTCCCAATTCAGCTCGCAGCTAGAGGAGCTAGGGGAAATTTGGGCCGAAATTTCAAGTTCAACATATGGCCAATTCCTTCGTGGGTTTTTGTGGGTTATTGGTGGAGAGCCCGGGGTTAAATTCCCAGAATTTTCTGAGCAATGGAGAGGGCCCTAGCAGTAGATCTATTCAGCCAGCTACGTATTTCTGGGCATCTTCAGCGCAAAGCTTGAGCAACATAGCAACATATGAAAGGAGGGTGTCTTATTTATCATTTGGGGCTTTGCTAGCTTGCCTTGAGCAAGCCTAGGTGCATTCCTTCCAACATCTTGTTGTACACCCACATTTATTAATAAAATAGCTCAGCAATGCAATTTTATGGTCGGATTGTGTGTTCACTGTTTTATGGTGTTTTTGTCTATGTTTGCTTTGCATATTTACTGTTAATTTTCCTTAGGGATATTACAATAAGAGTTTAACTTAGGACATGGAGGCATAGAGGAGAGAGGGAGAGAGAGATGAGTTATAGAGATAGGTTGATTCATTTTGGGTATCTCTCTTTCCAAATATTGGGTTTACTCCTCTGTGTTGAGCAATTTTCAGTTTATATTAAGGGTGGAGCGAGCTCTACAGTGATCATTATTGAGGAGATTTCTTTGGTTTTTGAAAATGTTTTTAGACTGCTTTAACCATACAACAACTTTCAACCCTTTTCTAATCCTCAAGTTGTCAATGATACAATCCTACATCAAAATTATAATCTACTTCTTCATAGTAATTTGTTTGTGTTTATGTATTGGAGTTGTACCTGGCTACTGTGATTACGGAAACTATATAATGTATGAATTTCGAATATCCTTATTCTTCCTCCCCCTATAGTGGCTACCTTCATCATCCTTACCTTTGCATCCCTCAATATCTTTCTAGCTCATTTGCTCTTGATTTCTAACCTGGGTAGGTTAGAGTGTATTCTCGAGTTTTCCTTCCTTGCTCATTGTCAATCCGTAAAGCGAACTTATCAAATATTTGTATCCCTAACAATGTTCAACCCCATCGCAATCTTTTCCACCTATAGTTGATGGGTTGTCACTAGTGTTCCTAGATTACTTGCCATTACCAATATATATGAGTCTCTCTATGATAAAGAAAATTTTAGGAATGATAAAGAAAGTCTTATGAGATATAAAGTGATATATCAAGTCTAGGAACTAGTAACAAGATTATGTTAAGAGAAAGACTAGTCAATATGTCTTAGAGAATAACTCTTGTTTGTTGAAAGGCTCTCCCTATACATAGTCTAGGTCTTGGTTTCTTGCAAGTAGACCAAGGATTGAAGTTCCATCTGCCATACCTCTCATCATACCTTGAAATTTGGTAATGAGGGCCTCCCACACCTCATTAACTAGATTCTATAACTATCAAGCATCTACTCACTACTCTCCACCTATTGACCTTATGCTTATTCGTACTTGCTCCCCAACAAGGAAGTGAAGATATAGCTATGTTTCCTAACTATCTAACTAGACTATCTTACTAGGATGCTTATGTTATATTCTTTGGGAACTAGGAAGTAGCTCATGTTAGAAAGACCTATTACTAACTAGTAGTTATTTTAGGAAATGGAAACTCTTGTTTATGAACCATAGCTTTGTCTTGTTTTATAAATTGTTCATATTCTTTACAAACTTGACCTCTCCTCTTAGATCCAACAACAACACCAGCAACACAAATTGATTTAGTAGTTTATTAAGCTTACTCTATTCAATAACCAATTGCTTAGCCACTAGCATCTCCACCATCTTGCCCATATCCATATGCAGATCTAGTTGTAGTATAAATTTGCTACAATGATAACATGGGGAACCCACCTAGGAACTCACCACATGGGGAGCCAATTAGAGTAGAATCACATAGTAGGACCAATCCCTTGTGATATTCCTAATTAGCTATGGCTAATTGGAATATTCGATTTTGTTCAATTTTTGCCTTCTATAGTTATTTGTAAATAAAAAGTGAGGAAGAGGGACATAACTCACTTTAGAATAAAAAGTCACTTCCTAGGTAGCACAACGTTGTGACTTAAAGGGGAGCCAAGGGGGCCAAAGGGGGACGCAGAAATGGAGCCCACACAGACACATGGAGAGACTGCGCAGGAGGGAAGAACACGTGGCAAGAGGAGAAGCACGCAGGAGGAGGTGAGCCTAGGGATTGTGAGAGGCAGAGGCTATAAAATAGAGAGGAGCCCCCTCATTTTGGATCATTCAGTTATGTGCATTTTGAGCTAGTCGTTTCGACTTCTGAGCACGCTGGCTGTTTAGTTGGTCTGCAGCACTGTTTAGTGCATTGAGTGTCTCCGTTCGGAGATCTCACCCTTAGCCCTGGGGGACTTCGAGTGCCTGCTCGGGCAAGGTATTTCTATCGGTATTTCAGCAGTAGTTTTATCAGCATTTCAGCAACAGTTTCATCAGCATTTTGGAGGACTGCGCAGCACTTGGAGAGGGACGCAGTTCTTTTGGTAGTAGTGTTGGATTGGGGTTTGGCAGGTGGAGTTATGCGGGGAGATTGAGCAAGAGTCTAGCTCTTGTCTCATTGGAGGATTTTGGCAGGGTTTCAGGCAGAGTTTAGAGGGGTTTTCTTCAGTGGTAGCGCAGGGCATTGAGGAACTACGCAGAACCCCAAGAGGGTGTTTTTCAGGGGTTAGCCATTCCAGGAAAGCTTTCTGGGTTTTTTTGGGTTTCTTGGGTAGAGCCTGAATCCAGAGTTTTAGCTTTTTTTGAGGAGGGGATCAGGCCCAAATCATCATTTGTTTTCTAGCAGCAACCGTAGCACAACAACAGAGAGGCCATTCTTGTCATTCTGAGAGTATTTCTTCACTTGCCTTGTGCAAGTTGAGGTGCCATCTGTCTAATCACCTCTTGTACTCATTTTATTGCTCAGTATAATAAAATGGCTTAGCATTTCTCGCTGCATTTCTTGTGTATCTGCTTATATTTCTAGTTTACATTATTATATGTTGTTCCACTGTTATTTTATCACTTCTTGGTTATTATATGATTTGCACATATTTGGTTGGAGTTTTTGCTGGGGTTTGAGGGATATTCTGGGTTAGGAATATTACATCCCTCTAGGAGGAGAGCCCACTATAGTAAAATCACTTAGAGGCCATTGAAGCACAATAAAATAGCAATTCTGGTTCCATCTATCAAATGAAGTTAGAGGAAGAAGGGTTTTGCCTTATTTAGTAGGTGCACTAAATTTGGTAGAGGGACCCACAAGTGAGACTAAGGCATAGATTTACCTTTTTCTCATCATTTTGACTTAGGAAATATAGTTAAAAAGTGAAACAATCTTAGCTATCCATTGAGATTTAATCTCAGCCATTCATGGAAAATGGTGGGCTCGGGTTGACTTCAAGGAAGGAAAAGGGCGCAAACTTAGATTATTATGAATTCGAGACTTGGTGGCAGAGAGTAGCAAGAAGAGAACACTTCAGGCTAGGGTTTCAGCGAATTATAGGCTTCAGATCAACACAAATACAAGGAGATAGAGAAGTTGTTACAACATCATACCTTTTCTATCTAGCACAGACTTCAGCCAGGCTATATTCAGTGTGCAAAAGAGGTCGTGTTCAGGTTGTACGAAGTTGTACAAGTTCGTACACTGCGGAGATTGATTGGGTCGAGAGGCTGTGAGAGGGTGTATCAGTGTGTTGAGGAATTTTTAGAAACAAGGGAAGTTTTTCCTTCATCGTAAAAAAATTATGAACAATATTTTTGCCAAAGTAGCCTAATAGAAGCCACCAAGTTTGTAGGTTTTCCCCAGTTGGGATTTCCTGGGTAAATCATTATGTACTGTTTTTATTTTGTGCTTGTCTTCATCTGTTCCTTTTGTTTTCCGCTGCATGCCAGTTAGAAATCTCAACATATTTGTGTGTTAGAAGTTAAAGTTTAGAATTTCATTATTTACGTGGTTAAAATTTGCAGATTAGTTAGCTAGGTTTTAGAAATCTTGAATGGGATCAGAGCTTTGTCTTGAAGTGAAGACCTGCACCATGTTTTCAACCTCAGGAACAAAAGGGCGCAGAGGGAAGGAGTAGTAGAGTTGAAGGGTTGCGCTAGGGTTTCTAGTAGTGCGACCAAGGGGTTTAACCCACAAAGTGGAGTTTTCGCCATTAAACCAATGTACCAAGGTTTCAGGACAAGTTTGACCAACAAGATGTTGTACTAAGGTTTGAGACTAGAGCACAGTTTGGAGGGAGCAACAAATTTCTGCTCATGGAAGGAGAGAATTACTATGGTGCTTGAGGAGCAGGGTGTGAAGGAGTTTGTGGAGAACCCACCAACTACACCATTTGACCCCCAGCAGCTGGCTCAATAGAAGAAGAATGATTCCAGAGGGAGGGAGTCAAAGACCACATAGCCCCACATATTTCCAGCAAGAAGACTACTAAGGAAATGTGGACAACGATCATTTACTAGGGCACAAGCGAAGCCAAAATACTCGTGCTCAAATACAAGTCGAGAAACATCCATATGGGCAAGTCTAAGCCCATAGTTTCCTATCTCACCAAATTCACCCAAGTGAAGGGCAAGTTGGCCGGTGTGGGGGACAACACTAGAAGTAGATTTGGTGAGCCTTGCACTATTAGGGCTTCACAAATCATGGGATAACTTCCAGGACGCAGTGAGTGGTAGAGAGAAGTTTCCAGACTGGGTGCGGCTGTGGGGTGATTGTATTTAGGAGGAGATTTTGAGCTAGGCCAGTTTTGGAGCTCATGTTAAACATGAGGAAGAGGAGAACTTTGTCCTAGTTGGAAAAGGGAGCAAGACCAAAGGCAAGAAGGGTGTAGGAGGGGCTGAGTCCAACTCCAAAGGAAAGAAAGAGAAGGATTTGTCCAAGATAAAGTGCTTCCATTGCCATCAGTTTAGACACTACGCCACCAAGTGTCCACAAAGGAAGAAGGGGTCCAAGAAGGACCAAGTGGCAGCCTCAGCAGAAGTGGACGAGTTCAGTTCCAAGTTTGAGAGGGAGTTCTCGCTCATAGATTGTATGGCTAACTCTGTAGCCAATAGTGTATGGTACAATGACAGTGGAGCATCCAACCATATGACTAGAAACAAGGATATTTTAGCAAGTTGATGAAAAAGGACATGTAGTTTCACCTTGAGCTAGGAGATGATGGCAGATACTTGACCAAGGGAGTGGGTACTGTTAGATTTGAGAGGGAATCTGGTAACCCTCTTCATCTCAAAGATGTCCTTTGTGCTTTAGGGCTTAAAAAGAACCTTGTTTCTATTTCAACCGTAGAGGACAAGGGTTATGAGGTCATTTTCAGTAGAGGAAAGGCCTACCTCAAGCCCTCAAATTATGGAGCTATGAAGCATATTGGTGTAAGGGTGAAGAACCTTTGTAGGCTACAATTTGAGATAGCCTTAGCCTTGAGTAGTAGCAAGGAGGGTTGTGAGCATAGTCAAGACCTTGGAGAGCTATGGCATAGGCGAATGAGACATTTACACTATGGAGCGCTAAGAATCCTTAAGGAGATAGCCATAACATTGCCATAGTGCAACATAGACCAACATGATGTGTGCAAGGGTTGCACACTTGGCAAGTATGCCAAGACGTCCTTTCCCATTAGTGAAAACTGAGCCAAGGGCATCTTGGACTTGGTTCATTTGGACGTATGTGGTCCATTCTCTTCTCCATCCCTCATGGGATATAGGTATCATGCCACCTTCATTGATGACCATTCGAGGAAGATGTGGATCTTCTTCATGAAGAAGAAAGACAAGGTGTTCTTAAAGTTCCAGGAGTTCAAAGCATTGGTGGAGAACCAAACAGGAAAGAAGGTCAAAGCATTGAGATCAGATAACAGAGGGGAGTACATCTCCAATGCCTTCAAGGATTTGTGTGCCAAGGAGGGCATTAGGAGAGAGTTGACCACATTCTATAACACTTAGCAGAATGGGGTGGCAAAGCGCAAAAACAAGAGTATTGTTGGAGTGGCCAGAGCCATGTTGCATGACGAAGGACTACCATTATTCCTTTGGGTAGGGGCATGCAACATTGTAGTTTATTTGTAGAATAGGAGTCCTCATAAGGTGCTTGGATGAGTTACACCAGAGGAGGCATTCACGGACAAGAAGCCGAATGTCTCACGCTCATGATTTTTGGTAGTATTGTTTACTTCCATATGCCCTCAGAGAGCCGGAAGAAGCTAGAGCCTACAACAGAAAAGGGTATTTTCGTGGGCTACAATTAGATATCCAAGACATATAGGGTGTATGTACTAGCACAGAGGAAGACAATTATTAGGCGTGATGTCAAGTTTGAGGAGGAAACGATTCTTATGAAGTCCTTATAGTGTGAGCTGATTTCAACACAGGCGGAGGAGTTGTTAGCTCCTAAGAAGGAGGCTCAACCAATGCCTCAAGCCACATCACAGCCAACTGGTGACTAGGTCGTACAACAGTTAGATGGGAAAGTTGCGCAGTAGGAGAGAGAAAAGAGAGCAAGGCCCACTCCAACAGTGATTCCTAGCACAACCAGGAGGGAGCCAAGGTGAGCTGATTAGTTAATTCAAGAAGCTCACGATAGGGTTGGAACACCCAACTCTACATTCAGGCAAAGCAAATAACCTCAGAGATATTCAAGCTTTATGGCCTTGATGACTAAGGCCATAGACACAGAGCCTTCTAGCTACCAAGAGGTAGTCTCTTAGTAAGTTTGGCGTGATGCTATGGTGGAAGAGTACTCTTCCATCATGTAGAATGATGTCTGGGAAATCGTTCGTAGACTAAAGGGAAGATCTGCGATTGGATCCAGGTGGGTCTACAAGATTAAGCAGGCAGTTGATAGGAGCGCGGAGAAGTACAGTGCCAAATTTTTAGCCAAAGGATTCTCTCAGGTGGAGGGCATTGACTATGATGAGAATTTTGCACCCGTGGCCCATTATTCCTCCATCAAGACCATTATAGCACTTGCAGCTCAGATGGGGTGGAAGATCCACCAGATGGATGTGAAGACTGCCTTTCTCAATGAAGTTGTTGAGGAAGAGATTTACATAGAGCAACCAGAGGGGTTCGAGGCACATAGCAGGGAGACGCATGTGTGCAGGCTCAAGAGAGCTCTTTATGGGCTCAAGCAGGCCCCACGAGCGTGGTATTCATCGATTGACAACTATCTTATAGGACTGGGCTTCACTAAGAGTGAAGCTAACCCTAATCTGTAGTACATTATGGTTGGGGGTAAACCTCTCATTCTTGTGTTGTACATAAATGACCTCATACTTACAGGGGATGAGAAGCTCATAAATGACTGCAAGAAGGATCTTGCTGCAAAGTTTGAGATGAAGCATATTGGACATATGCACTATTCTCTTGGGTTGGAGGTTTGGTAGGGAGATGGACATCTTTTCTTAGGACAGGGAAAATATGCTCTGGAGATTCCACATGCAGGATTGCATGCCCCATGGCCACGCCTCTAGTGATGAACTGGAGGAAGATAGATGCTAGCAAAGTAGAGCGAGTGGGTGCCACACTCTACAGGAAACAATGTATTTTGTGAACACACAACCTGACATTTGTTATGCAGTAAACGAACCGAGTTAGTTTATGGAAGAGCCTACTAGAGTACTTGGTGGCTCTAATCAATAATCATGAGATTCTTCTTCTTATTATCTCTCTTTTTGTTCTTTAGGTTAAGCTTCGGATGTAACTTCCAACACTTCTTCTCTATATGTCTGTCAATATTACAGTGGTTGTTGTGGTTGTTGGGATGATTGCACTATTGTGTTGTGGCTGTCATCTTTTTATCTTTTTCCCCTTTCCACTTCTTCTTCCCTTAGAAGCATCTTAGTGCTCCTTCTGCTTTGATCCACTTAGTTTCCCTTTCAGCCTATGTTCTGTAGGTACTATGGTTGTATATAAGTCTCTTTCATTGGTATGGGCTTGAACAATATCACTTGCTTTTGTCAATGGGTATGTAGACCCCCCAGATACTTGAGAAGTACATTTGGGTTATTTGGGGAGATACCCAACATTATGGCCATCTTTCTAAATTACGTGGTGTACTCCACTATGCTTTGCCCCTAGTTTTGCCTAAAGTAGTGCCACCAGATCCACTGGTGCCCTTCATACCTGATAGGGTAAAATTATGAATTTATGAGGGTTTTAAAGTCCTCCCACTTAGTCATTGGAGGATCTCCCTCCAATCTCAAGGTCTTTGTGTGGATTTTCCACTAGGTCAAGGCATGGCCCCTAGTTTCAGTCGCACAAATAAAATCTTTTGTTCTTCCTCGATATGATGAACATTGAAATACACTTCTAATTGTTACAACCAATGATTTAGCTTTAGAGCATCGATCACCCCTTGGTACAACTTGATATCGACCTTCACTTCCATTTTGAATAGGGATTATGAAGGGTTTATGACACTCGAGTTGGGTTGATCTCTTTCAGATCCTTTCTTTGCCTAGTTCTTTGTTTCTTCCTGATACCTTGATCTCCCCTCTTATTGGTCCTCTGTGTTAGAACCCACATCTTCTCCGAGTAGCCCAAGATTATTGTTCAGGTTGTCATGAGGAGATTCACATTATGGCTTATATCTACAAATTCCACTTCCAGTTGCGAAAACTTTTCCTCTGTAGGATCATGATGGTCATTCACAGATTCGGTGACCATGACTAGGGTTGTCTAACTTTGGATTAGCTGATATAAATCTCCTGTAAATCTCCAAAATAAACCTAAAGAGACCTACTTTGGTACCAATATGATCCGTAAATTTTCATGGATATTTCACTGGACAGTTCGTCACAACAAATTTGATAAATTATATTTAATATTTGAAATCTACACTATGAGGGTTTATTTCTCTCTAGATTTAGGGATCTGTAAATTACTGTTTATTGCATATGCATGCAAATTATTATTATTTCAAAAAAATAGAGAACAACAAAATAAAAACTCACAAACCATGATTTGACACAAGATATAACCTGGGAAACCCTTTGGGGTGAAAACCCAACTGGAAGGTGAGATTGATCTACTCTATTTCTCTGAATAGAAAATGGTTGCGAGTATAAATAAATATGGCTTGTGGCCTAAGGGCTACTATAGTGCACAAATCTTCCTTGTGTGCTGTCTCCTTATCCCTCCAAGGCCACTATACTTATCTATGGAAAAAATGCACTTGAAAAGAATGGAATCCCTTCTCCTCCTAGTGGCCTAGTTATAACACATCCCGATAGCCTACTAGTGCTTAGGTTTGACTCCCTCAACTCTTCCATAAGTTATGGGGTTGATGTGGCATTATCTCAAATTATGGTGGTGAAAATGGGAAGGTCAACTTCTGAGTGGCGTAAATTTTGCATACATACTCTAATTGAGGTGATTCTTGCATCGTTGGAAATGAGTATGTGGTAGAATATGAGAAAAAGATGTGGCACTAAAGCAAGAAAGTTTTACCCCAAAAAAATATCATTTGATGGCTCAAAATGCTCTAGGAAGGTTTCATACCACAATTTTCCAAACTAGGTCATGTCAGTAGAAATGGTCCTTTGAGTTGATTCCTCCACTTTTTTCCCTCTAAAAGCATCGATATGGATGAAAAACAATATAATGATCCAATCCGGATCAATGAAATCCTTACTCCATCGAATATTGGTATGTAGTATCCTTGGGATGGAATGCATCCTTGCACAAAAAGTAGGAATGATGATGCATATCATTCCATGGATAGTATCGAGCATTCAAACTTCAAGTATCTTCCAAATGAAAGACATAGCCACAAGAGTCAAGGATATTAGGCTTTACCGTTTATGCTTAAGATGAAACAATGTTGAACTTAAAACCTTTAGAAAACCAGAGTTTGAAAATTATGAATAACATAAGAAACCCTCATGGATGGAGATATTTAACGAATGGAGGAGGGTTCCATCACTAGTGAAGTCAAAGGCATATAATAATTACACGGAGTGCTCATGTGAATACTTTATGCAAATGGAAGATGTCTCATTGGAAAAAGACCTCGCCGATGTGGAAATCAAACAAATAGATATAGAATTCTTGTCCTCCAAATTGTGGAGGGACTACTCAGAGTATGGAATCAATTTGCTGAAGAGTTATGAGGGTGGCTCGAAACTTAGAATGTTCAGGGCAATTGTAGGAATAGTGGCCATATGTGTTACACATGGCACAAAGGTGATTTGTGCTAATGACTTCTTATGTTTCTTGGTTGATTGAGGAAGAGTCACTTTACAGTAGGGATGGAAGCTTTTGGATTCTCCTCTTCAAGAGAAATGTTCTTCTGTACCTTTGGAAGCATAGGACACTTATTGATGGTGTGGACCAAGACGTTGCAAAGACCATAAGGTGATACAACTTGAGTGGGCATGGGGGTGTGGGTAGACATAGTTAATCTAGGATTACTATTGCTCCCATTATTATTATTTTTCCCGCACCATTTCTATTTTTTGAGGTTTAGTTTGAATGATGGGTTCCTAAATGACCCTTGAGGGAATCAGAGGTTAAATGCTCGACGGTTGAATAGGAGTGAGTACTAAATGAGGAGTAGGTGTTGAAGGCAATAGGGGGTAGTTGTATCATAGTACCAAATAGGAATCCCAAGGGTGAGCCCCAAAAGATTCAATGTGACCATGACAAGGGTCCCAACCAAACCAGGAGGAGAAAAGAGGGAGTTCCTATTTGTACCTATATAAATAAGTAACTTAGGGGCATTTTCACATTTAATGAAAATTAATGGAAAAAAACGAATGACTCGCTCAGGGGAGTGTGGCCTCAAGGCCTTGAGCTTGAATTTGGTGAATAACCTGCTTCTTGTGAGTTCGTTTGCTATAGAATTTCTATTGCACGTCCTATGCTTAGGAAAGGTCATTATGCCTCAACTTGTGAGTGGAGATTTCTCATGATAGAGAGCGTCCGATACACTTGCTTGGTGCATCCCTTGCCAACTAATTTGCTTGGGTCTAACGATGTGAGCAGCCTTGGATTCAACATTCATTGATTGAAGCATACCACTCTTTTTAGTTTTTTAGGTGTATTCCACTATGATCAAATCACTCATAACATCTTACTCCCACTCAATAGTATAGGAATTACGAGATGAATCTGTGTGGGTAAGGAGCCATTGGAGGAGGAAAGCTCGGATAAATCAGGCACATGTAGGAATTATCCAATATATTTGACCATACCTACCCAAGTAAATACACTTTTGTGTTTAATCTTAGTGAAGGACTAGTATTAAGGATAGGTTCATGCTATAAGGGTCTGAGTGAGGCATACGATGGCATGCTAGATCGGGGCAGGGACCCACCATGAGCAATTTTGCGAACACTCAAGATGAGAGCAAAAAGCAGTACTGAGGTACACAACTAACTAAGAACAGAACTCCATCTGAGCACAAGTCAACATAGAAAAGTGCTTCTACGATCTTGGCACTTGGTTACTCTCCACTACTTCTAGTCAAGGCTTTCACACGCCTTACTTTCTTCTATTATTTCATTTTTTATTGGCCCTCCCTTTACTATAATTCACAACTTCCTTAACCAATGCCACTTTGCTTTACCAAGCAATAAGGAGGGAGGGATATTGTGTCTCTACTACCTCTTAGAGTGGTCCTTACCACGTACCTCTACTTTAAAAAGAAATATACTACCTTCCAGAGCTAGCCTAGATTGGTTTAACTTGCCTGGGAGGGAGGAAGGTGGGCCTGACAAGGAGGGAATAGTATAGGGTCTTACCTTCTTTTCTTCTCAAAGTACACACAGGCAGGTCTTACCTAGCTAGTCTAGATTGGAGGCTTAGAGTGATCCATAACTAGGGAGAATGATAGACTAGACCAAGCACCTTAACAAAATGAGGGGTATTCTCCTTGGATGCAACATATTTTCCTTTCGCTGAAATTTCTCCTTAAGACAAGTTCACGAGCTTGTTACCCACCAAAAGTGGGTAGCCCTAGGAGAACTTTTATCCTATTCATCTTCTTCCAACCGGTAGATAGTAACCCCTGATAGCCACCTTGTAGCTGATATTATGTGCCACTTTATCTCCACCACCTGCATCAGTTGTATGTTTCCTTGGCCATTTGTCAAGATTACATGTTAGAAGGTGGGTAATATGACCCAAAGGTATGTTTTTCATTGTCTAATCGGGTGCTTATGCTTGTTTTTCATTTGGGCATTTTAGGCATGGATTATTGGGTGACTTGGAAGAATGAAGGGCTTTGACCGTGGTTTTGTTCCCTCACCTTAAATGGGGGGTTAATCTTCAATCCTAGTCCCATGGGATCTCCCCTATTGGCCTGTGGCTTTAGGAAGGGCACTACTTGGAAAACCTCGATTTTAGTAGTGTAGTCTCGTTTTCTCGTTCCATATATTTCAATCCTCTCCGCACATTAGAAGCCCTATTTCACCATTTTCCTTCTCTAGGTCCACATGACAACTGGGTCCAGATGTGCTGGCACACCCTCTTCCCTTATCCACATATTTGGGTCAGGCCTAGAAATGTTTCCCTAGAGGTTGATGTAGCTAAAAGAAAGTTAAAAGCATATCACGACCACAAGCAAGAAACAAAAGAAAAGGAAAATCATCACATGCAAAAGATCGTTGGGACATTAATAATAGTACATGGGAAAAATCCAAGCATGAGCTCTACCCCTTATCATTATGGCCATCACCCTAGTTCTTGGGGCCACTGATTTCCCCATCACATCATAGAAGGAACCCATGCACATCCCAATCCTTGGTGGGCGATGAACAGCCCCACCTTAAGGGGGTAATAAGTAATACTTGCTATACTTCATTCACAGTGTGCTCTCATTTCCCAGAGCTTCGAGTAGTAATACAAAGAAAAATCAAGAAAAAACAAAAAGAAAATAAAGAGGGGTGGAAAAACAAAGGTTGGGGTAACTCATGCATCCATGACTGCTCCTTCCTCACATCTGTACACCCAATATGTGGACTTCCTCATTATTACTACCTCTTTTCCCATGGTATTTGGCTCTGAGACCCCTTTTATCCTCATTGGTTCCATCATTATTCATATGCCACCTATTGATTGAAGGATGTACCAAGGACCTATTTGTCCCTTTAAGGGCTAGGAACACCTAATAGGGTCATCTATTACCACTCCTACCTAGGAAGGTAACACTAATACATGATCCAAACCCAAAATTGGGAAGGGAAGCCCTGTATGAAGTCTCAATTTGCCCTTGATTAACAAGTTTGGTTCACTTAGATGCACTAATGTTAATAGTACCTAATGTTGAATATGCGGCGCTAGACATTGTGTGATTGGTGGGTGGTTTTCATCATGGGCTGGGCAACTTAACTGGGGCCTAGGACCACTAGAGGAGCATTATGACATCCTGCGGGGTAAGCGTTGAGAGCCATGGTACTCCTATCACTTGCAGAGCATCACTCCATTCCATGGGTCACCCCAACAATCTGTGCTTTGCCCCACATTATTCATGAGATGATGCACTTGGACTAGCATGCCTCCAGCCGACTTAGCAGTATATATCGGTTTTGGCAGTTGATCTAAAACCCATATGAGGTTTGTCTAACCCCTTAAGACATGGGAGGGATAGCACCATCCTCTAAGCCCTTAACATTGGAGAAAAAATGGTCTATTATATCACTAGGAGACCCATAAGACCCATTTTGTGCCCCAAACACAAAACTGGGGTCCATGGGATGATTTGCATGGAGATTTAGGGGCCAACCCCTAGATCTAGATTTTTGGAGCTCTCTTCACTCAACTTGGCACCAAGAGAGCTCAATGCATGCTTCCAAGACGCTAATGCATGGATGACATCATCATTTCAGCCCTCTTATGGGTGTTTTCTTATGTTATAAGATTGGCTATGAGGTTGGCTTGTAACCTCAATTAGTTTTTGCCCACCATTTGACAACTAAGAGGGGCTATAGGCTAAAATTAGACTTGATTGGACATGTATAAATATGAGAGACATCATTTAGTATCTCATCATCATCACTTGGATAATTCGAACTCTTGGGAGAAACTGACACTTGTTCCTTCTTGACTATTGGAGATTCTTGGAATGCATTTTGATATTTGGAAGCTATTTTGGATTGTCTTTGGAGCTATTTCTTTGGTGAATGAATGGATATACTACATGTTATCCTACAAGTGCCTATTGTTGAAGATTTTCTCTTTGAAATCGTCTAATGTATGGAATTGTTGCTTTCAGTTTATGCTTATTTGTTCCCTAAATTATTGAAAATAAATTTTGAAGGCCATCTAGTTGAGAATTGCATACATTACTCATTGTATAACATGTAATGAATGTTTCTAGTGGATCAATTATTATAACTCTCCAAAGTTCAAACTCCATTTATCATTGAGTGGGTAAATGTTGGAATATTAATACCTAGGGCATCAAATTTTGGCCTCCTTAGCAACAAATTTGGCTTATCTATCACATCCTTGACTCCATATTCCTAAAGGACAAGGCACTAGTCCCAGTCATTGGTGATAAATCCTAATTTTTCTCCATATTTTTCTCTCCTTAAAATCTACCCTTTTAAGGTTAGGGCAAAAATGTAGGGCTTGAAAAGAAATTTTGTGAAGGGGCGTTTTTGGTGATTTGAGAACCTGAACATCAAGCTTCGGGTATAGGCTACCTAACCCCTCCCAGTTTGGTGGGCATCCACTCAAATTTCATTCATAAAATTTCTTGCCCTAGGTGTTGCTCCAAGAGGGAAACCCTAGTTTCTTTTCCCTCAACTTGAGGACTTTCTTGAGGGTTTCATGAGCCTTGGATTAGTTGAATATCATTGTAAGAAACCCTTTCCCTTGGGCCTTGACCTTTTGAATACCTATCACCATTGAAAATCTCAAAACCCTAGATCTAGAGCCTTCTTTTATAGGGTTTTTCTTTGAGAGCGTTTTGCTTCTTTGAAGCCTTGTACCTTTAGTGTGTCTCTCTTTGAATGAGTTTTAGTAGGGTCACTTTGTACCTTATCATTAGCATATCCATTTTAAGTGATTCCTCCTTTATCGAGACTCCTCCCATTGATGAAAATTTGTAAAGAGTAGGGGGTTTTGGCTAAGGTGACATTGGGCCTCTACTCCATTGTTAGCACTTTGTCTAGCTCTTGTCTTGTAGGGTTTCTTTCTCTAAGGCCTGCTAGATTTTGTGGTAACATTTCTATAAATAACTCCATCTTGGAGTGGGCAATGTAACTCCTCACATGCACGTGAGTATCTAGGTCCATTTACCTCTATCCAAAGTCCATTATGTCTCCATACGTAAATATATCTATCTCCTATAGTCAAAGTCCATTATGACCTAGCCAAGTCCCTCTGGCTTCTCAAGAAATAATTTACCCTTGGACCATTCACCCTTATGGTCAAAGTCCTTTATGACCCTGCCAAGTCCTTCTGGCTTCTCCGATGAGTGTATGCTATAATTTCCCCTATAATTGCCTTGGGCCATTCACCTTTCTGGTCAAAGTCCTTTATGACCTAGCTGAAGTCCTTTATGGGTTTAGGAGATGGTGTTCCCAGTCCTGCAAAGACCTCATCATTCCCTTCCAATGAGGGAGACATTTAGCATCATGCTAAGATAGTCTTTGAAGTATGTCCAAAATATGCTCATCTATGGATATGTATTGGAGTTTTATTGCTCCTCTTTACATCATGTCTCAGATGAAGTGACCCAGCCATGTCCTTCTGGCTTTTGAAGTCACACAGCATCGTGACTTGTGATATTGGCTACAATATACTCTGCCTCTGCCCAAATGTGTATATTCTTGTAGCCTCCCTTCATCTCTTGAGACATATCTCAAACCACATCCAAATTTACAACATACGTACCAAATGCTTTGTTGCCATCCAATGTACATGCCTCAACTCAACCATAAATAGGTTCAACGTGCTCATTGCAAAGAAAATATTTGTTTTTGTGATAACTAGGTACATCAAGGATCCAATCAACTTTTTGTACATCATTGGATCCACTAAATGTGAATCTTGAAATCTAAGAAACAATGTATCTACTAGGATCCTTCATTTCAATCTTTGAGGCCAACTCCCTCTGACATTGCAGCAGGCCTTCTTGTGGTAGTCATGGCTGCTCCCTCTGTAGACTGTAATGGAAGCAAATTCTCCTACCACTATTGCTCCCTCTTTCATGTGAGAAAGTCCTTTTTCCATTGCTCCTCCCGTTGTCATGGAAGCAAGTCCTTTTGCTATTCTTGCTCCCTCTTATTGGGAGAACCCTTTTGTCACAAGCTTTGCTTTGTTCTTACTAATGCTGTCATTTTCTATCAGAAACATTGCCTTGGAAGTCTTCACGATGTACCTGCAAACCTCATTTAGGAAGCAAGCCATGGAAGAAACAATTATAACCAAGCACAAAATACAAAGACAACAGTCTCACCGAGGAAAAATAACAATAATCAAGGGATAAATATATGAAGTATTTATCTCTTGATTAAGGAAGAAACTGCTTAGGATTGTAGGGAATAGTCAACACCCTCTTGATCCTACCTCCTTGCAGAAGTCAATGAAGTCCATCTTCAATCAATCTTAGATTCCTTTGTCTTCTCTTGAGGTGGATGCTCATCCTCGTCTTCAACATTAGTTGCTAATGCATGTTGTTTTCCTTTCCTTTTCCTTGCATGAGCTATAAGAGCTAGAGTTTCTTCATCTTGCAGATTCATTAAGATATCTAGCCACACCAAGGGATGAACAACAAGCTGGTATCAATACCAAGTAATTCCATATGCTATCAAGGAGATGAACCAAATGTGCATCACACAAACACCACTTGCATGCAACACTCCAAGTCTTGTTTTTATTTACTCCAAGATAGCTCTTCATCAATGTTGTAACACCTTCCCCTGCAAATCTCTAACAAGTCCTTCCAACAAAGTTTGATGATAAAAAGGAAGCATTGCCGCAGGAAGGCAATGACCTATTTCTTTGTTAGCCAATCCAAGCCCGTATTTAGAACCTCCAAGAGGATAAATTTCTCCCATTGTTGGTAATCCCTCTCCTCATGTGTGAATTCTCCATGTGGTTCAAATTCCCTTCCTTGTGACCTCCACTTTCCACCAGAAAACTAATTTCACATTTTTCTCTAATGCATGCAGCTTTCTTTTGTCCAAAAATGAAGTGGGGTCTACTCACCCACTTTTCCCAAGTCCACAAAACACCAAAATGTCAAAAATGCAAAAATGAGAATTTCTTAACAAAATTTTATTTAGTGGGGATATACAACCCTCCCTTCCCAAAGTTTTCTTGTCCTCAAGCAACTGTAATGCTGAATGTTGTAACACTTGTTCTCCCACCCATGTGGCATCTTCCTCTAGCAAATCCGTCCATCTGACTAGGAATTCTTTGATGACTCTATTTCTACGCTTCCTCTCTCTCACCTCCAAAATAGCTTATGGAACCAAAACTAAATGCCCCTCATCATCCAAGGGTGGTAACTCAGTGACAACTGTAACTTGCTGTCCGAAGGTCTATTTGAGGCAAGACACATGGAACACATTGTGCACCTTTCTCCACCTTGTGGGAGCTCCAACTTATACACTACTGACCCAAAACGCCTGATCACCCTGTACGACCCATAGAAGTGAGGCTTAAGCTTCTAAGCCATCTTCTGCTTGGCGTAGACTGCTCGTATGGCTGAAGGTGTAAGAAGATTAAGTGCCCAACCTCAAAATGCCTCTAAAATCTATGCCTGTTTACATCTTCTCCTGGTTTTGGGCTATCTGTAGGTTATCCTTGAGGACTCTAAGGATCTCATGGCTCTTTTGTATTCAATCTTTGGCCCCTGCGGCTCGACTGTCTCCAAAAACCATATTAGCGAATGATAAAGCATCATAACCATAAAGTGCATAGAAAGGTGACATACCAATAGACATATGATAGGTGGTGTTGTAATAGTACTCCCCAAGATGGATCTAGTTCACCCATGCGTGTTGCTTCCATTTGTCATAGTTCCTCAAATATCCTTCCAGCCACTTGTTCACTATCTTTGACTAGTCGTAGGTCTGTGGCTGATAACTAGTGCTAGGTGTAAGCTCGCTCCACACCAATCAAAAAAGTTGTTGCCAAAAACCACCCATAAATCCACTATCTTTGTCACTGATGATGGTCTTGGGGAGACCATGCAATCTGAACACCTCCATGAAAAATAACTTAGGCACCTGTGAAGCTGAAGATCTGGATGGAACAGCATAGTGGGAAAATTTGGTGAATCTGTCCACCACCACATAAATGCAATCACATTCTTGTACTATTGAATGTTCGGTAATAAAGTCCATAGAAATGCTCTCCCATTTCCTCTTAGGAATAGGAAGTGGCTGAAGCAACCCGGCTGGGTGTGTCTGCTCACCCTTGTTCCTTTGAAAAGTACTGCACTCCTGAACATGACTCAAGACATCATCCTTAAGCCCTCTCCAAGTAAAACGCTCCCTGATGGTCCTATATGTCTTGAGGAACCCCTGATGGCCTGCCATAGGTGAATCATGGGCTGCATGCATGATTTTCTCCCACAACTGTGAACCCGACACCAAGTATATCTTGTCCTTATAATAGATGACCTCATCCATCACCCTGTATCTATCATCCCCAAAAGTGCCATCCAAGATCTTGCATGCAGACTAATTCTTGGATTACTCCACTAATAATTGTGCCCTCCAATCCTGAGTGATGTCCATGAGTGAGAGTGTCGTGGGCCTCCTGGATAGTGCATCTGCCACTACATTATGCTTCCCCTTGACATACTCAATCTCAAAGTCGTAGGCTTGGATCTTACTGACCCACTTTTGTTGTCTTTCATTGATCTTGTTCTTCTCTAGGAAAAATCAAAGATTGTTGTGAACACTCTTCACCTTGAACTTGTTCCCCACCAAGTACTTTTGAAATATGGCCAAGGCATACATGATGGCCAACATCTCCTTGTCATAGAATACATCCTTTCATAATCTTGAAGTTTCCAACTCTCATAAGCTATAGGGTGTCCCCGCTGCATCAACATTGCCCCAATGCCCTCTCCAGATGCATCACACTCCAAAACAAAAGGTTGTGTAAAATCAGGCAAAGCTAACACTGGGCAGCTATTTATCATCCTCTTGAGACACTCAAAAGCCTCCTGTGCTACATCTGTCCTCTCAAAAGCCCCCTTGTTTTTCAGATCTGTGAGGGGTCCTTCTAGTTGAATAAATCCCTTCACAAACTTCCTGTAGTATGTACATATGCCCAAGAACCCCCGTGACTCTGTCATGTTCTTGGGTGTAGGCCAATAAAAAATGGCCCTGATCTTCTCCTAATGTACACGCTTCATCCTCGCCAATCACAAGGCCAAGATATAACATCTTTGTTAGCCTAAATTCACATTTAGACATCTTTACATATAACTATTGCTCCTCCAGAATGCTCAATACCTCCTCCAGATGCTGGAGATGCTCCTTCCAGATCCAGTTGTATATTAAGATGTCATCAAAGAATACTAGAACACATCTACACAACTGCTTGCAGAACACATGATTCATGCAAGACTGGAAGGTGGGTGGAGCATTGGTTAGCCCAAAGGACATAACTAGGAACTCGAAGTGTTCGTAGCGGGATTTGAATGTAGTCTTGGGATGTCTTGCTCCCTCACACAAATCTAATGATACCTAGAGTACATATCTATCTTAGAGAAGTATTTAGCTCCTCTAAGTTCATCCATCAACTCATTAATGCATGGAATTGGGTATCTTTTCTTCAATGTCCTCTTGTTTAGGGCCCTATAATCAATGCACATGCAAAGGGTCCCATCCTTCTTCTTCAACAACGCCACCGAAGAAGCGATGGGACTGGAACTTAGCCTGATGTGGCCCAAGGCCAATAACTTTTGTATAGCCCTCCTAGTCCCATCACGGTAAGCCTTGGGATGTCTATAGGGAGTAGTGATCACTAGATGTAACCCCTCCTCCAACTTTATAGTGTGCTCAAAACCCCTATTTAGTGGACTGCCAGGGGGAATGTCCCCAAATACTGCCTTGTGCCTCTTTAGCAGTGCCAAAATATCTGGATGCGGTTGATGTGTCTGGGCCCCTATAGTTGAGATAAGCAACTCCACTGCCCACACTATATCTCCTTGTCTCAAATCAGCCTCCATCCGGCAAGTTGATACTATCTGTGGCAGGTAAGAATGCATGCCTCTGAATACCACCACCAATCAATGGTAACACGACCCAAGGAGTATAGCCACTAGACACCCATTGCCACATTGATGTCTAACACATTAACAACAAAGAAGTGATCTGCAACAGAATATTTCCCCATGGTCACTGTCATTGGGACATACCTAATACACTGCATGGTTGGGTCTCCTGGAACCAACACTGAAAATCCCTTGAAGGCATCTATATGTATACCTCTCCGCTCCACCATCTGTGCATCAATAAAATTGTGGGTAGCCCCACTGTCCACCAACACCAATACACATTGTCCTTGCACTATGCCCCTGATCCGCAATGTCAAATACTTTGGAATTCCCCAAAATGAGGAAATGACGCATCTTTTGGGCAAAGGTGGGTATCATTCGACACCCTATGGCTCATCTGATCCTCCACACACCTTAGGCTCAGCATTGTCCTCCGACTCGCTGTTTGAGAAGACCTCTATGTAATGGGATTTTCCCGTGGAGCACTAGTGTCTTGGTGCCCATGACTCATGGCATGTAAAGCATAACTTCCTCCTTTGGAGGTCTCTCTTGGTATCATCATCTAGCTATCCATGTCCAATCCACTCCTTATTAGGAGGTTTAATGTCCTTACCCTTCCGAGGAAAGGTAGGCCTGGAAGGTATCAGTGCCCTAGTCTTCGGAATTTCATCAAGCATTTCTTTGGTTCGATTAATGGCATCCCGCAAAGATATGTGTTGGTAAGCCCTCACCCAACCGTGCAATGGTTCTTGTAACCCCTCAATGAATAACATGATCAGTTTGGACTCCGAAATGTAAAAAACCATCACAAATAGTCTCTAGAACTCTGCCATATATGCCTCAACATTGCCTGTCTGCTTCAAATTAGCCAGCTCCTAGAAGTGTAACTCAGGGTCCTTTCGATCAAATCTCTCAACAAGCCTCCTCGTGAACTTAGTGTAGGACGTGATGTTGGCATGCCCCAGTGTAACTAACCCGTGGTACCACCACTCTTATGCATCTCCATCCAAGTGCTAAGTTGGAAATTATAGCATCTATCTCACACATGAGGTTTGGATGCAGGTAGGTGTCAAATTTCTGTATCCATGCTCTAGCTGAACTCCTAGCTGACTCATCAAAGTTGGGTAGTGTGACCTTCCATGCCAACTTCTGTGTATCCTAGTTCTGATGTTGCTAACCTTCTTTGTAAGGTGTCTCTACTCCTGGTCTATACTTCTCCTTTATGTGACAAAAATCTACAAAAGATAAAATGCTCCTGACTCGAGGATCCAATGCATCATACTCATTGATTCCATCAACAAAGGACCTCATCACGTCTAAAAATGTGTCAGGCTCTCTCTCCCTCTCAGGATCATCCTGTTAATTTTGCATAGAGCTACATTGTTCTTTGCTTTGATAATTGCATTTCATCATTAATACCTTAAGTTAACCCCTATATCATCATTATATTATTCATATATACACGATTATTCATCAACATATGCAATTATATAGAAAAACAACAACATCATCATCAATGAAGCAGAACAATAGAAGAAAAGCATGCACACATAGAGACACCAAGATTGGTCCGAGATTAGGGCAAAATCCACTATGGAGAAAACCCTTACAAATCTTCTTCTTCTTAGATCGTCATCAAATTATTCAGCAAAAGGGAGTACAGTGATCCTGTAATATCCCTTATTAGGAATACACCTCAAACACAAGCAAACTCCAACTAGAGATGCACTGGGAGGGCTTTTACCAGATATGTCGCCTCTAAAAAGAGGACGAGATACGGAGGTTACCTGGCCCTTTGCAAACTCTGTCTAAGAGTATAATAGAAACACACAAGTGGTATAATAGCCGAGAATGCTCAAAGAGATACAAATAACAATGATACGATATATATCAAATAAACCATAAGCAGATACACAAGAAATGTAGAGAGAATGCTAAGCCATTTTATTATACTGAGTAATAAAATGAGTACAGGAGGTGATTAGGAAGATGGCACCTCTACTTGCACTAGGCAAGTGAAGAAATACACTCAGAATAGCGAAGGAATGGCCCCTCTCTAATCTGCGTCCAAGTTGTTGGGAAACTGCTATGCTGCTGCTGCTGCTAGAAATCAAATGAGGATTTGGGGCTGCTCCCCTCCTCAAAAAAGACTGAAACTCTGGAATCGGACTCTACTCAAGAAACCCAGAAAAATCTAGGAAGCTCTCTTAGAATGGCCATCCCTCGAAAATCACACCCTTGGGGTTCTGCGCAGTGTCTCAGTGCTCTACGCTGCCACTGAATGCAACCCTCCAGAAATATGCTTGAGACCCTTGCCAAAAACTCTCCAGCTGCAAGGGTTGATCCCCTGCTCTACCTCCCAGCACCAAACCAGAACTGCGTCCCTCTCTCAGTGCTGTGCAGTCCTTTAGAACTGTGTCCCTCTCTCAGCGCTGCGCAGTCCTCCAAAATGCTGATAAACTGCTGCTGAAATGCCAATGGAAATTCCTTGCCTGAGTAGGCACTCAAAGTCCCCCGGGGCTAAGGGTGAGATCTCCGAACAGAGACACTCAATGCACTAAAAAGTGCTGCAGACTAGCTAAACAGCCAGTGTGCTCTGAGTCGAAATGACTATCACAAATGCTCATAACTGAATGATCAAAATGAGGGGGCTCCTCTCTCATTTATAGCCTTTGCCTCTCTCAATCCCAAGGCTCACCTCCTCCTGCGTGATTCCCCTCTTGCCACGTGTGTCTTCCCTCCTGCGCAGTCCCTCCATGTGTCTGCGTGGGCTCCATTTCTACGTCCCCCTTTGGCCCCCTTGGCTCCCCTTTAAGTCACAACGTTGTGCTACTAGGAAGTGACTTTTTATTCTAAAAGTGAGTTATGTCCCCCTTCCTCACTTTTTATTTACAAATAACTATAAAAGGCAAAATTTGGACAAAATCGAATATTCCAATTAGCCATGGCTAATTAGGAATATTACAGTCTCCCCCGGCAAAATGTTGCTTGTCCTCAAGCAACTGAAGTGATGGATGTTGTAAGATCTTCTCACTCTCCCAAGTGGCATCCTCATCCGGCAAATTCTTCCATCTCACCAAGAATTCCCGGACCGTCCTGCTCCGCAGCTGCCTCTCCCTGGTATCAATGATAGCCTCCGGTTGCAATACCAAATGCCCCTCATCATCCATGGGTGGTAGCTCATCTGTCACTGTCACCTACTGCCCCAATGCCTTTTTCAGGCATGATACATGAAAAATGTTATGAATCTTGTTGCCTTG
The DNA here is from genome assembly GCA_031772625.1 of Pinus tabuliformis. Lineage (NCBI taxonomy): Eukaryota > Viridiplantae > Streptophyta > Pinopsida > Pinales > Pinaceae > Pinus > Pinus tabuliformis. The sequence continues at coordinate 425,619,322 of CM062816.1, forward strand.
GGGCAGCTCCAACTCATATGCAACCTGTCCAATCCTGCATATCACCCTGTATGGCCCATAAAAGCGGGGCTTGAGCTTCTTAGCCCCCTTTTGCTTCAGTGACGACTGTCGGTATGGCTGTAATCGTAGGTAGACCATGTCCCCTACCTCGAATTGTCTCTCAACCCAACCCCTGTTGGCATATAGCTTCTGCTGATTCTGCGCTGTAGCCATGTTGTCCTTGAGAGCTCGGAGGGTATCCTGACTCTCTTGGATCCAAATCTTGGCTCTAGGAGCCCTGCTATCACCAAACATCACGTCAAAAAAAGATAAAGGATGGTACCCATACAAGGCATAGAATGGTGACATACCAATGGACATGTGATGTGAAGTATTGTAGCAGTACTCCCACAGATGCAGCCACTTCAGCCATGCTCGCTGCTGCCCGCTGACATAGTTACACAAGTAGCCCTCTAGCCACTTGTTAACTATCTCTATCTACCCATCTGTCTGTGGGTGATAGCTGGTACTCGGTGTCAACTCTGTCCCCACCAATCAGAAAAGCTCCTGCCGAAACCCGCCCATAAAACGGCTGTCCCTATCGCTGACGATGGTATTAGGAAGACCATGTAGCCTGAAGATCTCCTTGAAGAACAACTCGGCCACTTGTGCTGTTGTATAATGTGTGGATATGGAAAAGAAATGTGCGTACTTCGTCAGCCGATCAACGATGACAAAGATACAATCCTTGCCCTGTACCATGGGCAACCCTATGATGAAGTCCATCGAAATACTCTCCCATTTCCCCTCCGAAATGGGAAGAGGCTGCAATAATCCCGCAGGATGGCTGATCTCCCCCTTGTTCCTCTGGCAAACATCGCACTCCCTGATATGCTGGAGTACATGCTCCTTGAGGCCCTTCCATGAGAACCTCTCTCTAATGGCCCTGTAGGTTTTGGTAAACCCCTGATGGCCTGCCAATGGTGAGTCATGTGATGCTTGGAATATCTTCTTCCTGATCTGAGACCCCTCAGTCAAGAAGATCCAATCCCTGTAATAGATGAACTCATCGATCACCTTCTACCTGTCATCTGCCACATGCCCGTCCAGAATCTCACATGCAAACCTGTCCTTGGAGTACTCTACTAAGAGTCGAGCCCTCCAGTCTATATCCAAGCTCATAAGAGACAACGTCGCTGGTCTACGTGAAAGGGCATCTGCTACCATGTTGTTCTTTCCCTTGACATACTCAATGTCAAAGTCATAGGCTTGGATCTTACTAATCCACTTCTGTTGCTTCTCCTGTAACTGCTTCTGCTCCAAAAAGAACTTGAGGCTGTTGTGATCAGTCCTCACCCTGAACCTGTTGCCCACCAAATACTGCAGGTACTTAGCCAATGCATGCATGATGGCCAGCATCTCTTTGTCATATATAGAATACAACCTCTTGTGCGGAAGGAGCTTCCGACTCTCAAAGGCTATAGGGTGACCTCCTTGCATCAATACTGCGTCGATCCCCTCTCCCGACGCATCACACTCCAAAACAAATGGCTACGTAAAATCTGGCAATGCAAGCACTAGGCAGCTGCTCATAACCTCCTTGAGCTTGTCAAAGGCTCGTTGCGCTGTATCTGACCAATTGAATGCCCCCTTCCTCGTCAAGTCTGTCAGGGGTGCAGCAAGCTGTGAGAAACCTTTGACGAACTTTCGGTAGTATGTACAAATACCAATGAATCCTCGAAGTTCCGTCACGTTTCTCGGCTCCGGCCATTCTCTGATGGCCCTGATCTTCTCCTCATGGACTCTCACTCCATCCACCCCTATGATGTGTCCCAGATATAACATCTCCGTCAACCCAAACTCACACTTGGAGAGTTTCGTATAGAATTGCTACTCCTGTAAGATACACAATATTGTCTCAATTTGCTGCAGATGCTCCTCCCAAGTCCTGCTGTAAATGAGAATATCATCAAAGAATACCAACACAAACTTCCTCTAGTGACTGCGGAAGATGTGATTCATGCAGGACTAGAATGTAGCTGGGGCATTGGTTAGCCCAAAAGGCATCACCAAGAACTCAAAGTTCCCATAGTGACACCTGAAGGCGGTCTTGGGAATGTCCTGCTCCCTCACGCGAATCTGATGGTACCTTGATCTCAAATCAATCTTTGAGAAGAAATGTGCCCCTCTCAACTCGTCCATCAACTCATCGATCTTGGGCATGGGGTACCTGTTCTTCAGGGTTTTCTTGTTCAGGGCCCTGTAGTCAATGCACATCCTCAGCGTACCGTCCTTCTTCTTCACCAACACCACAGAAGAAGCAAAAGGACTTGTGCTCGATCGAATGTGCCCAAGAGCCAGCAACTCCTGGATAGCCCTCTCAATCTCATCCCGATAGGCCTTGGGGTGCCTATAGGGGGTGGTGATCACTGCCTGTATGCCGTACTCTAGCTCGATGGTGTGCTCAAACCCCCGATCTGGTGGTTGTCTTGGTGGAATCTCCCCAAACACTATGGCATATCGATCAAGGATGGACTGTATCTCTGGATGTACCAACTACCCTGTAGTCCCTGCTTTTGATGCACGCAGCTCCACTGCCCACTCTATGTCTCCCTTCCGGAAGACTGCCTCCATTCGATGAGCCAAAACAGTCTGAGGCGGATATGTGTGTTGTCCTCGTATCTTCTCATGCCTCCCTGTCTTTTCATCATCCCACTCCGTCTCTAGGGTCTTCCAATTCGTCGTGACCTTCCCTAGAGTGATAGGCCACTGAACACCCAATATCATGTTGGTGTCCGGAATATCGACCACGAAAAAGTGGTCAGTCAATGTGTAGGTGCCCATCGTCACTGAAAGCTCTAGAACATAACAAGCACACGTCATGGTTTGATCTCCTAAGACCAAGACTGAAAACCCATCGAAGCTCTCTATTGGTATACCTCTCCGCTCAACCATCTGTGCATCGATGAAGTTGTGGGTTGCCCCACTGTCAATCAAAACTGACACTCGCTGGCCACATACTATCCCTCGTATGCGTAGCGTCAGATACTTGGGAACTCCTCGCAATGCTGCAAGGGCCCCTCCGGTGGGTGCAAATGATGCACCTCCTACTGCTGGTTGTGGAGATGGTAAGGGTCCCTGTACGGCATGGCTATCTCCGGCCTCCCCATCATCCTCATCATCCTCTTCTCCACTGCTCTCAGAGAAGACCTCAATAAAATGTGCTTTTCCAGCAGCACATCTATGTCCCAGTGCCCATGGCTCCTGTCATGTGAAGCACAACCGCCTCTTCTTTAGCTCCCTCCTAGCATCATCATCAAGTTGTACTCGTCTTGGATTCCCCTTTGGAGGTGGAATCCTCACGTCCTTCCCCTTAGACTAGAAAGTCTGTCTCTGGGGGTAAGGTGTCCGAGTCCTGGGTAAGACATCCTGTAAGTCCCGGGTCCTGCTGATAGCATCTTGGAGTGTGGCTGGTCTAGTGGATCGGACTAGACCCCGAAGTGGCTCTGCTAACCCCTCAACATACATATAGACCCTTTGTGCCATGGATAGGTCTGGCACCATCACGAAGACCCTCAAGAAATCTGCAATGTAGGTCTCTGGGCTCCCTGTCTGTTTGAGCCTCGTCAGCTCAACAAAATGCTGCTCTGGATCCCTCCGGTCAAATCGCTCCATCAATATCCTGATAAACTCAGCATATGTCATCACTGTAGAGTGCCCGAGTGTAACCATCCCATGAAACCACCAATCATGGGCCTCACCATCCAAATGCAATGTTGCCACCTTAATGGCCTCTGTCTCCGACATCTGGTTAAGCTGGAAATAAATGTCCAGCTTCTCCACCCAAGACTTTGCCGAACTGTTTAATGAACCATCAAACGTAGGCAAGTGGAATCTACTCGCTGCACGGTGGGTGTCACCATCATGGTAATGCTGGTACCCTCTGTGATGGTCGCGGGGTCTGCTATCCCGCTAGAGCTGAACAAAATCTCTGAATGAGAGGGCTTCCTTGAACTCTTGCCCATAGGCCTGGTACTCTGCAAAATAATCGCCCATATGTCCGGGCTCTGCCTCCTGCTGGGCTACGACCCCTGTGTCTGCTCCTAAGAAAGTGGGCATGGTAGAGCGTGTAGGGGCATGTGAGGCCACCTGCTGCGCAGTATCACGCTGCTCTGGCAAATGGTGGGATGCGCCCAATCCCTCACCAACCTGGAAAACCCGTGGGCTCTCACGCTGTCTAGCCTCTACTGCCGTGAATCTCTGCCCCATCACCTCAATCTGCCTCGACAGATCCTGCACTGATTTGAGGAGCATATCTGCAAATCTCTTCCCGTCATCATCTGCCATCGGAGCCTCCTGCTCTGCGTCCACCACAGGCTCCCTTTGCTCTGCGTCCACTACAGGCTCCCCATGTTCTGCGTCTACTACTGGAACACAGTCTCCCTCTCCGTAAGCGTTCTCCAACCTATGCCTAGAGTCTCTGTATCTCTAACCTCTATAACAGATATAGGGTTTTTCCCCCGGTGTCATAGATTGCTAGCTGCACAGGCTAAGCCAGATCTATGCTCTAATACCATTGTAATATCCCTTATCAGGAATATACCTCAAACACAAGCAAACTCCAACCAGAGATGGACTGGGAGGGCATTTACCAGATATGTCGCCTCTAAAAAGAGGACGAGATCCGGAGGCTACCTGGCCCTTTCTAGACTCTGTCTAAGAGTATAATAGAAACACACAAGTGGTATAATAGCCGAGAATGCTCAAAGAGATACAAATAACAATGATACGATATATATCAAATAAACCATAAGCAGATACACAAGAAATGTAGAGAGAATGCTAAGCCATTTTATTATACTAAGTAATAAAATGAGTACAGGAGGTGATCAGGAAGATGGCACCTCTACTTGCACTAGGCAAGTGAAGAAATACACTCAGAATAGCGAAGGAATGGCCCCTCTCTGATCTGCGTCCAAGCTGCTGGGAAACTGCTATGCTGCTGCTGCTAGAAATCAAATGAGGATTTGGGGCTGCTCCCCTCCTCAAAAAAGAATGAAACTCTGGAATCAGACTCTACTCAAGAAACCCAGAAAAACCCAGGAAGCTCTCCTAGAATGACCATCCCTCGAAAATCACACCCTTGGGGTTCTGCGCAGTGTCTCAATGCTCTGCGCTGCCACTGAATGCAACCCTCCAGAAATATGCCTGAAACCCTTGCCAAAAACTCTCTCGCTGCAAGGGTTGATCCCCTGCTCTACCTCCCAGCACCAAACCAGAACTGCGTCCCTCTCTCAGTGCTGCGTAGTCCTCCAGAACTGCGTCCCTCTCTCAGTGCTGCGTAGTCCTCCAGAACTGCGTCCCTCTCTCAGTGCTGCACAGTCCTCCAAAATGCTGATAAACTGCTGTTGAAATGCTGAAGTATCTACTGCTGAAATGCCAATGGAAATACCTTGCCCGAGCAGGCACTCGAAGTCCCCCGGGGCTAAGGGTGAGATCTCCAAATGGAGACACTCAATGCACTAAACAGTGCTGCAGACTAGCTAAACAGCCAGCGTGCTCTAAGTCGAAATGACTATCACAAATGCTCATAACTGAATGATCAAAATGAGGGGGCTCCTCTCTCATTTATAGCCTTTGCCTCTCTCAATCCCAAGGCTCACCTCCTCCTGCGTGATTCCCCTCTTGCCACGTGTGTCTTCCCTCCTGCGCAGTCCCTCCATGTGTCTGCATGGGCTCCATTTTTGCGTCCCCCTTTGGCCCCCTTGGCTCCCCTTTAAGTCACAACGTTGTGCTACTAGGAAGTGACTTTTTATTCTAAAAGTGAGTTATGTCCCCCTTCCTCACTTTTTATTTACAAATAACTATAGAAGGCAAAATTTGGACAAAATCAAATATTCCAATTAGCCATGGCTAATTAGGAATATTACAGTCTCCCCTGGCAAAATGTTGCTTGTCCTCAAGCAACTGAAGTGATGGATGTTGTAAGATCTTCTCACTCTCCCAAGTGGCATCCTCATCCGGCAAATTCTTCCATCTCACCGAGAATTCCCGGACCGTCCTGCTCTGCAGCGTCTTCTCCCTGGTATCAATGATAGCCTCCGGTTGCAATACCAAATGCCCCTCATCATCCATGGGTGGTAGCTCATCTGTCATTGTCACCTACTGCCCCAATGCCTTTTTCAGGCATGATACATGAAAAATGTTATGAATCTTGTTGCCTTGGGGCAGCTCCAACTCATATGCAACCTGTCCAATCCTGCATATCACCCTGTATGGCCCATAAAAGCAGGGCTTGAGCTTCTCAGCCCCCTTTTGCTTCAGTGACGACTGTCGGTAGGGCTGTAATCATAGGTAGACCATGTCCCCTACCTCGAACTGTCTCTCCACCCAACCACTGTTGGCATACAGCTTTTACTGATTCTGTGCTGTAGCCATGTTGTCCTTGAGAGTTCGGAGGATATCCTGACTCTCTTGGATCCAAATCTTGGCTCTAGGAGCCCTGCTATCACCAAACATCACGTCAAATAAAGATAAAGGATGGTACCCATACAAGACATAGAATGGTGACATACCAATGGACATGTGATGTGAAGTATTGTAGCAGTACTCCCACAGATGCAGCCACTTCAGCCATGCTCGCTGCTGCCCGCTGACATAGTTACACAAGTAGCCCTCCAGCCACTTGTTAACTATCTCTGTCTACCCATTCATCTGTGGGTGATAGCTGGTACTCGGTGTCAACTCCGTCCCCACCAATCGGAAAATCTCCTGCCAAAACCCGCCCATAAAGCGGCTGTCCCTATCACTGACGATGGTATTAGGAAGACCATGTAGCCTGAAGATCTCCTTGAAGAACAACTCGGCCACTTGTGCTGTTGTATAATGTGTGGATATGGCAAAGAAATGTGCATACTTCGTTAGCCGATCAACGATGAAAAAGATACAATCCTTGCCCTCTACCATGGGCAACCCTATGATGAAGTCCATCGAAATACTCTCCCATTTTCCCTCCGGAATGGGAAGAGGCTGCAATAATCCCGCAGGATGGCTGATCTCCCCCTTGTTCCTCTGGCAAACATCGCACTCCCTGATATGCTAGAGTACATCCTCCTTGAGGCCCTTCCATGAGAACCTCTCTCTAATGGCCCTGTAGGTTTTGGTAAACCCCTGATGTCCTGCCAATGGTGAGTCATGTGATGCCTGGAATATCTTCTTCTTGAGCTGAGACCCCTTAGTCAAGAAGATTCGATCCCTGTAATAGATGATCTCATCGATCACCCTGTACCTGTTGTTGTCGCGCGGATTGGCATGACAACGCTCAGACCGGGGGCTGTCACTCTGATCCCCGATCCCTCCGTTTAAGCCTGTCTCCCACGGCTAAGGGGGGTAGACCCTGTGAGATGGTGAAGGCCAACTGCCAAACAGTTGGGTTGGGAGACAAGATGCACTAGGATGATTTTATTAATTTGATAGATCAGTGCCTTAAGAGATTGGTGCTTAAATGATTACTAGCTAGATGATGTAAGAACATGAACCATAAACAGCAATCATTTATCATCAAATAATGAGAACAATGCTTTAAATATCCAGTAAAACCACAAAGTTCCTCAAATAACGATATCCAGCGACTAAAAAGAAATAAATGCTTTAATCAATCACACAGTCATTGACTAGATACCATATGCAGCTAACATTCATGTACGAGTAAATATTCATTCCACATCAGTAACTTTTGAATCTGAACATGAAAATTTCTGCAAGCAAGAAAATTTTCTAAAAAAATTTTTATTTTTTCAAATTTTTATTTTTTTTTTAAACTAAACTAAACTAAAATTTAAAAAAAAATCTAACAATTTTTTTTTATTTTTTATTTTTTATAACAAAGTTTAAAACTATTTTAATGCTAAATAAAACAAAGCCTAGAAATTAAGCCAAAATAAAATCTTTTTATATTTCTATTTTTTTACAAATTTATTTGTAATAAAATGAAACTAATTAAACAAATCTATTAACATCTAGAAAAAAGGAGATACGTAAAATTAAAATCTAATTGAAAAACACGTCTACGCTAATCCGGAAATGCGAAATCAAAACGATTTGAATCAGAACTGAAAATTGGGGTAAATGTGGCTCAAAATATATCAAGATTTGCGTTCTGAGAGAAAGAAAAATCGAGAAATCTGTTCTACGCATTTACCAAACCCTTAAGAAGTTAAGCTCGAAATTGTAAATCGACTTTCTGAGAGATATATCAGCGTTCATGACGGACTTACCTGATGCCTGCGTGAGATAACGTGATGCTCATTTCACAGAAACCGATCACGTTGAACATATAAAGTACCTGGTCCGTAATGAATGTTTGGAAACCTTTGACGGCGGATGAGAGCTCCACAGGTTAGCGCAGGTCGGCGGCAGAAGAGAATGACGCAAATGTGAAGCTTTCGATTTGCAGGTATCTAACAGTGAGAGGGTGCAAGCTGATACAAACGGACCTGTTGAGGCGAAAAGGGACAGCAACGATAAAGGCTTGGCAACTCACAGAGATTTTGGGGAATCAACGAAAACCGGATACACTAAATTTTTTGCATAGGCAACTCACTTGACAATCTAAACGGCCTTCTACGCTAAGGGTGCTGCATACGATGGGAGAGAAAGAAAAAAAGGGCCAAACGCAGGGAAACAGAAAGCTGCTTTAAGAGCGCTGGTTGAAACAAGAGCACATGGACATATAACAACTGTCAGCAGGGTAAAGAAAATATTGAATCGAAAATCTCATCCGCTTCGCATGAGCAATCCTGCAGAATATCGTTGCTAGATTTTGACTGAAACTTGGTCCCTTTTACTCGGTGACGAAACAATTCACGCTTATGCCAGTTCCCCAAAAAAAACACTTTTATTCTCAGGACAGCAATACGATAACCCTGAAAGACAGACAACAAGATCTTGGCAGATATATGCAGAATTTCAAAGTAAAGCCCTTCAAAATTTACCTAAAATTACAAAAATTTATAGCTCTAGCACAGCCAAATTTAACAATAATTGCAGTAATATTTTCGAAATATCAGAGACTTGAATTTTACTGTGAACAGACTCAGAAATCTCTCATGCAAACCAGAAAAATAAATTCAAATGATTAACCCAGGGCAAAATCAGCTGGGCTCTGCAAAGAAGAGCCTGTGGGAGTCGGCTGGTTCAGCCTAGAACTTCCCCAAACGCCCACCAATATTCTTTACTAAAAGGTTTTCCTACACATCTTAAGCAACTATCAGCAAAGAGAGAAAGAATGCTGCTAGATCTCAGGAAATAATGGAGATACCTGCCATTATTTCAGAAACCCTAACAACACTCAAACCCTAGCAAGTGAACAAGATACCTGTGCTCACAATACTCCTAAAACAAGCTATGATTAATGGCTGAAAACTGAAATATGCAGAAAATTAAAGATCTCACAACAATTCCAGAGAGTAGCACCAGCAAGATTTGGACCCCAAAGTCTTCTTTTATTAACCAGAAATCAGATTACAAGAGAGCTTTTCAGTACAGACTCACAGATCAGTTAAACCTGTGAAATGACCCCCTAAGACCCTATATAAAGGAAATGATCCCAACGGCTACTTTGAGTGATCCATGTTGAAGTGATCTCGACCGTCGATGAGGATCAAGTCATTTCTTAATCTCATCCGTCGATTTTATTAAAAAATGATATTTTGCATGCATTCACAAAAAATATTATTATTTTATTTTTTAGGGTTTTTGCTTTATTTCATGCAATTTTTATTATTTTTTATTTATTTGATTTTTTAATTTTTTAGTTTTTTTTTTTTTTTTTTTTAATTTTTATTTATTTTATTATTTTAGTATTTTATTTATTTTCTTAAATGGATCATTCGAACTAAGCCGTTGGAAACATCACCTAGGACCTAGGACTTAGGACTCATGAGGGGACTAAAACATTTTTCAACCCTCAAGACACATTACATCATGACTTTTACAATTTACATCTTAAGGGGACAAACCCACTTTAACATAGACCCTCATAAACCACCCAGTTCTGCGACACAACTATAATCTAGCAGATTAACACGCTAGGATTTCTCCTAAAGTTCTAATAACAAAATGCATCCCGGCTTTGGGGTCAAGTTGAAGGAAAACTCTGCCGATCGTAGATCGGTGAGACGAAAAACCTCCCGGGACGCAGATCATCATTAGAAAGTTAGGTCCACATAGGCAACATTACATACATGACTCTGATCTGCTTAGATTATTTACAATTCATACATGCAGACTGGGTGTACAATTAAAATGATCAAGCTGTTGATGACTGTAGGCTGGCACAGACGTGTCGATCAGATGCTGCCCCTTTTTGCAAAGGAAAGGGGAATGTACTGCATGGGTAGTTGACCGGTAGTGGTCAACACCTGTCATCTGCCACCTGCCCGTCTAGAATCTCACATGCAAACCTGTCCTTGGAGTACTCTACTAAGAGTCGAGCCCTCCTGTTTATATCCACCACCCTTTCCCTCATCAAGTTTGGTCACATAGTTCCACAAGCGTGTTGATGTAGCTTTCTCATCTTGTGTTTCAGTGTCCCCTTCAGGTTCATCCCCTTCCTCTTCAAACCCTTCCTCCTCATCATACATTGGGTCACTCATATTGGAACCATTGTCTTCTTGTGTTTCTTCCCTTCTATTCCTATCCCCCTTTCCCATCATTAAAACCAAGAGTGGAATGATACATAGAAGCCAAAAGAACACCATCTTGGAATATGGATATAGGTGATGGACAACCTGTAAGTAAAGGAGCAAGTAGAAACAATGGGAAAGAGTAGGAGAGGGAGGAGAAAAATACAAAAAAATTGTCAAAAAATAAAGGATTTTGGGGTTTGAACTTACCTCTTTAGCTCTTGTAGATGAAGTCCTCCAAGCTCTTGCTCCAAGCTCCTCCTCCTTCTCCTAGCTCCTCCTCCTTCACTCCTCCAAGCTCTCCTCTCTTCTCCTCTCCTTTCCTCTCTTCTCTTCTCCTCTCCTCTCTTCTCTTCTCCAACTCTCATAAACTCAAAGTGAGAAAATGAGGAATGAATGGGGGCTTTATTCTCTTCATTCCTCACCTTAACCTCACCCTAACCCACCCTCTTTATGCTAAGTAAACATAAATTAAAAAAAATTAAAAAATAAAAATGATTTTTTGCCTTACGCACGGCCTCTTCTGGAAGAGTACGCTTCCTCCTCCGAAGCGCCACGTTTCTGAGGCCCGAAGCGCCGTACGAAGCGCACTTTGGAGGCCTGGAAGCGGCGCTTCTGTACCACGCTTCCGAATTTCTAGGAAGCGACGCTTTTGAATTTCGGAAGCGTGCTTCCGACCAAGCTTCCTAGGCGCTTCCGTACGGGATGCGCTTCGGGGCTTGGAACCGGGGGGGGGGGGTGCTTCGTGCAACATTGATTCACCGCCCCTCAACTGCAACTCAGATCACTCACTCGATTTCCTCAGCAAACACTGCCCCAGAAAATCGAATTCTTGATCTCTCTTAGTGTGTTCTCCAACTGACCTTAAGTCTCCTCTTATACTTTTCTCATTGGTCCATCAACGACTGAGATTAAATCTCGAATCAACGGCTAAGATTAGATTTGTCTTGATCCATGACTTTTGGACCCTTCTAACCTAGTTTTATATTAATACCCATTAATATTTTATTTTTCCTAAGTTTAGACTTAGGAACTCCATTAAAAATATTAATTATTTTAATATCTCCCAAACTGGTTAGAATTTGCCCAAACCATTTCTAGGTCTTGGAAATCTCATGTGTTTTAGCCTCTCCACCAATTTTCATGGTTAGAGCACATCCGGTGCTACCCCAAATCAACACTCCCTCTTAGTGAGGACTGTGCTCTAGTAATACTCCTCACTGAGTATCACCCTGATCATCCAGCGTCGGTCCCTGTGTTGATGCTAGAACTCCTGCCTAACATCCTCTGCACTGCTGCATCATGTACTGCTGCCCATGGCCCTGCCACTACCACTGCTGCATCCATATGACAGCTCCCTTTGCATCCATGCTGCTGCTAGTCCATATACCCAACATTGCATCTGCAGAGAATCCCCTTCTCCTCACACTACATTCTGCTGCCCATAGCACTACCAATGCTAACTATTGCATTGCAACCTAGTTACTAAGAAGGAAGTAACTGATTCACCCAACTCTGACATCCCTGTCAGGCTAGAGACTCACCTGATGCTGAAGCTCCCTCTGCCGCTAACAAGTGCTCCCTCTACTAACCTCTGCGTTGCTGCAACAACTCCATGCATCTCGCATTGTAGCACACCTCTCTGTGCCATCCTGCACTGGTGCAATACTCTCGTGCTTCTCACATAGTTGCATTCTACTAGCGCCTGCGCTGTCCCGGGACTCCTGCATTGTAGCACTCTCTGTCACTCCATCCGCATCAGTCTCTACCGACATCTTACAGTCTTGCTACTCCTTTTTAGGGCTCTCTTAGCAAGGTATAATCCAAGAGGTTGGGTACCTCAAGGATCCTGCCCCTCATCACCTGTAGTCCATCTGACTACAACTGGACTCACCCCACTTCCTCTCAAGTGGCACATGAGCACTAATGGCACAGTCATCATCCTCGACTTCTTTTTCCGCCCTCGCTAGTGTTTCCTTTGTCTCAAAAGCCTCTCCCCTGCTCTTCTTCCTAGGACACTGGTTCGTAAAATGACCCAGTTCCCCACAATGAAAGCACTTGACCTTGGAGAGGTCCTTTTTCTTTCTCTTCTCCTACTTTCTCGCAGATGTAAGAGCTGCATCTTCTTCTTCTTCCTTCTTGATTCTGACCCCTTTTCCGCTACTCCTCGCCTTGATCACCCATCTGATCTCTTCTTGACTAAGAGCCGCCCACAGTTCCTTCGAATCTGGAAGGCTCGACCTGCCCATTATGCTCTAGACAAATACCTCCCAATCCTCTGAGACTGTGTTCAATGCGATCCTCACCATCATTTCCTGATCCGGCGTGGCCCCTATGGAAGTTAGATGGTCATAGATCTCCTTCAATCCACCGAAGAAGACATCTATTTGCTCTCCCTTCTGCATCTGGCATGACCGCGAGTGATTTTCAAGTAACATCTTCCTCTGCACGGAAGTATGCTGCTACAATTTCTTCAGGGCATCCCACATCTCATTTGCGTGTCCTTCTCGGCAATATGCGGCACCACATAATCCTTGACCCCATCAAGGATGATGCACTTCGCCCTGGCCATTGCCTCCTCATACTTCTCATTTTTAGTTGGGTCAACTGGGATCGCTATTGTTTTCAAGGCGAAGTCCTTGATGCGATATCTGTCTAGAATGGACAAGATCTTGGCCTTTTAGACCATGAAGTTGGATGCTCCATCCAACCTATCCTGATCTCTCAATCCATTCACGGCCATTATGCTGCTCTTCTTCCGACTCCTCAAAGTTTCTCTATTTCCCTCCTCGAAGTCCTCGATTCGACTCCCTCTGAGTCCCGATTTCCCGTCTGGAAATCCCTCCTCCTTGGTCTTGCCCGGTTAGGTATTGTTCTGACCACAGTACCCCACCAGCTTCGCTCCTCAAATTATTCGCAACCTCCTATACCCCAGCAACTTGAAGGACTGAACCTCTAGGCTCTGTGCAATCCCAGCACCGGCAAAATCTGCACCTCTTGGGCACAGTGTTGATCCTTCCTGACTGAGAAAGATGACCGGGCACTGCGTAGGTCTGGTCTGCTCCTCTTTGCCTCTGCGCTGATTCTCCCTTCGCGTCACCATTTCCTTGTTGCTTTTTGCTAGGAACAACTTCTATCACTCAGGACAACTGTTTCTGTTGCTACTGCTCTTCTAGGCTGATGCCTTCAATTATCCTGTGATTTGCAACCACGCTCTGATACAATGTTGGAATTTCTAAGTTTAACCCATTAGAAATTCTTCCTGTACTATCTGATTTATTTCTTCTTACTTGTTCAATTACTTAACAAGTTATTTACCATGTAAATACTGAAAATAAATACAAGTACAATATCAACATCTACGGATCATCTATTGAAAGTAAACAAGCACACAAGTGACACCGTTGTTTTTGGACCAATGTCCCTAGAAAAACCCAATGCGGGAAAATCGGTGCAACTATTCAGAGGGTTTTATTATTATGCAGATTCAGAATACAACTAAGGTGCCAAAAATGGCTCACCCAACAGAGAATGCCCTCGGCAGTAGTACCTCTCCTCGGAGACAGATATTTTGACTGATTAATCATCGGATGAACGATCCCACAACAACAATTGCAGCTTCTACTGCTCTACGTCACTCTGATAGGGACTGCGTCACCCTATCTGGCTCACCAGCTCCCAGTCTATCCCACAAAATCCTTCAGAACTTCCTCTAGGCCCTGTGTCAGCTCTGCTAGCCTCTGCGTCTGCTTCTAGAGCCTCTGCGTCAGCCCCTAGACCCTCTGCATCTCACACGCTGGCCTCTCTGGCACTGCGTAGCTCCTGGCTGCCTTTGCGTAGCCTCCAGCTGCCTCTGCGTCAACCTCACTGGGTTCTGCGCTGCCTCTCTGGTACCAACTCTGCCTCTCTGCGATGTATTCACTGCCCCACAGCTGCAACTTAGATCACTCACTCGATTTCCTCAGCAAACCGTGCCTTGGAAAATCGAATTCTTGATCTCTCTTGGTGTATTCTCCAACTGACCCTCAAGTCTCCTCTTATACTTTTCTTGTTGGTCCGTCAATGGCCAAGATTAAATCTCTAATAAACAATTAAGACTAGATTTGGCTTGATCCATGACTTTTAGACCTTTTTAACCTAGTTTTATATTAATACCTATTAATATTTTATTTATTCTAAGTTTAGATTTAGGAACTCCATTAAAAAATATTAATTATTTTAATATTTCCCAAACCGGTTATAATTTGCCCAAACCATTTCTGGGTCTTGGAGATCTCATGTGCTTTAGCCTCTCCACCAATTTTTATGGCTAGAGCACATCCGATGGTACCCCAAATCAACACATCATCTCTCATTTAATGTGGCAATGAACAAGTTACTTGGAAAAACTTGAGATTCCACTGTCGGAATAGCTTCAAAATTGGAGGACCTCTCAAGGAAGCACCCACGCAGCTCTAGACTAAAAATCACCAAGTTTGTATGGCTACAATCAATTTCACATGATGCCCTAGGAATCCCACTAGGGTTAGGGCTTGGAAAAGAGAAAAGGAGGTTAAAAATCTTTGTTTTGGTGATCACCTAGGACTAGATCAATGCCTAGCCTATTGGGAGAATGGAATCAATGGAATTCAATGTTTAGAGATCCTTATACCCAATCAAGGAGTTCCCCGACAACTTTGCATGGCTTTATAGGCAACAACTAAGTTACTAGGAAAATTTATACTTCTTTGATGCTGCAATTGATGACTTATCGAAATAATTATCAACAATCATATACCCCTAGGACATTTATTCATTATACTTTGCATGAAACATATGAAAATTCCTCATAAAGACAAGATCAACAAATTCACATTTCATTAAGGCAACTTCACCAGCTTCATGAGTGAAAATTATTCATACATTACACAAGTGATAAAAATGAGAAATAGACCATGAAAAATACACTTACAAGTATAGCAAAAATTCCAATCATCAATAGAGAAAAATCGAAGCTCCAAGATTAAAAACAAGCTCTTCGAAACATCGAAATGCATCAAGATTCCAATTCGTCCATCAATAAGGCTAGCGAAATTCTCAATAAGAGATACAAGTCCCAAATCCAAGTGATGATCAAATGAAATGATCATCACATCAATATATATCCTCCCTAAGGGGTTCGATTTGCCTAATAAGGCCTAATAATGCCCCAACTAATAAAATAATGTGCAAAAATGACATTTATTTTGATGAGCCTTAGAAATGGGTAACTATATGGGCTCATTCTGCCTCTTATTTCGATTTAATCCACCATTCGTAGTAGTTTTGTGCATGTTTTTGAATATATTTATTATTTATGTCAATAGAGTGAATTGGGTTAGTCACTTTGCCATGTAGTCTAATGAATATTTATTGCAGATTTTTGGACAATTTTGGACAAAGGCAAGGAATTTATGAGAAAATGGTAGCCAAACTCGAGGAAAACAGGGAAGAGGACTTGTAGGAGGGGTGTCTCCTTCATTAATGACCCCTTTCCTCGGATCCTCCATCAACAGCTTGGAGTACAAAGGCCCACATTGATGATTCTAGGGGGCAGCCAAGCAAGTCAAGTAGGACTGATGTTATCTTCAATTCTAGGAAGCCGAGTTCCTTGATTTTAGGAGGACTGTTGGGAGTCCCCCAAAATTGTCCAATAGAGTGAATTGGGTTAGTCACTTTTCCATGTAGTCTAATAAATGTTTATTGCAGATTTTTTGGACAATTTTGGACAAAGACAAGGAATTTATGAGCAAATGGCAGCCAAACTCGAGGAAAACAGGGAAGAGGACTTGTAGGAGGGGTATCTCCTTCATTAATGACCCCTTTCCTCGGATCCTCCATCAGCAGCTTGGAGTACAAAGGCCCACATTGATGATTCCAGGGGGCAGTTGAGCAAGTCAAGTAGGACTGCTGTTATCTTCAATTCTAGGAAGCCGAGTTCCTGGATTTTAGGAGGACTGTTGGGAGTCCCCATTTGTATAAATAAGAAGGCTTCGAGCCTCAGTAGGTTAGCCAGTTGTTAGTATATTTTCGCACTTTTGTGCAGTACATTGGTCAGCTTATTTTCGAGTTCTTTTTGAAGACAGTTTATGTGATGTAACTGCTATTTTTTGATAAATGAAGATGAAACAGTTTTTGAGCTAGCACTGATCTCTTTCAGAGGGCTGAAGCTCTTGGGTTAGGGCCCAACCCAAGCTGCCCAACACCTCCTTTGTGTATTTATATGTTTTCTTGCTTCCATTCATGAGTTAATTTCTGTTGCATAGATTCATCTTACTTTGTTAAATTAGGTTGCTTTTGATGATTAGCATAGTTGTTTTTGTATCAGTTGTGCAAGTAGGTTGCTGCAGTGACAAAATAAGATTCAAAAAGGCCACAGTAGACCCTAATCTCCTTTCTCCCTTCTTGGGACTATGCTTTGAGGTCAAGGCACTACTGCTGTCACCAAAAACATAGTTTTTGCTCTTCCAATGCAGCTGCTAGTGTGATACTTTGAGTTGGAGAAGTCGATATTAGTTCAGATTCACTTGCTTAGATCATTTCCTGTTCATTTACCATAGTTTTCTCGCATGCTTTTCTGTTCGGAGGTTACTGATTAGCATTTTTATGTTTTTAGGTCAGGAATTAGGTTAAGCTAGACAAAACTTTATTTTTAGTTCTTTCTTTGGTCAGTTTTGATAAGTAAGTGTGCAGATCTCTTGCAGGACATCTCAGCTCACCATCCCTCCATAAAACAACTAGCACCAGCTCACTTCTCATAGATCCCCCAGCTCATTCGCCACATTTCGCCAATCTTCCCTAATTTTTGCGTTGTTTTTTCATAAAGTTGTTTTCTTGCCATTTGAACAAATCCAACCATCTCCTTCGTCCCTGATCTTTCTTGACAAGTTCTAGACCCCTCAACACCTTTATCCAACCTTCATTGCCCCTTTCCCATCATTGTTCTACCTTCAAACCTTAAAAAAACCACTTTTGGCCTCCTCCCATAGAACCTCCTGTAGATCCCTTGCAGCCTCCTGTAGAACTTCCTGGGAGTGATTTTTCGAAGTCCGATCGCAATGGAAGTCTTCAGAAGGGTACTAGGGACTTCTTAGGACCTCTCCACACCTTCCTCGCCTTCTGAAAAAGCCAACTCCATCTTCCTTTGCCACCAAACCTCTGCACAGTCACTACTAGTTAAATCACAAGCATAATAATTCCACATAAAAATATTCAAAAGTACAAAAAGATGATATCTTCTCATTTCTGTTTAGAAGTAACTTGAATAAATGCAATTTACCTTTTCAGTATTCAATGGCACTCACTTCATTAGTTTCCATCTCTTTTCCTGCAAAAATAGGGTTAGTAGGTAAACTAGGGTTTGCTAAGGCTTATGCTTCATTTCAGTTTCCCTTCTCTTTTTGCAAGTAGAATAGCCCCTGTAGAGTTAGCTTTCTTCCATCACAGTAAAGCTTCTTCTGAGAATTCATAGAAGTTGGCTTAAGCTCCTAGCGAACTTGCGCCAGCTGATTAAGTGACAGCCTGCAGTAAGAACTAGTACTTGTGCATACAACACCGTCGCTTCCAAGTTTGTTACGAACTACTGGGTTGATAAAAGTAAAGAAGGAAGCCCCAGGAGTTGCAACATTATTGCTGCAATATTGGAGCCCACCATTCTTTTTGGCGCCATTGTTGGGAAGCGTCATAGTACTTTGTGATTACTGTTTTTCTTCTATTTTCTACTGCAACATTCTACTAAGTAGTTTATTTCAGCAAAAGTAGAGTAGTTGTTTCATTTCAATTCTACAATTTCAATTCTGCAATTTCAATTCTGCAAAAGTAGATTAGGCATTTCCTGCTTTTATTTCAATTCTGTAATTTCCATTTCAGCAAGAGTAGATTAGTCATTTCCTGCTTTCATTTCAATTCTGCAATTTCCATTTCAATAAGAGTAGATTAGTCATTTCTTGATTTCATTTCAATTCTACAATTTCCATTTCAGCGAAGTAGATTAGTCATTTCCTTGCTTTCATTTCAATTCTGGAATTTCATTCCAGCAAGATTCATTTCAATTAGTTGCAATTTGTTGTTCAATACATTTCAATTTTTTGTAGGTACAAGCAAAAAAAAAAAACAAAAAAAAACAAAAATAAAAATCACCCAAAAAGAGATTTCCTTTCATGCCTCGTAGGAATAGAGACAATTCGGGAAAATTCCTACCCGACACCCCCATCACATCACTAAGTCACCCTTCTCTCTTCCTTGGTGGCTGTGATCCAGAAGAACTTATAGGTGAACCTCCAGAGATATACGAAAATCTTATAATAAAAAAAGAGCAAGAAACCATTCCTCCTGAGACCATGGTTGAAAACAGAAACGTTAGAGGAAATGGGGAAAGAATAGAAGGTGCCTTTCCTATCTGAGAGACCAATGGGGACACAAAAATGAAAAACATAAGTCCTTCAGCCTTACCTCACTTCCATGGATTGACTACCGAAGATCCTGATACCTTCTTGTTTGAATTTGTTGTTCTCTGTCGAACCTATGACTATGCAGAAGACGAGCAAAAGTTGAAACTGTTTCCTTCTACCCTCAAGGATGCAGCATTGTGCTGGTTCATGGGGTTACCTGGAAACAATATCACAACTTGGGCTCAGATGCAGCAAGCCTTTAACAACAAATACCGGGACTACTGTAGATCAAATGATACCAAGGAAGAAATCTTCCGAATGACCTTGGGAAGTGATTATTCTTTAGAAGACTATGAAGAGAGGTTTCAACTCAGTGATAAAAGGGCCAGGTGCACACTTGACCCCAAATCTCTGAAGTTGGTCCTACTCAGAGGAGTCCCTAGAGACCTTCTAGATACCCTCCATTTGCTAGCTGGGGGAGACATCTACCAACTGCCTTATGATGACATAAAGATTGTGTTTAGAAACCATTCTAGGTCAGCTAGAAAGAGAGGTAGGGGAAGTCAACCTTTAGCCAGTACATCCTCATTCAGTTCATCCCTTAGAAATGAACTTGAGAATCGGCTGGAAGATTTCAAGAGCGAGATGAGGCAGACTCTTGCCATGCAAATGGATACCTTGCATATCAAAAGGAAACAAGAGAAAGCGAGGGCTTTGGCCATCTTTTGTCCTAGGTGCACTAGAAAGCATCCTAGGAACGAATGTCCATTGCACTCTATCGAAGTGTGTTTAGTCTGTGAAGAAGACCATCCTATGAATCAGTGCCCTTCCTTGCCCGGAATTAAAGCTACATATCAGGGGGGCGAAGGAACCACTGAACCACTCTATTTCATGAAGCAAAGGAGGCCACATGAACCCAGACCTTACCAACAGGGAATGTAAGGGGCATCCCAGACCTATTACAACCCCAATCAAGCCACTTCCATGCCTTCTTGGGGCCCCCTTGCTCATCATTCCTGGTCCACACCCCCTCCTTGGTTGTATCCATCTCAATACCATGCTCCTCTAGTTGCTCATTCGTTTCACTCATATGCTCAGCCACAACCTCAGTGGAATGCACCTCATCAGGGGTGGAGGTCCCAGTACAACTCTCCTCCCGCTCTTTTGCCTCCACCGCCTGTTCAACCACAACCATGACCTCCTGCTCCACCAATACAACCCCAAATACCTGCTCAACCGAACCTGAACGCCAATAACAGACAGGCCTAGCAGGTATATAATGGAGAAACATCATGTCCAACCTATGCTGTGGAAATTCAGGAGATTAACCTACGATCTGGGAAGGTTCTCCCAAATAGCCAACCTCCTTCCAAGGAGGATGAGGAAGAAAAACAGGAAGTGAACCAAAAGCCATTCCACCCTTTCCTGAGAGACTAACTGGAACCACACAACCGACCCCAGAAGAAACTGAACTTCTGGGAGAATTGAAACAGTTATGTGTAAAGGTACCACTTCTCTAAGCCATAAAAGATGTGCTTATATACAACAAGATGATCAAGGAGAAGTGCTTCAGGCACCCAGGCAAGCGCAAGAGAGATGCTCCAACTATCAATGTCATAGGACAATTGTCCGACCTGATGTTGGGGCAGGTAATCTGTCCGAAATATCTAGACCCTGGGAGTCCTGTAGTCGATGTCCACATCAATGGCACCGTAATCCCCCATACCCTGATTGATCTAGGGGTTGCCATTAATGTGATGACCAAGGACACTATGCTCAAGCTCAACCTTCAGGGTTCCCTGAGAAAGACCACAACAGTACTGCAGTTAGCAAACCGCTCCACCGTGACCCCTGAGGGGATTGTGGAAGATGTAATGGTCTCTATTGATTCCTGGGAGTACCCTGCTAATTTCCTGGTTCTCCAGCCAAAGGCAAAGCTCACTGGGTATCCTCTCATCCTAGGAAGGCCTTGGTTGGCTATTGCAGATGCCTACATCAGTTGTCGAGCTGGGAACATGACAATCAAGAATGGGCATATGTCCAAAATTCTAGTCCTATATCCTCCTGCCCAACCTCTGTTAGAACATGATTTACCCCTCTGGTTGGAGGAGGAATATGAGGATGAAGTCTATTCCGCACCATTGTGTACAGTAGAGGCTTCCATGGGGGGCCCACAAACCGAGGATGATCTAATTAAAAACTTGATTCAGAATCCACCCCCCAGTGTGTTGCCATTAGAAGAGCTGGTGAAAGAAACCCAAGCCAATCCTTTAGTTGATCTTTGTGTGGCTGATCCAACCTCTCTCTGAGTTAAGAATGTGGAATTCGGCCTAGAAAGAACCTTGAAGATCAACTCATCCATATCCAACTCTTAGGAGAAAGTACTATGTAGCTTATTGAAAAACCACTTGGATGTTTTTGCTTGGAGCTATAAGGAGATGAAGGGAGTCCACCCTTCAGTCTGTACTCATCACATTTACATTAAAGAAGATTGTAAACCAGTCAGACAGCCTCAAAAGAGGATGAATCCAGCCCTTAAGGACATTGTCAAAGAAGAACTGCAAAAGTTGTTGAATGTAGGATTCATCTACCCCATCTCTGACAGCGAATGGGTCTCTCCTTTGGTGCTAGTGCCAAAGAAAAACGGGAAGTGGAGAATCTGTGTAGATTTTCGGGAACTAAACAAGGCCACCAAGAAGGACCATTTCCCTTTGCCTTTCATAGATCAAGTGTTAAATGGCCTGGCAGGGAAGAAGTTCTTATCCTTCCTAGATGGGTTTAGCAGTGTTGGAAATAATACTGAGAGGGGGGGTGAATCAGTATTATCTAGCAATTTACCAAATCTTCCTTATTTGATCTTTTGAAATATTCTTGCATATCAGTACCATAAAACAATGAGCATGAATAAAGAAAATAGACAGTCACACCAAAGAACACAAGATGTAAGGTGGAAACCCAATGCGGGAGAAAAACCACCTGCTGCAATATGTCTCTATCTTCTTTCAAGAAATTCTTTTTACAATGATTTTGTACTGGTGCAGTCCTTTACCAGTACGCAGGCTGCAACCTGCAGAGAGCTACAACTCTTTCTCGTTTTCCAGTTTCTCCTGGAAGGGAGCTACAACCCCCTACTTCTTTTCATGAAGAATCAAATGATCAACAAGTATACAACAGATACAGTCTACTACAGATATCAGATCAGTAATTACATAAACAACCCAGAACACCTTATGAACAGAAATATACAGTCAACAGATCATCTTAAGACAGGGACGCATATTTTCTTTCTGTGGCCTGCGACTGGACGCAGTATACCTTATGCTGTTCTGCGTGCAGACGCACTGTTCCTTTTTGCTTTTCTGCGACCGACGCTCCCAAAAACACTATCGCGCCGCGTCTTTCGCTTCAGAGACGCACCCAATGCCACAGTCGCGCCGCGTCCTTTGCCTCAGAGACGCACCTGAGTCTTTACTGTACTGCGTCCCGGCGCACTTTCCCTTCACTGAATCTGCGTCCCTTCAGATATAGAAGATAAGAGGACTTTAGAACCAACCCAAACACTCAGATCCACAGATCTGATCATGCGCCATATAGATCGTAGTCCATTAGAAGATTTGCCCTTATAGATTTGGACTAGATCACACCAAGAGATATTCCACCAAGATGATGCTTAATCCAAATGAACTCCTTTGCTTTATATAGGCAAGCTTCTCCCCAAAGCGTGGAACAATACCACGAGCCGACACCATAGAAACACAAAACCGTCGGCTAGATACCACACAAGAAACCCCCACGTGCTTTTCTCTGCCTTGAAATGTGTGCACTGGGCGGACGCACCTCCTGAACGGCTGGCCTGCGTCCCTGGACGCGGGTTCTGTATGGTATACCTGCGGGGACGCACTTGCTGAACATATTTCCTGCGTCCTTCTTGATTTACCACCTGAATGAGTTTGCCATCAAGGACAACACCTGAATCATAATGCCAACAAACTCCCCCTTTGGACTTGATGGCAACCACATAATCTTCAGCTTACATAATCTTCAGATTCATCATTCTCCCCTTTGACATCAAGGGCAAAGGGTATGCTCCCCCTATGCTCATGCTTCTCCAGATCTGTAACCAGAAATCCATCATGAAGGAGACAGAGACATATTGCAGCTATTTCCAAGATCTCCTTCTCCATAATGCCAACAATGCATTATGTGCTCCCCCTGAGCCTATACCATCAATAGGAAGATGATCAACAGTGAGATGATGCATCAACAACCCCCAGCTTTTGCCTGAGGTATTCAAAAGTGTCCCTGGGCAATGGTTTGGTGAAAATATCAGCAACTTGTTCCTTAGAAGGAACATACTCCAACTTGACCTTCTGTTCAAGTACTTGTTCCCGGAGAAAATGGTACTTGATTGGTATGTGCTTGGTTTTTGAATGCATAACCGGATTCTTTGAGATGCTGATTGCACTTGTGTTGTCACATAAGATAGGAATAGGAGGTGTACAAGTGATTTGATAATCCTGCAAAGTCTGCATCATCCAAAGAAGTTGGGTGCAACAAGATGCAGCAGCAACATATTCCGCTTCAGCTGTAGACAAGGCAATTGAACTCTGTTTCTTGCTGAACCAAGATACCAGTCTGGGACCCATAAAGAATGCACCACCACTTGTGCTTTTCCTGTCATCCACGCTTCCGGCCCAATCTGCATCTGTATAAGCATGAAGAGTGAGATCTGTATCTCTAGGATACCATAGGCCATAATTTTGAGTCCCTTGAAGATATTTGAAGATTCTCTTCACTGCTTGAAGATGAGTCTCCTTTGGATTTGCCTGAAACCTTCCAACTATTCCAACTGCATGCATGATGTCTGGTCGGGTACCTGTCAAATATAGTAGACTTCCAATCATAGATCTGTAGGTTGGTTGATGTACTGCTGCAGATTCGTCATTTGCACTGAGACTACATCCTGTGACCATGGGTGTACATACTGGTTTTGCATCTTCCATGCCATATTTCTTCAAAATCTGCTTGAGATACTTGGTTTGAGATAAAAGGATTCCTCCTTTCTTTTGTTGGATTTGCAAACCAAGGAAGTATGTCAGTTCTCCTAGCAAGGACATCTCAAATTCTTTCTGCATGACCGAGGCAAAGCTTTGACTCATAGCTTCTTCATTACTGCCAAAAATAATGTCATCTACATACACAACAAGTATTAGTAATTTGTCATTTTCAACTTTTATATAAAGATTGCTATCTGCTGAACCTTTTGAAAAACCTTGTTGATGAAGATATTTGTCCAACCGGTAGTACCAAGCCCTTGGAGCTTGTTTGAGACCATAGAGAGCCTTTTTTAATCGGCATACAAGATTTGGATCGTTTCCAAGAATGAAACCATCTGGCTGTTCAATGTACACTTCTTCATCCAAGTCTCCATTCAGAAAGGCTGATTTCACATCCATTTGAAATACTTTGAAGTTCTGACAACTTGAGAGAGCAAGAAACATTCGGATGGCCTCAAGTCTTGCAACAGGAGCAAAAGTTTCTTCAAAGTCTATTCCTTCTTGCTGTGCATACCCTTTACAGACAAGTCTGGCTTTGTTTCTAATTACTTCTCCATTTTCATTCAATTTATTTTTGAAAACCCATTTTGTTCCGATAACATTCTTATCCTTTGGTCTAGGAACCAGCTCCCAAGTGTTGTTCTTTTCGATTTGCTCAAGTTCTTCATCCATTGCTTTCACCCAACATTCATCTTTGCATGCCTCTTTCACATTTTGTGGTTCAGTAGAGGAGAGTAATGCCAAATAACTTGAAGCTTCTGCAACTGTTCTTCTAGTTTGTATACCTGCTTCTTTTTGTCCCATGATCTGAGATTCTGGATGGTTCTTTTGAACATATCTGGATGGAGTCTTTTCTTCTATTCTTGTTCTTTCTTCTGCTTCTTCGTGAGGTCCTTCTTGAGATTGTTCTTGCGGTTCTTCTTCTTCATCATTCTGTCTTTGAGGGTAGCTTTCATCTTCTTCAATGTCTTCACGATGTATTTGCCTAGGAATGTATCCCTTCTCATCAACCACTACATCAATGCTGTCAACAATTCTGCCAAGTCTTTTATTGTAGCATTTGTATGCTTTGCTATGTGGAGAGTAGCCAAGAAGAATTCCTTCATCTGCTCTAGGATCAAGTTTGCCAAGCTGCTCCTCAGTATTCTTGATATAGCATTTGCTCCCAAAGATTTTGAAGTGCTTTACCGAAGGAGTTTTACCACTCCAGATCTCATGAGGAGTTTGAGTGCTGTTCACTCGGACATTTGTCTTGTTGAGAATAATAACTGCCGCATGTGCAGCTTCACCCCAGAAGGTTGCAGGAGTTCCTGATTCATCAAGCATAGCACGAGCCATTTGCTGGATTGTTCTGTTCATTCTTTCCACTACTCCATTTTGCTGAGGAGTTCTAGCTGTAGAAAATTCTCTCCTTATCCCATGTTCATCACAGAAATCGAAAAATTCATTTGAAGTAAATTCTCCACCTCTGTCGGATCTGAGGCACTTAATCTTGTGACCTGATTCATTTTCAACCAAAGCTTTGAAGGATTTGAATTTTTCGAAAGCTTCATCTTTGTGCTTCATAAGTCCTAACCAAACAAACCTGGAGAAATCGTCAATAAATAATATCAAGTATTCCTCTCCTCTAGGTGTTCTTTTTCTGAATGGTCCACATACATCTCTGTGTACTAGCTCAAGAGGCATGCTGGCTGATCCTTCTTTCTCTGGAAAGTTAGTTCTGGTCTGTTTTCCAAACTGACATGATCTGCATATGGTGTTGTCAGGAATTTTGATATCTGGAAGATCGCGAACTGCCTGATATTTGCAAGCTTTCCTTATTTGTGAGAAGCTTAGATGTCCCAACCTTCGATGCCATAACCAGTGCTCTTCATCCTTGCTTAGATAGCATTGTTGTTGTCCTTCATCAAATATGTATAGATTATTTGGAGTTCTTTTACCTTTGAGAACTGTTTTACCTGTATCAAGATCACGAACAAGACACCCATTTGATCTGAATATAACCTCGGTTCTTTGATCACACATCTGGCTTACACTTAGAAGATTATGCTTTAGTCCATCAACAAACAAAACATTTCCAGCCTTAACATCTTCTTTTAAAGGAGCAATACCTTTTCCTTTTATAGTTGCAGGAGTATCATTTCCAAAAGAGACTTTCTTTCCCTTTTCTAAATTAGAATAAGATTCAAGTTTTTCTTTATCACCTGTCATATGCTTTGAACATCCACTGTCAATGTACCATAGATTTTCTTGTCCTTCTGCATAGAATGCTATCCCACATCTTTCTGTTTGAGGTTCCTTTATTTTCCATGTTTTGGTGCCTGAGGTTTGTTCCCTTTTTTGTTCTTGTACCTTTCTTTCCGGAAACCTGCTTCTGCATTCAAAATCTTCATGTCCAAAATTATTGCAAATAGAGCATTCAACTTCATTTTCAAGAGCTGAAAAATTGTTATAGGTCCTTTTTGTAATCCCTGTCATACTTCTTTGCTTTTGAGCTTCCCTAGTCATGATTGTTTTATACGCAACACATTGAGCTGCTTTGTGACCAAAGTTATGGCAAGAAAAGCATTGTCCATTGAAGAAGTTTCTGCGATTATTGAATCTACCAGCCAACTGATTGTAATTTCTATTTTCATCTATTCTTGAACCAAATTGGGAAGATTTTACCTGTGGCTGGTTGTGGCTTTTGTTCACCCTTAAGCTGGATTGCCCCTGATAGTTTTTGTTTGACGTTTGTCCCTGCTTTACCTGATGATCTTCCTTGTGCTCTTGTTCATTTCTTCTTGCTGCATCAAGATAACTTTTTGAAGTGGATGCTTGAGAAGTTTCTCCATTATAGCCCAGACCTGTCTTATTTAGTGGAGACCGCTGCACACTGATAATCTCATTCAACGTTTCAGATCCTTTGACAAACTTGAGATTAATAGTTTTTGTTTTCTCAATTTCTTTTCTAAGACCAACAATTTCACCTTCTAATTTTTCAAGATGTTTTTCCTTTTCATCAATCTGAAATTGTAGAGTATCAATAATCATGTTCTTTTCTTCTATACATCTCTTGAGTCTAGTAATTTCATCATAAAGGTTATCCACATCTACAGCATCCTCATAATCATCATCTTCAAATGCCATTAACAATCTATATTTGTTACCTTGTTTATCTTCATCACTGTTTGATAAGCCATCACTATCTTCATGGGTGTAGTAGCTTTTCTTATTTGCACTTTGTTTCTTGTTCCATCTAACTGGTTCCTTTCCTTTATCCTTATAAGAGCATTTTGCAGCATAATGACCTACTCTTCCACAAGCAAAACATTTGAAAGGTAGCTTACCTCTGAACCTTCCAGAACCTCTTTGAAGATTTCTGACAAAATTTGATTCTTCTTCCTCTTCTTCTGGAACATGACTTGCTTCATAGTGATCTTCTTTGCCTGATGCTTTAAAAGCAGCTTCCCTTCTGTCTGATGGACCTCCCTTTCTCATTTCATAAGCAGTTAGAATTCCATGCAGCTGAGACATAGTGAGAACACGGAGATTTTCCTTTTCTTCTACTGCAGATACTTTAGATTCAAATTTGGGGGATAAAGATCTTAGAATCTTTTGAACTACTATAGTCTCTTTTATTTCTTCACCCAAATTTTTCATACAATTAACAATCTCATCTACCCGAAGAAAATAATTAGCCACACTTTCATCATTATACATCTTGAGAGTCTCATATTGAATCCTGAGAGTTTGAAGTTTAGCTTCTTTTACCTGTTCATCTCCTTCATAGCTAGTGATCATTTTGTCCCATATCTCTTTTGCTGATTTGAAGTGCATGACCTTCATGAACTCTGTTTGAGATATACT
Source organism: Pinus tabuliformis (assembly GCA_031772625.1). NCBI lineage: Eukaryota > Viridiplantae > Streptophyta > Pinopsida > Pinales > Pinaceae > Pinus > Pinus tabuliformis. The sequence continues at coordinate 425,647,300 of CM062816.1, forward strand.
TCCTAATAGAGTACTGACTGCTTTTGCATTTGTTTCATACTGCTTTTTCTCAGCTGGATCTGTAGGAGTAGCTGAAGGAAAGGCATAGCCTGATTCTACAATGTTCCAAACTTCTGTACCAAGAGATTGAAGATATGCAGTAACTCTTACCTTCCAATAATTGAAGTTTGTCCCATCGAAGACGGGTGGCCTGATTGATGCTTCTCTCTCGTAGTTGCTCATGATGAACGATCTACCTTCAAGCGATCAAGCTTTTCTGAAGGACCGGCTCTGATACCAATTGTTGGAAATAATACTGAGAGGGGGGGTGAATCAGTATTATCTAGCAATTTACCAAATCTTCCTTATTTGATCTTTTGAAATATTCTTGCATATCAGTACCATAAAACAATGAGCATGAATAAAGAAAATAGACAGTCACACCAAAGAACACAAGATGTAAGGTGGAAACCCAATGCGGGAGAAAAACCACCTGCTGCAATATGTCTCTATCTTCTTTCAAGAAATTCTTTTTACAATGATTTTGTACTGGTGCAGTCCTTTACCAGTACGCAGGCTGCAACCTGCAGAGAGCTACAACTCTTTCTCGTTTTCCAGTTTCTCCTGGAAGGGAGCTACAACCCCCTACTTCTTTTCATGAAGAATCAAATGATCAACAAGTATACAACAGATACAGTCTACTACAGATATCAGATCAGTAATTACATAAACAACCCAGAACACCTTATGAACAGAAATATACAGTCAACAGATCATCTTAAGACAGGGACGCATATTTTCTTTCTGTGGCCTGCGACTGGACGCAGTATACCTTATGCTGTTCTGCGTGCAGACGCACTGTTCCTTTTTGCTTTTCTGCGACTGACGCTCCCAAAAACACTATCGCGCCGCGTCTTTCGCTTCAGAGACGCACCCAATGCCACAGTCGCGCCGCGTCCTTTGCCTCAGAGACGCACCTGAGTCTTTACTGTACTGCGTCCCGGCGCACTTTCCCTTCACTGAATCTGCGTCCCTTCAGATATAGAAGATAAGAGGACTTTAGAACCAACCCAAACACTCAGATCCACAGATTTGATCATGCGCCATATAGATCGTAGTCCATTAGAAGATTTGCCCTTATAGATTTGGACTAGATCACACCAAGAGATATTCCACCAAGATGATGCTTAATCCAAATGAACTCCTTTGCTTTATATAGGCAAGCTTCTCCCCAAAGCGTGGAACAATACCACGAGCCGACACCATAGAAACACAAAACCGTCGGCTAGATACCACACAAGAAACCCCCACGTGCTTTTCTCTGCCTTGAAATGTGTGCACTGGGCGGACGCACCTCCTGAACGGCTGGCCTGCGTCCCTGGACGCGGGTTCTGTATGGTATACCTGCGGGGACGCACTTGCTGAACATATTTCCTGCGTCCTTCTTGATTTACCACCTGAATGAGTTTGCCATCAAGGACAACACCTGAATCATAATGCCAACAAGCAGGTACAACCAGATCCAAATAAGCCTGAAAGACTAAGATAAGACCACTTTCACTTGTCCTTGGGGTACTATTGCATACCGGGTCCTTCCTTTTGGGTTGTGCAATGCTCCCGCCACTTTCCAGAGAGCAGTACTGAGCATATTCGCTGAATTGGTTCATGATTAAGTGGAAATTTATATGGATGACTTTACCCCTTATGATTCTAACTTCCAGGAAGCTTTGACTAACCTGGGAAAAGTTTTAGCCAATTGTATTGAAATGAACCTGTCCCTCAGTCCTAAAAAATGCGAATCCCTGATGACTGAAGGGACCGTGCTACGTCATACAATTTCTCAGCAAGGATTACAGGTGGATCCCAATAAAATTCCAATCATTCAAAGGGTCCCACCTCTTCAAAAGGTAAGAGATGTTCGGAGTTTCCTAGGCTTAGCAGGGTATTATAGAAGATTCATTAAGGATTTTAGTAAGCTAGCCTCTCCATTGTTTGGTCTTTTGGGAAAAGATGCTGAGTTCATATGGACTGACAACTGTCAAGAGGCTTTGGATACCTTGAAAGGTAAACTGGTAATTGCCCCAATTTTGAGAGGTCCAAACTGGGCCCTACCTTTCCACATTCATACAGATGCCTCGAACAAAGCGATAGGAGCAGCCTTAGGGCAAGTTGATGAGAAGCTGCCTTATGCCATATATTTTGTCAGTAAAAACTTGTCCAAGGCAGAATTAAACTACATTGTAACCGAAAAGGAGCTCCTAGCTGTAGTCCATTCCCTAAATAAGTTCAGACACTACATCACCGGCTATCAAACATTCGTACACACTGATCATGCTGCAATTAGGTATTTGATGAATAAACCAAATGTAAATGCTCGTATTATTAGATGGTTACTTTTATTGCAGCAATTTGATTTGACCATTATTGATAAGCCGGGTAAGGAAAATGTTGTTGCTGATTTTCTGTCTAGACTAGATCTGCCTGTAGGTGAAGAAGGAATGGTGGATGATCAAATGACAGATGAACACCTATTTGCTATTTCAGCACTTTCTCCATGGTTTGCTGATATAGCAAATTAGTTGGTTTTAGCACAGTTTCCGCCACACTTGTCCTCAAAAGAGAAGAGCAAGATCGTGAGGAAAAGTGCACCATTCACTTGGATTGGGGGCAATCTTTTTAAACTTGGCCTAGATCAGATTTTGAGGCGATGTGTCAGGGAGGAGGAATTTTTTGACATTCTTCTAACCTGTCATGATGGGCCCTGTGGGGGCCATTTTGCAGCAAAGAGGACTACCTTCAAAATTCTGCAAGCAGGTTACTATTGGCCCACTCTTCATCAAGATGTTAGGAGATATATCAGCCAATGTGACCGATGTCAAAGGATGGGGAAACCTACCCCAAGGGATGAGATTCCCCTGCAACCTCAAGTGACTTTTGAGCCATTTGAGAAGTGGGGCATGCACTTTGTGGGTCCTATCAACCCTCTTTCAAAACAGAAATCTTACATCAGTGCGTGTACTGATTATCTGACAAAATGGTCAAAAACAAAGGCGACCAAGGCAGCAACAGAAGAAAAAGTAGCTACATTTTTGAGAGAAAATATCTTCTACAAGTTTGGCTATCCAAGAGAATTAGTCACAGATCAAATGAGTCAGTTTACCTCCAATCTTATTGAAGATCTTCTCACACATCACAAAATTAAGCACAAAACTTCCACCCTTTATCATCCCCAAGCAAATAGATAGGTGGAAGTCACTAACAGAGCTTTGGAAGGGATTTTGACTAAGGTAGTGAGCAGCAGCATAAAAAATTGGACAGATCTATTGGTTGAGGCCACCTAGGCCTATAACACCACATGGAAAATCACCATATGGTTCACACCCTATGAGCTGGTCTATGGGAAGAAGGCTTTGCTGCCAATAGAATTTGAATATAACACATTAAGGATGGCAGCTCAGCTGGACCTAGATCTCAGCGATGCGCAAAAGAAAAGGTTACTCCAGCTAAATGGATTGGATGAACAGAGATTGTAGGCCCTTCTCCACTTAGAGGTAATCAAACTTCAAAGGAAAATATGGCATGACAGACACCTCAAAGAAAAACAATTCTAGAAAGGAGATTGGGCGCTGTTGTATGATTCAAGATATAAAGATTTCAAAGGAAAACTGAGGACAAGATGGCTGGGACCGTACACAGTAGAAAAATGCAATGACAATGGTTCAGTTCTGATCCAGACCATCGATGAAGAAGCCATCCCCATGCTCATCAATGGGCATAGGTTGAAGATCTACAGGAAGCCCCTTTCCAAGCAGGAATTCATTGAGAATCTGAGTAAAACAGTGTTGGTAGTGGAGCGGGTCTCTTCATCCACTCCACCCACACCCTAAAAAAAAAAAAGAAAGAAAAGAAAAAGAAAATAACAAAAAAAAGAATAAAAGATCCCTGGGTGAAAACCTCTTGGAGGTGCCCTAGCTGTCTCATAAAGAAAAGAAGAAAAAAACACAAAAAAACTAACTTCTTTTGAATGCATTGCAGATTGCAGGAGGGTCACACAAGAAAAAGGACATGGCCAGGCTGCATACACCCTTGATAGCTCATTCCTCCATCGCCATTGTCTTTTCCTAGGCCTTGGTCTCACTTGTTCTGAAAATTTTGCATCCTACAGGAAACTCTGTGCATTCTACAGGAGGCTCCTGTAGAAACCACAAAGAGCTCAAAATCAAGTTCAGAGAAGAATCCGAGGGCTAGAAATTTGTCTAGAAAGCCTGTGGACCTCCCTACCACCATTCACCCTCCTAACTCTCCATTCCATCCCTACACCGCCACATTTCCACTCGCTTTTCCTTCCCTGCACAGAAAACACAACAATTTTGTTTCTTTCGTTTTTACAACAACAAAAAAATAATGATGAATAAAACAACAACATTCTTCACTTGTTTCTTACTTGATGCACTCCAGCTGTTATTCCTTTCCTTCAAAACCTTCTTCAATTGTCTCTTTAGTCCCTGCTCAAGCATCAGCCAGAAATTTTAGAGGGAGAAGCAGCTACAGGAAATCCTGCAGGATTCCTATAACAGTTGATCCCTTTAAAAAACAAGCTCCAAAGGCAGGGTCAATGCAGCCAAGATGTATGCAATGTGTAAGGAGCGGTTCCTGATTGAAAATCACCAGCATAAGGTAGCCAAGCCACCAGCTCAGAGACCACAAGCATCAAAAGCAACAACAATAAAAAAAAACAAAGTACCAAACTCTGAGCATGCAGAGCACTGTAGCGACTAACAGGTAAGTGGCTAAACCCGTTCCTCTGTTGCATGAATATTATTTAGGAACTGCATGAACCATTGAGATGGTCGCGATTAAACGAAATCGGTGGCTAGCTAATTGGCCACCCTCGTTCAGTTCAAACCACCCTCGTTCAGTTCAAACAAGCCTTGTCCAATTCAAACAGCAGTTCAGAAGGTGCAGTCAACACATGTGGTCCGTCAACTCGGGAAGAAAAACTCAGAACTGGTAGTGGTGGCAGTGTATAATGGGAATGATGGAAGTGATGGCGGGCAGGTGACATGAAATACCATAATGGCACTGGAGTAGGGACCAACGGTTTGGATGGGGATAACTTACCCTTCATGCCACCTCACCTCGTCACCGCAGATCACGCTATCAGCCTAAGTACACTGCGGTAGAAGCCTTCGCCACCTTTTTTTTCATTGGCATCAACGAGTTCTCGGCTGCAACAACTCACCTACCACCTTCAGAACATTGAAACAATCGCTCTTTGCCAGTTTTCAAAACCCTCCCGCTTATCTGGCTCTACAGGAGCATTATCGCATTCTACAGGAGTGGGAACATAGTCTACAGGAGCCTTTCTATAGGAAGGCCAGAGAGCGGCTCTGCAGAGGGAAAATTCGAAATTTTTGCCAAATTCAATCTCGAAAAGAGGTAGGCTCAAAAACCCACTCTGCATGTGATATCTCTACGCAAGGTGGTGGGATTAGAAGCAAACTACTGGGTTGAAAAAGGAAGGGAAAGTGAACACAAAACTCTGTCTGTGTTTTTTTGAATCATATACAGTCTCTCCATTTTACTCTCTGCACTAAAAATCTGTCTTTTTCCTCCCTGTATTCTCTTGTAAAGATGAGGTGCAACCATAGAAAATCAAGTTTGTGAAAAGTGTGAATTTGCATTTGGAAGCCTGTTTATTTTGTGAGAAAGAAGAAAAGCATTGTTTTATATACTCACTGTTTTGTCAAAATATTGATTTCCTCGAGAAAGAAAAACTCGAGAAGTAAATTTAGGTTGAGAATAGGGATTGAAGAGAGGGAAAATTGTTGTTGTGAAAAAGTGAAACACAAAAAATTCCTTCTTTGGTTCCAGAAAGACAAACCTCAGCTATTCCTCTATTTTCGGTCTCTAAATTTGTTGCCTTCCTCCTCACCTGAGCATTTCCAGTAGTCACTAAACATCATGACGAAAGGGTTTATGAGAAAAGAGCCTCTGAATTCCACCAAATTACATGAACACCCAAGAGTGGTAGCCCTCTTTATCAAGGCAAACTGGATGCCTCTTTTTGAGAGAATTCATGGATACGATGAGGAGGTGACAGAGGAATCCTTAATGTCTTTAAGATCCCATTCTAAAACCCATGCTACAGTTAGTTTCAGGGGTCTGACCATAGAGCTTACACCAGAATTCACCAGCAGAATCACAGATCTCCCACTTGTGCCCCCCTCGAGCAAAGAAGAAAAACCACTAGGACAAGTTGCTAAAAAGACATTTTTTCATCCTGATGAACATCCTGTAGAGGATAAGAATGGGGTCAGAAGGACAAGTATACCTCATCCATGGGGTGAGGTCAGCTACCAGATCATGAAATATATCTCCTGTGAAGGGAGATACAGTATAGTCTATGGTTATCACTTCAGATTATTGCATGAACTGAGATATGGAATGGACCTACCTGCATCTAGAAAACTCAGTCTCCCATATTTCCTCCTCCAATCTTTGATAGAGTGTGGCACCAAGTTGAATGCAGGGGTTCCAGACCAACTAGCCCACCATGGGCTCATTAAATTACTGGTAGAGGATGCCCTCTGTTAGAGTCGGTCTAGTAGCCCTCCATCAGCGATCAAAGCTCTTTGCATTTGCATAAGTAGGTGTCTCATCAGTGTCATCTTATTGCATTCCATTAGGCATGCCATAACCCTGATGGAGGAGCTGGTATTTTATTCCCCTCTTGACACTGCTGGATCAGGTTGTTTTAGTCATTAAACTATTTCAAAGTTGTTTGTCTTGTCTTGAGGTCAAAGTCTTAGGTCTAGGGTTTAGGTCAAATTTACCTTCAAGGTCATGTCTCTGAAGGTCAATAAGTGCCCAGCAAGCCAGAGGATGAGTTTCAAAGTATTTCTTCGAAAGATTCTATCTTGTGCAGCTAATTTTCACCTTGGATTTAAAAACCTTGTTTTTAAAGCCAAAGTCATTTCACAAAATTTTGTAAACTTGTAAAAATTCAAAATGATTCAAAGGACAGCATACAACCCTGGCTCCCCTTTGCCAAGACCCCTCAGAAGCTATCCCTGCAAAAAATTATCAAAGAAAAGCATCAAATCAATCAATTTCAGGACAAAAGGAAATCAAAAAGTCAATTTTATAAAGTGTCATGGAAAAACATTATAAAGTGGGTTATGACATGAAATTAATTCAAACAAGGCTATAAAAGCCCTAATCTCCCTCCATCAAGCCTCATTGTGCATTCAAGTGATAGAGCAATTGTTTCCAAGAGAGTTTGAGCGCATTGTGTGAGTTGGGAAGGCGCGCGACCCGTTGAACCAGGCGCGCGACCCGTTGGAGGCGCGCGACCCGTCAGGCGCCCTGTGCCAGTGTTAAGTTATAACGCGCGTGACCCGTTGAGGGTGCGCGACCCGTTGGGCAGTGCGCGCGACCCATCAGGGTTTCCTCCACAGAAAATTACCAGCAAGTTGCCAAGCGACCACAAATTGTTCAAGCTTGTCCGGTAGGCCTTCAATCATATAAATTATGGTTTGCTAAAGCTTGAGAAGATCATGATAATATTTTAAGAGCCTTCATTTGCAAGTAAAGACTCCATGTGCTTTTGCTTGAAAATATCAAAGTTGCTAGGGTTTGTTTTGCTGTTTTAAGGTATTCCTTTTCATTCCTATTGTTCCTACATTTTCTCACCTCCCATTTCTTACTCCCTTATCACTGTTATTTAATTTCCCTACCAAAAATATTAAGAAATCAAAAATCAAACCCTAAACCTACCTTCCATAACATCCTTGCAAATGAAATTGTATGATGATGTTGATGTCATGATTCCTCTCTTTAACCCCTGTTTCATATATTTTTCCCAATTTCCCTTCCAAGTCTCCCTTCCCTAACATTTCCCTTGTGCTACTTGTCCCCTTGAAATAGCATTTCAAAACAGTTAAAACAACAGATTTCAAAGCAGAAGCAATAGTACATTTCAGCCACTTTGCCCCTGAAACCATGTCAGAAACCGAAACCGACTATGAGCAAAGTGATGACCGTGAGTCAACACCAGAAGTTGAGCCTGCTCCGGAACATGAAAAACCACTATTGGGCCCGAATGCACGTATGCAAGGCAAAAATGAAGGTGCTCCAAAGGCGGTTGGCCAAAGCACAAAAACGAAGAAAAAGGTCCGACCCCCTCCACATCTTGGCCGAGGCTTCCTTGAAGGAGCATGGCACTAAATAGCTCAGCCCCAGCACAAATTCCAAGAAATTTTGAGCATTTTGGGTCATTTTTGGTTTTTTCAGGCAAAAAACAGGTTTTGTCCCCTCAACGAGTCTCACCCCCCGCGCGACCCTTTCATTTGGCTACTCTGTTCCGGGAAAACTCAGCATTTCTGGATTTGTCATGAAAAGTTACACATGCTCACCCATTGCCAAGAGATTTTATGAAGTTTTGGGCCTCCAGAAAGTCAAAAAACAAGCAAAAAATGACTTTCTGCCACATTTTTGACACACAGAAAGCAGTCTTGGGAGATTGCAATTTTGGAGGGGTAAATGACCACCAAATTCAGAAATTCCACTTGGGTTGAAAAGTAGACATCCAGACCTTTCCAACAAGCCTACTCTTGCCCCATTTGGACACCTGGAAGTGCCCCAAAAGTGCTCTCAAAGGCGCGCGACCCGTTCAGGAATGGCGCGCGACCCATTAGGCAAATTGCTCAGGATTTCAGCCTACAGCTCAGCAAAACGCAGTTTTGACTATGTTTGACTTTTTGGAGTTGATTTTTATCCTCTGTTGTAAATGATGTAATTTTATGACACTTTTACACTTATGTATCTCTTCTAGAAGATTCATTCATGAGATAGGTGAAAATTAAATGAATGAATTGGTTTCCTAGCTTATAGAGGCAAGTTGTTTTGATTGCCTAGTTTTCAGTGCTTAGTTTAGAATTGGTTGAAACAACTCCTAGGATAGTGAGCTCGACCCCTAGAGGCAGGGAAAGATGTTAGATGATCTATATTATGTACTCTCTTGCTCATTTTCATGGTTGGACTCTTGAGGGAGAAAGTTCTTATTGTATTACTCACTGTATCTCTGCAATTTTTGGCAAAGGAAGACCATGGTTTTGCAGTCCTTTTTGGGATTCTTGTGGTCACATGTATTGATGGTGTGTTTCTCTCTGTACTTGTAAGTGTGTTATGTGAATCATTTCCTTACTTTTCCTTCTGCAAATTAGGCAAATGAAGTGTTAAAGTAGAATTCATGACTGTCATGCTTTGCTTTTAAGTTTGCTTCATATCAATGTTTTCAACTGTTTAAGGGGAATTCAAGGTTATTGCTTGCTCTCCCTAACTCCTCACCAGTCATTCTCATCCATCCATCTCTATCAAAGGCATCAATACTGTTTCCTACCTCGCCCCAAAGAACTCCCTGCGAAAACTGTGTCCAATCCCCGCACCCGAAATTGCCATTCCCCAATTTTCCACCAAAACGTTAAAAATCCCAAATTAAACCTCTTGATCAGTTTACTAGCCTAAAATCAGTGTTTCCCTATTGGTCATCTCGCCCATTGAAGATCTTTACTGAGATAGACCGGAGAGAGCCCTCTCCTGCCCCGTAGGGCTAGCTACGAGGCTAAGTGGTTTGATGTTGCCTTGAAGTTTACCTTTCTCAGCCTGAGGTGAAATTTCAAGCGTTAACACCCTCCACACATACACCATCCCTATAGCCTGGGAAATTTTCAGGAACATGTCCAGAGAAGATGACATAAAAACTCTCACTGATGACCTCAGCTCATCTGGCAATGAAGAGGAGCAGAAAGAGGAACTTGAGAAAGAAATCCATGAGAAAGCACAAAATATTCAATTAGAAGAAGAAAAAGAGGAAAAACAGAGAGAAGAGGAAAAACAGAGAGAAGAGGAAAAACATGAAAAAACCACAGTTGAACTTGAGGCAGAGAAGAAAATAGCATCAAAAGCAAAGAAGAGGAAGAGGACAAACGCTGAGAAGAAGAAACCCAAGAAAGCTCAGAAAAAGACTGCCACAGGAAAGGCAGAAACTCAGCAAGAAAAGGAGAAAACACCACCAGAGACAGCAGAAACAACAGACACAAGCAAAACTGCAGAGGATGAAGAAGGAGAACAGCAAGAAGAAGTCTCTCGAGACACTAGCAAGGGAAGCAGCAGCTGTTCTTGCTGTACTTAGCACTCTAGTTAAGCAAAAAGGGAAAAGAAAAAGACAGACATCTATGTATTTCAAAGCTCGGAGGAGCACCAGAATCAAGGTGGGCAAGCCCCAACCACCTTCGAAAGAACCTATTATCATTGAGGATGCACCTACTGTGACAAAGGAGGAATCTCCCTCCAAAATCTCCATCACCTACGAGAGAGGGAGTCCTAAGACCTCCACTTGGAAGGAAAGGATCAAATTGATGGACTCTAAAGCAGTCCTACAGGAGACACAAACCTTTCTACAGGAGACATTGGGTAAGCTCAAAGAAACTGGAAAAGAAGGCAGAAGAACAGTCCCAAGAGGAAGGTAAGGCAAAAGAAATACCAGAGCCTGGACCTTAGCCTAACTTAGGCTCCTATTACAATCTTCTGGAGGGTGGGAAGATCATCCCACAAAAATTTGCAGTGCCGCTTTTCTTCGAACTGGAAAAGGAGAGAGTCGAGACCCACACCTGGATGCAGATTGCAAAATCTAAAGGAGTCGAAGATATAGGGCACATGGAAAACAAGTTGAGAGAGATGAGCAGAAAATTGAGCATGGTAAGGCACACCGAGAGCATCAAAAGAGCTCAACTGCAGGAAGAAAATGAATTGTTGAAAAAGCAGCTACAAGAAAGGGAACCTCAAGGAGGAAAGACGCTGTCAATCTTGGAAGGACAGCAACAAAAAGAGGAACCCCAGGCAGATAGTGAGGCAACAGAGAAACAGAAACAAGAAAAAAATCCACAAACAGATAGTGAGACACTAATGAAACAGCAACAAGAAAAAGAATCCCAGGCAGAACCTGAAGCGCTGATTTTCAAAAGGCAGCTGCAGGAAAAGGAAGTCAGGCTAGCTGGGCAATGGAGGCATTGCAGTGCAGACAGCCAGCTAAATCATATGCATTGTATCTCAAAGATCAGTGGCTCCAACTCCAGATTAAGACATTGGCCTAGAGGGGCACAATACCATTTCAAGATTATGGCCAATTTATGCATTTATGTGATCAAAGCTCGGCGAGGAGAAAGCAAAGCTAGCAGAATTTTACCTACACAACATGGCACTCATTGACATGAATTTATGGGATCCAAATGCTGCATTGGGAGATTTGCAGTTAATGGCTATGGCTTCTTGGATGAGCCATGAAGAGAAGAGAGCAGTGGAAATTCAGAAAATGATGACAAAAGAGCTGAGTGAGCCCCTGATGATTAGAGTCGAACCAGCAGACCCCTTAGCCCTCATCTATGCCCACCAACACCTGGCAGCTAATCCTCAAGTTCTCCCTGACTATGTTGACAGGCAAGCACAAGCTATTGCTCATTTCGAAGATATGGAGAGATTGTTTGGTGATGACTGCCTTCATGCCTGCATGAGAAGGTGGAATACATTGCCACATAGCCTAAGGATCAGGGAGTATCACTCCCCAAACACAATTAGGGAAGCCATGAGGAGAGTGCTCTTGTATAATCACTCAATGCAAAATTTGAAATCCAACTAGATTGGGCTTAAACTCAGTCCTCCACTGCTGTTAGGACTGTTGGAAGGTGTTAAGGAGGAGGAAGAACATAAACAATGGGAAGAAGTGGACAAGAAAGCAGGTTTCCATGATAGAGAGGAAGACATCACATCAGAGGCTTGGGATGTTAGGGAATCTGTCAGGGCTATTAAAGATGAAGAACTAGATTAGTTGCTCAGAGGATGAGCAACCCATTCAACAGGGGGGTGATGATGAGCCCTAGAAATGGGTAACTATATGGGCTCATTCTGCCTCTTATTTCGATTTAATCCACCATTCTCAGTAGTTTTGTGCATGTTTTTGAATATATTTATGTCAATAGAGTGAATTGGGTTAGTCACTTTGCCATGTAGTCTAATGAATGTTTATTGCAGATTTTTTGGACAATTTTGGACAAAGACAAGGAATTTATGAGCAAATGGCAGCCAAACTCGAGGAAAACAGGGAAAAGGACTTGTGGGGTGTCTCCTTCATTAATGACCCCTTTCCTTAGATCTTCCATCAGCAACTTGGAGTACAAAGGCCCACATTGATGATTCCAGGGGGCAGCCGAGCAAGTCAAGTAGGACTGCTGTTATCTTCAGTTCTAGGAAGCCGAGTTCCTTGATTTTAGGAGGACTGTTGGGAGTCCCCATTTGTATAAATAAGAAGGCTTCGAGTCTCAGTAGGTTAGCAATGGTTAGTATATTTTCGCACTTCTGTGTAGTACATTGGTCAGCTTATTCTCGAGTTCTTTTTGAAGACAGTTTATGTGATGTAACTGCTATTTTTTTATAAATGAAGATGAAACAGTTTTTGAGCTAGCACTGATCTCTTTCAGAGGGCTAAAGCTCTTGGGTTAGGGCCCAACCCAAGCTGCCCAACACCTCCTTTGTGTATTTATATGTTTTCTTGCTTCCATTCATGAGTTAATTTTTGTTGCTTAAATTCATCTTACTTTGTTAAATTAGGTTGCTTTTGATGATTAACATAGTTGTTTTTGTATCAGTTGTGAAAGTAGGTTGCTGCAGTGACAAAATAAGATTCAAAAAGGCCACAACAGGCCTTGATCTCCTTTCTCCCTTCTTAGGACTATGATTTGAGGTAAAGGCACTACTGCTGCCACCAAAAACATAGTTTTTGCTCTTCCAATGCAACTGCTAATGTGATACTTTGAGTTGGAGAAGTCGATATTAGTTCAAATTCACTTGCTTAGATCATTTCCTGTTCATTTACCATAGTTCTCTCGCATGCTTTTCTGTTCTGAGGTTACTGATTAGCATTTTTCTGTTTTTAGGTCAGGAATTAGGTTAAGCTAGACAAAACTCTATTTTTAGTTCTTTCTTTGGTCAGTTTTGATAAGTAAGTGTGCAGATCTGTTGCAGGACATCTCAGCTCACCATCCCTCCATAAAACAGCCAGCACCAGCTCACTTCTCATAGATCCCCCAACTCATTCGCCACATTTCGCCAATCTGGCTTAATTTCTGCGTTTTTTTTCATAAAGTTGTTTTCTTGCCATTTGAACAGATCCAACCATCTCCTTCGTCCCTGATTTTCCTTTACAAGTTCTAGACCCCTCAACACCTTCATCCAGCCTTCGTTGCCCCTTTCCAATCATTTTTCTACTTTCAAACCTCAAAAAAACCACTTTCGGACTCCTCCCGTAGAACCTCCTATAGATCCCCTGCAGCCTCCTGTAGAACTTCCTGTAAGTGATTTTTCGAAGTCTGATTGCAATGGAAGTCTTCAGAAAGGTACTAGGGACTTCTTAGGACCTCTCCACACCTTCCTCACCTTCCGCAAAAGCCAACTCCATCTTCTTTTGCCACCAAACCTCTGCACAATCACAACCAGTTAAATCACAAGCATAATAATTCCACATAAAAATACTCAAAAGTACAAAAAGATGATATCTTCTCATTTCTCTTTAAAAGTAGCTTGAATAAATGCAATTTACCTTTTCAATAGTCAATGGCATTCACTTTATTAGTTTCCATCTCTTTTCCTGCAAAAATAGGTTTAGTAGGTAAACTAGGGTTTGCGTTTCATTTCAGTTTCCCTTCTCTTTCTGCAAGTAGAATAGCCCCTGTAGAGTTAGCTTTCTTCCATCATAGTAAAGCTTCTTCTGAGAATTCATAGAAGTTGGCTTAAGCTCCTAGCAAACTTGTGCCAGCTGATCAAGTGACAGTCTGCAGTAAGAGCTAGTACTCGTGCATACAGCACCGTCGCTTCCAAGTTTGTTATGAACTACTGGGTTGATAAAAGTAAAGAAGGAAGCCCCAGGAGTTGCAACGTTATTGCTGCAATACTGGAGCCCACCACCTTGGTGACAAGCTCACCATGATAACTCCATAATACAAAAATAAGCCTCCCAAGAGGGAAAAATAATAGATACAATAGGTCGAAGGGACATTGAGGAGTCCAATGTGTGCCAAGATGAATGAATGAGCTCCAAACATAGTGATAAAGGGGTTGGCCCCTTGATATCCAAGCAAATGGCTTGTGGTGCCCCTTAAGTGGCTAAGGGGGCACAAAACATTCTCATGGGTCTCCAAATAGATTGAACAAGTTTGTATCCCATATGTAAGGGTTGGAAGTATGATGCAATCCCTCTCATTGTCTCCCATCAGGAGAACATCCTCATCCGGTCACTGGATCAATTTCCATGTGTGGGGTGCAAGAGTGGAGCCGACTAGGAAAGGTGGTCTAGGTGCAACATCATCGTCCAATAGGTGGAACACGAGCAAGGAATAAGTGGAACTAAAGGATCCCATGAAGTGGCAATTTTCTCTCTGCTATGGTGGAAACCCATTGATCTCAACGTTCACCTTACAAATGCTATTATGACCCTCTTGATTGCTTGGACCTCATATAAGGGACCAAACCCCAGACGAAGACCCACCTGCAATCCTGTATAAGATCTAATGTGTCTTTTCACCTTCTAGTTCAACCAAATATTAGTGCAATTGAGTAAATGAATTTATAAATCATGGATCCAAGTGGACACTTCCTAGTGGCATGCCTTTCCATACTGGGATTTAAAACGTACCAGTGTCTCCATGTTCAAGAAGAAGGTTAACCAAGGACCCTATTAGGTGGTTTCAGCCTCTAAGGGGAGTGACATGTCCATGGTACATCCCTTAAATGGTAGGTGGCTTGTGATATAATGACAAAACAGAGTGGGGAATCAAGGGAAGGCTCCAAGCCACATGTCACAGTACAAGGGAAGCCCACACTTGGGTGTATGAATGCAGGAGGGAGTAATCATGGTACATGAGTTACCCTGACCTTTGTTTTTCCACCCTTCTTCCTATGCCTTTTATTAATTTTTCTTTTATAACTACTCGGGGCTCCAAGGGATGGGAGCATGATTTGTATGATATAGTAGTGGATACCCCCGTTTAGGTTGGGCGGTTTATCACCCACCAAGGGTTGGGACAATCATGAGTTCCTTAATGATGGGAGGGCCCAATATGAGGGGCCCTAGGAACCAGGGTGATGGCCATGATGATAGGGGTAGAGCTCATGTTTGGCTTTTGCCCACATGCTAAATTTGTATGTCCCAACCATCCTTTGCGTTTTATGGTACATTACTTGTTGAGAGTGGCCAAATTATGCTTTTTCTTTTCTTTTTAGTTGCATCAACTTTCGGGGCATCGTTTCAGGCCCAACCTGAAGTGTGGGCAAGGGGAAGTGGAGGCTAACGCCTTATGGACCCAATGGATAAATGTGGACATGGATGGGAAATATGGTGAATGGGGTTATAATGAGTGGAGGGGAGTGATGTATATGGTTGGTAAGCGGGACCACGCAACCAAAATCGGGGTTTCCCATGTAGTGCCACCCCTAAAGCTAGTAGCCAATAAAGGAGATGATACTGGATTAAGATATGAGGTTAGACATCAAATTGGATAGAGGGGACAAGAGTACAAACCAATCCCACTCTTTCCACCAAATCCCCCCTTTAATCCATGCCCAAAAGTGTCCATGATAAGTAAACAAAATTACCCAACCACAGAATGAAAAGCCATACCTTCAGGGTTGGAAGATCCATCTTCAAACATACGATCATGACAGATGGGCGAGGGAGCATATGGTTGGCCCAAGTGGTGGAGATAGTGGCACATCAAGCTATCTGGTGGTTGCAAAGGGCTGTTGGCTGCCGACTGAGGACTATCTAGGAGAAAAAATTCTCCTATGGATACTACCCACAGGTGGTGGGTATCAGGCCCTTCTTGTAGCTACAAGTTGAAATACTTAAGAAGCGGGGTCCAAAGAGCTTGAGATTCTGTGCATTGTAATACAAACAATCTAGGTTCTTCTCTACCCATGTATTTTCACTCCTACTTGGAAAACACCTTTCAGCTAACAAATAATTCAGCACTGTGGTTCCTTCCTGGAGTGCACCTTTCACCTCCAATAATGTTGCATGTCTTCTAGCAATGTCTCAGTACTAGGAAAACAAAAAAAACTTCCCATCTCTATGGCTGATCTGGCATTGTCTTGTTTCATTACCAGTAATATTTCCAATAAAATTACTTGTATTCTATCTTTACCAATCTCCTCTTGCCTAGCAATTTACATCCAGTCCTCTGGAAATGTTTCTTCCTGTGAAAGATACCATTTGCAGGACAATGGTACATCTAGGTATGGTTTCCCAGTATCATACCACCCAACACCTGCAGTTGCATTTTCCAGCACACTCAGTGCATTGGTTGATGCCTGCCAGTCTCTCTTGTGGGTTCTTACTGCAAACATTTGCTGCCATGTATGACTGCTGTCAGTCCTATATAATTCTAGTGTTTGTCTGCAACGCTGCTGTTATTGTATATTGACAAATTAAACTGTGCTGTTTCTGCCACCAGTCACACTCTATGCCAATGTGACAAAAATTACAAATATCACAGCAAAATCCACAATGCTAAAAGTTGGGTCCTGGTCTGCATATTCTGATCTGTCTGCATTCTTTTCAGTCATAGTCTGCTTGGTTACCCATGTCTGTCCCCGTCTGCTGCAACAACACCCAAGTCTCTGTACGTTTCTGCTCACCCACCATTTGCTGCCCAGACCATTGATTGCTCGACCTACAACCTCCGTGGAATAATTTCCTGTGGAAAACATCCTTAGCGCACATGACAAAATGTTCAATTACAGTATTTAGAAATAACAATGTTTCAAGCATCCTTGTAGCCAATGCTTTCTGTAGAAGAGATAGCAACTTCATTCCAAGTCAACCTAATTCCTTTGGTTGTGTAACTTTTTCCAAGACACCACAGAAAAATGCTTTATCTTTTCCGACCTTCATTAAACTCTTGGCAAAGCAAGTGCAAGAGAAGCAACATCAATGGAGCCACTTCTTGATGAAGCAACTTGTTATCTAGTGCTAGAAACAGAAAGAAAACAGATGGAATATAATTGGTAAATGCCATGCCGATCATGACACTCTCTCATCTGACAACCAATAAAGTTGATATGTAGGTTAGCGTAACCATTTTCATTAAGATCTCCTCGAGCGCATCTCCTTTTTTCCCTGTCTGTCAGGACTCAGGACATGGTCTCAAACTTCCTCTGTCTCTGAAAACAAAATCTGTTCCATTACCTTAACCTTGTCACTTGTATCCATGATGAGGTTCATATTTATAGTTTTCATTGTTTTCCGTCATACTTGTTTGAGGTCATTAAAGTCGATGAACCTATTCAGGGAACTGCTTCACATCATAACTTTGAGTACCCTGTAGAAGAATGGTAGACTTTCTTATATCTATTTATCATTGCCTTTGGATTCTTCACACGATGCTATCACCAGTCATTGAAATGTAAGGATGTCGTCAACTCTGTCTTACAGATTCACTAAAGCTAAGTGGTACAGCATTCCCCTCATCCATATTTTGCTATTTAATAACAATACCACTCAACTGCCTGGGTAAAAATTGATCTTGCACCGTTGCTGTGACAAAACATGCTACCAACCACTGATCATGTCAGAATCTGCCTGTATAATATCATTGCCATTAACATTCTCTTGTCTTAGACAGTTTACAGCAACCTAACATCTGCGTAGATAATGAACATAAATGAGTTATATCAGCAGAAAAACTTCAAGACTTTGGCCCACCATCAATCCTGAAGGTAAGGTTTTGGGATAACGAAATATGCTTGCATAAGAGGCCTTTAACCTGGTAAAATCTAACAAGACAGGCATCTAAGTATAGCCAGTGAAATAGGAACCCAGCTTTGTATGAAATTAAATTGAGTTAAGCATGCAAAGACGTTGACCTAGCCTTAGGGCATAGCAAATTTAGAAACTACTAATTACAGAAAATAACTCAGGATAGCTTTTTCTGTTGGACAAACTGACAATAGGAATCTTGTTTCAAGGCTTTGTTGGCTTGGTAGAACTAGCATGATTTGCTAATAATGCAAATGGATTCGATTCAGGCTTGTAGGAATATTCCCTATGTGAATACTGAAAAAAGCATTGCATGACCAATGAGTTGAAGTGAGGAGCTATAACCTCTAGCATGCCATATTGAGAACAAAGTTATTAAGACCAAAATAGGCACCAAAATGGACCAAGCGTCAGAACAAGACTGGATTAGAGTTGGGCAAGCATCAGATTAGGACTAAACAGGAACCAACCAGAAAACATGGTTGAAGAACCAATCAACTAAAAGCACATAGAATAACGTGATATAATAAAAAAATTGTAAATATTGTATAAAGTTGTAAGCTTCATGAATAGTACGCCTGATACACTGCATGTTTTGCTTTATTGTATATGGTCATAGAACACTGAGGATGGTGTTCCCCTTAAGGGGGAGGGGTTTTAATGACTCTGGTCATCTTGAAAAGTATGTAGATATTGTACTAATGGTATTGGTCATGGTACATGCATGTATATAATGTAAATGTAGTCTTAGTCACCTTGCACTTGTATGGCTATTGTAAATATTTCCCTAGTTATCCTTATATACATGTTGAAAATAATAAAAATACCTAAGTGTCATAAGCCAGTTCTTTTATCAGTCGTTATGATTTGTTATGAATGAACACATGTTAGATACTATATTACTTCAATACCGAGATCTAACAAATTCCTATATATTCACAAGCATTGGTGTTCTTATAGCTCGAAATATTTAGATGATGTGTTTTAAAGTTGTTTCACTTATAAGGTTTCCAAGGTGTAGTAGATAGGCCTATGAAATTTGGTATAACTCTAACCCACCTTTTAAAACTAGCATTTATAAAGAAAACAATTCCCCAAATATTGGTGGGAGGGGATGTTAGTAAAGGATTTGTATAAGCATGGACCTTGTGGGTATTTTCCGAATCATTGAACCTTGGATCACAATAATATCCCTTTTGAAATCGAGGTGTTACCATGAGGCCATTTTGGGGAAGGACTGCAGACAAATATTTCGAAGGGAGTGTTGTCGCACAGATTGACACGACAACGCTCAGACCGGGGGCTGTCACTCTGATCCCCGATCTCTCCGTTTAAGCCTGTCTCCCGCGGCTAAGGGGGGTAGACCCTATGGGGTGATGAAGACCAACTGTCAACCAGTTGGTTTGGGAGACACGAAGCACTAAAATGATTTTATTAATTTAGCGGACCAGTGCCTTAAAAGATTGATATTTAAACGATTACTTGTTAGATGATATAGAAATTAAACCATGAACAACAATCATTTGTCATCAAATAACTTAGAACAGTGCAAGATAACCTTTTAAAACCACAAAGTTTTTGTAATGACCGATATCCAGCAATTAAGAAAATTTCAATCAATGCCTTAAACAACCACGCAATTATAAATCATTAACCAGATATCATATGCAACTAATCTTTAAGATGATCATTCATGCGCAGACTTGTCTAAAATGATAAACATTCATTCCACATCAATAAATTTAAATCTCAGCGTGCAAAAATATGACGTGATAATTTCCCGAGAAAAACTGAATTCTGGCAAAATTTCCCACAATATTTTTATTGCTAGATCTAAATCTATACTTAAAAGAAAATTTTCTCCTTCCTTTTTTTTTTTTTTTAATAAAATCTAAAAAAATAAAAAAAATAAAATTATCAAAATATAAAAAAAAACTTTCATTATTTCCCTTCCCTTTTTTTTATTTATTTGATTTTATATTTAATAAAAATCCTAAAAAAGGAAACTATTTAATAAATCTAAAATTAAACTTTTTATAAAATTTAAATTATAACTAAAAAAAATATAAACCTAAATCAAAACTACGAACTATGCAAATGAAATATGATAATGTCAAAAATTGAAACAGCAGATCTATCAAAAACGAGAATGTAACCCTAGACGGATACTCAGGACTCACTCACGCTTAAACGATAAATCGATGCGCAGACATTACCAAGAAAATACCTGACCCGAGAGTGAAGATGGTGGACAGTCTTACGATTGCAGTCATTACCTGATGAAACTGGAGCTTCCACGCAAAATACCCACCGCTGGTTCACTTGAACGCCTTTCACGCTGGACGCAGTGACAGGTAGATGGAGTAATCGTGTTGTTCAGCCAATGCACTGATGAAATGACTTGCGGCCTCAGATCAGAAGTGCAGAAAGAGGTGATAAATGTGTGAATCGTTCGTTGATGGCCCGTATTGTACTTGAAAGGCTCTCAACCTATTTTTTTATCTGGCTTATGGCTTTGATTCCTTGCTAAATCCGCAGGCTTGCGGGTTCAGACGGCGGCGATCTGGAGAAAAACGCGTGGATGGGTCTGAGGCCACCGATGTTATTCAAGTCGAAATGTCTGCGGGTCGATTCTGAGCATTTCTGAATTGGACGATTCCGCTTTAGGTTGGACCTGCTACTTGGTGTTAAATGCTTCACGTCGAATGGTTCTCAAGTGATGGTTTTCTTTACTTGCTCATATACAAACCAGCCATACATATATTTAGCAGTTTTTCTCTTGGCGGCTATTAGCTACATAAAGCCACGGCGTGGAAGGAAATGCACAGATTTTGCAGGTAGCCTGACGTTTTCACGTGGGTAACAGAACAACAAAACCCTTAAATCGGAATATGTTCCCTTCAATGCGTGATTTCTGGGCCTTGATGCTTCGACGGCCAGCCAAGAAGAATGGTCAAACGATCAACGCAGCACCCAGAGGACCGAGAAAACTGCAGGTTGAAGAGCTGATTTTTGGAAACCCTGATAATTGAGACAAAGACCCTGCGAAAAAATAGACCCTCCTCTAGATCTTCTCTCAGGTTTGTAACCTGCAAGAAGAAAACAAAACCCGGCAGATATACACAAAATTTTAAAGTAAAACCCTTCAAAACTTAACCTAAAATCACAAAAAAAAAATTGCAGCTCTAGAATAGACAGATTTAGCAATAACAACAATTAATATTTTCAAAATGTCAGATTCACTATGAAAACTTCAGAAAATATCTCTTGCAAAATTAGAAAATAAACTAAATGATTAACCCAGGGAAAAAATCAGCTGGGCTCTGTAAGGAAAAGCCTGTGGGAGTTGGCTGGTTCAGCCTAGAACTTCCCCAAACACCCACCAATCTTCTTCAGTAAGGGTTTTCTGCACAGCCTTAAATCAACCATCAGTAAAGAGAGAAAAAACGATGCTAGATCTCAAAAAGCAATAGAGATACCTGCCATTACTTCAGAAACCCTAACACATTTCAAACCCTAGCAAGTGAACAAGATACCTGTGCTCACAATACTCTAAAATAAGCTATTATTAACAGCTGAAAAATAAAAATATGCAGAAAATAAAATATCTCACAGCACTTCCAGAGAGTAACACCAACAAGATTTGAACCCCAAAGTCTTCTTTTATTAACCAGAAAACATATTACAAGAGAGCTTCTTCAGCACAAGACTCACAGATCCAATGATCTCAAATGACTCCTAGCACCCTATTTAAAGAAAAAGATCCCAATGGCTAGTTCGAGTGATCCATGTCGAAATGATCTCGACCGTCGATGAGGATCAAGACATCTCTTAATCTCATCCGTCGAAATTATTAATTCATTAAAAAATGAAATTTTGCATGTATTTACTCAAAATATTATTATTTTATTATTTTTTTAGGGTTTTTGCTTTATTTTATAATTATTTATTATTTATTATTTATTATTTTTATTTTATTATTATATATATATATATATATATATCTATATATATATTTTTAATTTTTAATTCATTTTCTAAATGGATCCTCGAACTTAGCCTTTGGAAAAATCACCTAGGACCTAGGACTTAGGACTCATGAGGGGATTTAAAATATTTTCCAACCCTCAAGACACTTTACATCATGACTTTTACAATTTACATCTTAAGGGGACAAACCCACTTAACACAGACCCTCATAAACCACCCAGTTCTGCGACACAACTATAATCTAGCAGATTAACACACTAGGATTCTCCTAAAATTTTAATGACAAAATCAATCCCGGCTTTGGGGTCAGGCTGAAGGAAAACTCTGCCGATCATGGATCGGTGAGACGAAAAACCTTCCGGGACGTAGATTATCATTAGAAAGTTAGGTCCACCCAGGCAATTTACATACACGACTCATATCTGCTAAGATTATTTACATTTCATATATGCAGACTGGGTTTACAACATAAATCGATCAAGCTGTTGATGACTGCAGGATGGCACGGTCATGTCGATCAAGCGCTACCCCCTTTTGTAAAGAAAAGGGGGTGTACTGCATGGGTAGTTGACCGGTAGTGGTCAACATCTGGCTCTACTTGGGGACACGTTGTTGCACTGTAGGAATGTGAGAATCCAGAATCTGCACCCATACAACACACAGATAAAAATAAGTAGCGTCCATCCAAAAAATCATCATATACATTAAGCACAGGAAAGATAAAAGCTCTTCATTTATTAACTATCTAGTAACATGAAAAGTGAATCTAATCCTAAAACAGAAATGAAATGCTGAAAAGACAATGAGTAGGGATAGAAATACAATACAAAGGATGCCCTATGGCATCAGATATCATCTCTGAAGAACAGCTTGAGCATTTGGCCATTCGCTGGTAGATCAAGTGGTTCGCCATCCAATCTGCTCAAGTGGAATGAGTTTGGTCCAGCTATATCTCGAATAATGTAAGGTCCCAGCCACAAACTGTCAAACTTCTTATGTTTTCCTGGTTTCTCATTCTTGCGATCCCAAAGCAATACCATATCTCCAACCTGCAAAGATCTAGATCGAGAACATTTATCAAAGCTTTTCTTAATATTAGATTGATTTTTACATATAGCGTCAAAAGCTGTCCTACGAGCTTCATCTAACTCGACAATCTGATCTATTCTGTTCTGAACAACATCTTTATTAGTAGAAAAATTCTGGAGAAGCTGATAAGCTGGCAACTTCAGGTGTATAGGTAAAGTAACATCCAAGCCATAAACTAGTTTAAAGGGAGATTTACCAGTAGCCTTCTTCTTAGTGATTCTGTCTGCCCATAAAGCATATTTGATTTTGCTGTCCCATGATTTCTTGTTATCTCCTACTATCTTCTTGATAATGGTTATGAGATTTTTGTTACTTGATTCAGCCAAACCATTACCTTGAGGATAGTAATTTGACGAATGAGATAAGACAATGCCATACTTGAAACAAAAAGATGAAAACTCTAAGGAACTAAAAGCCTTGGCATTGTCGGTAGTGATCTTAGCAGGGACACCAAATCTAGTAATGATGTTATTTTCAATGAAATCCATAATAACCTTTTCAGTGGCATTCTTAGCAGGAATGGCTTCGACCCATTTAGTAAAATAATCCGTAGCAGTCAAAATCCATGAGTAGCCATTGCTAGAATTTTCATGGAACTTCCCTATGAAGTCCAGACCCCAATGCTGAAAAGGTGCCTCTACAATGACAGGTTGTAGAGGAAGGGCAGCAAGCTTCTGTTTCCCAGTGAATAGTTGACAGGCTTGACACGCTCTAACAAACTTGTGCACATCAGAAAAAATCGAAGGCCAATAATAGCCAGCTCTCAGGATTTTGTGGGCGGTAGTTCTAGCAGCATAATGACCACCACAAAATCCTGAATGAAACTCAGAAATTAATTTCTTGGACTCAACGTCATCAACACACCTAAGCACTAAGCCTTCAGGATTTCTCCATCCAAGGCCATCCTTCATAAGGCAATACTTAGTGGCTTTTAGTCTAAGAGCCCTTCTCTTATGAGCAACTAAATGGTTAGGACATGCTAGATTCATCAAGTAATAAACTATGTCCTTATACCACTCATGCTCCGCTAATCTTTGCAACTCTGGCGAAGATAGATCGCTAAGACATAACAAACCAAGAGTCTTTTCATTACTTTCAGTTAACATCTGAGCTAAGCCTTGGCCTTTGATCAACTTGGTGGGTCTGATTTCCAAATCATACTCCTGTATTTTAGTAACCCACCTAGCACGAGTCCCTAAGCAATCGGTTTGAGTTAATATGTCCTTAACAACAGAATGTGGAACAAAAGCAATGATCTTAGAATAACCCACATAAGTTTTAAAATGCTTGAGAGACTTAACCAGGGCATAGGCCTGCTTTTCCATGGTATTGTACTTCAATTCGGAATTTTGAAGTGCTCTACTCATGAAAGCAATAGGCTGCTCGTGACCATTTTTATTCTTTTGAAGTAAGACACCGGCAATGGTGTCTTCGGAAGCGAAATAAAAAATCATGAAATCCTTGGAATAATCAGGACTCACTAAGACAGGAGCTTTTGCGATAGCAGATTTGATTTCTTGGAAAGCCCTTTTGCCGTCTTCTTGCCAAACAAACTTTGCATCTTTTTTCAGAAGACTTTGAATAGGCTTGGCTATTTCTGCGTAATTTGGAATAAATCTTCTAATAAAATTTATCTTTCCAAGGAAAGACTGAAGGGACTTAAGATTATGCGGAAGAGGAATCTTTTGGATTGCTTCAATTCTTTCAGGATCAATCTTGATTCCTTCCTTAGAAATAATATGGCCCAGTAATTTCCCTTCCGTTACCCCAAAAACAGACTTAGCCGGATTCAAAGAAATCCCATACTCTCTACATCTATCGAAGACTTGCCTAAGATGATCTATATGACTGATACCATCTTTGGAGAAAACAGTAAGATCATCTTGGTAAATTTCAATAATTTTCCCGATTAACCCTTTGAAGGCATAATCCATAGCCCTTTGGAAAGTAGCCCCAGCGTTTGTTAATCCAAACGGCATTCTAATGTATTCAAAAGTACCCCATGGTGTCGTGAATGTGGTTTTGTGACGATCTTCCTTTTTAACCCATACCTGATTGTACCCAGAAAAACCGTCTAGCAGCGACATCATTCCCGACCCAGTTACTCTTTGCAACAAAGTTTCCATGTTTGGCAAAGGGTAATTATCCTTTTTGCACGCTAGATTAAGGTTTCGGAAATCAACACAAAGTCTTATTGTACCGTTCTTTTTCCTAACAATCACCAAATTCGAACACCATGTCGAATGCCTAGTTTGAGCGATGATCCCTGCTGCAAGCATCTTTGCAAGTTCTTTCTGGACCAAGGGGGCTAACTTAGGATTAATTTGCCTAAGTTTCTGACGAAAAGGTTTAGCATTTTCGTCTTTTAAGGGAATAGTATGCTCCATAACATCTTCCCTATAGCCTTTTAATTTGTCGTAAGAAAAAGCTAAAACATCTCGATATTCGCGAAGTAAATCAGTTAACTTTTTCCTTTCTTCCAAACAAGTACCTCTACCAATTTTAACCATTTTCAGGTTTTCAGAAGTACCAATGTTAATTTCGAGGTACTCGCTTGGGTCCATCTTGTTTTCTTCTTTCAGCTTCGTAGCATTATGCCGATAAAAATGTTGCTCAAGAGCAACCACATTCCTAGGAGTAGGATTTATGATATGCTCATGATTTAAAACTCCCTCCTCCTCAGAAACTATCCGGAAATCCTCAAACTCATCTAAACTATTAAGGAAACGAATGACTTGTTTTTCGTCATTAAAAACTTGCCAATGCTCTGAGTTGTCTGGAACAGATGGTCTGAATATTACTTCCATTTTAATCTTATCGTTAATTAATTCATCAGACAATTGGAAAGTAGTAGCAGCTACAGCGAGTTCATCTGCCAGACTATTTTTCTCTCTCGGAATTGCTTCGAGGTCAAGGGCATCAAAGTGCCCCATAGTATCCCACACAACATTTCTATAGTTTCTTAATCTTTGATTTCTGCATGTGAATTTATTCTTAAGCTGCATGATAACCAAATCAGAATCTCCCTTAATGCTAAGCAATCTAACCCTCAAGGACTTGGCCAATTCAAGACCCAACAATATAGCCTCATATTCAGCGACATTGTTGGTTGCCTCAAATTCTAATCGATAGGCAAACTTGAAAATGTGACCAAGGGGAGATTTAAGCACTATTCCCGCACCTTTACCAGCCCTAGATGATGCACCATCAAAGTACATATACCAAACTTTATCCTTGAGACCCTTAATCTTATCATCGGGAGGAACTATAAAATTAGATATGATGGCGTAGTTCCCAATGTCAGATTGCTCTTTGATTATTTCGTTATGAGGTCTCCTAGGATCTTCAACATGAAACTTTCTTTCGGGCTCTCTATTTAGTCTTACAAAACCCTCACCACTAGGAGAAGGAATCATGGCATATGACCAATTCATTTGAATACTTCCTCCTAGATCAGAGGCCCACTTTCTAGATAACAGCATACCCGAGGCATCAGGCACATCCACAACAACAATATCCATGACAACCATGATGTCTGGGTAAACTGAAAGATGAACTTGCAAATCTTTAATTAAACCATGCACTTCGATTTTCGTAGAATCCATGGTGCATATGTTATAATAGGGTCTAGAAACTCTTAAGTTAAGCTGTTCCATGACCCTTTTAGTCATTACACAAGCGGATGCACCAGAATTCAACATGGAATTATTCAATTTATACCCATTAACTAATAAGGTGATGAAAAAAGGCTAGTGATCTTTGTTATCAGCATCCAAGCTTTGTAGATATATGGGAGCATCATGATAGCCAACTTCCCGAGTCTTCTGTTGAGAAGTATTGACTTGAGGACCTTGAATCGCTTTTAGTAACTTGTCTCTTTGGGAAGGGATTTTAGCAATCTCGGAGACAGGAACCTAGATTTTAGCATTGTTACACCAATTTCCCAAATCGACATCTATTCCAGAGTTTACACCAAGGTTTTAAGTTCGAAGGGGTATTTGATTTCCGCTTTGATCTTTTTCCTTTCTCTGATAGGTCAAACCCTTATCTCTAGCAATTTCCAAGATTTGCTCAGGAGAGGGTTTTTCACCATATAACCTAGCCAAAATATCATCTTCGTTTTCAAGGTTATTTATACTAAACGCTGATGAAAGATTCTCAACATCACGACTCCTTTCCTTAACCTCTATCCAATCATCCAAAGACAAAGGAAACTTGCTGCCTACTACATTTATTTGATCGCCTGTTCCAAACATTCCACTATCTAAAATTCTTCTAACAATGGGACAAGTGGCCTCTTCATGAAGAGCATCACAAACCCGACAATAAGGAGGAGCATTATCAACCAAATTAGTCAACGGATTAGGAGGTCTCTGCTCACTAGTTTGACCCTTTCTTTGCCAATTGTTATTTCTATTATTATTGTTTCGAGGTTGAAAATTCTGCGTTTGCGATCTTTCCATTTGAATCAACCTATTCTGCAAAGTGGTTATCTCCTTATTATGATTAATTTCCATAGTTTCAATTTTTTGAAGCAATTTTAGAACAAGCTCACTTTCAGGTTCTTGGGCTGCTTTTCCCTTAGGTTCTTTTAGTTTCGTAGCAGCCCTATCGAAACCTGGGATCTCAGACTTTCCAGATGCGGCCTTGTCCTTTTCAAGTTCTATAGCTAAGGATTGGCAATCTCTATAATCATTAAGTTTAGCACGCCTTAATTCATAAGATGGTTCAGGACTAAAGGCATCAATGTAAAAATCTTGGAGAGTTTTATCTGTAGGTTTATAGTCTTGAGGTAATTCTCTAACAATTCCGTTAAACCTTTTATTAAATTCTTCAACATTTTCATCCTCTCTCTTTTTTATTAGGCTAAGAGCTTTTACTAGGTGTCTTCCTTCTCTCTTATCTCCATACTTTTCTTTAAATGCATTAATGATTGACTGTAAAGAGTTAAATGAATTCTGAAGTTTTTCTGCAAACCAATCATAAGCATCGCCTCCTAGAGTTAATATGAAAAGATTCATCCTGACATCCTCATGATCAAAATCAGTAGATCTTGCGTATTTAGCCATCCATATGCTAAAATCTCGCAAATGAGAGTTAGCACTAATCGCATTATTTCCTTGAAAATTAGGCAATTTATCGATCCCAATAGATGGAATATCGTTGGGATATCCTGGAATATTAGAAAAATCACAAGGGGCATACATATCCATGATGTTGTGCCTAGCTTGACCTTTAAATAACAAATGAATATCAGAGAGGGCTTCTTGTCCAAGGTCTACAAGAAGTGTACGAGAAGCGAGTTTGTGTAATCGTACCCTGAGGACCTTTTCAGGATTAGGAGTAGGGTTGCACAGATTGCTTGGATGTCTTCTAGTGTACACTCTTGAAGATAATATATGAAGTGGAGTTGCCACCTGAACAAGAAGTAAAGCAAGGAAGAGCTTGAGATGAAAGAACCAAGGACAGAAAAAAACTCTATCCCCGGCAACGGCGCCAAAAAATGTTGTCGCACAGATTGACACGACAACGCTCAGACCGGGGGCTGTCACTCTGATCCCCGATCTCTCTGTTTAAGCCTGTCTCCCGCGGCTAAGGGGGGTAGATCCTATGGGGTGATGAAGACCAACTGTCAACCAGTTGGTTTGGGAGACACGAAGCAATAAAATGATTTTATTAATTTAGCGGACCAGTGCCTTAAAAGATTGATATTTAAACGATTACTTGTTAAATGATATTGAAATTAAACCATGAACAACAATCATTTGTCATCAAATAACTTAGAACAGTGCAAGATAACCTTTTAAAACCACAAAGTTTTTGTAATGACCGATATCCAGCAATTAAGAAAATTTCAATCAATGCCTTAAACAACCACCCAATTATAAATTATTAACCAGATATCATATGCAGCTAATATTTAAGATGATCATTCTTGCGCAGACTTGTCTAAAATGATAAACATTCATTCCACATCAATAAATTTAAATCTCAGCGTGCAAAAATATGACGTGATAATTTCCCGAGAAAAACTGAATTCTGGCAAAATTTCCCACAATATTTTTATTGCTAGATCTAAATCTATACTTAAAAGAAAATTTTCTCCTTCCTTTTTTTTTTTTTTTAACAAAATCTAAAAAAATAAAAAAAATAAAATTATCAAAATATAAAAAAAACTTTCATTATTTCCCTTCCCTTTTTTTATTTATTTATTTGATTTCATATTTAATAAAAATCCTGAAAAAGGAAACTATTTAATAAATCTAAAATTAAACTTTTTATAAAATTTAAATTATAACTAAAAAAAAATAAACCTAAATCAAAACTACGAACTATGCAAATGAAATATGATAATGTCAAAAATTGAAATAGCAGATCTATCAAAAACGAGAACATAACCCTAAACGGATACTCAGGACTCACTCACGTTTAAACGATAAATCAATGCGCAGACATTACCAAGAAGATACCTGACCCGAGAGTGAAGATGGTGGACAGTCTTACAATTGCAATCATTACCTGATGAAACTGGAGCTTCCACGCAAAATACCCACTGCTGTTTCTCTTGAATGCCTCTCACGCTGGACGCAGTGACAGGTAGATGGAGTAATCGTGTTGTTCAGCCAATGCACTGATGAAATGACTTGCGGCCTCAGATCAGAAGTGCAGAAAGAGGTGATAAATGAGTGAATCATTCATTGATGGCCCGTATTGTACTTGAAAGGCTCTCAGCCTATTTTTATCTGGCTTATGGCTTTGATTCCTTGCTAAATCCGCAGGCTTGCGGGTTCAGACGGCGGCGATCTGGAGAAAAGCGCGTGGATGGGTCTGAGGCCACCGATGTTATTCAAGTCTAAATGTCTGCGGGTCGATTCTGAGCATTTCTGAATTAGGCAATTCCATTTTAGGTTGGACCTGCTACTTGATGTTAAATGGCTCATGTAGCATGGCTCTCAAGTGATGGTTTTCTTTACTTGCGCATATACAAACCAGCCATACATATATTTAGCAGTTTTTCTCTTGACGGCTATTAGCTACATAAAGCCACGGCATGGAAGGAAATGCACAGATTTTGCAGGTAGCCTGACGTTTTCACGTGGGTAACAGAACAGCAAAACCCTTAAATCGGAATATGTTCCCTTCAATGCGTGATTTATGGGCCTTGATGCTTCGACGGCCAGCCAAGCAGAATGGTCAAACGATCAACGTAGCACACGGAGGACCGAGAAAACTGCAGGTTGAAGAGCTGATTTTTGGAAACCCTGATAATTGAGATGAAGACCCTGCGAAAAAATAGACTCTCCTCCAAATCTTGTCTCAGGTCTGTAACCTGCAAGAAGAAAACAAAACCCGACAGATATACACAAAATTTTAAAGTAAAACCCTTCAAAACTTAACCTAAAATCACAAAAAAAAAATTGCAGCTCTAGAATAGCCAGATTTAGCAATAACAACAATTAATATTTTCAAAATGTCAGATTCATTATGAAAACTTCAGAAAATATCTCTTGCAAAATTAGAAAAGAAACTAAATGATTAACCCAGGGAAAAAATCAGCTGGGCTCTGCAAGAAAAAGCCTGTGGGAGTTGGCTGGTTCAGCCTAGAACTTCCCCAAACACCCACCAATCTTCTTCAGTAAGGGTTTTCTGCACAGCCTTAAATCAACCATCAGTAAAGAGAGAAAAAACGATGCTAGATCTCAAAAAGCAATAGAGATACCTACCATTACTTCAGAAACCCTAACACATTTCAAACCCTAGCAAGTGAACAAGATACCTGTGCTCACAATACTCTAAAATAAACTGTTATTAACGGCTGAAAAATAAAAATATGCAGAAAATAAAATATCTCACAGCACTTCCAGAGAGTAACACCAGCAAGATTTGAACCCCAAAGTCTTCTTTTATTAACCAGAAAACATATTACAAGAGAGCTTCTTCAGCACAAGACTCACAGATCCAATGATCTCAAATGACTCCTAGCACCCTATTTAAAGGAAAAGATCCCAACGGCTAGTTCGAGTGATCCATGTCGAAATGATCTCGACCGTCGATGAGGATCAAGACATCTCTTAATCTCATCCGTCGAAATTATTAATTCATTAAAAAATGAAATTTTGCATGTATTTACTCAAAATATTATTATTTTATTATTTTTTTAGGGTTTTTGCTTTATTTTATAATTTTTATTATTTTATTATTATTTTTTTATATATATATTTTTTATTTTTAATTCATTTTCTAAATGGATCCTCGAAGTTAGCCTTTGGAAAAATCACCTAGGACCTAGGACTTAGGACTCATGAGGGGATTTAAAATATTTTCCAACCCTCAAGACACTTTACATCATGACTTTTACAATTTACATCTTAAGGGGACAAACCCACTTAATCACAGACCCTCATAAACCACCCTGTTTTGCGACACAACTATAATCTAGCAAATTAACACACTAGGATTCTTCTAAAATTTTAATGACAAAATCAATCCCGGCTTTGGGATCAGGCTGAAGGAAAACTCTGCCGATCATGGATCGGTGAGATGAAAAACCTTCCGGGACGTAGATTATCATTAGAAAGTTAGGTCCACCTAGGCAATTTACAGACACGACTCATATCTGCTAAGATTATTTACATTTCATATATGCAGACTGGGTTTACAACATAAATCGATCAAGCTGTTGATGACTACAGGATGGCACGGTCATGTCGATCAAGCGCTACCCCTTTTTGTAAAGAAAAGGGGGTGTACTGCATGGGTAGTTGACCGGTAGTGGTCAACAGGGAGGTTGGAGGATGGAGAGCGAGGGAGGTTGTGAATGACAGACGAATACAAGTATTTACAAGAATATACTGGCACATGGTGGAAGAGATATTTTCTACACACCCTATTGATTCTAAAATTGGCCCTAGAAAGGGGCGAAATGGTAGGGGACTGAGTGGCCAAGGAAATCTGATTAGCAGTGACAAGGCCAGGAGGGACAGGAGGACATCTCGGATTGGTCCAAAGGGGCTAGGGCTTAACTAACCAGGAGTTGTATGCAAATAGTAGAAAAGGAGGAAGTCGGGACAAAGAGGGGACAGGGAGAAGCAAAAGGGGTGAACAGAAGAAGTGTTGTAAGAGAGGAACAAAGAAAACAATGGAAAGTGAAATAAGGAGATAAGGTTAGTATTTAGACAAGCATCGGAAGAGCATTAGTTAGGGAATTCGTCGCAAACAAAGGAGAGGCACGAATTCAGAATCGCGTGGTCGACATCATTCAGGAAGTTGGAGGACTTGCAACACAAGAGCTTAGTAAAAATGGACCTACAGAGTCTTATGGGTTATATATGTATGGTTGTCGCGCCTGTATAGTGCCTGGATGCTAGGGTTTAGTTTAGTAGGGACAATACTCGTTGAAACTGGGTGAACTGAAATATATGTCATCACTGATTTAACATCTAGATGTTATCGTTATTCAACGTTTAAATGCTACGGCCATTTTAGTAGACTATGTTCGAAGCTGGGCTAACTGAGATACAATTGGTGAATAATATGACTTAAGCCATCACAAAAAGGTCAACCCCCATTGCCATTTTATTTCCTGGGAGGGTATTCATACTTGCGTACACCCTTTGCTAATATGATGGCCTGATAGTTCTTATTCTTCAAAGGGTGAAGACCTTGTAAATTTTGTCCTTTCGCACGCAAACTAGTATAGATACATTTCGATAGTATTGTTGCTCACAACCTCACCTACTAATAAAAAATAAGAAC
The DNA here is from genome assembly GCA_031772625.1 of Pinus tabuliformis. Classification (NCBI taxonomy): domain Eukaryota; kingdom Viridiplantae; phylum Streptophyta; class Pinopsida; order Pinales; family Pinaceae; genus Pinus; species Pinus tabuliformis. Next base: position 425,679,980 of record CM062816.1, read on the forward strand.
TTGCAGTAATGATGGTGTCATGTCCCCAATAAATAATTTTGCTAACTGAAATTCTCATTTTTGCAATTTTGGCAATATAAAATATTTTGGCAAATAAAACTTAGGAAAAGTGGGTTTAGGAGCCACTCACTTTATTTTTGGAGAAAAAAGGAGAAAATAAACTTTAGAGAAAAGGAAATATTTTTGTTAAGTGGAATGTGGGGTCCATCAAAAAGGGGAAATTGACCCCCTTGAGGAATTCACACTAGGAGAAAGAGAAGAAAGGGATGGAGTTCGAACTTGTGGAGAAAGGAGGGACTCACTAAGAGAAAGGGACAAACATCTATAAATAACATATTGGGGCTTCATTTTTGCATCTTTTGCTCATCTAATTTTTGGAGATCAAACTCTCTTGGAGGTTGTTTAGCACAAGAGGAGCAGAGTTGTTTAGCTCAAGAGTTTCAAGTGAAACTCAACCTCATTTCAGAGAACTTCGAGTGTCTCCCTAGTGAGGCTTTGGGGAGTCTATTCTAGGACTTCCATTGGGGTTTATTGCAGTGATTCCACGCAAAAGTTTGTACTTTTTGGGCACAAAAGAAGAAATACAAAATACATTTGGAGCAACTTCTTTCCATTGCAGATTTTGGGCTTTTGTGGATGATTTTCTCTTGCTAGGAGGAGGAGTTTGGCACCATTTTTCAAAGTTGATCCAATGTCTTATTGTTGGGTCGTATTTCTCTTTCTAGGGCCTATGAAGGGATTGGTATATAGAGTTTTTCGCAGGGGTTTGGTGCTGGAGATTACTTGGGGTTTTCAACTGGGAAGTTTGTCATTTCTGGAGGATATTTGCACACAATTTCTCAACCATTTGCCAGAGGAATTTTTCCATCTCTCAAAAATATTCTTCTTTTTGGGCGCAAAACTGGGTGGCCAAGAAATTCTCACTTTTTAGGGTAGTTCGGGCCAACTGGAATTAGCCCAAAGGATTTATGGGTTTTGTTGGATTGGGTGCGAGGAGCCTAAGGCTAATTTTTCAGAATTTTTGGAGCAGATTTGAGAGCCAAAATCAAAGTTCACCTCCAACAACAACAACCGAGTTTTCAGGGCAGCGTGAATTTCCAGGTTGAGCTATTCTGTTCAGTGATTGCATATTATTTTCACCTGGGTGTTGCATGCTTGCAGTAGCAAGCCCAGGTTCCATTTTCCTCCACTGATGTACTCATATTTCCAGATTTAATACAATGGCTCAGACTTTTGGCTCCATTTTCTGTGTATACTGATTTGTGGTTGTGTTATAAATTTTTCTTTTGTTGTAGCTAATGCATGCATTTGATATTTACTTTTAATTCCTAATTAGGAACATTACAGTGGTATCAGAGCATGTTCTTGGCCAGCTGTGGAAAAATTAGCAGGTGATGCCACCCAAGTACCAAGGAGTAGTGTTCCAAAGAGGCAGAGGTAGAGGTAGAGGAAGAGGTCATGGCAGAGGAGAAGATCTTGACCATTTCGCAAACGCAAAGCTTGATAATGCTAAGGAACACATGGAGAACCGAGGCAGAGATGAGTACCTTGGAAGAATACGAGAAACCCATTGCTAGAGGAGTTAGTGAGGTCGAACTAGCTAATGGTGGGGAAGAAACACCAAGTCATGGACCTAATGAGGTAGATTATTGGGCTACAACTGCAAAACATACAAGGAGGGCCATAAGGAGGGCCAATGATGGAGGAGGGTCCTGGACTGGAGAGGGTAGTCATGTGCATGCACGCACAAACCAACAGAGTACCTGTTACTGCTCAAACTAGTAGGGGACTTAAAGGGGATCCCTAAAGGGGAAATGCTAGACCATGGGAAACAAATGGAGACTTAGTCCACTGTCACCCTAGCTAAGGCTCCCTGCTCTTTAGTGACTTTCACCGATGGGAGGAGACCCAGTATATTATGGAGTCACCAATGAAGGATAAATCAATAAGTGGATATGGAGTGACCCAAATAATCCCTTTCCAAAAGAGGTTGAAGAATAGAGCTTGCTTGCTTTCTAAGCAAGGTACAATGTCTTCTAGGAGAAGGATGGGAGGATTTGAGGGTTAGGTTTAGGGAATATGACTTGTGAAAGAGTTTCCCAATCCCTAAAATCCTTGTTGAAATTGGTACCCCGGATGGTTCTTGAAGAATTATCTTTCAAAGGAATGGGACCACACAGGACCAAGTGGACCCAGCCTAGGTTAGGAGGAAAGAGTTTAGCAACCAATGATGTTCTTAACCCAGACAAGGAGAGGGAAAGGATCAAAGAAGGAATTTTCACTTGAAGGTGTTGAATTGATCCTATGAGGCACTAGCCTTGGGGATACTAGGGCAAAGTTTGATCTCAGAGCTAGGGCTTGGATTTTCTCACAACTCCACCATTGGAATGGCTTCAAAATTGGAGGAGGCCTTGAGGAGACACCAGCGCAAGAGAGGCTATGAGATCAAACTTTTTGGAGGGCTACTTTGTCAGGAAAATGATGCCCTAGGTGACCCAACTTGGCTAGACCTAGGAAAAGGTGAAAAAGAATTGATTTTAGGTGACCACCTATTGGTAGATCAGTGCCTTTGTCTTGGGAGAATGGAGTCTATGATAAATATGAATGAGGACCTATGGTTCCTAGTCAAGGAGGCCTCAAGACTACTACGCTAGCCTTCTAGGTCAAAGAGAAGCAATCTAGCAACTTTTATACTTCGATGTGAAAAAAGTGATGGCTTATCAAGATGAATTCGTTGATAGATTTATCCCTAGGAGATTTCATTCAAATTACATGGCCCATACATTGAGAGATGTTATATAGAGACAAAATTCCACAATTTAAGTAGTAAAAGCATGCAACAATTAGCCCTAAAAATAGCAAAAATCCCAATCCAATGTATATGACAAATTAAAACATTCATAGCATTAAAGGCATGTACCTACGTTTAATAGAACATATCCAGCCATCCACAATTTGTCAATAGAGAAGATCCAAGATAAGATAAACCAAATCCACACATCAAAATTCATCCATGAAGCTCCAATTCATCCTCCAAGAAAAAGTGTGAAATTCTCAAGAGAGAAAAGGGATAAAATCCAAAGTGATGATGAGCAAATGAACTCATCTCACTTGTATTTATACACTAATGAGGAGTTCGAATTAGTCTCCTTGGCCTACATAAGCCCCAAAAATAAAATAATGTGCATATAATCTAACTTTTGTTGACAAGCTCACTAAACTAGCTCACAAATGAAAGAATAAGCCTCTTAAGAGGTCAAATGATGAATAATATATATCGTAGGGCCCTCCAAGAGGCCTGATGAGGTCCATTGGTGCCATAATGAAGAATAGGATCTTCAAAAGGTATGGACAAGGGGTTGGCCCCTTGTTCTCCAAACAATAAACATGTGGTGCTCCTAGTGGGTTCGGGGGCACAATAATAGCCTCATGGGTCTCCGAATGAGTCGAATATGCTTGTAGATCATGTGCAAGGGCTCTGATGATGGTGTAAGTGATGCCACATCATCCTACAAGTCCTTGGTCAGCTGCCAAGTGTATGGTACATCTGTGGGGCCGATTGGGCAAAGGTGAACCAGGTGCATCTTCCTCGTCCAATAGGTGAATTTCGAGCAATCTTTGAACATCCTCAGGGATCCGCGGAGTACTATCTACTGTTGTGAAGCCCATGGCTCTCAACACACACCCTACATGTGCGAATGTAGCCCTCTCGAGGATTAGGACCCCATATAAGGAGACTAAACCTAAGATGGAGACCATCTGAAATCCCGCATAAGATTCAATGTGTCCCCTAGCCCTCTGTTGACCACTACGTGTCAACTACCCTTAGCAGTACACCCCCTTTTCTTCGCAAAAGGGATAGCGCTTGATTGATGTGTCAGTGCCATTCGACTTCCATCATCAACCTGATTGTGTTATGTTGTAAACCTAGTCTGCATGTGTAAATTGTAAATAATCTTAGCAGATATGAGTCATGTATGTTAATTGCCTAGGTGGACCTAATTTTCTAGTGATAATCTATGTTCCGGAAGGTTTTTTGTCTCATCGATCCATGATCGGCAGAGTTTTCCTTCAGCCTAACCCCAAAGTCGGAATGAATTTTGTCATTAGAATCTTAGAGGAATCCTAGTGTGTTGATCTGCTAGATTATATATGGTCGCAGAACTGGGTGGTCTATGAGGGTCTATGTCAAATGGGTTTTCCCCTTTGAGATGTAAAATTGTAAAAGTCATGATGTAAAGTGTTTTGAGGGTTAGAAAATGTTTTAATCCCCTCATAAGTCCTAAGTCCTAGGTCCTAGGTGATTTTTCCAAAGGCTAAGTTCGAGGATCCAAAAATAAAAATTAAAAAATAAGATTCAAAAAATTTAAAAATAAATAAATAAATAATAAAAGAAATATCTTGCCGGATTCAGTGTTGGCTCAGGGATTTGTCGTGTTTGCAATATATATTTTCTGTTGAGGCTAAAATCTTGATGTGGGGACTAATATTTATCATCTTCATGTGGTTAAATACGCTTAGAAGATCATTTAAAGATTAGCTATATGAATCTGATCTCTAGTCAGCATTTAAATTTTATGATCATTTAAAGCATTTAATTTTTTTTTAAGTTTAATTGATGAATCATCGTTAAGGCGTTGTGCATTTGTTGAATATCTTGTATTTTGATGATAAATGATTGTTAATAAGTTCATATTTCTGTAGCATTTGATAAATAATCATTTAATCATTAAAGGCACTGGTACATTAATTTCTAAATCAATCAAGTGCTAAATTGCCTTGTTCTGTCTCCCAACCCAACTAGTCCATAGTTGGTCTTCATTCATCCTATAGGGTCTATCCCCCTTAGCCGCGGGAGACGGCTTAAACGGAGAGATCGGGGATCAGGGTGATAGCCCCTGGTCTGAGCGTTGTCGTGACAATCTGTGCGACAACACCTTCCAATACAACAAGTCATTAGAGAAATTGAGTAAATGAGCTTACCAACCATGGACCATAGGTGGGGACTTCATAATGGCCTGCCCTTCTATAATGGGCTTCGAGATGTGCCAATGTCTTCTAAGCTCCGAATGGGGTTAACCAAGCATCCTATTAGGTGGTTTCTACTTCTAAAGGGAATAATATGTTCAAGGTACATCCTTCAAAAGGCAGTGGCATGTGCGAGATAGGTGAATGAAGTAGGGGATGAGAAGGGGTAGCCTTGGGCCACTTGCTGGGGTACAAGGGTAGCTAATACAAGGGAAGTCCACACTTGGGTTTATAATGTATAGGAGAGCGCAATCGTGGTACATGAGGTGCCCTGGCCTTGATTTTTACACCCTTCTTTATATGCTTTTTGCCTTATTATGATTTTATTTGATTAACTTCTCGGGGCTCAAGGGGTAAGAGCATGATGTTATAAGATATAACAGTGAATACCCCCTTTTAAGGTATGGCGGTTCATTGCTCACTAGGGATTGGGACAATCCTGGGTTCCTATATGATGAAGGAAGCTCAAGAAACCTGTAGGAACCAGGGTGATGGTCATGATGATGGGGTAAAGCTCATGTATTGGCTTTTTCCCACGTGCTAAATGTGTTTGTCTCGACCATCTTTTGCATTTTTTGGTACATTTTCCTTTTGAATGTGGCCAAATATGCTTTTATCTTTCTTTTTAGTTGCATCATCTTCCGTGGCATCATTCCAGGCCTGACCCAAGATGTGGGCAAGTGTAAGGGATGAGCTAACCCTATGTGGACTTAGTAGAGGAATGTGGACCCAGGTTGTTGAAATGATGAATGAGGTAATAATGAGAGGAAAGAGGGTAATATAAGTGGATAAGGGAGTGGGACCACACAACCAAAATTGGGGTTTGTCGTGAAATACCATCCCTAAATCCAAATGGTCAGTAAAAGAGATCCCACAGGACTAGAATCCAAGGTTAATATCCCAAAGGGGTCTAGGGGACAGGAGCACAGACCTAGCCCATTATTTTCGTCAAATCCCCCCATTAATGCATGCCCAAAAGTGTCCATGATAAGTAAACTACAATAGTCAATTACCAAATGACAAGGCATACCTTTAGGTTCGGGAGGCCCACCTTCAAACATACGATCATAGCAGATGGGCGAGGGACCACACGGCTGGCTTAGGTGGCGGAGAAATGACAAGATGAGTTAGCTAGTGGCTGCAAAGGGCTGGTGGCTGCCGGGGGAGGACCATCTTGGAAAAAAAATCTCCTAGGGATATCACCCACAAAATTGTGGGTAACAATACCCATACATATGGCCAGATAGTGAGACCCATAATGCCTCGCTTCCTTGAGGAGCCAAAGGGAGAGAGGGAACCATATGCATTTGTTAAGTTAATGAGATATTTTACTGATATATTTGATGAGTACGAGGCAATGGCTCCCAAGGATTGTTACCCACCACCAGTGGGTGACCCCTCTAGAAGAAATTTTCTCGTAGATTTATCTTAAGTCAGTAGGCAAAAACCCCTTATAACCACCAGATAGCTCAATGTGCCCATATTCTCTACCACCTGAGTCAACCGTTATGTGCCCTTTCCCATTTGTTATGATTGTATGTTTGAAGGTGGGCCTTCCAACCCTGAAGGTATGAATTTTCATTATGTAATTGGGTGTTTATGCTTTCTTTTCTTGGATACATTTGGACATGGATTAATGGGGGGATTCGGCGGAAAGAATGGGCATGGACTATACGTTTGTTCCCTTGTCCCAACCTAGGGGTTAATCTTGTGTCCTAGTCTTGTGGGATATCCGTTATGGGCTACCAACTTTAGGAGTGGCAAGACATGGGAAGCTGTGATTTTGGTTGCGTGGCCCCACTTCTTGACACCATATATCTCACTCCCTTTCACTTATTATAGCCCCTTTTCACACTTTTCCCATCCAGGTCCACATTTGTCCATTGGGTCCACAAGGTCTTAGCCTCCCCCTCTCCTTGTCCACACTTTGGGTCGGGCTTGGAATGATGCCCCAGAGGTTGATGCAGCTAAAACAAATATAAAAGCATAATTTGGCCACTTACAACAGGAAATGTACCACAAAATGTAAAAGATGCTCAGGACATTAAAATTTTGCGCATGGGCAGAAACCAAACATGAGCTCTATCCCCTATCACTATGGCCATCATCCTGGTTCCTAGGGCCCCTTATGAGTGCCCCTTACATCATTATCAAACCCATGATTTTCCCAACCCCTGGTGGGCAATGAACTACCCAACCATAAAAGGGGTAATCATTGCTACATCATGCACATCATGCTCTCATCCCCTGGAGCCCCGAACAGTAAAAGAAAAAATTTGATAAAAGGCAAAAGGCATATGAAGAAGGGTGGAAAAACAAAGGCCGGGGTAACTCGTACCATGATTTCTCCCCCCTACATTCATATACCCATGATGTGGGCTTTCCTCATTATAGCTTACATTGTACCATGGCATGTGGCTTGGAGCCTTCCCTATTGCCCCACTCCATTCCATCATCACTTCACATGACACATGCCATTTGATGGATGTACCATGGACCTATCACTCCCTTAGAGGTTGAAACCACCTAATAGGGTCCTTTATTAACCTCTCTTGTTGAGCAAGGTAACACCTGTACATTCTAAAGCCCATTTGGAAGGGCATGCCACTATGAAGTGTCCACTTTTTCCCCTGATTAGCAAGCTTATTTACTCAATTGCACTAATGAATTATTGTACTGGTAGGTGTGGGGATGCATTGGATATTATATAGGATTGCTGGTGGATCTTCATCTTGGGCTTAGCCTCCTTATACAGGATCCAAGCCCTCTAGAGAGTCATAATGGCATTTGTAGGGTGAGCGTTGAGAGCCATGAGCCTCCACCGCAATAGAGCATTGTTTGCAACACCTTGGGCCTCTTCAACACCACGCATTGCTTGTTCGTGTCCCAAACATACCGAGATGATGATGCACTTGGATCATGTTGTTGATTTGAGGTAGCATCAGATGTGCTCTAAGCCTCAAATTTTGCAAGGAGGCTTGGGCACATGTATTCCAAAGAACCCAAAACTCGTTTTGTGAAATTCCACCCAGAATTGATTTTATTAAAATAATTAATATTTTTAATGGGGTTCTTAAGTCCAAACTTAGGAAAATTAAAATATTAATGGGTATTAATCTAATCATGGGTGAAACTTCTAGAAAAAGAAATGAATCAAGCCAAAACATCTGAGCCTTTGATTAAGATTTAATCTAGGCTATTGGTTGTCCAACAGGAAGATACAAGAAGGGGCTTGAGGGTCATTTGGAAAACACACAGTGAGATCAAGGAAATTGGTTTTCTGAAGTGAGAAGTTCTCAGGAGGAAAATTTGATTGAGGTGATTTCTTGCAGCAGAGGGGCAGGGATAGCTTATGGAGAGAAAGTGAGATTCTCAGCCAAAAAATCATCAACAGAGAGAGGCAGAGAGTGATCCAGTATCATTGATGCATAGGCTAATGCAGGGAGAGAGAGAAAGTCGAAAATCAGAGCAGAGTGTCAATTTCAATAGCCAAAAGCCAGGGTGTGAGATTGGGAGGCTGAGAGCAGTGAGTCTAAGCTACTGATCGATTCCCCAGTTGGGTAACGCTATGCCTGAGAGGGTTGACATTGGGACAGTGTACAGGCAACGCAGGACCTGCCAGAGGCACCTCATCCAGCAGTCGGAATAGCTGGGATTTTCTCAGTGATTGTGTGAGGTAATCTCACTAAGTTTTCTACCAATATTTCTCACTGTAACTGAATAACACTGTGAGCTATTCAATGATGTATTCAAAATTTGCTACTGCTTAATAATAATAAACGCTCAGCGCTGTTGCACTGGTTTTCCCACATTGGGTTTTTTCGGTGATATTTGTCAAAAAATAGCGATGTCCTATGTGTTTCTATTTTCCTTGCTCAGTTTCTATGTTTCATATTTAATTTGGTGTAGGTTGCTTCAATGATTTACTTCAATATTTCAAGAAGAAATCTGAAATAAGCTTGTAATTAATTTACAATCTAGGTGAAGTAGATTCAGTTGGTTGCAGTAGGATTCCTAAGATTGTTAGATCTAGGAATTTCACATGGTATTAGAGTTGTTGATGTGAAATAGGAAGAGCAGATCTAAATTTGAAGCAAGGGCCAACTTGTTGCAACAAGCAGTAGTTCGAATCCCCTGAGGGATTGCGCAGTTCTAGCCAGGAGTGCTATATTTTCAAGGTTGTCTATCTCTGAGTGAGTCGACAGAGAGGTAAGACTGTCAGATCGAGAATTTGCCAAGGCAGAGGGAGCCACACAGAGCCTCAGCACAAAGCTAGAGGGACGCAGGTTTTTGCAAGTTGAGTGTTGGGTAGAAAAGTTGTTGGAATAAGGAAGAATATCGCATAGTGAGGGAATACTTCCTTAGTGGTTTCTTGCCGAAGAAATCTGTATTTCTCATTTGCTGGGCAACAAAGGAGCAACAAACTTTCCAACTCCATTAGGGAGTACATAGTCAGCCTAGAAGCTATGCAGTAGGGAGAAAGAGGGAGTTGTTCGACAATTTTCGGAGGATATGGCAACCAGTGGCTTGAGGGATCAGGATAGGTTGGACAGAGCATCCAACTACGTCATCTGGAAGGCTAGAACGTCTTTCCTTGTAGATGAGCATGCCCTCAAGACATATTTTGATAGTGTGGTAGTTGAACCTATGGATGTAGATCCGCTAAAGAAGTACAAGGATGAGATGGCAAAGGCCAAGAGGATGATCCTGGATGGAGTCAAGGATCACGTGGTGTGTCATGTTGCTAGCAGAGCAACTGCTAAGAAGATGTGGGATGCTTTGGCCACATTGTATCAGGGATCTTCCAAGTAGTGAGATGTACTTGGAACAAAAGTTGAGATCTGCACAGATGCAAAAGGGAGAACGTGTGGATCCATTCCTCACGAAGTTGAAGGAGACTCGTGATGATTTGTCAGCTGAAGGGCATACACCTCAAGATTCGGAGTTAGTGAGACTGATTCTAAATTTTGTCTCGGATGAGTGGCAAGTCTTTGTACAGAGTATCCTGGGTAGAGAAACATTGCCAAATTGGGACGAGATGTGGGCAGCTCTGAAACAAGAAGAGTTGAGGACAGACTTGGTCAAGGTCAAACTTGATGGAAGCAGCAACAGCAGTGGGTCGAAGGCCAAAGTAGAGGAGGAGGATAACACAACCCTTGCATCAAAGGGACAATAGTAGCAACAGAGATGAAAGAAGGACGTCTCCAAGGTGAAGTGTTTCAGATGTGGCGAGATGGGCCATTATGCATCCCAATGTCCTTTGAAGAAAAAGGACAAGGTTGAGAAGCATGGTCCTAAGGTTGCAGCCCCAAAGATTGAACAGGAGGAGGAGATCGCCATGACGGCGAAGATACCTCCAGGAGGGAGGTGGGTTGATATAAAACTGTAGTTCAATAGAGCTACAGATGGGCAGGATCCCTGAGGAGCCCACTTCTTGGATCATCACCTTGCTACAAGAGTCCATGATCAGTAGTAGAGGGATGGAGGAGCTTTCAGTTGGTACCATGGAGTGAAGGAGCAACATATGTAGTAGTTAGCAGCACCATAATTTGAGCAATGCAGAGCAGAGAGGCAGCAGTGCATGGAGGCACAGTCCAGAACTTCAACAACGCAGTGGCTTTTGAAGACAGCGTGGGACTAACAACACTCAGGCTTTCAGCACTGAGGTGTATCCACTGAATACTTATCCAGTCTTGGGTGTTTTCAGTTGCTTCTCTCAGCAACTGAGTTGCAGTACGGATGCAGTGTTAATAGTGGTAGTGCTAGCATCATAGTAGATGCGACATTTGAGAAGGAGCTACAATATAGATGTAGCATTCGCTGTGGTAGTGTCAAAGGCAGCAATACAGTAGCAGCAACAATGCAGTAGTTGGGGGACAGAATGTGAGACATCAAAAACGCAGAGGACGATGCTTCAGAGTCAGAGTAGTATGCAGTAGCGGTGTATTGCTAGAGCACATGCCTCGCTAAGAGGGAGTGTTGATTTGGGGTAGCATCGAATGTGCTCTAAGCCTCAAATTTTGCAGGGGGGCTTGCGCACATGTATTCCAAAAAACCCAAAAAGCGTTTTGGGAAATTTCACCCACAAGCGATTTTATTAAAATAATTAATATTTTTAATGGGGTTCCTAAGTCTAAATTTAGGAAAATTAAAATATTAATGGGTATTCATCTAATCATAGGTGAAACTTCTAGATAAAGACACGAATCAAGTCAAAATGATCTGAGCCTTTGATTAAGATTAATCTTAGTCGTTGGTTGTCCAACAGGAAGATATAAGAAGGGGCTTGAGGGTCATTTGGAAAACACACAGAGAGATCAAGGAAATAGATTTTTTGAAGTGGGAAGTTCTCAGGAGGAAAATTCGATTGAGGTGATTTCTTAAAGCAGAGGGGCAGGGATAGCTTCTAGAGAGAAAGTGAGATTCTTAGTTGGAGAATCATTAACAGAGAGAGGCAAAGAGTGATCCAGTATCCTTGATGCAATGCCAGGAGTGCCATGCAAAAGCAACGCAGAGGGAGAGAGAGTCGAAAATTAGAGTAGAGAGTTAGTTTCAGCAGTTGGAAGCTGGGGTGTGAGACCGAGAGGTTGAGAGTAGTGACTCTGGGCTATTGATCCATTCCCCAGTTGGGTGACGCTGTGCTTGAGAGGGTTGATGCTGGGACAATGTAGAGGCAACGCAGGGCCTTCTAGGGGCACCTCATCCAACAGCCGAAACAACCGGGATTTTCTCATTGATTGTGTGAGGTAATCTCACTAAGTTTTCTGCCAATATTTCTCTCTGTAACTGAATAACCCTGTGAGGTATTCAGTGATGTATTCAGAATTTGCTACTGCGTAATAATAATAAACCCTGACAGTCGTTACACTGGTTTTCCCACATTGGGTTTTCTGGGGACATTTGTCCAAAAATAATGGTGTCCTATGTGTTTCTATTTTCCTTGCTCAGTTTCTATGTTTCAAAATCATATTTAATTTGGTGTAGGATGCTTTAGTAATTTACTTCAATATTTCAAGAAGAAATCTGAAACGGGCTTGTAATGTAATTTACAATCTAGGTGAAGTAGATTTGGTTGGTTGCAGTAGGATTCCTGAGATTGTTAGATCTATGAATTTTCACACATGTTGCCCAATCGACCACATTTGCACCCAACACTTGGCAGTTGATCTAGGGCCTAGATGGGTTTTATCTCATCTGGAGAGACACAGGAGGGTAGGCATCATCTTCTAGCCCTCATTGATGAGATCATTGATTGTGCCCCACAGCCACTTGGGAGCACCATAGGAGAAATTCAGACCTGCAATTTGGACGAAATTTTGGATGTTGGTATGCACTTTGACATTTGGAAAATTTCGCTATATTTTCTTGGAGCTTCTTTTTGTAATGTTCATGGATGGATAAATTCTCATTGTCTTGTAAGTACCTTTTGATGCTATATTTTACACTCATTAATGTCCAATGTATGGAATGTCATTTCATCATCTTTAATGTGCCCTAGTTAGTGTGAAATTATGAGAACATTAACAGTATTGGTAGTATTACATGCATTACTCATGGACGATGATGAATGAATGTTCCTTGGGGTTAGTCTTGCATATTTGAACCTTAAAACTCCAGATATTGGCAACGAAGTATAAAATTATTTTGTAGCTTCGAAGCTGCCTCTTCTAGGGTTAGCGAACTTGTATTAGGTCTCCTCGAAGAGCAAAATTATCAAATCTAAGTAATTCTTGACTCCATTTTTCCCAGTAGGTAGGAACTGGTCTAGAATCCTTGGTGATCACCTTCTCATTGACAAATCTCATTTTCTTCACCTTCTTCTCTCTCCTTTCCTTGCCCCTCAAGGCTAAGGGAGCCTCTCTAGGTCTTGATTTGAAATTTTAGGGAGGAGGAATTTCTAGATTCTGTCCAAATAGGACTCATCCTTGGTGCCTCCTCTAGGAATCCGTCCGTTTTGAACAAATTTTTATGGTTGAATCTCATTTTATTTGATTTCATAGGTACCATACCAAGTGGGAACCCTTGAAGCTGCCCTTCAACTTAGGGATTTCTTGAAGGTTTATGCTTGAGTAGCTATCATTCAAAACCTTTTCTCGTGACTCTCTTGACCTGGGATGAAATCTTACCTTGTCAAATATCTCAACCCTAGGTCTCGTATAGTCTTTTCTCTCAAGGGGTTTTCTGTGGAAAACCATCCTAGCCTCTCCCAAAGCTCACGCTTCAATCGAGCCTTTCCATTAAATGGGCCTTCCTTGCCTCACTCTAAACCCTAGTATAGACATATTAATGACAAGTGAGGGATATTGGGGGTCCTCACGTTGGTGAAAATCCGAGAAGACAAGCGAACATAGGCTGTGGTGACAGTGGTCCTTTGTCCGAAATTGTTGTTGTGCCCTCTAGCTATAGTGTTAATTTTAGCCAACAATGGTATGTACTATGTATGCTTTAGAGAAGTTTTACTTCAATTTATTTATAAGTCCAGTATCAATATTCAGATTAGCAATCACATCAACATGATAGTAAAATGTACATAGAACATAAACATAACAGTGGAAGACAAGCCAAGACAAGAGGACACAAGATGTGGCACCAGCCTGGGACAAACCCCAATGTGGGGAAACCCTTGATCAAATATTCTTTTAGCCTTCAATAGTTCAGCAGAGAGAGATAGTACAATTTATAAATCTGATAATTTATAACAGCAGCAAAGGAGCCCTAACCAGAAAAGTCAACGCTGGTCAACATGGCAGATTTGACCCTCAACAAATTGGTCAACTTCAATCAACTTTGGTCTCCGAACAGCAAGATGAATCAGCCTTCAAAACAACCCAATCAAATCTGGTCAAACAACCAACCCTGCGGTCAGCCATAGCTACAGTCAACATTGGTCAAACGTTCTTGAAATTTCTCTTCTGAAATTTCGGCCTCCTGAAATTTCGTTGTCCTGAAATTTCGGCCTCTTGAAATTTCACTGTCCTGAAATTTCGACCTTCTGAAATTTCGCTGTCCTAAAATTTGGGCCTCCTGAAATTTCGGACGTGTGGAGAGATAGAGGCCCAGAAATCCATACCCAACAATGAGGAGAGAGAGAAAGAAGTGTGTCCAAATGAGGCTAAGCCACCTTCTATTTATATGCAACGTTGAGGATGAATAGACGTGACTGTTGGACTTTTGAGCCTACATAAGTTTGTTGGCCGACCTTGACAATTTGTCCATAATCAAAATAAATTCATAACTTCATTTGTACATGTCAGAATCGGATGATCTTTAGATCCATCCTACACCTCTCAGAGAGAGGAATCTAAGAAAAATATCAGTTATCATAAATAAGATTACCCATGTGGAGTTTGGCCCTAGTTTCCAATTTTAACACTCCCTCTCAACTAGGGAGAACTCCATCTGCCAATCTCTACTATCTCTGCCATCAATGCATTGCTTTGCACTGCTATGATCTGCTGAACTATGAAGAAGAAGAAGTGATCGAGAATGTATCATACCATTCTCTATAGCCCGAAGTTAGTCCCAATCAAAAGAGAGTGTTTCAAACCACTCTTATTGACCTGAAGTCAATTCCAACCAAAAGAGTGTCTCATACCACTCTTACTGACCCAAAGTCGGTTCCAATCAAAAGAGTGTGTCATACCACTCTTACAAACCCGAAGTCAGTTCCATTGATCCTAGATCAATATTGGTCATCCTAGCATAGGGAGTACGGTAGTACACGATGCATCCATCGGTAGTACTATGGTCCCTATCCTCATTTATCTACTCATTGGCCAGATGAGAGGTACTTCCCATGGGTACCAGACTACATGGATAGGATGTGTCAACAGGAGAAGGATGAACCACTCATCCTGCCTACATGTTGCCAAGAGGAATCACAGGAGAAGGCTGAACCACTCACCTTGTACATAGCAAACCACTAGGGGAAGGCTGAACCACTCACCCTATGGTTGCTCACCACTTCAAGAAGTACCCCAACCCCCCCGGAGCTCCTAGAGCTCAATGTCCATCTCATATAGGACCCTGATAAGAGGGTCTCTCCATCACTCCAAGTCATTCTCGGAAGGCCAAGAAGTTGACCTTCCCCAGGGGCTTTGTCAGAATATCGGTGACCTTCTCATCAACCCCAATATGATGGAGCCTTATTGATCCTCGTTGTACCATGTCCCAGATAAAGTGGTACCTGATATCTATATGCTTGGAGCGATTATGAAACACGAGTTTCTCTAATAATCAGATCCCACTCTGGTTGTCGTGGAGGACCACGGTGGTATCCAACACATGACCAAATAGTTCACTAAAGAGCTTCCTTAACCAGATAGCTTCACCAGAGGCCATACTAGCAGCTATATATTTGGCCTTAGCAATGCTCAAGGCAATCGATTTCTCCTTCTTGCTCATCAAGGATATCGAAGCAGAACTCAAAGAAAAAAAACATCTAGAAATGCTCTTGCGATCCACCACACTGCCAACCCAATCAACATCAAAATAACCATGCAGCCTCACATCTCCGACAATGTATCTCAGTCCATGAGTTATTGTGCCCCAAAGATATCTCAGAAGATTCTTGGCACCAATACAATGTATATGATGAGGCTTAACCATATATTGGCTCAATGTGTTAACTGCAAAACATATGTTCGGACTGGAATTCACCAAGAACATCAATGCTCATATGAGTTGACGATACTCAGAAGCATTTCCCAATTTAGGTACAGTAGCACTACCACATAACTTTTTAAAGTTAAGTTCCATTGGGGTAGTCACAGGCTTGCAGTCCACCATCCCAAATCTTTCCAATATCTTCACAACATATTTTCTTTGAGATAGGAAAATTTCACCTGGCTTTTTCTAGACCTCCAACCCTAGGAAGTAGTGCATCAGTCCTAGTTCCTTCATCTCAAATTCAGAAGCCATCTCCCTCTTAAATTTGTGAATGAGAAGGTTTGCACCTGTCAAAAAGAGGTTGTCCACATAAAGTACCAGAATGAGAAGTTTATCATTTTGAACCTTAAAGTAAAGGTTCAGGTCGGCTTCACTTCTAGTGAATCGCAACTTCATCCTATAGCTATTGATCATCTCATACCAATCCCGGGGCGCTTGCTTCAATCCATAGAGAGCTTTCTTTAGCTTGCATAAATGAGATTCCCAGTCATGAACCTCAAACCCCTCGGATTGTTCCAGATAGACTTCCTCTTTGATCAAACCATGCAAGAAGGTGGTCTTGACATCCATCTGATGTAGGTTCCATCCTTGCGAGGCAGCAAGGGCTATGATCGAGCGGATGGTGGTGTATTGGGAAACAGGTGCAAATATCTCATCGTAATCTACACCTTCATTTTGAGAGAAGCCTCGAGCAACAAAGCGAACCTTGAACTTTTCTGCACTTCCATCAGCTCCATGCTTGATTTTGTAGAGCCACTTAGAGGTGACAACCGATTTGTCCTGGGGTCTAGGGACCACATCCCAGACATCATTCTTCATAATTGACTTGTATTATTCATTCATAGCATCTTTCCATACTTGTTGCTTCACAACTTCTTCAAATGATAGTGCTCATGACAGTCAAGTATCCTTGATACCCGTTCGGCTTCTTGCTTTCATGGAAGGCCCCCCTTGGTGCAATATGTCTGTCGACATCTTCGAGAGTATCCCTAAGCCATGAGGGTCTCCTCTTGGAGGAGGAGGGCTCTTGCGGAGGAGGATCAATAGGATCCATAGGTTCATCAACATCTAGCATTGTTTCATCTTCTTTTGCACCCTATTTTTCAGTGTAAGCTTCTTTGTCCTTCCTTGGGATAGGAAGGTTGTTGATCTTCTTGAGGGCCATATATTTGTTGAAGGTGACATCATGACTTATCTCAACTTCCCTTTGACCAGCCACATAAATTCTATATCCCTTAGAATTTTCATTATAGCCCACAAAGATTCCTTTCTTCCCAGATGCACCCAATTTGCTTCTTTTATCTTTCGGCACATGAAAATATAGGGGGCTTCCAAAAATTCTAAAATGAGAGACATCGGGTTTCTTACCAGTGAACATTTTGTTTAGGAGTCTTGGAGCCCAATGCTTGATATGGGCATCGGTTTTGAACATACACATCGATATTTGCAGCTTCAACCTATAGGAACTTCGAAAGCCCTTGATCATGAAGCATGGCACGAACAACTTCTGCAATAGTGTGATTCTTCCTTTCAGAACACCATTCTGCTTGGGAGTGTATAGTGTTGTAGTCTCCCTCTTAATGCCAACTTCTCTACAATAATCTTGGAATTCATTGGATTCATACTCTGTCCCATTATCAGTCCTCAATATCTTGATTTTCTTTTCGGATTGGTTTTCGATAAAGGCTTTGAAGTGTCAGAACTAGGTAAACACTTCGTCCTTCTTCTTCAAGAAGTAGATCTAGGTTTTGCGAGAATAATCATTCGTAAAGTTGAGATAATATAAATATCCTCCCAAAGAGTTTACGGACATCATACCAGATATGTCAGAGTGGATCAATTGCAATATGTCTGTGGTCTTGCTATTACTTGAGGGGAATGGTCCCCTTGTAAGTTTTCCTTCAGCACATCCTAGACATGTACCTTCATGCTCTACTTTGAATTCGGCCATACCTGTGACCATCTATCTCACATCAAGTAGGGCCCTATAATGAAGATGGGCAAACCTCCGGTGCCACAGTTCAGATTGTAGAGATGTGTCGCAAGACATGGCTCCCAATGGACTTCCTCCAACTTGATACAAAGTGTCAACCCTAAACCCAAGAGTAAAAGCATCTTTAAAATTTCTTTTCCAAAAACGTACCTTTCGATCAATAGAATCCACCTTGAATCCTTTATCTTCCATTGCCGAAATGGACACCAGGTTCTTCTTGAGATCGAGTACATATAGTACTTGCAAATGAATAGTGTTACCTTGATTCAACTAAAGGCCAACATTTCCTACTCCCTTCATGGGATAGATGGCATCTTCTCCAAGGATGATCTCCAAGTTTGTCTCTTTTTCTATCATATTAGAGAGGGCTTCCTTGTATCTGGTGAAGTGCCTTGAGGCACCACTATCAATCAACCAATTTCCCAAAGTGTTTGGAGGTGAGGCAGTGGAGAGGGTCGATATAAGATAGTACTCTTTTTTCTTATTGTTAACAACATTGGATTCTTCATACCTGGAGTTCCTTGATTTCTTGGAGGGTCGACCTTTTCCTTGATGTATCGCATTCCTTTTTCCTTTGCCGTTGGACCTACCATTCCTTTGATCGTTGTTGTTGAAGTTTCCCCTGGAATGATTGTGATCATCATCATGTGATGTGTCCCTTCTATTTGGACACTCCCTTGCATAGTGGCCAAACTTATTGCAAACAAAGCACCTGCCCTTCCTCCCTTAGATCCAGGCTTTCCAAGGAAATGACCTTTAGACCCTGCATTATTTCTCCTTTAGGCATGAGTGGAGAATGAAGTGGGGTTTCTTCTAATAGAAGGCATTTCTTGCTCCACCATTCTTGTTTATTCTTGAATGCATCTCGACATCAATTCTTCAAACCCTGGAATTCGATCATTGTTGAGTATGTTGATTTGGGGTAGCAGCGAATGTGCTCTAGCTACGAAATTTGGTGGAAAGGTTGGGGCTCATGAGATCTCCAATACCCAGAAAGGGTTTGGGCAGATTCTAAATAGATCGAGAGATATTAAAATAATTAATATTTTTAATGGAGTCCCTAAGTCTAAACTTAGTGAAAATAAAATATTAATGTGTATTAATATGAATCTGTGTTAGAGTGGTCCAAAAGACATGGATCAAGTCAGATCTAATCATATCTGTTGATTAGGAACTTAATCTTGGTCGTTGATATGTCAACAAGAAGAGTATAAGAGGAGGCTTGAGGGTCAGTTGAAGAACACATTAGAGTGATTAGTCATTCTATTCTCTAGAGCGGGGTTTGCTAAGAGAGATAGAATCAGTGATCGCGAGAGCAACTGAGGGTCATTGAGTACAGAGAAACAGAGAAGGCAAAGATTGTGTCGAGAGAGCAGCGCGACAACCAAGGAGAGTGATGCAGAGCCAGCAAAGGGTCACGCAGGGGCATGCAGAGGCAGCCAAGTGCTGCACAGAGCAACAGAGAGGCCAACGTGTATGACACAGAGGCCCAGAAAGCTGACGCAGGCCAAGAAAGGCTGACACAGGGCCAGCGTGAGACAGAGAGGGGCTGACGCAGTCCAGATTGGGCAAACGCTGGGGTAGCATAGCAGTTTTGTGTTGAGGAGCTGCCGGAAGGATTTTCCGGGGTTTCAGCCACGAGATTTCTCTCAAACTGTGAGGTATAGCTGCTAAGGAAATTCTCTGTTGGGTAGGCTAGTTTCGACACCCATATTTTACTTTGATATTGCTTAATAAGAAAACCCTCTGATAGCTACACTAGTTTTCTCGCATTGTGTTTTGTCGGGAACATTAGTCCAAAAATAATGGTGTCATGTGGTGTGTTTGTTCTTGTTTATTTTAGTTGTTGATCTATAATATGTTAAGCATTCACTAGTGTTTATTTTCAGTGTTTACTTTGTAAATAACTTGTTAAAGAAAACTAACAAGTAGGTAGGAATAAATTAGAAAAAGTACATGAAGGGTTTCTAAACTAAGTAAATTTAGAAACTTCAACATGGTATCAGAGCGTGATTGCAGATCACAGGAGGACTAAAAGATATCAGCCGAATAGAGCAATAGCAGTAGAAAAAAGTTGTCCCGAGGTGACAAAAATTGTTTCTAGCAGCGCAAAAGCCAAGAGGTGTGACGCAGAGCCAGCCAGAGCCATGCAGATGAAGGCGGTAACTGCGCAGAGCCCTAGAGAGGCCAGCGTTGCTGACGCAGAGGGTCGGAGGGCTGACGCAGGGCATCCCAGGGCTGATGAAAACCCATCTGGCGTGACGCAGAGCCAGCTTGAGGCAAAGAGGGGCTGACACAGTTCACAAAGAGGTAGTTGATCGAGTCTAGAAGGCTGCAAAAATATTGCAGAGTGGAGCTCGTAAGGTACTGTAGTTAGAACAGTACCTAACAGAGCAGGGTCAGAGGAGTTGTTACTGAGGATTTCTAGCTGAGGAACCTGGATCAGCAGTGCAGTTGCACAAGACGATCAGAGTAGGGGGCATCTCGACAAGCGGCAAAAGGATTTCCAGGAGGTAAATCAGGACTCAAAGGGAGTCCATAAGAGAACTTCCAGACTGGAAGTAGAGATTCAGAGGAGTCGAATAGAGAACTTCTAGGAAGGAAGTAGAGGAGCGTGATGGCACTACACAAGGTAAGAGACCAGGATAGACTGGATGGAGCATCGAACTTCGTAGTCTGGAAGGCCAGAATCTTATCAGTGCTTAACAGGAATCGTGTCAAAACTTCGCCTTGAAGGTTATAGCTATCCCAGTCAACCCCAATGATAACGACAAGTACGAAGAGGCGATGGCAAGGGCCAAGTGCATTATCCATTACGGGGTCAAGGATCATGTGGTACCACATATAGCCGAGAAGGAAACGATAGTTGAGATGTGGGTGGCTCTTAAGAACCTGTACTAGCATACTTCTGTGCAGAGAAGAATGCTACTCAAGAACCCGATGAGGTCATATCAGATGAAGAAGGGTCAATCGATTGACACCTTCCTCGGAGAACTAAATGAGATCCGAGACAAGTTGACTGTGATAGGAACAACACCGGATCAGGAACTTATGGTGAGGACATCCCTGAATGTTGTCTTAGAAGATTGGGAAGTGTTTGTCTAGAGTATCCTGGGCAGAGGGACTCTCCCTCCTTGGGACGAGATGTGGGTAGCTCTTCACCAAGAAGAGATCAGACGGCAGTCGAAGAGAGGTTGCAGCAGCAAAGGGATCAAGGTCAAGCAGGAGGAGGAGGATGTGGCCCTAACATCTGAGGGAAAGAAGGAGAAGCGAGAGAAGAAAGATCTCTCCAAGATCAAGTGCTTCCACTGTGGGGAGATGAGTCATTATGCGACTCATTGCCCAAGGAAGAAGAAGGGAGAGTCTTCCGAGACTAAGGTAGCGCCAGCACAGGCAAAGAAGGAAGTTTTGACAGACGATGATTGTGTCATGAGTGCACACACGCCACTTGAGCGGAAGTGGGGAGACATCGAGCTGTAGTCAGGGGGAATACAGACGATGAGGGGCAAAATCCTTGAGATACCCAGCCTCTTGGATTAGACCTTGCTACGGGAGCCTCGACGAGGAGTAGCAGGACTGGCTGGGTGGGTAGAGATGGATGCGGATGGGGCAGTAGAGAGAGCTACAGTGCAGGAGTCCCGAGACAGCGCAAAGTTAGCAAGCTGTAGCAGTGTGAGAGGCATAGGAGTGTTGCACCAGTGCAGGAAGGCACAGCGAGGTGTGCAACAGTGTGAGATGCAAGGAGTTGTTGTAATAGCGCAGAGGTCAGAGAGAGGGAGCACTTGGAAGGGGGAGAGGGAGCTTCAACATCAGTGGGTGTTTCTAGCCCAACAGGGAGGTCAGCTGGGAGATCAGTTGCTTACTTCTCAGTAACTGAGTTGCAGTGTAGCACTGGGCAGCACGATGCAACATGATGAGAAGAGGTGCAGTGCGGATGCAATGTTGGGAGAAAGGACCAGCAGTAGCATAGATGTAGAGGGAGCTATCATACAGATGCAGCAGTGGCAGTGGTAGAACCATGTGCAGCAGTATAGGATGCAGCAATGCAGAGGATGTTGGGTAGGAAGGCCTATCATCAACATAGGTTCCGATGCCGGATGATCAAAGTAATATTCAATGAGGAGTATTGCTAGAGCACAATCCTCGCTAAGAGGGAGTGTTGATTTGGGGTATCATCGGATGTGCTCTAGCCACGAAATTTGGTGGAGAAGTTGGGGCACATGAGATCTCCAATACCTAGAAAGGTTTTGGGCAGATTCTAAATAGATCAAGAGATATTAAAATAATTAATATTTGTAATGGAGTCCCTAAGTCTAAACTTAGGGAAAATAAAATATTAATGTGTATTAATATGAACCTGTATTAGAGTGGTCCATAAGACATTGATCAAGCCATATCTAATTTTAGCCATTGATTAGGGACTTAATCTTGACCATTGATATGTCAATAGTAAATGTATAAGAGGAGGCTTGAGGGTCACTTGGAGAACACCAGAGTGATGAGTCATTCAATTCTCTAGAGCGGGGTTTGCTAAGAGAGATAGAATCAGTGATCAGGAGAGCAGCTGAGGGGCATTGAGTACAGAGAAACAGAGAAGGCAGAGATTGTGTGGGGAGAGCAGTGCAGCGGCCAAGGAGAGTGATGCAGAGCCAACAAGGGTTCATGCAGGGCCACGCAGAGGCAACCAAGTGTTGCGCAGAGCACCAAAGAGGCCAGTGTGTCTGACGCTGAGGGCCAGAAAGTTGACGCAGGCCAAGAAAGGTTGACGCAGGGCCAGTGTGAGACAGAGGGGCTGATGTAGTCCAGATTAGGCAGATGCTGGGGTCGCAGAGCAGTTTTGTGCTGAGCTCCCAAAAGGAGTTTTTAGGGTTTCAACCAAGAGATTTCTCTCAAACTGTGAGGTATAGTTGATAAGGAAATTCTCTGTTGGGTAGGCCAGTTTCGGCACCCATATTGTACTCTGATATTGCTTAATAAGAAAACCCTTAGATAGTTGCACCAATTTTCCCGTGTTGGGTTTTTTCGGGGACATTGGTCCAAAAATAATGGTGTCATGTGGTATGTTTGTTCTTGTTTCTTTTAGTTGTTGATCTATAATATGTTGAGCATGCACTGGTGTTTATTTTCAGTATTTACTTTGTAAATAAATTGTTAAAGAAAAATAACAAGTAGGTAGGAATAAATCAGAAAAAGTGCATGAAGGGTTTCTAAACTAAGTAAACTTAGAAATTTCAACATGGTATCAGAGCGTGATTGCAGATCATAGGAGGACTAAAAGACATCAGCCGAGCAGAGCAATAGCAACATAAAACAATTGTCCCGAGGTGACAGATGTTGTTTCTAGCAACGCAGAAGTCAAGAAGTGTGACGCAAAGCCAGTCAGAGCCACGCAGAAGAAGGCGGGAGCTGCGCGGAGCCCCAGAGAGGCCAACGTTGCTAACGCAAAGGGCCAGAGGGCTGACGAGGGCATCCCAAGTTTGACGCAGAGCCAGCGTGAGGCAGAGAGGGGTTACTATAGCTCACAAAGTGTTAGTTGCTGGAGTTTAGAAGGCTGCAGAAATATTGCAGAGTGGAGTTGGTGGGGTACTGTAGTCAGTACAATACCTGATAGAGGAGGGCCAGAGGAGTTGTTACTAAGGGTTCTAGTCGAGGAACCTGGATCATCAGTGCAGTTGCACAAGACAATCAAAGTAGGGGGCATCTCGACAAGCAACAGAAGGATTTCCATGAGGGAAATCAGGACTCAGAGGGAGTTCAGAAGAGAATTCCGATACGGGAAGTAAAGACTCAGAGGAGTCGAACAGAGAACTTCCAGGAAGGAAGTAGAGGAACGTCATGGCACTACATGGGGTAAGAGACCAGGATAGACTGGACAAAGCATCGAACTTCGCAGTCTGGGAGGCCAGAATCTTATCAATGCTTGACAGGAATCTTGTCAAGAACTTTTCCTTGAAGGTTATAGCTATCCCGGTCGACCCCAATGATAATGACAAGTACGAAGACGCGATGGTAAGGGCCAAGTGCATTATCCTTGACGGGGTCAAGGATCATGTGGTACCACATATAGCCGAGAAGGAAACGACAATTGAGATGTGGGAGGCTCTCAAGAACCTATACCAGTATACTTTTGTGTAAAGAAGAATGTTGCTCGAAAACCAGATGAGGTCGTATCAGATGAAGAAGGGTCAATTGATTGACACCTTCCTCGAAGGACTGAATGATATCCGAGACCAGTTCACTGCTATAGGAGCGACATCGGATCAGGAACTTATGGTGAGGACAGCCCTGAATGTTGTCTCAAAAGATTGGGAAGTGTTTGTCCAAAGTATCCTGGGCAGAGGGACTCTCCCACCTTGGGAGGAGATGTGGGCAGCTCTTCGCCAGGAAGAGATCAGACGGTAGTCGAAGAGAGATAGCAATAGCAAAGGGATCAAGGTCAAGAAGGAGGAGGAGGATGTGGCCCTAGCATCTGAGGGAAAGCAGGAGAAGCGGAAAAAGAAAGATCTCTCCAAGATCAAGTGCTTCCACTGTGGGGAGATGGGTCATTATGCGACCCAGTGCCCAAGGAAGAAGAAGGGAGAGTCTTCCGAGACTAAGGCAGCACCAGCGCGGGTAGAGAAGGAAGTTTTGACAGACGATGACTATGCCATGAGTGCACACACGTCACTTGAGTGGAAGTGGGGAGACATCGAGCTGTAGTCAGGTAGACTACAGGTGATGAGGGCAGAATCCTTGAGATACCCAACCGCTTGGATTAGACCTTCCTACGGGAGCCCTGACAAGGAGTAGCAAGACTAGCTGGGTGGGTAGAGATGGATGCGGATGGGGCGGCAGAGAGAGCTACAGTGTCGGAGTTCGAGATAGCGCAGAGCTAGCAAGCTGTAGCAGTGCATGAGGCACATGAGTGTTGCACCAGTGCTAGGAAGGCACAACAAGGTGTGCAACGGTGTGAGATGCAGGGAGTTGTTGCAGCAGCGCAGAGGTCAGAGAGAGGGAGCACTTGTAAGCAGCAGAGGGAGCTTTAGCATCAGTGGGTGTTTCTAGCCCAACAGGGAGGTCAGTTGGGAGATCAGTTACTTACTTCTCAGTAACTGAGTTGCAGTGCAGCAGTGGGAAACACGATGCAACATGATGAGAAGAGGTGTAGTGCAGATGCAATGCTGGGAGAAAGGACCAACAGCAGCACAGATGCAGAGGGAGTTGTCGTACAGATGCTGCAATGGAAGTGGCAGAACCATAGGCAGCAGTGTAGGATGCAGCAGTGCAGAGGATGTTGGGCAGGAAGGCCTAGCATCGGCATAGGTACTAATGCCGGATGATCAGAGTAATACTCAGTGAGGAGTATTGCTAGAGCACAGTCCTCGCTAAGAGGGAGTGTTGATTTGGCTTAGCATCGGATGTGCTCTAGCTACGGAATTCGGTGGAAAGGTTGGGGCGCATGAGATCTCAATTACCCAAAAAGGGTTTGGGCAAATTCTAAACAGATTAGGAGATATTAAAATAATTAATATTTTTAATGGAGTCCCTAAGTCTAAACTTAGGGAAAATAAAATATTAATGTGTATTAATATGAATCTGTGTTAGAGTGGTGCAAAAGACATGGATCAAGCCATATCTAATCTTAGCCATTGATTAGGGACTTAATCTCGGCCATTGATATGTCAACAGGAAAAGTATAAGAGGAGGCTTGAGGGTCAGTTGGAGAACACATTAGAGTGATCAGTCATTCTATTTTCTAGAGCGGGGTTTGCAAAGAGAGATAGGATGAGTGATCGGGAGAGAAACTTAGGGGCATTGAGTAGAGAGAAATAGAGAAGGCAGAGATTGGGCTGGGAGAGCAGCGCAGTAGCCAAGGAGAGTGACGCAAAGCCAGCTAGGGGTCATGCAGGGCCACACAGAGGCAGCCAAGTGCTGCGCAGAGCACCAGAGAGGCCAGCGTCTCTGACGTAGGGCCTCCT
This sequence comes from Pinus tabuliformis, assembly GCA_031772625.1. Lineage (NCBI taxonomy): Eukaryota > Viridiplantae > Streptophyta > Pinopsida > Pinales > Pinaceae > Pinus > Pinus tabuliformis. Next base: position 425,705,627 of record CM062816.1, read on the forward strand.
GGGCTAACACAGGCCAATAAAGGCTGACGCAAGGCCAGTGTGAGACAGAGAGGGGCTGATGTAGCCCAGATTGGGCAGACGCTGGGGTTGCAGAGCAGTTTTGTGCTGAGGAGCTTTCAGAAGGATTTTTCGGTGTTTCAGCCAGGAGATTTCTCTCAAACTGTGAGGTATAGCTGCTAAGGAAATTCTCTATTGGGTAGGCCAGTTTCGACACCCATATTGTACTCTAATATTGCTTAATAAGAAAACCTTCAGATAGTTGCACCGGTTTTCCCGCATTGGGTTTTTTCGGGGACATTAGTCCAAAAAAATGGTGTCATGTGGTGTGTTTGTTCTTGTTTCTTTTATTTGTTGATCTGTAATATGTTGAGCATGCACTAGTGTTTATTTTTAGTATTTACTTTGTAAATAACTTGTTAAGGAAAAATAACAAGTAGGTAGGAATAAATCAGAAAAAGTGCATGAAGGGTTTCTAAACTAAGTAAACTTAGAAACTTCAACATGGTATCAGAGCGTGATTGTAGATCATAAGAGGACTAAAAGACATCAGCCGAGCGGAGCAATAGCAGCAGAAAACAGTTGTCCTGAGGTGACAGAAGTTGTTTCTAGCAGCGCAGAAGCCAAGAAGTGTGACGTAGAGCCAGCCAAAGCCACGCAAAAGAAGCCAGGAGCTGCGCAGAGCCCTAGAGAGGCCAGTGTTGCTGACGCAGAGGGCCGAAGGCTGACGAAGGGCATCCCAGTGCTGACGCAGACCAATCTGGGGTGACACAGAGGCAGCTTGAGGCTAAGAGGGGCTGACGCAGTTCACAAAGGGGCAATTGTTGGAGTCTAGAAGGCTGCAGAAATATTGTAGAGTGGAGCTGGTGAGGTACTGTAGTCAGAACAGTACCTAACAAAGCAAGGCCAAAGGAGTTGTTACCGAGGGTTTCTAGCCAAGGAACCTGAATCAGCAATGCAATTGCACAAGACGATCAGAGTAGGGGGCATCTCGACAAGCGGCAAAAGGATTTCCAGGAGGGAAATCGGAACTCAGAGGGAGTTCAAAAGAGAACTTCCATACGGGAATTAGAGACTCAAAGGATTCGAACAGAGAACTTCCAGGAAGGAAGTAGAGGAGCGTCATGGCACTACACGGGTAAGAGACTAGGATATACTGAGCATTGAACTTCACAGTCTGGAAGGCTAGAATCTTATTAGTGCTTGACAGGAATCATGTCAAGAACTTCGCCTTGAAGGTTATAGCTATCCCTATCGACCCCAATGATAACGACAAGTACGAAGAGGCGATGGCGAGGGCCAAGTGGATTATCTTTGATGGGGTCAAGGATCATGTGGTACCACATATAGCCGAGAAGGAAACAGCAGTTGAGATGTGGGAGGCTCTGAATAACCTGTACCAGCATACTTCTGTGCATAGAAGAATGTTGCTCGAGAACCAAATGAGGTCGTATCAGATGAAGAAGGGTCAATCAATTGACACGTTCCTCGGAGGACTGAGTGAGATCCGAAACCAGTTGACTGCTATAGGAGCAACACCAGATCAGAAACTTACAGTGAGGACAACCCTGAATGTTGTCTCAGAAGATTGGGAAGTGTTTGTCTAGAGTATCCTGGGCAGAGGGACTCTCCCACCTTGGGACGAGATGTGGGCAGCTCTTCGCCAGGAAGAGATCAGATGGCAGTCAAAGACAGGTAGTAGCAGCAAAGGGATCAAGGTCAAGCAGGAGGAGGAGGATGTGGCCCTAGCATCTGAGGGAAAGTAGGAGAAGCGGAAGAAGAAGGATCTCTCCAAGATCAAGTGCTTCCACTATGGGGAGATGGGTCATTATGCGACCTAGTGCCCAGGGAAGAAGAAGGGAGTTTTCCAAGACTAAGGCAACGCTAGCATGGGCAGAGAAGGAAGTTTTGACAGATGATGACTGTGCCACGAGTGCACACACGCCACTTGAGCAGAAGTGGGGAGACATCGAAATGCAGTCACGCGGTCTACAGGCACTGAGGGGCAGAATCCTTTAGATACCTAGCCTCTTGAATTAGATCTTGCTATGGGAGCCCCGACGAGGAGTAGTAGGACTGGCTAGGTGGGTAGAGACAGATGCGGATGGGGCAGTAGAGAGAGATACAGTGCAGGAGTCTCGAGACACCGTAGATCTAGTAGGCTGCAGCAGTGCGAGAGGCACATGAGTGTTGCACTAGTGCAGGAAGGCACAACGAGATGTGCAACGGTGCGAGATGCAGGGAGTTGTTGCAACAGCGTAGAGGTTAGAGAGAGGGAGCACTTGTAAGCGGTAGAGGGAGCTTCAACATCAGTGGGTGTTTCTAGCCCAATAGGGAGGTCAGTTGGGAGATCAGTTACTTACTTCTCAGTAACTGAGTTGCAGTGCAACAGTGGGCAGCACGATGCAACATCGTGAGAAGAGATGCAGTGTGGATGCAGTGCTGGGAGAAAGGATTAGCAGCAGCACAAATGCAGAGGGAGCTGTCGTACAAATGCATCAGTGGAAATGGCAGAACCATGGGCAGCAGTACAGGATGCTGCAGTGCAGAGGATGTTGGGCAGGAAGGCCTAGCATTAGCACAGGTACTGATGCCGGATGATCAGAGTAATACTCAGTGAGGAGTATTGTTAGAGCATAGTGCTCGCTAAGAGGGAGTGTTGATTTGGGGTAGCATCGGATGTGCTCTAGCCACGAAATTTGGTGGAGAAGTTGGGGCACATGATATCTCCAATACCCAGACTATGGGAGGGGGACCACCCCCACCAAGTGTAGGAGGACCACCACTACCTACATGAAGAGTTATTGCTTCATTTCAAGGAGTCCCTAAGTATTTGACATTGAGGATTAGGGGCATAGTTCAGGGGAAACGAGTGTTAGTGTTAGTGGACAGTGGGGCTACCCACAATTTCATTGATGCACAGTTGGTGTAGTGTAGACTGTAGAGGCATACACACAAAGGCTTTTGAGGGATCTTCAGTACTAGTGTCAGGAGATAGGACCATGCAATGCATGAGATATGTCCCCAATATGACCCTAACCATGAGGAATCACACTGTGACAAACCATTTCTTTATTGTTGATTTTTGGGACACCAATGTGGTGATGGGTGTCCAATGGTTATATTTTCTGGGGCATATCACTACAGATTGGAAGAAATTGGAGATGTAATTTGTTGGACCCAACAAGAATCTGGTAGTACTGAGAAGCATGCATTCATACCCACCACAAAATGTGTCATCTCACAGGGTGGAAGTTCATTTGAGACATGGAGATATAGCACGGACATTAGAGTTACGCATTTTAGAGTTGGGAAAACAAGGGCAGCCACCACACCTGGATATTTTGGCGTTATTGGATAAGCATTAGGTAGTGTTTGGAGACATCCCACAGGGCCTTCTACCAGATAGGCTTTTGAGCACATTATAGAGTTGGAGGAGGGGGTGCATGCAATCATTACCACTGCCTATTTTCATCCCAAGGCATATCAAGATGAGATTGAGAGGGCCATTTAGGAGTTTTTTGCATTGGGGCACATTAGGCCCAACTCCAATCCCTTTGTTTCTTCAGTTGCGCTGGTGAAAAAGAAGGATGGGACACTACGCATGTGCATACACTACAGGGCACTGAACAAGAAACCACTAAGGAACTGGTATCTGATTCCGTGCATCGATGAGCTTAGAGGAGCCAAATACTTCTCTAAGATAGACTTGCACTCAGGATACCATTAGATTCGGGTGAGAGAGCAGGATGTCCTGAAGACTGTGTTCAGATGCCATTATGCGCACTTTGAGTTCTTGGTGATGTCCTTTGGGCTAACCAATGCAACAGATACCTTCCAGTCTTGCATGAACCGTGTGCTTCGCAAGCAATGGTGTATATTTGTCTTGGTGTTCTTTGATGATATTCTGATATACAACAAGACTTGGGCGGACCACCTGCAACACTTGGAGGAGGTCTTGATGTTAGTTTTTGTAGCATAGGACAAGTGTTCTTGTCTCAACTTTGGTCAGAGAGACTAAGAAACACAAGATCTCCAAAACCCAGAAAAGGTTTTGGGAGAAAACACCCAGAGACAGATCAATTAAATTAATTGATTGATAATTAAAAGATGCCTAAGTCTAACTTAGTAGGATCGATTAATTAAAGGGAATTAATTGAGAAAAGTGAGAATGCTCTAGAAACTTACACAGATTGAGTTTGAGATGATCTGAGCCGTTGATGGAGATCTAATCATGGTTGTTGGTTGTAAAATTTTATCTATTGCAGCTATAGGAAATTATTCTTCTAACTCAAAAATTAATTAATGCAGTATATTTGCTACGCCAAATAACGAATAAAATCACAACTGTAATTTTCACCATAAAAATACAACGGAAAATAAAATACTAGAAACTAAGAAATTCTAGCACACACGATAAACTTGACATGGTTATTTTTGGACAATTGTCCACGTAAAAACCCAACTTGGGAAAACCAGTGCAACAGATGAGGGTTTTATTATTAATCTTCAGCAACAATTCTGAGTAAAATAATTTAGATGTCGAGTTGGAAATCCAATCTGAAGAAAATACTGGCAAAAATATTGTGAGAATTTTCTCTCACCCCACAGCTATTTTCTGCCTCCGAAATAGCTTCCCTAGCCTCTGTGTTGAGTTGCCTGTGTCACCCTCCATAGAGCCTACGTTGTCCTCTGAATATATCAACCTTACTTCCTTCAACTCTTCTAGGAACTGAAAAACTTCCTCCCGGAATACTACTTCTTTCCTCTTCCACCTTCTACTCACCCTCTGGCTTTATCTTCTTTGCTGAGCTACTGCTACTGAGAAAATCGAACTGCCTGGGCAATTGAGTATCTACATTGGATGATTTCCATCACCACATCCTCTTATAATCCTCTGTTGGGGCACCAATGGCCAAGATTAAAACATAATCGATAGCTAGGATAATCTTGGAGTCGATCCGTGTGAGTTTCTAGATCATTTATGGCTTGACTTCATTAATACTGATTAATTAACCATATTCCCTAAGTTTAGACTTAAGAAATATTTAAAAATCTGTTAATAATCTGATTGAGATACTTCTAGGCGAAATTTCCAGAAATGATTTCTGGGTTTTTGAGAGCTCATGTATTCTATCCTCTCCACAAAATTTCGTGGCTAGAACAAATCCGATTCTACAAAAACAAACATTGGTTCACCAATGAGAGATTATAAAAGCAAGACGTTGGGCTGGAGATAGAAATATTGAGAAAGTGGGTGATCTAGGCGGATCGAATTTCCCAGAGTGCAGAGATTCAACCGGGAAGAGAATTCGAGCTAGAGATCAATAGCAGAGGCAGAAGAGAAGCAGCAGAGATTCCGGTAGAGATTTCCAATTCCAGAAGAGTCAAATGAGAGATTCCAAGTTATTCCACAAGAGGTTGTGCAGGCGCTGCACAGGAAGCTTCATTGAGGTATTTCGATTTTGCTGGAGAGGAGGTCGATTCAAGTACCGGAGGCCCACATAATTTTCCAGAGGGCTAGAGAATCACTTCTAGAGGTAGCAGTAGGTAGGACGTCTTGATCAAAGGCAGTTCCAGGCAGTGCAAGTTACAAGCTGCGCAGAGGCGACATAGAAGCCTGCGCTGGGGGTGTTCTGGGTGCTAGTTCGAGTGGCCAAATTGTTGCTGGATTGCTTGTGGAGAAAGGAAATTTTTCCTTACTAATGTTATCAATATTTTCGCAAGAGAGTATTGCTTCTTTGGCATCTATATTGCACTAAAAAAAATTTGTTCCTGAAGAATAATAATAAAACCCTCACCTGTTGCATTGGTTTTCCCACATCGGGTTTCTCCAGGGACGTTTGTTCAAAAATAACATTGTCAATTTTATTTTGTGCGCTCTATTTTGTCAGTTTCCAGATTTTTCCGCAACATATTTATTTTTTTGTAGTGAAGAAATTACAGTGTGATTTATTTGTTATTTTTTTGTAACAAAATAAAATGCATAATTAATCAGTTAGAAGAATAATTTCCAGTTGCTGCATTTCAAGATAATTTTCACATGGAATCAGAGTAGTGTTGAAGACAGATCAAAAGCTTAAAAATGAAGGAGAAATTTTGCAACTTCAGAGGAGGTCTCTAGGGAAAATTTATGGGTTTAGGTAGAGGTCCAACCAAGTAGTGCGAATTGTTGGGCAGAAGGGTTCAATTTCCAATTATAGGTGCAGGAAAATTTCTAATAGCCCAGTAGCGATTCTAGAAGGCGGCGGTGTTGCCACGAAGCAGTTCCGCTAAGAAGATCTGGGTGTAGTGATTTTGCGACAGTTTTTGCAGTAGCAGATGAGCGTCGATCGAAAGAGAAAAAGCACACACAAGAATTTCTCAAAGGGTTTCCAGATCCAGTTTCATGAGGAAATCCGCAATTTCTAGTAGGAACAAGCATGACTCCGAATTCGATGAGGGAGCGCGAGTTGCAAAGCAGGCAACCGAGCAAGAAAGGAAGGAGATTCGTGTTTATTTTCCCAGTTTTGAGTTTTGCAGAAATCGTCTCAACAGGACTTCGAAATCAAGACAAGCTAGATGGAGCCTCCAACTACTATACCTGGAAAGCCAAAATTTCTTTCCTGCGAGATGGGCTTGGTATGAAGATGTATACAGAGAGAGTTGTAGCCATACCAACAAACCTGCAACAACTAGAGAATTACAATAAGGAGATGGCCAAGACGAAGTAGTTGATCTTCGATGGAGTTCTAGATCATATAGTCTCACACTTAGTGACCAAAATACGACTAAAGAAATGTGGGATGTGTTGTCGCTCAATTTGTACAGGCGATATGCGACAACTGTCAAGATGGGGGTTGTCACTTTGATCCCCTCCCTCTTCGTTCTAGTTGTCTCCCTATAGCAGGCTATGGGGGGTATCCCTATGAAATGTGAAGATGAGAGTCTCGTTGGCAGTCAACAAGTCCGAGAGACACAACTGAATGAACTAGCAACTTAGTTGAATTAGTAAGTTTAAAGATTGGATTAGATTATCGTGAGAGACTAGTGCCTTGATGAGAGTCAAATACTTGCTTTATGTTAATTATATATCAAGTAACCGGATGAACAATTGCTACTTTTGGATGCTTCACTATCTTAAATTAGATGCAACTCCTAAGATCTAAGTGAGATGCAGAGTCTTGGTTTATTTTAAATTATATGCTTACCTAGGCGAATCCTTCCTCTCAATTGTTTTGAAACTAGTCCTTATAGTAGGTTGTGAAAGAGAAACCAAGGGGAAGCAAGCTATGGCTTGATTAATGATCTCACCCCTTGAGTTATAACCACCCAATTCCTCTGACGCTACAGAGGTTGTGGCACTGACGACTACAAGGTCACCATGTTAACCACTAAAGAGGTTCTATGCTTCGCAAGTTGGGTGAGAAAGATGGGCCTGTCTCTTTATCAACCAAGCTTATGCTTAGAAGTTAATTAATTAGTGCAAGAAACTAGTCTTAAAATGCAAATGTAGAATATGAGTGATTACTCTTAAGGTGAGATTGTTAAGGTTCTTAAGTACTTAGAGACAAATGATGATTTTCCACTTGAAAACAATGTACTTAGACAATGAACAAATGATAATCTTCACCACAAGAGAAAGTGCTCGAAATGAATGATGCCAGAAAATGTTGCCAAGATTTATCAATAGACAATTTCTTATGAGATAAATAATATCAATGATTTAGATACAATTCTTCATGCACAACTAGCAAATCTTTAAGATTATAACAATGGAAAATCAATATGCCAATTAGATACAAGAAATAATTCCTTATGGACACAATTAGATCTTTTATTACAATTATCAGTAGTGCTTTTAGAGTGACTTAAATTGCAAATCACAAGAGCCATTTATTCAACAATGTCAATGAAAAGAAATGTATCCACTTATCCAATAATACTGATAGCAAGGAGAAACATGAACATTAATCACAATGCTACTTTTTAAACCAATCTCATTAGAACAATTATTAATTCAATTAGAGCATTTGTGTTTATCAATGTAATTAGAAATATGTTTATGCAAGGGTGCAAAATGAATGCCAATGATGCAAGAGATGCAAGAATGCGATGAGTATGCAAAATGGGGCAGCCAAGAGGCCAATGATTCCAGCCGTAACAAAATAACGCAATTCCACTAGAAAATATTTATCCAAGATGAACAAGAGGCAAGGAGAAATTGCCGAATGAAATTCGATGACTTTCAACACTTTTTCCACCACTATGATTTTTATATCAGACCTTTATGCAGTATAAATCAGACCTTAAATTATTATTACAGCGTTCAAGAAATGATAAAATATGCCAAAAGATAAAAGCTTAAACAATGCCAATGATTTGCCAAAGATATGCTTATAATTTGATTATTAGGCCAAGATTATGTTATTTTACCATTGTTGTAGGTGAATTTATATGGCTGTAGCAAACATATCATATTTGGAAATTACCCAACAGTCCACAAAAATTCACTTATATGCACTAAATTTGACTTTAGATTATTTCTTGATGCCTTAGGTGAATTATTTAGTGAATTTAGGCTTATTTAGAATGCTTTTAGGCCTTAAATATATTGTTGTGATAAGATGCTTCAGAAATTAAAATGAATGTTGTGATAGAAATGAAGGGTTAGAGAGCAAACCAAGAGGGCCTAGTTGCCTTATAGGAAACTAGAGAGGCTTCCAATGAACTTGACCATCTGCAACCACCAAGTTATCTCTAGAATCGCTGCAAAACCAAATATTAGATATGAAATGTTGAATCAATGATTGAAAATGGCCAAACTAGGGTTAGGAAACTAGGCTAGGGCTACAAGAAGCCCCAAAAATGAGGCTAGAGGCCTAGCAAGGGTAGCGATGAAGGGTAAGCGGCCTAAGAAGGCCACGACTAGGGAAGAGAAGCCCTTAAGGGGTGACGTCAAGCTTTAAAAGGCTGACGTACAGTAAGGATAGGCCCGTAAAAGCACTGCGACCAAGCTAAGGAGGGGGGCCGAGAACCTAAAAGGGCCTAGAAGGCTCATGGCTAGGTTGGAGAAGGAAGATGGCTAGGCCTATGGGCCTCAAAAAAATTCCAAAAACCTGCAATTCCCAAAAATGCCAAAAGTCACAGCCAAAATGTTGGATGACTTCCCTTCTTCAGCTGGACGTTGAGTTGCTGGAAGCTAGGGAGGATAGATCTTATCGTCAAGGGTCTCGATCAACGTTCCTTGCTTGGATGAATAACCCAAAAAAAGTTTGTTGTTTCAAACCTTTGAGCTATCACCTGCAAAATGAATAAAAGAAATCCAAACCCCAAATATATATGCAAAAATTATAAAACCCCAAATACCCAAGTGCTGCAAAATAGCAATGGTTAGAAGTATAATTTAAATATATTTACTATGTTTACAATTTAAATTTACAAGCTCTCATTAGCAAATAAATTCCTTTTAACCCTAGAAAAAAATAATAATTTTGAAAAATATTTTTTAATTAGTGCGAGTGGATGAATAATTTCGAAAGATAGATCTTGGCCAAAACCCTTCTACAAAATTAATTAGCACAACAAAATCTCGAAGCCCAAACATAGTCTGCTCTTCCCCACAATTTGTGAATTTGGAGCCCAAGGGTTAATGTCCCTATAAATCTCTATAATTTTCTCAACATAAAATTGTTAGATCATATGGTGAGTCATATCACCTGAGATAGCATAAATCAATAAAATGTTCTCATCACCGACAAATGAAATAACAATTGAATATTTCATTTAGAAACAATATAGGATCACACATACCACAGATCAACAAAAGAAGAACACCATGAACTGAACCCCAAAGTCTTTCTATTATGATAAAATAATGTTCCCAGCAGAGCAACAACTCAATACCAGCATTACAAATTTTTCAAATCATCCAAAGATATCAAATAGAAGCTCAATAGCTTCTTTATATAGAGAAACCCCTCCAAGTGGAAAATAATGGCTAGTTGGTTTGATCCTCGTCAAAATAATCTCGACCGTTGAAAATAACTTGATCATCTTTTAATCTCCATTGTCGAATTTTTTATTTTGAGGAAAAATTCGAAATTTTTTTGAAAACCACTTTTAATTGATCCAAAAATTATTATTTTGGATTAATTTTCTCAAAAATTTGATTTTTACGTAACTACCAAAGTCCAAGGGCTCAAATTTTCTTAAAATATCCATTTTTCCCTTGGTGGGGGACTTCCAAAAATTGACTTTCCTTTGACCCATGAATTTTTTATTATTTTCCACTTGGAGAGAAATTAATTTCTCTATAATTATTTTTTAACTCAAAATTAATTAATTTTCTAGCTTAGGATTTTAATTTAATTTAGCCACAAAATTAATTAATTGATATTAGAGGGGATTTAATGATTTTTCCACCCTCAAATATTTTTAGACATGGTGTCTGATTACAAGGGACCATGCATTAAGATATTTTTACATCAAATAATTACAACTTCAACTCTTAGAAAGGGAAATACACAGTTAGACTTAGACTTTCAATGACTTACCTAATTCTGTGACACAATATGATCTAGTTTGAAACCAAGTGTGCTTGTAATAAAATAATTTAGCCAATTGTGCTAAAATTATTCCCAAACACACTTACAATAGACCCGATAAACACTAGGATTCACCTAAGACCTTGTCAACGGATTCCACCCTAATTTTGGGGTTTAAGCTGGAAGAAAAACTCTGCTGATTATCCGTGTTTAAAAACACACATAGTTCAATGAGGTTAAAATTATTCTTATGATGAAATCCCTTGCCAAAATAAAAATCTTACCTAGGTGTTGTTACATAGTTTTTTTTCTATATAATACTACCTAAGCACCCACGGGGGATTTGAACTGGTGACCTATAACGAGGAGTGCCTTAACAGTGCACCCATTCACCGTCAATCCAAGGCTCCGTGGGCAGGTGTTGTTACATAGTTAGATGGTCATACTAACATCATTTACACTACAACTTGCATAAATTGGGTATATAATGACATAATTGTGCTAATTGATGACTTTGATCTTCGAAAAATTTTGTTCACTTCTTTGTACCCTGCTTCCTTGAATTGTTGACAAAGTGTGGTCAACAACTGGCTCTACTTGGGGACACGTTACTTCGTTGAAGGAATGTGAGAAGCCAAAATCTTGTATCCTAGAAAACAAAAGTCCATCAAATAGATATCCGATTAGAATCAAAACTATCATGTATATATAAAACATCTGCTAGAATAGAAAAAAATATTCAAGACATAAAACTCAAATGCACGAAAAGAAAACTAACTAATGACAAAAGTAAAATTCTATCTAAGAGTGTAGGGATAGAAACACAATCCAAAAGATGCCCTGTGGCATCAGAAGTCGTCCCTGTGGCACAATTTGAAACACACCTTTGCTTATAGTCAGACATCCCTTGTTGAATTCTAACCATTTTTTGCTGATGTAGTCTTTCATCACTGCGTTGCATATCTTTGTCAAATTCAAGCCTTCTTCTTTTCTTGCTTGGAAGATGAGATGAAGAAAATGATAGACAGGCCGGAAGAAATTGATCACAACTGCATTATATAATGAAGGATGACCATGTGGTTCAATTTCCTCATCATTGTCTGGCCTCTTCGGAGTTTCAAGGTGGTATCTTCTTTCTACTTCCTTGTATAATCTTACCATACCACTAGCTACTGCAGGAATAGTAGCATATGACAAATCCAACTGAATACATCCTCCTAAATCAGATGCAAATTTCCTTGACAGAAGCATTCCCCATACATTAGGCACATCAATGATTGCTATGTCCATGGTGATAATCTTATATGGGTAATTAGCCAAGGCTACTTGCAAGTCTTTAACTACACCGAGGAATTCAATTTTCTTTGAATCCATAGAAAAAATATTATGATAAGGTCTTGAAATTCTTAAGTTTAATTGGTCCATGACTTTCTTAGTCATAACATTAGTTGAGGCCCCTGAATCCAACATACAATTGTGAAGCAAGTGATCATTAACTTCTAAAGTCAGGAAGAATAATTGCTGATCTTCATTTGTCATGTAATAATTCAAATCTCTTAACTTGATCTCTTCATCCTTTTGGTGCACATCAGTCTTATCCTACTGAGTCATGCCTAAAGCCTTAAAAAATGCAACTCTTTGGGAAGTAATCTTCAAAATCTCTAACACTGGAACATAAATTTTAACACAGTTTATCCATGCAACCAATTAATTTTCAATCCTGGTTGATAAATTTTAGATGCAACCAGTTGTATATTCTGATTCTAATCTTTTCCCTTCTTTTGATATGTGTAACCTTTGCTTTTAGCAATTTCCAGACTTTGCTCTTGAGATGGATTTTCACCATACATCTATGTGATAGGATCCTTTTCATCACTGAAATTATTGATGGTGAAAGATGAAGGGATCATGTTCATGCAACAACTTTCCTTTGAAGAATTCTGATTGACATTATTTATCTGTTCACTGGTTCCTTCATCTAAGAGTCTTCTAGCAATGGCACATGAACTTTCTTCGTGTAATCCCTCGCAGGATCTGCAAAATCGAATAGGCTAATTGACAATATTGGTGGATTCAAGCGGAGTGGGAGGACTTTGATCATTGAGAGGATTCCTTCTTGGCCATGGATTATTGTTACCTCTATTATTATTATTATTCCTAGGTTGAACATTCTGAGCTTGATTTTGTTCCATTTGAATCAGCCTAGACTACATGGCACTCATTTCTCTAACATGCTCAATTCTCATTTCTTTAATCATTTGAGTTAATTCCTTAATTGGGTAATGTTCAGCTTCCTTGATTTCCTTTCCTTAGCTCTGACTTAGCTCTGACTAGACCTCTTTCAAAACCAAGAATTTTTAATTTACCAAACACTTTTTTATCTTTTTCTAACTCTTTGGCTATAGCTTGAGCATAAGCTAAATTGTTTTGTTTAGCATGGCTTATTTCATAAGTTGTATCAACTACAAATGCTTCAAGATACTACTCTAATAAAGATTTGTTTGGAGGCTTATAATCCTGAGTCATTTCCTTGATAATACCATTGAACCTTTGATTAAATTCTTCAACTGTTTCATTTTCATTCTTCTTAATGTTGTTGATGGCTTTGAATAAATATCTTCCTTCTTTCTTGTCCCCATATTTACCCTTAAATTCTTTGATGATAGCTTGCACATAATCAAAAGCATTATCAAGCTTGTCTTAGTATCATTGCAATGCATCATCTTCTAATGAAAGGACAAAGAGCTTCATCTTAACATCTTCATCATTGTAGGCAACTGCGTGAGGATGTATTAACAGGAAGGATCTGAATTTCTTGATATGAGCATCAATAATGATTGCATTGTTGCCCTGAAGCATAGGAATCTTATCCATAGCAGGGTATGGAAGAGCATGAGGATACCCTTGGATATTGGCAAAGTTGCAAGGCCCATAAAACTCCATGATGTCCCAACTGACAGGATCAAGGAAAAGTAAGTGGATATCCGAGAGGGCTTCCTGTTTGAGAAATATGAAATTCTTACCAGAATGTAATTTGTTTAACCGAGCTCTTAGATCATTTTCAGGATCGGTAGCGGGCTTAACCAAGCTACCAGGATTTCTTCTAATATAAGCTCATGTGAATGGATGAATAAGTGGAGTCACCACCCAAACAGGAAACTAACCCAAACGTCCAAGTGCTAAAGGTGAAAATTAAAAGGTGAACAAGGTGATGAGAAGATTGGTGAGAAGATGAATAATAACTTGTTAATCTAAAGAACAAGTAGGAGATTGTAAACCAGTAAATTGCAGTAGGGGTTTAGATGTGTTAGATTCAGGAATTTTCACATGGTATCAAAGCAATTGCAAATCATAGGCGATTGAAGACACCAACCGAGAAAACTGAGAATTTGCAGCTGTCCCGAGAGACAGCATTGTTCCAGAGCTAAAGAGGAAAAACGAGTGACGTAGTGCAAAGAGTGTGACGCAGAGGTTCACGTAGTGCTTATGTCAGCATTCTGAGCCAGGAGAGGAAGATGTAGTAGCTGGGAGGAGCCCACGCAGTAGTTGCGTCAGCCATCAGAACCAGCGTAGAGGCAAAGGAGGGCAGATCAAGATCATGCAGAGCCACCTCAACTTTCTGAGCCAGGGAGGATTGACGCAGTTGGCCAGGAGGAGTAGATTCTGCCCACGCAGTGATTACATAGATCCTAAAGGGCTCAGACTCTTCGAGTTGTCGGGGCTAAGGGAGATGTGCAGATTTTGATTTGAGGAGTCAGTGGGACACTGCTTCTGTTGGTGCAGAATGGTGTCTAAGGAGATTGAACCAAGGCAGAGGGAATCAATACCTTGATGGATTTCTAGCCAAGAAATCCAGATCTGAGTTGTAGCAGCAAAGGAGGATTGGAGAGGAATGATTCGACAGTTGGCCGGAGGATTTCCGAGAGGAAAATCAGGACTCAGAGGGAGTCTAAAGAAGAGGAGCAGAGATGGCAGTGAACGGATTGAGGGATCAGGACAAATTGGATGAGGCTTCCAATTTTGTCATCTGGAAGGCCAGGATCTTAACAATCCTGGTAAACATCGCATCAAGGACTATGCCTTGAGAGTAGTAGATGTCCTAGTTTACCCTGCTGCAAATGAGGAGTATGAGGAGGCCGAGGCGAAGGCGAAATGAATGATACCACATATTGTTGAGAAGAACACAATAAGAGAAATGTGGGAGACCCTGACCACCTTATACCTGGGCTCTTCCGTGCAACGGAAGATGTTATTAGAGAATCAACTGAGGTCATATCAAATGCAAAAAGGAGAGGAGATAGATCCCTTCCTCCTTAGGTTGCAAGGTATTCGCAACCAACTTACTTCTATGGGGTCTACACCGAATCCAGAGTTCATGGTCAGGGCTTCCCTGAATGTAGTCTCTGAGGAGTGGGAGACATTTGTCCAAGGCATTTTGGGCAGAGAAACTCTCCCAAATTGGGAGGAGATGTGGGCAGCTTTTCGACAACAAGAGCTCAGGAGATTGACCAAGGTGGGGAGTGGTGGTAAAAGGATTAGAATCAAAGAGGAGGAGGGGGATGCAACTCTCGCATTTGTAGGACAACAGAGAGTACATAAGAGGAAGAAGAAAGACATCTCCAAGGTCAAGTGCTTCAACCGTGGGGAGATGGGACATTATGCCTCTCAGTTCCCCAGGAAGAAAGGCAAGGGAGAGCCTTCTGACTCAAAGGCGGCTCTAGCAAAAGCGGAGAAGGATGTCGAGACTGATGAAGATTGTGCCATGAGTGCTCATGTGCCTCTAGAGAAGAGGTGGGGTGATCTGGAGTTGTAGTTGAGAGGACTACATGCATGGGGCAAGATCCTTGAGGTGCCCAAACTCTTGGATCACATCCAACTACGGGAGCCCTTAAAGACAGTAGCATGATGACAGGTGTCAAGAGGAGCAAGGTGTGATGGAGCAACAGTGTCAGTGCTAGAGTGCCGAAATATGAGGCAGCGCAGCAGAGGTTGCAGCAGTGCGCGAGGCACATAGGTGTTTGCAGCAGTGTAGTGGAAGCAGAGGGAGCACAAGATAGCAGCCGAGGTAGCTTCAGCATCATGAGGCTTCCAAATTGACCAGGATGTCAGTGATTGGGTGAAGTCAGTTACTTACTTCTCAGTAACTGAGTTGCAGTGCAACAGTTAGTAGTGGCAGTGTTATGGGCAACATTGGTAGCATTTTGAGAGGGAGATGCAATATAGATGTAGCGGTGGCAGTGGTAGTGTCATGGGCAGCAGTACAGGAAGCAGTGGTGTAGTGGATGTGGGGTAGCAGGCCAAGCATCAACATAGAGGACCGATTCAGAGGATCAATGTGATGCTTCTATGGTGAAGCATTGCTAGAGCACATTCCTCGCTAACAGGGAGTGTTGATTTTGGGTATCATCGGATGTGCTCTAGCCATGAAATTTGGTGGAGAGGCTAAGGCACATGAGATCTCCAAGACTCATAAATCGTTTGGATAAATTCCACCCGGATGAAGAGATATTAAAATAATTAATATCTTTTGATGAGTTCCTAAGTCTATACTTAGGAAAATTAAAATATTAATGTGTATTAATATAATATGGGTGAGAAAGTTCTAAGTGACGAGGATCAAGCCAATTCTAATCTTAGTCGTTGATTAGGGACTTAATCTCGGCCGTTGAATCGTCAACAGGAAAAGTATAAGATGAGACTTGAGGGTCAGTTGGTGACACACCAAGTGATCAAAGAATTCGATTTTCTAGGGCGAGGTTTGCTGAGGAAATCGAGTTAGTGATTAGAGTTGCAGCGAGGGGCAATTCAGCAAGGGATTTTCATCCGAGGCTAAAGAATACATAGCAGAGAGGCAACACAGTGCCAGGAGAGACAACGCATGCCCTAGAAGGGCTAACACAGAGGCTGAAGAGCTAACGCAGATGATGCAGAGGGTTGACGTCGGCAGTGCAGAGGTTGTAGAGGCTGGCGCAGAAGCGGTAGAAGCTGACGTTGGGCCTCAGAGGCAGCGTTGGGGAATTTTGTGGGGCAAACTGGGAGCAGATCAATAGATTCTGATCCGGGAAAGGGTGACGCAGCTCCTGGAGGAGTGGCGCAGTTCCTAAGCAGTGCTTGGAGCAACTTTCATTGTCCAACATAGGGAACAACTGGATTCACTGTGGGGTTTGATCATCCGGTTACTAATTTGATGGAATATCTGTCTCTGGATAGAGGTACTATTCGAGGATATTCTCTATTGGGTGAGCCATTTCTAGCACCCTAGTTGTATTCACGAAATCTGCTTAATAATACAAACCCTCTATATGTTGCACTGGTTTTCCCGAATTGGGTTTTTCCGGGAACGATTGTCCAAAAATAACGGTGTCCCTTGTGTTATTGTCTCAGTTTATTTCAGTGCATGATCTGTATATTTGTGAAGGCTGCAATAGTGTTTACTTCGATGTTTATGCAATTAAATAACTTGTTAATGTAAAGAACAAGTAGGATATTGTAAACTAGTAAATTGTAGTATGGGTTTCTGATGTGTTAGATTGAGGAATTTTCACATGGCTTTCCTTTTCGGTTTTGGCACAACATCCCATACATCATTCTTCATGATTGATTCGTATTTTCCAGCCATAGCATCTTTCCAAACATGTTCTTTTACAGTTTCATTGCATGTGGGAGGTTCGACTTAAATCATGGTGCTCATGGATGCAACATATCACTCATACCTACATGGCTTCTTCCTTTCTCTAAATGATCTTCGAATGGGAACACGTCTCTTGTCATCTTGTAAAGTATCATGAAGCCAAAGTGGTCTCCTCCTGGCGGGAGGATCACATGGAGGAGGATCTAAGGGATTCATGGGCTTCATGGGATCATCAACAATATCCATCTCAGATTTGAGCACGGAAGGACCATCCAAAATATCCATATCATTGTTCTCCTTAGGAGGAGGAGGAGGCGTAGGAAGATTCCTTGCTTTTGCAAGGGTGGCATCTTCATCACATATAACATCCCTGCTAATTTCAACCTTCCTTTTACCAAGAATATATATTCTAAATGCTTTAGAATTTTCACAATATCCAACAAACTTACCTTTTCTTCCCGAGGCTTCCAAGTTGTTCCTTTTGTCCTTTAGTGTTGAAATTTCTAAGTCTGACACGTTAGAAATCCTTATTGCATTATCTGGTTTATTTCACCTACTTATTTATTCCTTGATTAGTTATTTATACATATAAATACTGAAAATAAACACAAATGCAACCTTAACTCATATACATATCAACAACTAAAATACTAGATGAACACACAAGGGACACCGTTATTTTTGGACAATTGTCCCGGGACAAGCCCACTGTGAGAAAACCAGTGGAGCAATTCTGAGGGTTTTATTATTATGTAAATTTCTTGAGTACAACTAGGATGCCAAACTAGCTCACCCAATAGAGATTTTTACACGGCAGTAACACCTCTTCTCCGAGATAGATATTCAACATGTTTGCCCCACGAAAATCCTTTCAGTGCTTCTACAAGGCTCTAAGTCAGCCCTGTTCGCCTCAACGTAGCTATATAACCCTTTGTGTTAACCTTCTACTTCTTTGCGCCAGCTCTCTGTCTTTCTACGTCACCCACACAGGCCCCTCAACCTCTGCATAGTCTCTAGCTGCCTCTGCGTGGTTCCTGCTGCCTCTGCATCAGCCTCTCTAGTCACTGTGCTGACCCTCGGGCACTATCTCTGCCTCTGGTATGTATTCACTGCCCCTCGTTGCAACAGATCACTTGTTCGAATTTTCTCAGCGAACCCCCTCTTATACTTTTCCTGTTGAGTGTTCAATGGTTGAGATTAAGTCTCTAATCAAAGGCGAAGATTAGATTTGGCTTGATCCATGTCATTTAGAACATTCTCACCCAGTTTTATATTAAACCCATTATTATACCCCATTAAAAATATTAATTATTTTAATATCTCTCTAACCGGGTGGAATTTCCCCAAACCATTTATGGGTCTTGTATATCTCATGTGCTTTAGCCTCTCCACCAATTTTCAGGGCTAGAGCACATCGAATGCTACCACAAATCAACTCTCCCTCTTAGCGAGGAATGTGCTCTAGTAATGTTCCACCACTGAACATCACCTGATCCTTTCGCACCAGTACCTGTGATGATGCTTGGCTTGCTGCCCAACATCCACTGCATTGTTGCTTCTTGTACTGCTGCACACGACACTGCCACTGCCATTGCTACATCTGTACTACAGCTCCCTCTCAACATGTTGCCCCTGCTGCCCATAGCACTGCCACTACTAACTGCTGCATCTGCAACTCAGTTACTGAGAAGTAAGTAATTGATCTACCCAAATACTGACATCCTTGTCAGTCTGGAAGCCTCCTGATGCTATAGCTACCTCTACTGCTATCTTGTGCTCCCTCTGCTACCTCTACGCTGCTGAAACCACCTCTGTGCCTCTCGCACTGTTGCAACCACCTCTGTGCCTCTCGCACTTCTGCAACCCCCACTGCGTTGCTACAGACCTCTACACTCTAGCACTACCTTGTCGCTACATCGCATATTGCTTCTGCCTGACATCTGTCATCCTTCTACTGTCATTAAGGGCTCCCGTAGCCGAATATGATCCAAGAGTTTGGGCACCTCAAGAATCCTTCCCTTCATCTTCTGTAGTACTCCTGACTACAATTCGATGTCTCCCCACCTCTTCTCTAGAGGTGCATGAGTACTCATGGCACAGTCATCATTAGTCTCGATTTCTTTCTTTGCCTTAGTCGGAGCTGCCTTAGAGTCAGAAGCCTCTCCCTTGTTCTTCTTCTTTGGACATTGGCTTGCATAATGACCCAACTCCCCACATTGGAAGCACTTCACGTTGGAGATGTCCTTCTTTTTCCTCTTCTCCTGTTGTTCCACAAATGCTAGAGCTGCATCCTCCTCCTCCTGTTTCTTGATTCGACCCCCTTTGCTGCTATTTCCCGCTTTGGTCAACTGTCTGATCTCTTCTTGGCAAAGAGTTTCCCACATCTCTTCCCATCTTGGAAGATTTGCTCCGTCCAAAATGATTTGGACAAATGTCTCCCAATCCTCGAAGACTGCATTCATGGTGGTCCTCACCATGAACTCCTGATCAGGATTGGCCCCTATGGAAGTAAGTTGGTCTCGAATCTCCTACAATCTGAGGAGGTATAGATCTATCTGCTCCCCCTTCTGCATCTGATACAACTGCATCTGATACAACTGCAGCTGATTCTCCAATAGAATCTTTCATTGCACGGAAGTGCCTTGATACAATGTCGTCAAAGTATCCCACATCTCCTTTGTCATGTTCTTTTCGGCAATATGTGGTACAACATGATCCTTGACCCCATTAAGGATTATGCACTTTTCGCTCGCCATTACATCTTGAAACTTCTCATTATCAGCTGGGTCTACTGGGATAGCCACAGTTCTTAATGCGAAGCCCTTGATGAGATGTCTATCTAGGACTGATAGTATCCTGGCCTTCCAGATGATAAAGTTGGAAGCCCCGTCCAACCTGTCCTGATCCCTCAATCGATTTACTGCCATCTTTGCTCCTCTTCTAGACTCCCTCTGATTCTCGACTTCTCTCTTGGAAGTTCTCCCTCTAAGTCCTGATTTCCCTGCTGGAAATCTTCTTGCCAACTGTCAAACTGCTCCTCTCCAATCCTCTTTGCAACTACAACTCGGATCTGGATTTCTTGGTTAGAAATCCGTCAAGGCAGCGACTCCCTCTACCTTGGTTCTGTCTTGTTAGGTATTGTTCTACTCTGACAAAAACAACACCCCACCAGCTCCACACTCTGCCAACAGCTCCCTAGGTCTGGGCAACTGAAGAAACTAAGCCTTCCAGCTCTGCGCAATCCCAACAAAGGTTGAATCACTCCTCTGGCCAAATACGTCAAGCCTACTTGGCTGAGTAGGATGACGTGGCTCTTCGTGAGCCTCTTCTGCCTCTCTTTGCCTCTGCGTTGGCCCTCTCTCTAGCTCAAAATGATGATGCAGGGCCTCTGCATCACTCCTTCTCTATTGCCTTCTGCTTAGGAGCAGCTCTGTCTCTCAGGACAGCTTCTAATGCTGCAAATTTCCAATATTGTTGGTGTCTTCAGTCCTCGTGTGATCTGCCATTCTCTGATACCATGTTGAAATTTCTAAGTCTGACACGTCAGAAATTCGTACTGCATTATCTGGTTTATTTCACCTACTTGTTTATTCCTTAACAAGTTATTTATACATATAAATACTGAAAATAAATACAAATGCAGCTTAACTCATATATAGATCAGCAACTGAAATACTAGACAAACACACAAGGGACACCTTTATTTTTGGACAATCGTTCCCGGAAAAACCCAATGCGGGAAAACTGGTGCAGCAGTGCTGAGGGTTTTATTATTATGCAAATTTCTTGAGTACAACTAGGGTGCCAAATTGGCTCACCCAACAGAGATTTTTCCGCAACAGTAATACCTCTTCTCGGAGACAGATATTCAGCAAGTCTGCCCCACGAAAATCTTTTCGGCGCTTCTCCAAGGCTCTGCCTCAGCTCTGCTAGCCTCAGCGGAGCTCTATAACCCTATGCATCAACCTTCTGCTTCTCTGCGTCATGTCTTTGGCCTTCTGCGTCACCCACACAGGCCCCTCAGCCTCTGCACAGTCTCTACCTTCCTCTGTGTGGCTCCTACTACCTCTGCGTAGCTTTAGCTGCCTCTACGTCAGCGTCTCTGGTCACTGCGCTAACCCTCAAGCACTATCACTACCTCTCTGCTATGTACTCACTGCCCTTCACTGCAATAGATCACTTCTTCGAATTTTCTGAGCAAACCCTGCTCCAGAAAATCGAACTGACTGATCAATCTTGGCATATCTCCAATTGACCCTCAAGCCTCCTCTTATACTTTTCCTGTTGAGTCTTCAACAACCGAGATTAAGTCTCTAATCAACGGCTAAGATTAGATTTGGCTTGATCCATGTCATTTAGAAAATTCTCCCCCAATTTTATATTAATATTTTAATTTTTCTAATTTTAGACTTCGGAACCCCATTAAAAATATTAATTATTTTAATATCTCTCTAACCAGGTGGAATTTCCCCAACCCATTTTTGGATATTGGAGATCTCATGTGCTTTAGCCTCTCCACCAATTTTCATGGCTAGAACACATTCGATTCTACCACCAATAGACATTTAGCACATGAAAGTATACAGGGAAGCCAAAGATACAGAGATAACCAACATTGGGCTCGACACCTGTGAACACTTCTTCGGGGGTCTTGTCCAATGCTTGATGAGGTACCCTATTTTGGACTTATACGGCGACATTTGTTGCTTCTCCCCAAAGGAACTTCAACAACTTTTGATCATGAAGCATGGCATGAGTGGCTTCTATAATGGACCTATTCTTTCTTTCAACCACTCCATTTTCTTCATGAGTATACAACACAATTTTCTCTTTCTTGATACCTTCCTTCTTGCAAAACTCATTGAATGCCTCAAATGTGTACTCTCCACCATTGTAGAACTTGAATATTTTGATTTTCTTCCTTATTTGATTTTCAATCAAAGCTTTGAACTCCTTAAATATTTCGAAGGCTTCATCCTTGTGCTTCAAGTAATATATCCATGTCTTTTTCAAGAAGTCATCAATGAAGGTGATACAATAGAGATGGCCACGAATAGAATGCATGAGCATCGGACCACATATGTCAGAATTAATGAGATGGAGGATGTCATTTGTCTTGTTTTCGCTATAGCGGAATGGTCCCCTTGTCTTCTTTCCACTGGCACAACCTGGACATACTCCATCATGATGAGCTTGAACCTTGGGAATCCCTTAGACCAATTCTTCCAATTTTGGAAGAGCATCATAATGTAGATGGGCCAATATTTGGGGCCATAGGTCGCTTAGATGATTAGTATCATGGGCCAATGCTAGAAGTGGTCTTCCAGTAACCTTGTAGAGTCTTTCATATCTTGATCCCAATCTAAAAGCATCTCTCATAGGTGAACCAACAGGTCAAGTAAGAACATTTCTCCCGATGAAGGCAACTCTCATCCCTTGTCTTCCAAAGAAAATATTGATACCCAGTTCTTCTTTAACCTTGGCACATACATCACATCATGGAGAAAAATAGGTTCTCCCAATTTCAAATGAAATTTGACGGACCCAAAACATTTAACGAGATGAGTGGAGTTGTCTCCAAGAATGATTTTCAAATTTGACTCCCTCTCCACCAAATTAGAGAGAACTTCCTTATAGTCAGAGAAGTGATGAGTGGCCCCACTATTAGTCAACCAACTATCCCACGAATCTAAAGGAGATGAACTAATAAGGGCAGAAATAAGAATATATTCAAATTGATTTGCAACATTTCTTTCATACTTGGAGAATCTTGACTTCTTTTGTGAACGATTATCTTCTTCATGATCACTTGGAGCATCTCTTCTTATTCTCTCATCTCTTCCATTGCGTTTGTTCATTCGTTCATCTCTTCTTCTTTGATCATTGGACCTGTTGTTGTTGCGTCTTGTATTGTAGCATGGTCCACTGTTCTTCTCGAGGAAATCTTGAGCATAGTGGCCTTTCTTGTGACAATTGTAGAATTCAATGTGCAAGTATTCTTTTCTTGGATTTCGAGGAGGAATGCTTCTTGAATTTGATGGACCTCCTTTCACTTTTTGCTTCTTGTCATGAGTGATGAATGAAGCGGGCTTTGTTGATTTGGGGTATCATCGGATATGATCTAGACCTCAAATTTTGCAAGGAGTCTTGGGAAAATGTATTCCAAAGAACCCAGAAAGCATTTTGGGAAATTCCACCCAGAAACGATTTTATTAAAATAATTAATATTTTTTAATGGGACCCTAAGTCTAAACTTAGGAAATTAAAAATATTAATGGGTATTAATCTAATTGTGGGTGTAACTTCTAGAAGAAGATGAGGATCAAGCTAAAATGATATTAGCCATTGATTAGCTTTTAATCTGGGTCGTTGAATGTCAACGAGAAGATTATTTAAGGGAGCTTGAGGGTCATTTGGAAAACACACCGAGAGATCAAGAGATCGAATTTCTGAAGTGAGAAGTTCTTAGGAGGAAGTTCTGATCGAGGAGATTTCTTGCAGTTGACGGGTAGGGATAGCATCCGGAGAAAGAGAGATTTTCTTAGTGAGAGAATCATCAGCAAAGAGAGGTAGAGAGTGATCTAGTAGCCCAGATGCAGAGGCTAACGGAGGGCCACTCAGAGGAAGCATAGAGGGTGAGAGAGAGTCTGATATTTTGCTAAGTAGAGTCAATTTCAGAAGTTGGGAACTAGGGTGTGAGACCGGGAAGCTGAGAGTAGAGACTCCAGGTAGCATATCGATCAGCAGACTAGGTGATGTAGTGCCTAGATTGGTTGAGCAGGGACTACGTGAGGACTGAGCAAAGGCAACATAAGGCCTGCCAGAGGCACTTCACTCAGTATCTGGATTAGCCGAGATTTTCTGAGTGATTGTGTGAGGTAATCTCACAAATCTTTCTCCTAGTATTTCTCTCTTTAACTGAATTACCCGAGAGGTATTCTGAAATGTATTCATAATTTTCTACTGCTTAATAATTATAAACCCTCATATCCGCTGCACTGATTTTTTCGCATTGGGTTTTTCCGAGGACATTTGTCCAAAAATAACGGTGGCTATTGTGTTGTATTTTATTTCTTGCTTAGTCTCTTGTTTTTGCCTAATATTTAATTAAGTGAAGGCTGCAGTATATGTATTACGATATTTGTCGTAGGACTTGGCAAGTAATTTTTTTAAAGGAATTTAACAAATAGGAGTAATATCATCAATTGCTGTAGTAGGGATTCCGGTTCAAGAATTTTCACATGGTATTAGAGTTGTAGGTTAAGTAAGAAGAGTAGAGTTGATAGATCCAACACTGAGCAGAAGAGGGAAATCAAAAAACTGCAATTGGCGGCAATTCGAAACCCCAGAGGGTTTCCCTAGTTCTTAGCCGGAGGGCTAAAATTTTGAGGTAGTCTCTCTCTGAGTTGACAGAGAGAAGGGCTTCCAGTTAGAATTTTTTTCAAGGCAGAGGGAGCAGTGTTGAAGTCTTAGCGTGAGGAGAGCTGGTGGGACACATCTTTTTCTACAGGCAATTTGTTGGGCAGAAAGTCATCAGAAGAAAAGAGGAGAAGCACGACGGAGGTAATTTCTTCCTCAGAGAACTCCTAGCCAAGGAATTCAAATTCTCTAGAGCTGAGCAACAACAAGGGGCAACAGTTTTAGTAGATCCAACAGGAATGCATAGGCTAGCCCAACAACAACATAGAGGAGAGAGGAGGTCATTCAACTTTCTATTTTTTGGCAGATATGGAAACTAGTTACTTGAGGGATCAGGACAGGTTGGATGGAACATCAAACTATGTCATTTGGAAGGCTAGAATTTCATTCTTTCTAGATGAGCATGCCCTCAAGACATACATCGACAGCGTGGTAGTTGACCAGCAGATCCAGATCCGCTAAAGAAGTACAAGGCCGAGATGGTGAAGGCCAAGATGATGATCTTGGATGGAGTCAAGGATCACGCGGTGTGTCACATTGCTAGCAGAGGGACTGCTAAGGAGATGTGGGATGGCTTGGCCAAGTTATATCAGGGATCTTCCGAGTAGCGGAAGATGTACTTAGAGCAGAAGCTGAGATCTGCTCAGATGCAGAAGGGAGAGCGTGTGGATCCATTCCTCATGAAGCTGAAGGAAACCCGTGATGAGTTATTTGCTACTGGGCATACACCTTAGGATTTAGAGTTGGTTAGACTAGCCCTCAATTCCATCTCAAATGAGTGGCAAGTCTTTGTCCAAAGTATCCTGGGCAAAGCATTATTGCCTAATTGGGGTGAGATGTGGGCAACTCTAAAACAAAAGGAGTTAAGGAGAGACTTGGTCAAAGTTAGACTTGACGGAAGTAGCAACAACAGTGGGTCAAAGCCCAAGGAGGAGGAGGATAATGCAGCCCTTGCATCGAAGGGACAACAAGAGCAGTGGAGACGCAAGAAGGATGTCTCCAAGATCTATTGTTTCCGGTGTGTTGAGATGGGTCACTACGCTACACAGTGTCCTCTCAAGAAGAAGGACAAGGATGAGAAACACGATTTGAAGGATCCGCCCGCGGAGATTGAAGAGGAGTTCGCCATGACAGTCGAGATACCTCCAGGAGAGAGGTGCGCTGATTTGGAACTATAGTTTGAAAAGAGCTACATATGGGAAGGATCCTTGAGGAGTCCACCTCTTGGATCAATACCTTGCTACGGGAGCCCAATCAGTTGTTGCAGGATGGACTAGTGTTGGTTGGTGCCGAGGAATGTCGGGGAGACAGTTGCAGTGGCCAGGAGCGCCATAGACTGAACAACGTAGAGCAGAGTTGGCAACAGTGCAGATGGCACAAAGAAGAGGTCACCAATAGCTCAGTAGATTCATATGGTCAATGTAGAGACTAGCAGCAACCAGACTCCAGCATTCACATGGTATCATACTGAACACAGTTAATTCAGTAATTTTGGATGTTTTTCTGTTGTTGACAAAGTAGCAGCAACAGTTTGCAGTGTAGTAGCAATTGGCAGTGGAAGTGCTAATAGTAACACAGATGTAACACTTGAGAGGGAGCTATAGTATGGATGCAGTGTTGACAGTGGTAGTGTTAGCAGTAGTATAGTTGCAGCAACATCACAGTAGTTAGTGGACAACATGTCAAACATCAGCAACGCAGAGGACAATGCTTCAAAGTCAGAGCAGTATGTAGCAGCAGTATATTGCTAGAGCTCATTCCTCGCTGAGAGGGAGTGCTGATTTGGGGTAGCATCAGATTTGCTCTAGGCCTCAAATTTTGCAAGGAGGCTTGGGCACATGTATGCCAAAGAACCCACAAAGCATTTTGGAAAATTCCACCCAGAAACGATTTTATTAAAATATTTAATATTTTTTAATGGGACCCTAAGTCTAAACTTAGGGAATTAAAAATATTAATGTGTATTAATCTAATTGTGGGTGTAACTTCTAAAAGAAGACGAGAATCAAGCTAAAATGATATTAGCCATTGATTAGATTTTAATCTGTGTTGTTGAATGTCAACGAGAAGATTATTTAAGGGAGCCTGAGGGTCATTTGGAAGACACACCGAAAAATCAAGAGCTCGAAGTTCTGAAGTGAGAAGTTCTCAAGAGGAAGTTCTGATTGAGGATATTTCTTGCAGTTGAGGGACAGGGATAGCATCCGGAGAGAGAGATTTTCTCAGCTAGAGAATCATCAACAGAGAGAGGCAGAGAGTGATCCAATAGCCCAGACGCAGAGGCAGCATAGAGGGTCAGATGGAGTCCTAGATTTTATTGAGGAGAGTTAGTTTTAGAAGGCGGGAGTCAGGGTGTGATACCAGGAGGCTAAGAGAAAAGACTTCGGGAAGCATATTGATCAGCAGACTGGGTGACGCAGTGCCTAGAAAGGTTGACGTAGGGACTGCGTGAGGCCTGTGCAGAGGCAGCGTAGGGCCTACTAGAGGCACTTCAATATTCGGATCAGTTGGGATTTTCTCAGTGATTGTGTGAGGTAATCTCACAAATCTTTCTGCCACTATTTCTCTTTAACTGAATTACCCAAGAGGTATTCAGAATTTTCCACTGCTTAATAATAATAAAACCTCAAATCTGATGCACCGGTTTTACCGCATTGGGTTTTTCCGGGGATGTTTGTGCAAAAATAATTGTGTTTATTTTGTTGTATTTTATTTCTTGCTCAGTCTCTTGTTTCTAGATAATATTTTATTACATGAAGGTTGCAGTGTATGTATTACAATATTTTCCGTAGGAAACTGCAAGTAATTTGTTTAAAGGAAGTAATATCATCAGCGATTGCAGTAGGGATTCCAATTCAGGAATTTTCACAAGATCTGCCTCTTCATGCTTTTGAATCCTTCCTCTTGATATCATCCTTGATTCTTCTTGAGTGAGATTTCCAACAATTTAATCAAAAGACGGAAGGACATCGTTGTTGCTTATAGTAGTAATAAAGGTTTCCCAAATAGGAGGGATACCTCTTAGGGTCACAATCACCAATTACTCGTCAGGCACAGATTCTCCAAGTCTTTGCAGTTGATCTCTAAGACGAGATGTTCTCATTATGTAGTTTTGCATAGATTCTCCTTTGTTCATTTTTGTGTCTTTGAGTTGATATTTCAAGAAGATGATTTCATTCAAATTGTTGACTTCGTACATGCCAATTATCTTATCATACATATCCTTAGACCTTCTCAAGTTTCCAACATATGCAAGTAAATTATCTTGTAAACCATCATATATTATTTGCTTTGCTTTTAACTCATCTTTCTTGTGCTTGTTCTTGAGAGCAGCAAAAGCATTCTACGTAGGCTCAGGTACTTTTCCTTGAATGTAGTCCAAAACATCATTGTTATCGGCTATGATCTCCAACCTAACTTTCCATGTAGCAAAATTGGATGTGTCATCCAACTTCTCCTTTTCCTTGAAGAAGGAAGACATATTGACTTTGCTAGATCGACTCTTTCAACTTTCCAAAGATGATTACTTCAATTGTTGTCTCCTTTTGGGCTTTTCATTTACATTAGCTCTGATACCATGTTAAATTTTCAGATTGTTCTATGTTGTATCAATTACTTTATTCCAATTCAATACTTGAATTAACAATCTTTCCTATTACAATTATTCTTTCCATTCATCAACAATAATTTAATATGAATAATAAATGCAATGACAAAGTAGACAATCAACACATCAACAAAAGACACCAGGTTTGGTCAAAGACCAGGGAAAAACCCCACTAGGGGGAATACCCTTTGAAATTCTTCGTCTATTAGATTGTCATAAAATGTTCAATAGAGAGTACAATGGAGCCAATACAATATCATTAGCAAAACAACCCAACAACATTTAGAAATAAGTTTCCAACATCATAATATATCAGAGACAACTTTTCCTTTTGGCGGTCAACTTCTGTGTTCGATCAAATATGAGTCAAACTTCCCGGTCCCATGTAGCAAGAGCTGTGCGAACGACTGAAGGCTTCCAGTCACACCCTTGATATTTTCAAGCCAACAAATGTGGTCGAATTTTCCCTGTGACGTGCCTGCGACTAGAATCCAAAAAAACCTTAAAATAGATGTGAGCCTTGTTGTCGCACAGATTGTCACGACAACGCTCAGACCGGGGGTTGTCACCCTGATCCCCAATCTCTCCATTTAAGCCTGTCTCCCTCGGCTAAGGGGGGTAGACCCTACAGGAAAAAAGGGTGACCAACTGTTGACTAGTTGGTTTGGGAGACACGAAGCACTAAAATGATTTTATTAATTTAGCGGACCAGTGCCTTAAGAGATTGATTTTTAAACGATTACTTGTTAGATGATATAGAAATATAGACCATGAACAACAATCATTTGTCATCAAATAACTTAGAACAGTGCAAGATATCAGTTAAACCCACAAAGTTCTTATAATGACCAAATCTCAATAACGATATCCAGCAATTAAAAATTTGGAGAAAGATGAATACTTTAAACAACCACGCAAATCATGAATCATTAACCAGATATCACATTTATGCAGCTAAATCCTCAAGATGATCATTTGTGTGCATAAATCGAAAATTTAAATCTCAGCATGAAAAATATGACGTGATAATCTCCCGAGAAAAACTGAATCTGGCAAAAATTTCCCACAATATTTTTTATGCTTTTCAAATACGGTAAAAAATTAAGCTAAAACTAAATAAAATCTGAATCTAATTTTTTTTTTTTTTTTAATGAAATCTAAGTATAAAGTAAATCAAAGGCTAAATTTCTAAAATCTAACAATACACTTTTAAGATCCTAAAAAGCCAAAAAAGACTAATTGAAATAAAATTAAAACTAAACAAAACTCTTTATATATATTTTTTAAAATCCTAAAACCCTAAAACTATTCTAAAACCGAAAACTAATTAAAAGATTTCTCAAAAATTCAAACGTAAGTTTAATACAAAGAAATTTAAAACACGTCGAATTTCTTTTGCAATTTTTGCAAAGGGTAACGAAATGTCGAAAACGGATCTGCGAAGAAAACCTGAGTAAGGAAAACGGAACCGGAGCAAAACGATTTCGATTTGGATCGAATCCTCTTACCTTGCCCGAGAGTGAAGACAACGGACAGATTGCAGGAAAGACGCGGCGATTTTCAGGTTAAAAGACCAACGCATACAGCCATGAGCCCAAAAAATAAAGAAACTAAACCTGCGATAAAAATTACCTGAGCACGTTGGAGCGATTTCGATTTAGACCCTTTGCATAACCGGATTCCTTACCTGGGCATTTCTGCATTGAATGATTTTCGATTTGTCTTGTCTTTGGCTGCTCAGGCTTGGTGACAGCAGCGTATTTGTGAAACAGCGATGCAATGGTCCAGATACCAACGCGTGCAAAAGTATACAACGCGTATCTGCGTCCTTGCTATCCTGTGCAGGCTTTAATGGTGGAATGCTGTACAATCCATTGCTAGAATTTAAATGGCGGATGAGCAGAGGCAAAAACGAAACGCTGCCTTTTTCAAAACGTTCAGCAGATCACTCAAATTAGACGCAAGTCGCTGCGTGGAAATGGATTTGCAGACTGGGCAGCTGAAGATAGCAGCAGAAAAGATTAAAATCCAGTAACTTGATCACAAGATTTTCAACCTGCAGAAACTTCTCAAAACCCTATACCTGCAATTACAAGAAAACAAAACCCTAATGAAAACTGTATAAAAGCAAAATTTGAAACCCCAGATCAGCTGAGTATTTTACAGATTTTGGCCCCTTAACTGCGAGATTTAGCAATAACAGTAATACTATTATCAAAATTTAATTTTAATGTAAAACGCTTCAGAAAACCCTGCATGCATTCATAAAAATATTTCGAATGATAAGCCCAGGATCAAGAACTGGTTGGGCTCTTTCAAAAAACACAATCCGGGAGTTGGCTGGTTCAGCCGAGAACTTCCCCTAACGCCCGGTAATCTGAAAAAAAGGCTTTCTTGCACAGCTTAAAATCAACCATCAACATAGAAGGAGAAAACAATAGTGAAACCCCGATCAAATGGAGATACCTGCCATTATATTTCAGAATCTGAACTATCATTCAAACCTCAAAGATCAGACAAGATACCTGTGCCTAGATCAATCTTCATTAAGCTATCATCAATGGCTGAAAATAAAATTATGCAGAACAAATAGAACAATCTTACAGCGTTTTCAGAAGAGTAACACCAGCAAGATTTTTAACCCCAAAGTCTTCTTTATTGCACAAAAAATGAACTACAAGAGAGCTTCTTCAGCCAAAACTCACAGATCCAATCTGATCTCAAATGACCCCTAGCACCCTACTTAAAGGAAATGATCCCAACGGCTAGTTCGAGTGATCCATGTCGAAATGATCTCGACCGCCGATGAGGATCAAGACATCTCTTAATCTCATCCGTCGAATTTGTTAATTTATTAAAAAATGATATTTTGCATGTATTTACTCAAAATATTATTATTTTATTATTGTTTAGGGTTTTTGCTTTATTTTATAATTTTTTATTATTTATTATTATTATTTTTTTTTTATTATTTTAATTTTTTAATTCATTTTAAAATGGATCCTCGAAATTAGCCTTTGAAAAAATCTCCTAGGACCTAGGACTTAGGACTCATGAGGGGATTTAAAACATTTTCCAACCCTCAAGACACTTTATATCATGACTTTAACAATTTACATCTTAAGGGGAAAAACCCATTTAACACAGACCCTCATAAACCACCCTGTTCTGTGACACAATTATAATCTAGCAGATTAAGACAGTAGGATTCTCCTAAAATTCTAATGACAAAATCCATCCCGGCTTTGGGGTCAGGCTGAAGGAAAACTCTGCCGATCATGGATCAGTGAGACGAAAAACCTTCTGGGACGTAGATTACCATTAGAAAGTTAGGTCCACCTAGGCAATTTACATACACGACTCATATCTGCTAAGATTATTTACAATTCATACATGCAGACTGGGTTTACAATTAAATCGATCAAGTTGTTGATGACTGCAGGATGGCACAGACACGTCGATCAGGTGCTACCCCTTTTTGCAAAGAAAAAAGGGGGTGTATTGCATGGGTAGTTGACCGGTAGTGGTCAACAAGCCTCAAACCTTGTAATTTATGACCTTTGCAAACTTTTGTTGTTGTTCCTGCCTCAGACCTGTGCGAGCCAATCAGTGAAGAAGAGAAGAAGAAGATGCTTGTTGATGTCCAAATGAGCTTGAGGTCACTTGTATTTAAAGCCTTCCAAGGGTGACCAATTTGGTTTAGGGCCCGACCTTGTCCAAATGTGCATATGTGGTATTTCCTTCATAAGTACACTTCCCCTTTTCCAATTTGAGTGTTTTTTAGTACGATTTTGGTCCTCTCGAAAAGAGGAATTCAATTCCATTTTAATCTACATCAAACGAGTTGTCAAAATTGGAATTTGACCGTAGTTTCATATTTTTAACATCTTAAGGGTATCAATACTTTTGTACTTTTATCGATGATTTCTCTAGGAAGACCTCTATTTAGTTCTTGAAGAACGAGGATGATGTCTTCAGTCATTTTTAGGAGTTTAAGGCTCTAGTGGAGATGCGACATGTAGAAAGATCTAGACTCTTCGGTCAGACAACGAAATGAGTACACCAACAAGGAGTTCCAAGAGTTCTATACCAGGGAAAGAATTAGGAGAGAGTGGACGGTTCCTTATAACCTGCAGCAGAACGGTGTTGCTGAGAGAAAGAACTAATCTATTTAGGAGGCAACGAGAGTGATGTTGTATGACCAGGATTTCTAAGA
Source organism: Pinus tabuliformis (assembly GCA_031772625.1). Taxonomy (NCBI): domain Eukaryota; kingdom Viridiplantae; phylum Streptophyta; class Pinopsida; order Pinales; family Pinaceae; genus Pinus; species Pinus tabuliformis. The sequence continues at coordinate 425,738,023 of CM062816.1, forward strand.
TAGGGTGTTAGTTCTTGGGCAGGGGTTCTAGTCTCTGATTGTGTCTATGAGGCTAGGGAAAACATTTTCTCCAATACCTAGAGAAGCTTTCCCAAGGAAAGTCCTTGATTATATTTAATTCAATAGTTAATTAATTTTCCTAAGTCTAAATTAGGAAAATAAGCTTAATTAATTAATATTAATTGGGGTAAATCGATTTTCCTCTAGAGATTTTTTGAAAAGTCATGAGAAGAGGTCAAGATGATGTTAGCCATCGATTGTGATTAGATTATGGCCGATGATTCGTCAACGAGATATTATAAGAGGAAATTGAAGGGCATTTAGAGAACATATCGAGACACATATTTGTAGTGATAATAGGGGAACAGAGGCAACGCAGGGACATCAGTAACAAGGTTTTCAAGAAAGATTGTTGGAGAGATTCCTCATAGTGATTTTTAGGGAGAGTTGGAGATTGATTTTTCTATAGAATGAGGCCAATTTTTCAGTGGTGCGAGTTGCTTCAGTAGGGGGTGTGAATTGCTTAGAGGGAGAAACTTTGGAGCAAAGAAAACTAGCAGGAGAGATCGATTTGCACAAAAGGATCGATTTGTCAGTAAAAGTCGATATTTTCCAATGGAAGCCGACTTGATTTTCCCATCCAATGCGAGTTCCTAGGAGGGTCGAGTTTACCTACTAGGTCGCACATGTGAGCCAAAGAAAACTTTAGAGGGAGGCCAAATTTGTTTTAGTGGGTCGAATTGCTTCTAGTAGGTTAGGGAGACTTGCAGAAGTGATCAGAAAAAATTTTTGGAGGTTTGCCATTTTATGGAAACCAATTGTAATATTTTTGTTGAATAATTTAATAATTAGAACCCTCGTCTGCAAACTAGTTTTCCCTTCAGGGATTTTCCAAGGACATTTGTCCAAAAATATTGGTGTGCATTATTTGTGTGTGGGTGCATTATTTTCTTAGTTCTTGTGGTTATTTATTTTCAGTGAAGTTGCAGTTGTGTTTATTCAATGTTTGTCACAAGTATTTTGCAGTTGACATATAATCTAAACAGATAGGAGAATAATAAACAGTTAACTGCAACAGTCTTAAAATTTCACAAGTGAAAATACCTCAAGAGTTCCAAAAGTTTTGTTACATACTCATCAGCTAAGAGCTGCCCTAACTTATGTTCATTAAATTATTTTTCCTTATTGTTATAGTATCTCTTTGACAAGTACTTTTCTCTGAAGTACCTCTCAAATCTTCTCCAAGTCAACTCTTCCTCTTTGATATCCTTGACATTCATTAAATCTTCCCACCAAATATCAACTTTTCCTTTTACATTGAAGAGGGCCACCCTTGTCTTCATCTTGTCAGAGTAATTATTAAAGCCGAAATACTTCTTTATTCCATGTAGCCCATGCTTCTGCATCCTCAACCTCCTTTACCTCTCCATCAAATGTAGGAGGCTTGGCCTTCTTAAATTCCTCTGATATAAAGTCTTTTCCTTCCCTTCTTCATTGATGATGTCTTCTTGTAGTAGCACTCAACATCTGCTAATAACTACCTATCCTTCTTTTTGGAGTACTCAATGGGGTACCCCCTCTCATTGTATCGTAAATTGACTATTTGTGCCTCTGCTTGGATATGTTTCCCTTTGTGCCATCATTATTTACTTGTTTCCATAGTTCTGATGCTAAGTTGCACGAAACGGGGAAACGGGTACGAGTTTCCGAAACGGAAAGCGATACGAAACGCGACCTCCCCAAATTTTGGAAACGGGGAAACGCGAATATATATATATATATATATATGTGCAATCATAAAGCATAAATGATACATTATAATTTATTACACAGTACACTTAAACATTAAGATTTAATTTACATCACATTTACTCATGAATGATCACATAATGAAAATAAAAATATCGGAATATCAAAAAGCAACCTTTATTATATATCCAAATCTCAAAATCATCCTTTATTTATATTAATATATGAGGCTACAAGTACAATAAAGACTATAACGCTGCAAGAAAGAGATCCAAATCAGGATTTTCTGCATCCACATCCCATTCTTTAGAAGGACCACTGTTGTATTGGGAGTCTCCTCCTACATAGTCGAACAACCTTAGTGCTCTTGATTAAATACACGTTTCATACATGAGTACCCTACATGATCTTGATTATTGGGAGTTTCCCCTGCATAGAGGGCTTGGTTCTCTTGATTAAATACAGGTTCCATACCCTAGTACATGATAAAATCCAATGGAAACATTGCAATCCTGAAATCCTGAAAAACAAATAAGTCTGCTGGATTTTGAGTGAGATCTAAAATTCTACTTTCTCCATATGAAATCCAATGAGGGCGAAACCACTCTCAAACATCCTGAGTCATTTCATGGTAATGTTAAAAATTTAAGTAAAAGGATGAAAATGAAAAATAAAGGAGAATATCACTTTTACTTTAAGAATTTAACATTACCATGAACTGCATATCCGTCAAACTTCCTAATGAACTGCGTATCAACACTAGGGCAAAAATTCACTTTTATAACTTTAGACACGCATCTAGGAGCAACAAGAAGTCACTAACATACCCTAAAAGTAAATTAAAAAACAAATTTAAAAATAAAAAATAAAAAAAACACAAGTTAATGAGGAAACGTGGGTCGTACGGCCGGAAACGCGTTTCACAGCCGTACCAAACGCGTTTCCGTGTTTCGTACTCGTTTCCGTAGGGAAACGACCTCTATACCACGTTTCCTGCAACATAGTTCTGATGAAATTTGCCTATACTTGTACCTGGCACCCAACTCATGCTACTTCCGTCTCTACAAATATTATAGGCTTTGCAATATGACTGCATTCATTTTAGCTTGTTTCTCCTAAATTCTGAAAATCATTCCATTTTCAGCCTTCCAACTTTGTAGCCCATCCCTTAAGCTTCTTAATGTATCCAACCAATCAAGAGAACCTACCTCTCCTCTCTTGTCAACTGGGTCCTTCTCATGCCCATGTTGTGATCTGTTGTATTGTACTGCACCATTATGCTGCTCATCCTTGTTTCTTGGTGTCTTATTATGTGTATCATACACATACAACTGTTAGCCAACCCAAAAATAAATACATAATCTCAATCATTACCTTGGATTGTTATTTCATGTCTGCTGGTGCAAGCCATCTAAAACATCACACCTCAAGTGAGCATGTCTATTAGAAGATAATGATCATATCAAGGTCTACAGTTGCATACAATGTACAATCTGCAGTCAAATGTTACAGTAGCATACAACAATTAATCAAATTGATTACTGCACCTTTAAATAGAGCATCTAGATTTCATCCCCAGAGGTCTAGTGTTGAAACTTTATCTTTGATACCACTTTGTAACATTCCCTCCCATCCCTTAGTTCTTTCTAGGCCAAATGGGAGGTGTTAATATATCCTAACGCGACCTCCATGGTCTCATTGTCAAAATGTGGTTATAAAATTTCTTCTTGTCCAAAGCTTGTAGAATTAACTTTGGAATACACCACTGTACTCGGTTGAGTGCTTTTTGACGCGACCCAACTGATCGACCAACACAATCAATCATGAATAGACTAGTCGAGATGATCCCCAACCCATAAACCTAGCAAAACTAATCGACTTACCACAAATATTTGGCATAGCACGACCAGACAGGATTAGTCAAAAATGACTCAACCAGTTGACTTACTGCAACTAGACACCAGTTGACTTACTGCAACTAGACAAGAACAGTCGAAGCGATACCTCAACTTGATAAGATCAGTCGAAACGACCCAACCAGTCGACTTATCTTGCCTAGACAAGATTAGTCGAAATGACCCAACCATTGAACTTACCTCGACTAAACGAGACCAGTCGAAACGACCATTCTAGTCGACTTACCTCGCCCAAACAAGACCCTAATCTAGGACGACAAAAATTTAGTGTTGTCAGCCAATCAAAATCTTTGTTTAGGCCAACAACAAAGGATATTTCCCATGCTCTTCAGGGACCTCTGTCCTATGCATACAATTTTATACACACAAGTAATGATAACACCACTACCTCATCGGTTGCCAACCCTAGAATGAATTGTGTGCCCCAACTCTAGGTCCTTCTGTAATCGTCTCTTGCTGAATACTGAGCGCTCATCGTGGAAATTCAATACCTTTCTAACTATACACAATGCAAATCTCATCGACTCCACTCTAGCCTTAATTGGCCGTAGAATTTGAGTACCCTTTGGTCAACTCAAGGTCAAGCTCACTAACTTACCCACCATCTACTTGTGCCTTAGCCTCTTTTCCAGTAAACATTTGGCAATGTAACAACGACCCTCTTGAACAATGTTAAACTGGCCTTCTCGTTGACCAGATTACCAACCAATGGAATTCACACACCATAACGGGTTAGTCATATGTTGATCTAAATATGATTTAAGGTTGTTATTGATGTCAACCCAAGCAGCACCAGGGGATACCCTGATCTTGTAAGGGAATTTTGACTTGAAAACATACTCTATTTTGAGTCAAGGATCTTCTAGATAGATTCTACTCGTCGAGATGTTTCCGTTGATATATGGCAAATTTCTTCACAGTTTGAGAGATATTCATGTTTGAAGTTAGTAACCCCAGTTAGTGGGCTAAAACCCTATGGGGTTGTGGCATGGCACTCATAATTGGTTTTTGTCATTGAATAGTCCTTAATTAATAAATTTTTAAGCTCCTAAAATCCTTCCAACATTCTCTATAGAAGCCCCTCTCAACTCTATAAAAAGAAATCTCATATATCCTCTAAATGGAGAGATCGTGGAATTTTTGCTATAACTTCATTTCTGTGAAGTCCTAGATACTGAAATTAAAACCCATTTCACTCGCAATCCTGATGAACGTCGTGACCTAATTTCATATCTTTGTTCACTATATTTTCGGAGATATGATCTGTGGAAGTTAGGGTTTTTGCAGGTTGCCGAATTTCATCTCAAAGAAGTGACCTTGGGAAAATCATCATAACTCTCTCTCTGAGAAGAGGATTGGAATTTTGTAAAAAGTGGCAGATAGTGCACGGATTGTAGTTTTTTGTGTATCAATTTCAGAGCCGAAGGAGGAAACAATGACACATGGCACGTCGTACAAGTTCGCTCTACTGAACTAGTCCATAATTAGGTCATTGTGAGAGATTGGGCATAACTTTGTCTTGAAGAGTCCAAATCAGGTCAGACCTATGGCATTGGAAAGAAGACTCAAAGGGCTTCTACAAGACCGAAGATCACATGTTGGGGATCTGAAATCGTAGAGATACATCAGATTAAATATCGTTCTCCTAGAAGGCAAGAAAAACTAGATCAAGTGTTGTCAAGGGATGCAAAGGACCAGACTTTCTAGGGAAGCAAAGACTCTCCGCCAAACTCGTGGGCCAACTATACTGCAATATTTCTTGCTATTGAGCACCCCTGAGATGGATTCAGAGTCTAAGGAGGTAATTGCTTAGGAGTTCTCTCACCGACATCCAGTCAACCAACTAAAGGGAAAAGTTCATTTCTCGGGCGATTTCTCAAGAACCCCAACTGTAACACCACAGGAACTCTCAAATCAATGAAACAACAACCACAAGGGTTCAACCAATGCACAAAGAGTCTCAGCTTAGTTTTGAAGAAGGACCATAAGCACAATGGGAGGTTTATCAGTTGGATTAGCTACTGCATGAGTCAAGAGCCCATTGTCTAGGTGGTTTATAAGCCTATTGAGTAAAAACACAAGTGGTTTATCAGCCCTAAGGCAAGCACTTGGTGGTTTATCAACTCCTTTTAGCAAGCAACTAGGTGTCTCATCCTAATAGTAGTTTATCAACCCAATGAGTTCCCAGTGGTTTATTAGCCTTGAGGCAAGCCATGACTTTGGTGGTTTATCAGCAAGCAAAGCTCTTACAAGTTGATCATCTTAGCAAGCACCTGGGTATCACAACTCCACCAAACTCTCTTTGGAAAAACAACACACGGAAAATGCCAAGGTCTCCATTAAACAACACTCAGGCACAACACGGGCATTCCTGTATTGTGCTTTATGATTATTTTAATCGTTATTTCATTGTAGGTGATAGGAACATTCTATTGGTAAGCTGTGGGCTTATCTTAGGTGATTTGATTCACTGGGTGTTCTAATGATTTTTTTCTTCAGAAATATATAGTGTTTTCACGTTCCCCAACCCTTGGACTCCAAGTTCACGAACTTCTAATAGAGGTTGACTATGTTTGGACTCTAATTATTTTTATGGCGTTCTAACTTCGCTAAGGTTGTGATTTATTATTTATCTTTCGAAATACATTTAGCCACTACTAAAGAGCTATGAAATTTCAAAACAATTCAAGAATTTTACATGTATATTTTGTAAATATAATTTATATAATACACTTGTAAATTATTTTAGTTTCTAATCTTGGTTTTGCAGGGTTTTTGGGGTTTGAAGTAATTTTGAATTTTTGTATATATTGGGGTTTTGGGTATTTTTATTTTCATTTGTGCAGGTGAGATCAAGCGACAATAGTACCATTAGATCTAGATCAAGGCCCTTGAAGGTAAGATCTAGACTCTAATTTTCTTTGCAAGGCCAGCGTCAAGGAATTTCGCAGTGAAATTGAGAAATATTGAAGATATGAAGCAAATCAATTTTTCTGGCAAGGGTTTTGGAATTTCAGGCCTCCTAGGCCTAGCATGGCCCCTTCCAACCTTAGTATCAACCTTCTCAACCTTAGCGTCAGCCCATAGGGCCTTCTTAAGGCTAGCGGTAGCTACCTCAATGACTGCGACCTCCTCTAAGGCAATCGTCTAGCCCTTAGAGGGTCTCGTTCTGCCTCCTTAACCTCTCTTGTGGGATTTTAGACCCTCCCCTCCCTCGCTCTGCCCTCAACCCTCATCCTCTTCCCTCCTTCCTTTCCTCCTTATCCCTCCACTCCCCTTCTTCTCTTCCTTTCCCTCTCGGCTGCCCTCCTCGACCCTCCTTCCCACTCAGCTCTCTGCCACGACCCCTCCTCCTCCCTCCTTAGCCTCCGTCCTCCTCCCTTTCCCCTCGACCTTCCTCCTTCTCCTTGTTGCGGCCCCTTCTAGGCTCTCCCGCATCCTCATCCTTCTCTTCCTTTAGGCCATAACCCTCGTAGGGCTTGCGGTAGGCATATAAGGCCCTTACCCCTTGGTCGCAACCTCTAGGAGGCTTGTTGTAGGCCTCTATGGATTTCTCCCCTTAACGTAGGCCTATATAGGCCTTTTACCCCTCAACGCTAGCCCTCTAGGGCTTAGCATTGGCCTCTCTTGGCCCTAATTTTCCCTCTTTTCCATCTTTGTGGGTAAGTTTGATTTTGGGATTGAATACTTGGTGTGTTTTGTAGAGAAATTGGCTCTAAGTTGGTGTTTTCAGGTGCCAAGTACCTTGGAGAATTCTTTGGCAATTTGGGCAAGTGATCTACAAGGCCTTGGGCCTAGGGTTTGACCTCTAAACCCTCATTGTTTCACTGTTTTATTACAGTTGTCATAAACTTCTCATAACAGTGACATAACACTCATTAAAGTGCCCTAAAATTAACTCAAAATTTGCCTAACATATTGAGGAATTAATTGCATGATTTGGGCATTTGTCATCAAGCTCTTTATATGTTTATTTGTTGACTGTCATAAGTGAAATCAGATCTGATATATTTTGAAGCTACATCATAAAAAGTGCTTGTTAGTTCATATTTTCACTTGGCAAGTCATTAGGCGCCTCATTGCTCATTTTTGGTTCATATATGCTTGTCATTTCCTAGATCCAAAGTGATTCACTTACTGCTATCCTAAAGGATAATTAGTGCTCATCTCATTAATGTTGCTAAGTGCTATTGTGAAGAAGATTGTCTTAGCATTGGTTATTTGAAGGCTAATGTTTGTTTGTTTACTTGTAAGCTCATCCATAGTCTCTAAGGAATCGTTAATTTTGCACTAAGTAACCACTCACACATCATAGCTCTAATCTTGTTGAATTGTTTAAGTTACTTTGAGCATTGAAGTTTCATCGATCTAATTGGATTAAGAATCTAATTGAACATTGCTAAGGAATCATTGATAATTTCTAAACACATTGTGTTGTCTATCTTAAGCATTGGCATATTGAGACTTAATTGAGCATCTCTTAGCTTTAGGAATTAAGATCTAATTGGCATTTTGGTTGAAGCATTTCTGAGAAATTTGTTGGAAAATTGCTCTAGGTTGAGTTCATTATCTTGTGCTCTTTCACAATCTTGAGAAGATTTGGTAATTTTATTATTTAAGTTTTATTCTAGTTGAACATCTTTCAATATTGGCATTGTCTAAAGAGCATAATCTTGGCATTATCTAGACAATTATTCTTGGCATAAGATTGTTGGTAATCATCATTGGAATATCTTGAGTAATTGGCATCTTGTGTTGATAATCATTGAGTAATCGGCATATTGTGTTGATAATCATTGATTAATTATCAAGGATGCAAAGTCACTATGCATGACACACAACCTAATCTAAGTGAAAATTCCAATACCAGAATCCTATTGCAGTAATTGGAAATTATTCTCCTAATTGTTAATTTAATTTAACAATTTATTTATTGTCTGTAACTATAGCAAATATTGAATAAATCACACTGCAATCTACACAAATAAACTGTGGAAGAATAAACACTGGAAGAAAGGCTAGCACACACACATAAAATAACACCAGTTATTTTTGGACAAAAGTCCCCAGAAAACCCAACTTTGGGAAACCGGTGCATCAACCTAGGGTTTTAATATTAAGCAGCAGTGAAATAATCTAAGTAGAACTAGATGCCGAAATTGGCAATCCTATAGAGAAATATTGGCAAGAAAATCTAGCGAGGAAATTTCCTCACTCCACATGCAAATCTGGGCTCTAACCTCAGCTCCAAGTGAGTCATCCAAACTGGCTCTGCATAGCTATTGCGTCACACTATCGCAATCCCTTCTACACTCAGTTCGAACCAGCTTCTCATCATGCCATCTAGTCTGTTGTTGTCTAGGAAAATGTCTCTGCTGGCCTCCAAAACCTCTGTCCATCTTCTGGCACTGAAACTCGTCTTTACCCAGCATAATCGAAATTGCCTCTAGAGGCTATTGCGTTGCCCTAGCGTCATCCTCACTGTGGCTCTTATGCCTCTATGCAAATGCACTCACCAGATATGGAATCCTTCCTTTGGCTTCATTGTCTCTACCCCTCTCTCACTGCTTCGATCTCACTAGCTCTCTCTCCAGCTAGTGACTGTTGGTACTCTGGAAATCGATCTTCTCATGAAATCGAACCTCTCAAGTGTATTCTCCATCACCACATCGACCTCCTCTTATAATCCTATGTTGGAGCACCAACAACTAAGATTAAGACATAATTGATGGCTAGGATCATCTTGGAGTCGATCCGTGTGAGTTTCGAGATCATTCACACCTTGACTTAATCAAATAATTGGTTAATAATCAAATTAATTCATTTCTAGGCAGAATTTCTAGAAACGATTTCTAGGTTTTGGAGATCTCATGTATTCTAGCCTCTACACAAAATTTCAAGGCTAGAACACATCTGATGCTACAAAAACTAACACTTCCTCTTAGTGAGGAATGTGTTCTAGTGCTACTGCACATCCTGTAGCAGCACCTTGTCTCTGCATCATCTCCTGTCATACTACTGATGTCTGGTTGTTGCTACCCACCAACCACTGTGCAACTCTGATATACGTTGCATCTTTGTTGCTGCTGACTCAGTTGAAATGCTACTAACACTGCATCTACACTACAACTCCCTCTCATCTATTATTGTTGCAACTGCAACATCTGCAACTGAAAAGCATCCAAAATATTGAATCAACAGTGATTAGAATAATGCATTTGTATCCTGAGTCTCTGACTGCTGCTGGTATCTGCAATGTCACTAAAGAATTTGCATTGTTGTTGACTCTAAACTATGCCAATTGCACTGCTACCAACTCTGAACTGCACTCCTCAGCATCTAATTGCTACTAGTCTCTGCAATTGTCACTCTGGCATTTGACTGCATCAACTATCACTGATCCATCTTGCTACTGAAAACTGTGGGCCCCTGTAGCAAGGTATTGATCCATGAGGTGGACTCCTCAACAATCCTGCCCATTGCTGTAGCTCTCTGGGGCTACAACACCAAGTCACCCCACCTCACTCCTGGTGGTATATCAGCAAACATATAAAACATTGATTTTCTCATATTGTTGTTGCTACTTCTTTGTTGATGCTTCTACACTACTACTACAACTACTGCAATAATGAGTTTGATCTCCCCATATCCTAAAGCGCTATCTTCGATAGGGATGATCTCTCTGAAACTAGACTCCCTCTCAGTCTCAATCTCCCTATGGGAAATCTCGTTGCTCCCTCTTAGAAACTTGCACTATCCTCCTACACTGGAAACTGGACTGCGAATTTCTGTGCTGGGAATCTTCTAGCTGGAACTGCAACTGGGCAATTCGCATTGCCTGTGTCGCTACATCTAGCTCTGCAACTGTCTCCCGGGTACTGACTACAACTAGATTTGCAATTGTCTAATGACAGATTGCATCTGTTGACACTGAACTTGCTACTATGATACTATGGGCTCCTGTAACAAAGGTGATAGTCCTGTTGCAATATACTAGAACTGATCTAACTGATCTCCTTGTTGCAACTACGTTGGACCCTGCCCAATATGGCACACTGGAGTCTTATACTCCTCCTTCTCCTCCTGGATTTGGTGCCCCACTATCTCCTTTCAAGCCTAGTTCCTGGTTGGGACTCTTCCTTTCTTTGCAACTCGCACTTCCTCCAGCATTTGCCTCCGGAAACTAGAAGTTGATCTGCGGCCCAGATCTGCGTTTTGGCTAACTCACACAACCTCCTCTTGCAATCTCGTACGACCATCCCTACAAAACTGCAAAATCTAGAAACTCAAAACTAGAGAAATAAACCTCGAAAATCTCCCTCTTTCCCTCTTCTCAGCTGTTGAATTTGCTACTCAGATCCCTGTTGGAGTGAGAAAATCTGCTCAGCAACTGCCAATCTGCGATTGGAAAAATCGAACTTTTGAGACTCGAAGTTCCTTGAGAGAAATTGTCCCGTTGTTGTGTGTGCTTTCCTCTTCCACCCAACACTGGTTCTGCTACTGCAAAAACCTTTGCGTCCAGCCAAGGAATCTGCTCAGCAAAAATCTGAGTTGTTGTTGCTCCCTCTAACATGCTAAAATCACTAACCCGGGCAACTCGACTTTTCTGTCACCTTGCAACTGAAAATTGTATCCTTTCCCCAGCGATTCGACCTGTCTGTCTGAGCATTGTGCTGCTTCTAAGAATTTTGGCCTACTGCTTCTTCTAAGCAGCTAAATTCTTTCCTCTGCTTCTGAGCTTCCCCACTGATCACTCACGCTTTGGTACCATGTAAAAATTCCAATATTGGTATCCTATTTTAGCAACTGGAAATTATTCTCCTAATTGTTAATTTAATTTAAAAATTTATTTATTGTTTTCTACAGTAAATACCGAATAAATCACAAAACCTCACAAATAAAATTGTGGAATAATAAACACTAGAAGAAATGGTAGCACACACATAAATAACAGTTTTTTTTTACAAAAGTCCCTGGAAAAACTGGTGCAGTAGCTGTGGGTTTAATATTAAGAAGCAATGAAATAATCTGAGTAGAACTGGATGCTGAAACTAGTTTTGCTGCTGCAAAATCCTCTGCGTCCAACCAAGGAATGTGCTCAGCGAAAATCTGAGTTGTTGTTGCTCCTCTGACATACTAGAATCACTACCAACTCAACTTTTCTGCCACCTTGCAACTAAAAATCAAATTCTTTTCCCAGCAATTCGGCTTGCCTCTCTGAGCACTGTGCTTCTTCTAAGAATTCCAGCCTACTGCTCCATCTGAGCAGTGAAATTCTTTCCTCCACTTTTGAGCTTCCTGGCTGATCACTCATGCTTTGATACCATGTGAAAATTCCAATACCGAAATCCTATTGCAGAAACTGGAAATAATTCTCCTAATCATTAATTTAATTTAACAATTTATTTATTGTTTGATACAGCAAATATTGAATAAATCACACTGCAACCTACACAAATAAAATTGTGGAATAATAAACACTGGAAGAAATGCTAGCACACACATACACAACATAGTTATTTTTGGACAAAAGTCTCCGGAAAAACCCAACTTGGGAAAATCGGTGTAGCAATTGAGGGTTTTAATATTAAGCAGCAATGAAATAAACTGAGTAGAACTGGATGCTGAAACTAGAAATCCTATAGAGAAATACTGGCAAGAAAATCTAGTGAGGAAGTTTCCTCACTCCATAGGCAAATTCGGGCTCTAAACTCAGCTCCAAGTGAGCCGTCCAAACTCGCTCTATGCAACTATTGGGTCACACTAGCACAGTCCCTTCTGCACTCAGCGTGAACCAAGTTATCCTCAAGCCATATGGTTTGCTGTTGTCAGGGAAAATGTTTGTCCTGGCCTCTGGAACCTCCGTCTAGCTTCTGGCACTGAAACTAGTCTTTCCCTAGCATAATTGAAATTGCCTCTAAAGGCTATTGCATTGCCCCAACGTCAACCCACGGTGGCTCTTTTGCCCCTCTGCAAATGCACTCACTGGATCTGGAATCCTTCCTTCGGCTTCACTGTCTCTGACCCTCTCTCACTGCTTCAATCTCACTGGCTCTCTGTCCAGCCACTGACTGCTGCTACTTTAGAAATCAGTATGCTTATGAAATCGAACCTCTCAAATGTATTCTCCATCACCACATCAACCTCCTCTTATAATCCTTTGTTGGAGCACCAACGACCAAGATTAAAACATAATCGATGGCTAGGATCATCTTGGAGTCGATTCGTGTGAGTTTCTAGATCATTCATGCCTTGACTTAATTAATTTTGATTAATTAACCATATTCCCTAAGTTTAGACTTAGAAAATATTTAAAATTGGTTAATAATCTAATTGAATCATTTCTAGGCAGAATTTGAAAATTTCCATAAACGATTTCTTGGTTTTTGATATCTCACGTATTCTAGCCTCTCCACAAAATTTCAAGGCTAGTACACATCCGATGCTACAAAAACTAACACTCTAATCTACAATACATCAAGATAAGTCAAGTATAATCAATCAACCAATGAAGCCAGTTTAACATTATATTTGTTGACCACTACTGGTCAACTTCCCATGCAGTACACCCTCTTTTCTTGGCAGAAAGGGGTAGCACCTGATCAGCGTGTTCGTGCCATCCTGCAGTCATCAACAGCTTAATCTTTTTGATTGTAAACCCAGCCTGCATATATGAATTGTAAATAATCTTAGCAGACATGAGTCATGTATGTAAATTGCCTAGGTGGACCTAACTTTCTGATGGTAATCTACGTCTCGGAAGGTTTTTCGTCTCACCGATCCATGATCGGCAGAGTTTTTCTTCAAACCTGACCCCAAAGCCGGGATTGATTTTGTCATTAGAATTTTAGGAGAATCCTAGTGTGTTGATTTGCTAGATTATAGTTGTGTCGCAGAACTGGGTGATTTATGAGGGTCTATGTTAAGTGGGTTTGTCCCCTTAAGATGTAAATTGTAAAAGTCATGATGAAATGTGTCTTGAGGGTTGGAAAATGTTTTAAAACCCCTCATGAGTCCTAAGTCCTAGGTCCTAGGTGATGTTTCCAAAGGCTTAGTTCGAATGATCCATTTAAGAAAATAAATAAAATACTAAAATAAATAAAAAATTAAAAAAAAAATATTAAAAAATTAGAAAAATGATAAAATAATAAAAAATTAAAAAATAGAGCAAAAAACCCTAAATAATAAAATAATAATATTTTTTGTGAATGCATGCAAAATATCATTTTTAATAAATCGACGGATGAGATTAAGAGATGTCTTGATCCTCATCGACGGTCGAGATCATTTCGACATGGATCACTCGAACTAGCCGTTGGGATCATTTCCTTTAAATAGGGTGCTAGGGGTCATTTCAGATCATTCGATCTGTGAGTCTGATACTGAAGAAGCTCTCTTGTAAATCTGTTTCTGGTTAATAAAAGAAGACTTTGGGGTCCATATCTTGCTGGTGTTACTCTCTTGAAATGCTGTGAGATTGTTTAAATTTTCTGCATATGTTATTTTTAGCCATTAATAATAACTTATTGTAGAGTATTGTGAGCACAGGTATCTTGTTCACTTGCTAGGGTTTGAGTGTTGTTAGGGTTTCTGAAGTAATGGCAAGTATCTCCATTACTTTTTGAGATCTAGCAACATTTTGGCCCTCTTTACTGATGGTTGTTCTGAGCTGTGCAGAAAACCCTTATCGAAGAAGATTTGTGGGCGTTTGGGGAAGTTCTCGGCTAAACCAGCCAACTCCCGCAAGCATTTTTTGCTGAGCCCAGTTGGATTTGATCCTGGGTCTATCATTCGGTTTATTTTTCTAATTTGCATGAAAGATTTTCTGAAGTTCTTCACAGTGACAATCTGAAATTTTTGTTCTTTAAAATATTTCTGTTCTTATTGCTGAATCTGGCTGTTAAGGGGCCAAAATCTGTACATTAATCAGCTGTTTTGGGGTTTTAACTTTTGTTCTATATACAGATTTCTCATTAGGGTTTTGCTTTCTTTTGTGTTTGCAGGTATAGGGTTTTGTCTTTTTTGCAATTACAGGACTGCCGTCAGAGGCAATTTGATCTTCAGACAGAGATCATTCAATGCAGAGAAAAACGTTTAACCCTCATGATAATCAAATCTCAGTCAAAGCACTCAGGATTACGATTTTTGGCTCTGGTTATATGATCCTTCAGCATTTTGAGCGTATGTGTGATTGATTGCCGTCGTGAAAATCTTCGATTTCTAGCCTCTGTCGTCCTTTTTTTTTAAAAGCTGCAAACGCACACCAAATATTGATCTGAGGGCCAAGCAGCGAAGCATTTACATCTGCTCCCAGCATTCAAGTGAATATTGGTGGCATTTATGCATTAAATCTCGGAGACAATCTCTATCATCGTGCCATCGTCTGCGTGGGTTACTGCCTCCGCCGTCCAACTTATCGACGTGCTGCCATTTCAACCTGTAGACAGAGTTACAATTCTTACACGCCCTATTCAACTGCGATCAAGGCAAGGCCATCTGGCATCTGGGCATCGTATGCGTTTAACGCGATTGCAAAACACTGCACTCACTGTCGACTGAGACAAGGAATAACAAACATAAACGCTGCAGCCCCAAATCATAATTCATCACCGTTGTCGAGCGTCCCACGGGTTTTGGCGTAAGTATACGTTCACACCACCAGCTCAGGTAAAAATTTTTACGCACCAGCAAGTTGAAGCAGTTCAACGTAATGCCCAGGTGAAGTAATTTTCATTTTTTATGCATTCAGTTTTTTTTGACCTGGTTTATGATTGTCCGCCGTCCAATTTAATTGGGTAAGATATTGATTCACGCATTGTACCAAAATTCTTCATTCACGCAGCATATATTGGTAGCAGGTAAATCGAATTTTTGCGTTCTGTGGTCATCTGCGTAGCTTAGGGTTCAGGCATTTTCGAATTTTATATGCTTGGGTTGCGATTTTTTCATGTTTTCAACGTTTCATTTGGTATGCATCGTAGGTTTTAGGGTTACGTATATATTTATCAGCGTAGATTTAAATTTAGATTTCAATTTAATTTTTTTAGTTTAGTTTATGGTTTTGTAAAGTTACGATTTGAATTTTTTTTTTTATTTTAATTTTTATAATTAATCGTTTTCATTTCTTATAGATTTTTATTATATAAAAAGTAATAAAAATTAAAAAAAAAAGATTTATTAAAAATAAAATAAAAATAAAAATAAAAAGCCGATTTTCATTTAGTTTAGTCCTTTTTAGTTTTGATTTAGTTCTTTTATTTTAGGATTTATTTTGTTTAGATTGTAAATTAGTTTTAATTTTTTCCTTTTTTAGATTTCAAAAAAAAAAAATCGAAAAAATATAAAAATTTTGTGGAAAATTATTTTTGCCAGTTTCAGTGGTTTTCATGTTATATCTTTCATGCTGAGATCTAAATTTTCAAGTCGAGATACGAAATTGATATCTAGTTAATGATTTACGATTCTCGTGGTGTTTTAAGGCATTTATCTCTTCAAAATTTTCAGTTGCTGGATATCGTTTTGGTCATGTGATTTAGCTGATACCTTTCGATGACAAATGATTGCTGTTCACGATTTACGTTTCTATATCATCTAACAAGTAATCATCTTAACCATAATCTCTTAAGGCACTGGTCTGCTAAATTAATTAAATCTTTTTAGTGCTTATCTTAATCGTATCTCGTGTCTCCCAACCAACTGGTCGACAGTTGGCCTCATCATCTCACAGGGACTACCCCCCTTAGCCGCGGGAGACAAGCTTAAATGGAGGGATCGGGGATCAGAGTGACAGCCCCCGGTCTGAGCGTTGTCGTGTCAATCCGCGCGACAACATTTTTTGGCGCCGTTGCCAGGGAATACTTTTTCTCGGTGTTTCAAACGACAATCATCCTTCTCATTTTTATCTTTTCATCTGGCCCGGCAACGCCAACATTTTTTGGCGCCGTTGTCGGGGACAGACTTTTTCTGTTCCTGGAATTTCATTGACATTCATCTTCCCATCTTTCTCATCTCTCATTTGAGCTGGCAGATTCAACTTTTGGGTTATCATTTGGGTCTTTTATTGTCTTATTTTTCGTCATATCAGCAGTATCTCTTTGGTTTGTTTCTTGTTTGGGTGGCGACTCCATTTTCTCATTTTTCCCAGACAAGAAGCCTTCCTCATGTCTGCTTGCTAGTACCTTTTTGGATCTTAGAATCAGATTTATTGTTCAAGTGGCGACTCCATTGTTTTCATCTATTGATTTTCTTGAGCAGATATCTAGTTCTATCATCCTTTTAATCCTTTATCATTCATCATGGATTATTCATTTAAGCCATGTCGTTTTACTGAACGTCTCCATGATTTTCCGGAGGAGGCCATTCCTGAATTACCTATTTTTTCAGATGGTGATCCAATCGCTGCTAAAAGGCATCTAGACTTGTTTATTCGCATCATGATCATATATTGCAGACCCCCTCAGTTTAATCATGAAGATATCAAAATGCGTCTATTTGTCCTTTCTTTAGAAGATAATGCTTTGAATTGGTTTAACAATTTTCCTAAGGATTCTTTTACTTCTTTAAAAGATATTATCATTGCTTTTGAAGATAGATATGGTTATCCGGACAGCTCGCCTTCTGCCCCTAAAATTGTGCAACAGAAAGAAAGATTTCAAGATCAGAATGTGTCATCCACCGGAAATATTGCAGATCAAGTTCATAACAATGAAAAGGAGGAGCAAAAGCAAATAATACAAGATTTAATGATGCGGGTGAAAAATATGGAAAGCAATCAAACTAGTTATATCAATGATGTAAGAACTTTATGCTCCCATCTAGAGAAACGTAATAGGGAGATGGAGGTCACACAAAATCAGCATGCTAAAGAAATTGAGGCCATAAAAACTAATTATGAAACAGAAATTAGAATCATGCAAAGCAGGTTGTCAGTCTTAGAGGAAAATATGGTGACCATTAAAGCTGATCATGATAGGGAAATTGACTCTATGCAAAATAAGTTATTAACTATGGATGAGGAAATGACTATCATGACATTCAATCATAATAATCAGTTGGCTGACATGCAAGCGAATCACAAAGAAGAAATAAATTCCATACAGCATTGCTTGATGAACATAAAGGAAGAAAATGTTAAAGTAATAAAAGATATGCAAGAACACCATGTCAGACAAATCAATGCTATAAAGGTTGAACACTCTAGTCAGATGGATTCCATTAAAATACAGGTTCAAAGGTTTCAGCAATTGGAAGATGAAAGAAACCAGGTGACATCAATAGATCAGGAGCCTTCTCATGTGCTGCAACAAGCTCCATCTTATTATGAGGAGGTTATTGATTCGATTGAAAGATGGTTAATTGAAGGTGATCCGGATAGACTTAAGAATGATAAAGATCAGATGCAAGATGAAGAAAGACATAGCACGCATATCTTACATACTTCATCTGATAGTTTTGAAACAGAAAGTTCTATGTCATCAGTCATACAACCAGCCAGAAAGAAAAAGCGCAAGAGAAAGAGAATGAGACGAAGATTTGATGCATCAGACGGCCGTGAGCAGCTTGATTTTCGGATAGGAAAAAGTCCTACCATATGCAAAATTGGACATGGCACATCCGACAAGCAGCCGACAGATTTGCCTGAAAGCAGGCAAATGCTCAGTATACACTATATTGAAAACATCTGATGCCATGGGGCATCCTTTGTATCGTATTTCTAACCCTACTCCTTGTTTTTTCCGCATTTCATTTCTGTTTTAGGATTAGATTTACTTTTCTAGATAGTTAATAAATGAAGAGCTTTTATCTTTCCTGTGCTTAATGTATATGATGATTTTTTGGATGGACGCTACTTATTTTTGTGTTGTATGGATGCAGATTCTGGATTCTCACATTCCTGCAAGCAGCAACGTGTCCCCAAGTAGAGCCAGATGTTGACCACTACTGGTCAACTTCCCATGCAGTACACCCTCTTTTCTTGGCAGAAAGGGGTAGCACCTGATCAGCGTGTCCGTGCCATCCTGCAGTCATCAGCAGCTTAATCTTTTTGATTGTAAACCCAGCCTGCATATATGAATTGTAAATAATCTTAGCAGACATGAGTCATGTATGTAAATTGCCTAGGTGGACCTAACTTTCTGATGGTAATCTACGTCCCGGAAGGTTTTTTCGTCTCACCGATCCATGATCGGCAGAGTTTTCCTTCAAACCTGACCCTAAAGCCGGGATGGATTTTGTCATTAGAATTTTAGGAGAATCCTAGTGTGTTGATCTGCTAGATTATAGTTGTGTCGCAGAACTGGGTGATTTATGAGGGTCTATGTTAAGTGGGTTTGTCCCCTTAAGATGTAAATTGTAAAAGTCATGGTGAAATGTGTCTTGAGGGTTGGAAAATGTTTTAAAACCCCTCATGAGTCCTAAGTCCTAGGTCCTAGGTGATGTTTCCAAAGGCTTAGTTCGAATGATCCATTTAAGAAAATAAATAAAATACTAAAATAATAAAATAAATAAAAAATTAAAAAATAAAATAATAAAAAAAAATATTAAAATATTAGAAAAATTAGAAAATAATAAAAAATTAAAAAATAGAGCAAAAAACCCTAAATAATAAAATAATAATATTTTTTGTGAATGCATGCAAAATATCATTTTTTAATAAATCGACGGATGAGATTAAGAGATGTCTTGATCTTCATCGACAGTTGAGATCATTTCAACATGGATCACTCGAACTAGCCGTTGGGATCATTTCCTTTAAATAGGGTGTTAGGGGTCATTTCAGATCATTCGATCTGTGAGTCTGATCCTGAAGAAGCTCTCTTGTAAATCTGTTTCTGGTTAATAAAAGAAGACTTTGGGGTCCATATCTTGCTGGTGTTACTCTCTTGAAATGCTGTGAGATTGTTTAAATTTTCTGCATATGTTATTTTTAGCCATTAATAATAACTTATTGTAGAGTATTGTGAGCACAGGTATCTTGTTCACTTGCTAGGGTTTGAGTGTTGTTAGGGTTTCTGAAGTAATGGCAGGTATCTCCATTACTTTTTGAGATCTAGCAACATTTTGGCCCTCTTTACTGATGGTTGTTCTAAGCTGTGCAGAAAACCCTTATCGAAGAAGATTTGTGGGCGTTTGGGGAAGTTCTCGGCTGAACCAGCCAACTCCCGCAAGCATTTTTTGCTGAGCCCAGTTGGATTTGATCTTGGGTCTATCATTCGGTTTATTTTTCTAATTTGCATGAAAGATTTTCTTAAGTTCTTCACAGTGACAATCTGAAATTTCTGTTCTTTAAAATATTTCTGTTCTTATTGTTGAATCTGGCTGTTAAGGGGCCAAAATCTGTACATTAATCAGTTGTTTTGGGGTTTTAACTTTTGTTCTATATACAGATTTCTCATTAGGGTTTTGCTTTCTTTTGTGTTTGCAGGTATAGGGTTTTGTCTTTTTTGCAATTACAGGACCGCCATCAGAGGCAATTTGATCTTCAGACAGAGATCATTCACCGCAGAGAAAAACGTTTAACCCTCATGATAATCAAATCTCAGTCGAAGCACTCAGGATTACGATTTTTGGCTCTGGTTATATGATCCTTCAGCATTTTGAGCGTATGTGTGATTGATTGCCGTCGTGAAAATCTTCGATTTCTAGCCTCTGCTGTCCTTTTTTTTTTAAAGCTACAAATGCACACCAAATATCGATCTGATGGCCAAGCAGCGAAGCATTTACATCTGCTCCCAGCATTCAAGTGAATATTGGTGGCATTTATGCATTAAATCTCGGAGACAATCTCTATCATCGTGCCATCGTCTGCGTGGGTTACTGCCTCCGCCGTCCAGCTTATCGACGTGCTGCCATTTCAACCTGTAGACAGAGTTACAATTCTTACACGCCCTATTCAACTGCGATCAAGGCAAGGCCATCTAGCATCTGGGCATTGTATGCGTTTAACGCGATTGCAAAACACTGCACTCACTGTCGACTGGGACAAGGAATAATAAACGTAAACGCTGCAGCCCCAAATCATAATTCATCACCGTTTTCGAGCGTCCCACGGGTTTTGGCGTAAGTATACGTTCACACCACCAGCTCAGGTAAAAAATTTTACGCACCAGCAAGTTGAAGCAGTTCAACGTAATGCCCAGGTGAAGTAATTTTCATTTTTTATGCGTTCAGTTTTTTTTACCTGGTTTATGATTGTCCGCCGTCCAATTTCCTTGGGTAAGCTATTGATTCACGCATTGTACCAAAATTCTTCATTCACGCAGCATATATTGGTAGCAGGTAAATCGAATTTTTGCGTTCTGTGGTCATCTGCGTAGCTTAGGGTTCAGGCATTTTCGAATTTTATATGCTTGGGTTGCGATTTTTTCATGTTTTCAACGTTTCATTTGGTATGCATCGTAGGTTTTAGGGTTACGTATATATTTATCAGCGTAGATTTAAATTTAGATTTCAATTTATTTTTTTTAGTTTAGTTTATGGTTTTGTAAAGTTACGATTTGAATTTTTTTTTTTTTTTTTTTTTTATAATTAATCGTTTTCATTTCTTATAGATTTTTATTATATAAAAAGTAATAAAAATTAAAAAAAAAGGTTTATTAAAAATAAAAAATAAAAAATAAAATAAAAAGCCGATTTTCATTTAGTTTAGTCCTTTTTAGTTTTGATTTAGTTCTTTTATTTTAGGATTTATTTTGTTTAGATTGTAAATTAGTTTTAATTTTTTCCTTTCTTAGATTTCAAAAAAAAAAAAAAAAAAAAATCGAAAAAATATAAAAATTTTGTGGAAAATTATTTTTGCCAGTTTCAGTGGTTTTCATGTTATATCTTTCATGCTGAGATCTAAATTTTCAAGTCGAGATACGAAATTGATATCTAGTTAATGATTTACGATTCTGGTGGTGTTTTAAGGCATTTATCTCTTCAAAATTTTCAGTTGTTGGATATCGTTTTGGTCATGTGATTTAGCTGATACCTTTCGATGACAAATGATTGCTGTTCACGATTTACATTTCTATATCATCTAACAAGTAATCATCTTAACCATAATCTCTTAAGGCACTGGTCTGCTAAATTAATTAAATCTGTTTAGTGCTTATCTTAATCATATCTCGTGTCTCCCAACCAACTGGTCGACAGTTGGCCTCATCATCTCACAGGGACTACCCCCCTTAGCCGCGGGAGACAGGCTTAAACAAAGGGATCGGGGATCAGAGTGACAGCCCCCGGTCTGAGCGTTGTCGTGTCAATCCGCGCGACAACAATATCAAAACCATGAACTCTACCCTTATGATTGATTACAAGACAAAACAAGGATATGTCAAGAATATGGTTATCACAAGCTAAAATCAATACCACATCATGATCAAGGAAGGGATTAAAAGCATAAGGATGGGCTGCAATGGGGTTTGTTACCCCTCATTAGCAAGGGTACATAAAAATTTTCACAATGCATTTACCACCATTGCAAGTCCAAGGTCACAAGTCAAAAGCCTTGTAACAACCATGTGAGTCTTTGTATTAGGTGTCCTAGACCTTCTAATGGTCCACCATGGCCTGTCCTTTTCGACTAAGTCCTTGGTCTCTTTGTCCTATATAGGATTGAAGATTCTTGATGGATCTTGAGAGGATCCATAGTTTTAGAAAAGTCTACATATGTAGGGGTGACCACTGGTGCACGGGTCAATCCAACCCCACTCCAGGATACGCTTATGTCTTATTGCATGGTTATGAGTAATAAAGTCTATATGTGGGCTTAGCCTTTGTGCGGTATTTGTGAAATTTTAACACTGTTGCAATCACAGGTTATTATTCACCTATCTGAAAGGATTATTTGTCTTCAACAATTATGTGCGGCAAATATTGAATAAAACACTACTGCAACTTCACAGAAAATTAAATCATAGGCACTGAGAAAATATTGCACACACACAAAATAATGAACACCGGTATTTTCGGACAATGTCCTTGGAAAATTACCGAAGGGGAAACCACTGCAGCAGATGAGGATTTTTATTATTATTCTTTTGCAAAATCTGTGATTGAAATTTTTACAACCGCTTGTCGTACACTGGCAAAGCTACAATAATTTATTTTCTCTAGCTACTAGCACATAAAATGTAACATACCCAAGATAATTTTGCCAATTATTTCTAACAAATTTCAAAATTCTGTTTGACAACTTTCTTCGAACAGTTGGCATGCAAACTTATAAGAGCATTTTAGGAGAATACTTCAACAAATCAACACCAAACTTTCATCAAATATTTTGTAAACGATTAAAGAAATTACGACAACAAATGTAAGGGGCCAAACTGAACTTTACTTGTGATAGATCTTCAATTTTTACAATAAAACTCAGGAGCAGAACCTGGAACTAGCTCCATTAATAGAGAAAATATAGTTTGCTGATATTACAGGCCTGAGAAATTTGCTTCAGCATACATTGTGCCAATTCAACCCTCTTAATAATTTGCTTCAGTACTTGATGAATATGTCTCCAAGGAAATCTAACCACTAGAAAGATTGAACTCGACATTGTAGGGATAATCTTTGCTTATAAAATAAACTCGACCTCTGAGAAGATGAACTCGTCCACTCTACAAATCTGGTTTCAAACTCCTGTAAGGTACCAAGAGTAATTTCGTGTTCTCCTCCTGGAATATCTTGCTTCAGACTGGGAACTTTTTACTAAGAAATATATATAGATTTCCTTGGGAAGGAATGAGCCTCCTATGAACTCAGTCTCAAGATGGCAATGAATCAGTATCAATTCGGCCTCTTTCCTTTTAATCTTTAGGGATCTGGTGCAATATTTGATGAGCCACTTTTCCAGCTGAGGGAATGGGAAGAAAAGACCCAATTCATCCTCTCAATTTGATACAATTCTCTGATATAATGTATCTTTGAATATGAGAGGAAATTCACTTCTGCTATCAACCAACAAGATCTGGAATACAAGGAACCAATTCATCCTCTGCTACAGGATACAATTTGACCCTTTTAAGTCTGGAATAACCAAGAAATTTGGCCTCCCTTGTTTGCTGAATTTGGCCTCTGCTTCGGGATAAAATTTCAGCCTTTTGGAGTCTGAATAAACAAGGCAATTCGGCCTCCTTTATTTTCTAATTAAATTTGGAGATGATGTCCTTGACCCTTTTTGTTTTGGCTTCAAATGAGACTCGACCCTCTCATAAGATAAACTAGTATATTCCTTAAGAAAAATATGAATCACGTCCTCCTGCAATGGCCAAGATATGCTGAAGAATGATCTGCAATGAACTCAATTAGATATTCTCATTAAACTCTGGAAAATAATCCAACTAGAGGGGCAATGTTGTCCATTGGAGAGATACCAGCTGGGATGGCAAAGAGATCCACCGAAACCAGTGTGAGGATTTCGCTTGAAACCATCAAGTTGAAACTTGCTTGAGCTTCAATCCAAATGAGAACAAGAAATAACAAGATATAATGATCCTCAGTGGTTTTCTCTCCCTCTTTTTATAAGACTCTGTTGAACCTTCTCCATTCTTTTAGAATTCTTCTTTTTATTATTTAATTTAGGAGCCATTCATTTTGTTTAAGTGGCTTTTTGCCCCTTATTATTAATAATTATTTGACCCTTCTTCATAATAATAGTAATATTAAAATTTGGTAAACTCCTTAGTCTCCATAGGAATTCTCCCCTCTTTTTAGCCTATGGAGACAATTGGGCCAGTGGGAATAATATCTTCGTGCTCAAAAATGGTGGGGACATTACAGTCCACCCCGCCCAAAATTGCTTGTCATCAAGCAATTTAGAGTATGTCTATTGATGCCAGGGTCCCAAAGATGCCTGCAAAATTCTTTCAAACGTAAGTACCCTGGCCTTATTAAATTATGCCTAGCTGTAGCTCCCTGCTATGCTACAAAACAATTCACCATAGTCCCCATAGGAATTTCTCCCCTCTTTTTAGCCTATGGAGACAATTGGGCCAGTGGGAATAATGTCTTCGTGCTCAAAAATGGTGGGGACATTACAGTCCACCCCGCCCAAGTCATCAAGCAATTTAGAGTATGTGTATTGATGCTAGGGTCCCAAAGATGCCTGCAAAATTCTTTCAAACATAAGTGCCCTGGCCTTATTAAATTATGCCTAGTTGTAGCTCCCTGCTATGCTACAAAACAATTCACCATAGTGTAGATCTTCTTCCACAAATGTTCCTAGATCCCAAGGCTATATTTGGAAATTGGTCATCCCATATGCATGGCTTACTGGATCTTTAAGATAGCCACCCAATATAGCAATGCAAATTGGTATTTTATATCTATACCCTACAGAATCACAAGTTGGTCTCGACACAGTTTAGAGATGATTTAAATTGTTTTCTCTTGAATTAGTGAATTTGCAGCAGGATTTTCAAGTTGCTTCCCGAGACCATGAGTAAGGTTCACCGAAGTATGCAAATCTCCATTCTTCCTCTCTCAGGTCATCAATACTCATCTCAAAACATAGGCTTGATGATAACATCCATTTTTTTATTTGGTGTCCTATTTAAGATTTCAAAGAGTTCACAAGTATCCCATTGTTTATGTTGGCAAACCAAAGATTTCTTTGCCCCCTCAGTATCACTGCTTAAAATTTCAAAGTCTGAGCCTGTCCCTACTGTATTCCATGAACTATGTATAGTTTCCATTCTATTATCATCTTTTGTTGTGGTTTCCAACATACTTGGGTATGTTTTGTTGATTCTGGTGTCTAGGATATCATCTTGATTGAACGAACGACCACCAGGAACAATACTGTCATCATTTCTGAATGTTGTGTAAGAAAACACCTCAATAATCTTTTCTTAGTATTTTTGTGTGATATTGCATGAATTACAAAGATGCAATTTTGCAACTTCCACATTGTTCTGACGCTCACACTTTCTCCCTACAGTTACCATGGGTTTACTAAATAAATGATAGAACTTTCCTGGGATTTTTGGAGCTAACTCTGAAATATACAATTTCTGTTTTGAAACCTCTCTAGGCATGATTCTTCTTACTTTTGGAACATCTTTGTTGGGTTGTTTTGTCCAGCTTGTTTCCTACCAAAAGTGGGTGCCCTAGGAGAGCCTTTCTCCTATTCATCCTCGTCCAACCAACAACCATCGGCCCCTGACAACCACCTCATAGTTGATGTGAGTGCCACTTTATCTTCGCCACCTGCATAAGATGTATGTTTCCTCACCCATTTGTTAAGAGCATATGTTAGAAGGTGGGAAATTCGACCCAAAAGGTATGCTTTTTTATTGTGCAGTGGGTGCTTATGTTTGTTTATCATTTGGTATTTTGGGCATGGATTATTTTGTGACTTTGAAGAAGGAAGGGCTTTGGCCATGGTTTTGTTCCCTCACCTTAAATGGGGGGTTAATACTCAACCCTAGTCCCATGGGATCTCCCTTATCGTCCTATGGCTTTAGGAAGGGAACTACTCGGGAAACCCCGATTTCGTGTAATATCCCTTATCAGGAATATACCCCAAACACAAGCAAACTCCAACCAGAGATGGACTGGGCGGGCATTTACCAGATATGTCCCCTCTAAAAAGAGGACGAGATCTGGAGGCTACCTGGCCTTTTCCAGACTTTGTCTAAGAGTATAATAAAAACACACAAGTGGTATAATAGCTGAGAATGCTCAAAGAGATACAAATAATAGTGATACAATATATATCAAATAAACCATAAGCAGATACACAAGAAATGTAGAGAGAATGCTAAGCCATTTTATTATACTAAGTAATAAAATGAGTATAGGAGGTGATCAGGAAGATGGCACCTCTACTTGCACAAGGCAAGTGAAGAAATACACTCAGAATAGCAAAGGAATGGCCCTTCTCTGATCTGCGTCCAAGCTGCTGGGAAAAGTGTTGTGCTGTCGTTGCTGCTAGGAATCAAACAAGGATTTGGGGCTGCTCCCCTCCTCAGAAAAAGTTGAAACTCTGGAATTGGACACTACTCGATAAACCCAGAAAGCTCTCGTGGAATGGCAACCCCCGAAAATCACCCCCTTGGGGTTCTACGCAGTTCCTCACTACTCTGCACTGCCACTGAATGAGATACTCCAGAAACCTGCCTGAAACCCCTGCCAAAACTCCTCAATATGGAAGGGTTGATCCCCTGCTCTACCTCTTAGCACAAAACCTCCTGCAAATCCTCAACCCAGACTCCTGCCAGAAATAACTGGGTCCCCTCTCAGTGTTGCGCAGTCCTCCAAAACGTTGCCACTATTACTGCAAAAAGGCTGATGAAACTACTGCTGAAATGCCAATGGGAATACCTTGCCCGAGTAGGCACTTGAAGTCCCCCGGGGCTAAGGGTGAGATCTCTGAACGGAGACACTCAATGCACTAAACAGTGTTGCAGACTAGCTAAATAGCCAGTGTGCTCTAAGTCGAAATGACTATCACAAATGCTCATAACTGAATGATCAAAATGAGGGGGTTCCTCTCTCATTTATAGCCTTTGCCTCTCTCAATCCCAAGGCTCACCTCCTCCTGCGTGATTCCCCTCTTGCCATGCGTCTCTTCCCTCCTGCGTAGTCCCTCCATGTGTCTGCGTGGGCTCCATTTCTGCGTCCCCCTTTGGCCCCCCTTGGCTCCCCTTTAAGTCACAACATTGTGCTACTAGGACGTGACTTTTTATTCTAAAATTGAGTTATGTCCCCCTTCCTCATTTTTTATTTACAAATAACTATAGAAGGCAAAAATTTGGACAAAATCGAATATTCCAATTAGCCATGGCTAATTAGGAATATTACAGTCTCCCCCAGCAAAATGTTGCTTATCCTCAAGCCATTGAAGTGATGGATGCTGTAATATCTTCTCACTCTCCCAAGTGGCATCCTCATCCGGCAAATTCTTCCATCTCACCAAGAATTCTCGGACCGTCTTGCTCCGCAACTACCTCTCCCTAGTATCAATGATAGCCTCCGGCTGTAATACCAAATGCCCCTCATCATCCATGGGTGGTAGCTCATCTATCACCATCCCCTGCTGCCCCAATGCCTTTTTCAGGCATGATAGATGAAAAATGTTATGAATCTTGCTGCCTTGGGGCAGCTCCAACTCATATGCAACCTGTCCATTCCTGCGCATCACCCTGTATGGCCCATAAAAGCGGGGCTTGAGAAGCATGGCCCATAAAAGCGGGGCTTGAGCTTCTCAACCCCCGTTTGCTTCAGTGATGACTGTCGGTATGGCTGTAATCATAGGTAGACCATGTCCCCTACCTTGAACTATCTCTCCACCCGACCGTTGTCGGCATACAGCTTCTGCTGATTCTGCGTTGTAGGCATGTTATCCTTGAGAGCTCGAAGGATATCCTGACTCTCTTGGATCCAAATCTTGGCTCTAGGAGCCCTGCTATCACAAAACATCACATCAACAAAAGATAAAGCATGATACCCATACAAGGCATAGAATGGTGACATACCAATGGACATGTGATGTGAAGTATTGTAGCAGTATTCTCCCAGATGCAGCCACTTCAACCATGCTCGTTGCTACCCGTTGACATAGTTACGCAAGTATCCCTCCAGTCACTTGTTAACTATCTCTGTCTGCCCATCCGTCTGTGGGTGATAATTGGTACTCGGTGTCAACCCCGTCCCCACCAATTAGAAAAGCTCTTGCCAAAACCTGCCCATAAAACCGCTGTCCCTATCACTGACGATGATCTTAGGAAGACCATGTAGCCTGAAGATCTCCTTGAAGAACAGCTCAGCCACTTGTGCTGCTGTATAATGTGCGGATATGGCAAAGAAATGTGCGTACTTCGTCAGCCGATCAACAATGACAAAGATACAATCCTTGCCCTATACCATGGGCAACCCTGTGATGAAGTCCATCGAAATACTCTCGCATTTCCCCTCCAGAATGGGAAAAGGCTGCAATAATCCCGCAGGATGGCTCATCTCCCCCTTGTTTCTCTGGCAAACATCGCACTCCCTGACATGCTGGAGTACATCCTCCTTGAGGCCCTTCCATGAGAACCTCTTTCTAATGGCCCTGTAGGTTTTGGTAAACCCCTGATGGCCTGCCAATGGTGAGTCATGTGATGCCTGGAGTATCTTCTTCTTGAGTTGAGACCCCTCAATCAAGAAGATCCAATCCTTGTAATAGATGATCTCATCGATCACCCTATACCTGTCATCTGCCACCTGTCTGTCCAAAATCTCACATGCAAACTGGTCCTTGGAGTACTCTACTAAGATTTGACTCTGTATCCAAGCTCATAAGAGACAATGTGGTTGGTCTACGTGAAAGGGCATCTGCTACCACGTTGTTCTTACCCTTGACATACTCAATGTCAAAGTCATATGCTTGGATCTTACTGATCCACTTCTGCTGCGTCTCATGTAACTGCTTCTGCTCCAAAAAGAACTTGAGGCTGTTGTGATCAGTCATCACCCTGAGCCTGTTGCCCACCAAATACTGCCGATACTTAGCCAATGCATGCATGATGGCCAGCATCTCCTTGTCGTATATAGAATACAACCTCTCGTGCGGAAGGAGCTTCTGGCTCTCAAAGGCTATAGGGTGACCTCCCTGCATCAATACTGCACCGATCCCCTCTCCCGACGCATCACGCTCCAAAACAAATGGCTGCGTAATTTCTAGCAATGCAAGCACTGGGTAGCTGCTTATAACCTCCTTGAGCCTGTCAAAGGCTCGCTGCTCTGTATCCGACCAACTGAATGCCCCCTTCCTCATCAAGTCTATTAGGGGTGCAGCAAACTGTGAGAAATCTTTGACGAACTTCCGGTAGTACGTACAAATGCTAATGAATCCTCGAAGTTCCGTCACATTTCTTGGCTTTAGCCATTCTCTGATGGCCCTGATCTTCTCCTCGTGGACTCTCACTCCGTCCACCCCTATGATGTGTCCCAGATATAACATTTCTGTCAACCCAAACTCACACTTGGAGAGTTTGGCATAGAACTGTCGCTCCTGTAAGATACGCAATACTCTCTCAATGTGCTGGAGATGCTCCTCCCAAGTCTTGTTGTAAATGAGAATATCATCGAAGAATACCAACACAAACATCCTCAAGTGACTACGGAAGATGTGATTCATGCAAGACTAAAATGTAGCTGGGGCATTGGTTAGCCCAAAAGGCATCACCAAGAACTCAAAGTACCCATAGTGAAACCTGAAGGCGGTCTTGGGAATGTCCTGCTCTCTCACGCGAATCTAGCGGTACCCCGATCTCAAATCAATCTTTGAGAAGAAACGTGCCCCTCTCAACTCGTCCATCAACTCATCGATCCTAGGTATGGGGTACCTATTTTTCAGGGTCTTCTTGTTCAGGGCCCTATAGTCAATGCACATCCCCAGCGTACCCTCTGTAATATCCCCTATCAGGAATATACCTCAAACACAAGCAAACTCCAACCAGAGATGGACTAGGAGGGCATTTACCAGATATGTCGCCTCTAAAAAGAGAACGAGATCCGGAGGCTACCTGGACCTTTCCAGACTCTGTCTAAGAGTATAATAGAAACAGACAAGTGGTATAATAGCAGAGAATGCTCAAAGAGATACAAATAACAATGATACGATATATATAAAATAAACCATAAGCAGATACACACGATATGCAGAGAGAATGCTAAGCCATTTTATTATACTGAGTAATAAAATGAGTACAGGAGGTGATCAGGAAGATGGCACCTCTACTTGCACTAGGCAAGTGAAGAAATACACTCAGAATAGCGAAGGAATGGCCCTCTCTGATCTGCGTCCAAGCTGTTGGGAAACTGTTATGCTGTTGTTGCTAGAAGTCAAATGAGGATTTTGGGCTGCTACCCTCCTCAGAAAAGGGTGAAACTTTGGAATCAGACTCTACTCAAGAAACCTAGAAAAACCCAGAAAGCTCTCGTGGAATGGCCGACCCCCGAAAATCACCCCCTTGGGCTTCTGCGCAGTTCCTCACTGCTCTGCGTTGCCACTGAATGAGATACTCCAGAAACCTGCCTGAAACCCCTACCAAAAATGCTCCAGATGTAGGAGCTAATCCCCTGCTCTACCACTCAACACAAAACCTCATACAAATCCCCAAACCAGAACTGCATCCCTCTCACAGTACTGCGTAGTCCTTCAAAACTGCGTCCCTCTCCCAGTGCTGCATAGTCCTCCCAAAATGCTGATAAAACTGCTGCTGAAATGCTGATGTAACTACTGCTGAAATGCCAATGGAAATACCTTGCCCGAGCAGCACTCGAATTCCCTCGGGCCTAAGGGTGAGATCTCCGAACGGAGACACTCAATGCACTAAACAGTGCTGCAGACTAGCTAAACAGCCAATGTGCTCTAAGTCGAAACAACTATCACAAATGCTCATAACTGAATGATCAAAATGAGGGGGTTCCTCTCTCATTTATAGCCTTTGCCTCTCTCAATCCCAAGGCTCACCTCCTCCTGTGTGATTCCCCTCTTGCCACATGTGTCTTCCCTCCTGCGCAGTCCCTCCATGTGTCTGCGTGGGCTCCATTTCTGCATCCCCCTTTGGCCCCCTTGGCTCCCCTTTAAGTCACAACATTGTCCTACTAGGAAGTGACTTTTTATTCTAATAGTGAGTTATGTCCCCCTTCCTCACTTTTTATTTACAAATAACTATAGAAGGCAAAAATTTGGACAAAATTGAATATTCCAATTAGCCATGGCTAATTAGGAATATTACAGTCCCCCCAACAAAATGTTTCTTGTCCTCAAGCAACTGAAGTGATGGATTCTGTAAGATCTTCTCACTCTCCCAAGTGGCGTCCTCATCCGGCAAATTCTTCCATCTCACCAAGAATTCCCAGACCGTCATGCTCCGCAGTTGCCTCTCCCTGGTATCAATGATAGCCTCTGGCTGCAATACCAAATGCCCCTCATCATCCATGGGTGGTAGCTCATCTATCACCGTCACCTATTGCCCCAATGCCTTTTTCAGGCATGATACATGAAAAATGTTATGAATCTTGCTACCTTGGGGCAGCTGCAACTCATATGCAACCTGTCCAATTCTGCGTATCACCTTGTATGGCCCATAAAAGCAGGGCTTAAGCTTCTCAGCCCCCTTCTGCTTCAGTGACGACTATCGGTATAGCTGTAATCATAGGTAGACCATGTCCCCTACCTCGAACTGTCTCTTCACCCGACCCCTGTTGGCATACAGCTTCTGCTGATTCTACATTGTAGCCATGTTATCCTTGAGAGCTCGGAGGATATCCTGACTCTCTTGGATCCAAATCTTGGCTCTATGAGCTCTGCTATCACCAAACATCACGTCAACGAAAGATAAAGGATGATACTCATACAAGGCATAGAATGGTGACGTACCAATGGACATGTGATGTGAAGTATTGTAGCAGTACTCCCCCAGATGCAGCCACTTCAGCCATGCTCGCTGCTACCCGCTGACATAGTTACGCAAGTAGCCCTCGAGCCACTTGTTAACTATCTCTGTCTGCCCATCCGTCTATGGGTGATAACTGGTACTCGGTGTCAAATTCGTCCCCATCAATCGGAAAAGATCCTGCCAAAACCCGCCCATAAAACAATTGTCCCTATCACTCGCGATGGTCTTAGGAAGACCATATAGCCTGAAGATCTCCCTGAAGCACAGCTTGGCCACCTGTGCTACTATATAATGTGTGGATATGGCAAAGAAATGTGCGTACTTCGTCAGCCAATCAACGACGACAAATATACAGTCCTTGCCCTGTACCATGGACAACCCTGTGATGAAGTCCATCGATATACTCTCCCATTTCCCCTCCGGAATGGGAAGAGGCTGCACTAATCCCGTGGGATGGCTCATCTCCCCCTTGTTCCTCTGGCAAACATCACACTCCCTGATATGCTGGAGTACGTCCTCTTTGAGGCTCTTCCATGAGAACCTCTCTCTAATGGCCCTGTAGGTTTTGGTAAACCCCTGATGGCCTGCCAAAGGTGAGTCATGTGAAGCTTGGAGTATCTTCTTCTTGAGCTGAGACCCCTCAGTCAAGAAGATCCGATCCCTGTAATAGATGATCTCATCGATCACCCTGTACCTGTCATCTACCACCTGCCCGTCCAGAATCTCACATGCAAACCTGTCCTTGGAGTACTCTACTAAGAGTCGAGCCCTCTAGTCTATATCGAAGCTCACAAGAGACAACGTGGCTGGTCTACGTGAAAGGGCATCTGCTACCACGTTGTTCTTACCCTTGACATACTCAATGTCAAAGTCATATGCTTGGATCTTACTGATCCACTTCTGTTGCCTCTCCTGTAACTATTTCTGCTCCAAAAAGAACTTGGGGCTATTGTGATCATCCTCACCCTGAACCTGTTGCCCACCAAATATTGCCTGTACTTAGCCAATGCATGCATGATGGCTAGCATCTCCTTGTTGTATATAGAATACAACCTCTCGTGCAAAAGGAGCTTCCAGCTCTCAAAGGATATAGGGTGACCTTCCTGCATCAATACTACGCCGATCCCCTCTCCCAACGCATCACACTCCAAAACAAATGGCTGCGTAAAATCTGGCAATGCAAGCATTGGGCAGTTGCTCATAACCTCCTTGAGCCTGTCAAAGGCTCGTTGCGTTGTATCTGACCAACTAAATGCCCCCTTCCTCGTCAAGTCTGTCAGGGGTGCAGCGAGCTGTGAGAAACCTTTGACGAACTTCCAGTAGTATGTACAAATGCCAATGAATCCTCGAAGTTCTGTCACGTTTCTCGGCTCCGGCCATTCTCTGATGGCCCTGATCTTCTCCTCGGGGACTCTCACTCTATCCACCCCTATGATGTGTCCCAAATATAACATCTCTGTCAACCCAAACTCACACTTAGAGAGTTTGGCATAGAACTGCTGCTCCTGTAAGATACACAATATTGTCTCAATGTGCTGGAGATGCTCCTCCCAATTCATGCTGTAAATGAGAATATCATCGAAGAATACCAACACAAACTTCCTCAAGTGACTACAGAAGATGTGATTCATGTAGGACTGAAATGTAGCTGGGGCGTTGGTTAGCCCAAAAGGCATCACCAAGAACTCAAAGTGCCCATAGTGACATCTGAAGGCAATCTTGGGAATGTTGTGCTCCCTCACGCGAATCTGATGGTACCCCGATCTCAAAACAATCTTTGAGAAGAAACGTGCCCCTCTCAACTCGTCCATCAACCCATCGATCCTGGGTATGGGGTACCTGTTCTTCAGGGTCTTCTTGTTCAAGGCCCTGTAGTCAATGCACATCCTCAGCGTATTGTCCTTCTTCTTCACCAACACCACAAAAGAAGCAAAAGGACTCGTGCTCGGTTGAATGTGCCCAAGAGCCAACAACTCCTAGATGGCCCTCTTAATCTCATCTCGATAGACCTTGGGGTGCCTATAGGGGGTGGTGATCACTGCCTGTATGCCCTGCTCTAGCTCGATGGTGTGCTCAAACCCCCGATTTGGTGGCTGTCCTGGTGGAATCTCCCCAAACACTATGGCATAGCGATCAAGGATGGACTGTATCTCTGGATGTACCCACTGCCCTGTAGTCCCTGCCTCTAATGCACGCAGCTCCACTGCCCACTCTATGTCTCCTTTCCGGAAGACTGCCTCCATCCAATGAGCCAAAACAGTCTGAGGTGGATATGTATGCTGTCCCCGTATCTTCTCATGCCTCCCTGTCTTCTCATCATCCCTGTCATCCTTTTCTCCACTGCTCTCAGAGAAGACCTCAATAAAATATGCTTTGCCAACAGCACATCTATGTCCGGGTGCCCACGGCTCCTGACATGTGAAGCACAACCGCTTCTTCTTCAGCTCCCTCCTAGCATCATCATCAAGTTGTACTCGTCCTGGATTCCCCCTTGGAGGTGGAACCCTCACGTCCTTCCCCTTAGACAGGAAAGTCCGTCTCTCGGGGTAAGGTGTCTGGGAACTGGGTAAGACATCCTGTAAGTCCCGGGTCCTGCTGATAGCGTCCTGGAGTGTGGGTTGGTCTAGTGGATCGGACTAGACCCCGAAGTGGCTCTGCTAACCCCTCAACATACATATAGACCCTCCACGTCGTGGATAGGTCTAGCACCATCACGGAGACCCTTAAGAAATCTGCAATGTAGGTCTCTAGGCTCCCTGTCTGTTTGAGCCTCGTCAGCTCAACAAAATGCTGCTCTGGATCCTTCCGGTCAAATCGCTCCATCAACCTCCTGGTAAACTCAGCATATGTCGTCACTGTAGAATGCCCGAGTATAACCATCCCATGAAACTACCAATCCTAGGCCTCACCATCCAAATGCAATGTTTCCACCTTGATGGCCTTTGTCTCTGACATCTGGTTAAAGCTGGAAATAAATGTCCAGCTTCTCCACCCAAGACTTTGCCGAACTGTTTGATGAACCATCAAATGTAGGCAAGTGGAATCTACTCGCCGCACGGTGGGTGTCACCATCATGGTAATGTCGGTACCCTCTGTGATGGTCGCGGGGTCTGCTATCCCACTAGAGCTGAACAAAATCTCTGAATGAGAGGGCGTCCCTGAACTCCTGCCCATATGCCTGGTACTCTGCAAAATAATCGCCCACGTGTTCGGTCTCTGCCTCCTGCTGGTTTACGGCCCCTGTGTCTGCTCCTAAGAAAGTGGGCATGGTAGAGCGTGTAGGGGCATGTGAGGCCACCTGCTGCGCAGTATCACGCTGCTCTGGCAAATGGTGGGATGCGCCCGATCCCTCACCAACCTGGAAAACTCATGGGCTCTCACATTGTCTGGCCTCTACTGCCATGAATCTCTGCCCCATCACCTCAATCTGCCTCGACAGATCCTGCACTAATTGGAGGAGCATATCTGCAAATCTCTTCCCATCATCGTCTGCCATCGAAGCCTCCTGCTTTGCGTCCACCACAGGCTCCCTCTGCTCTGCGTCTACCACAAGCTCCCCCTGTTCTACGTCTACTACCGGAACACCGTCTCCCTCTCCGTAAGTGTTCTCCAACCTACGCCCAAAGTCTTTGTATCTCCGACTCTGTAACAGATATAGGGTTTTTCCCAGTGTCATAGATTGCTATCTCCACAGGCTGAGCCAGATCTATGCTATGATACCACTGTAATATCCCTTATCAGGAATATACCTCAAACACAAGCAAACTCCAACCAGAGATGGATTAGGAGGGCATTTACCAGGTATGTCGCCTCTAAAAAGAGGACAAGATCCGGAGGCTACCTGGCCCTTTCCAGACTTTGTCTAAGAGTATAATAAAAACACACAAGTGGTATAATAGACGAGAATGCTCAAAGACATACAAATAACAATGATACGATATATATAAAATAAACCATAAGCAGATACACACGATATGCAGAGAGAATGCTAAGCCATTTTATTATACTGAGTAATAAAATGAGTACAGGAGGTGATCAGGAAGATGGCACCTCTACTTGCACTTGAAGAAATACACTCAGAATAGCGAAGGAATGGCCCTCTCTGATCTGCGCCCAATCTGTTGAGAAACTGCTATGCTACTGCTGCTGCTAGAAATCAAATGAGGATTTGGGGTTTCTCTCCTCCTCAGAAAAGGCTAAAACTCTGGAATCGGACTCTACTCAAGAAACCCAGAAAAAACCAGAAAGCTCTCGTGGAATGGTTGACCCTTGAAAATCACCCCCTTGGGGTTCTACGCAGTTCCTCACTGCTCTGCATTGCCACTGAATGAGATACTTCAGAAACCTGCCTGAAACCCTTGCCAAAAATGCTCCAGATGTAGGAGTTGATCCCCTGCTCTACCACTCAACACAAAACCTCCTGCAAATCCTCAAACCAGAACTGCGTCCCTCTCACAGTACTGCGCAGTCCTTCAGAACTGCGTCCCTCTCCCAGTGCTGCGCAATCCTCCAAAAATGTTGATAAAACTGTTGTTGAAATGCTGATGTAACTACTGCTGAAATTTCAATGGAAATACCTTGCCCGAGCACGCACTCGAAGTCCCCCAGGGCTAAGGGTCAGATCTCCAAACGGAGACACTCAATGCACTAAACAGTGCTTCAGACTAGCTAAATAGCCAGCGTGCTCTAAGTCGAAACGACTATCACAAATGATCATAACTGAATAATCAAAATGAGAGGGCTCCTCTCTCATTTATAGCCTTTGCCTCTCTCAATCCCAAGGCTCACCTCCTCCTACGTGATTCCCCTCTTGCCATGTGTGTCTTCCCTCCTGCGCAGTCCCTCCATGTGTCTGCGTGGGCTCCATTTCTGCGTTCCCCTTTGGCCCCCTTGGCTCCCCTTTAAGTCACAACATTGTGCTACTAGGAAGTGACTTTTTATTCTAATAGTGAGTTATGTGCCCCTTCCTCACTTTTTATTTACAAATAACTATAGAAGGCAAAAATTTGGACAAAATCGAATATTGCAATTAGCCATGGCTAATTAGGAATATTACACCGTCCTTCTTCTTCACCAACACCACAGAAGAAGCAAAAGGGCTCGTGCTTGGTCGATGTGCCCAAGAGCCAACAACTCTTGGATAGCCCTCTCAATCTCATCTCGATAGGCCTTGGGGTGCTTATAGGGGGTGGTGATCACTGCCTGTATGCCCTGCTCTAGCTCGATGGTGTGCTCAAACCCACGATCCGGTGGCTGTCCTGGTGGAATCTCCCCAAACACTATGGCATACCGATTAAGGATGGACTGTATCTCTGTATGTACCGATTGCCCTGTAGTCCCTGCCTCTGATGCACGCAGCTCCACTACCCACTCTATGTCTCCCTTCCAGAAGACTGTCTCCATCCGATGAGTCAAAACAGTCTGAGGCGGATATGTGTGTTGTCCCTGTATCTTCTCATGTCTCCCTATCTTCTCATCATCCCACTCCATCTCTAGGGTCTTCCAATCCATCGTGACCTTCCCTAAAGTGATAAGCCAATGAACACCCAATATCATGTTGGTGTCTGAAATATCGACCACGAAAAAGTGGTCAGTCAATGTGTAGGTGCCCATCGTCACTCAAAGCTCTGGAACATAACGAGCACACGTCATGGTCTGATCTCCTGGGACCAAGACTGAAAACCCATCGAAGCTCTCTATCTGTATACCTCTCCGCTCAACCATCTGTGCATCAATGAAGTTGTGGGTTGCCCCACTGTCAACCAAAACTGATACTCACTGGCCACGTACTGTCCCTCGTACGCGTAGCGTCAGATACTTGGGAACTCCTTGCAATGCTGCAAGGGCCCCTCTGGTGGGTGCAAATGATGCACCTCCTGCTGCTGGTGGTGGAGGTGGTAAAGGTCCCTGTACGGCATGGCTATCTCCGGCCTCCCCATCATCCTCGTCATCCTCTTCTCCACTGCTCTCAGAGAAGACCTCAATAAAATGTGCTTTACCAGCAGCACATCTATGTCCCGGTGCCCATGGCTCCTGACATGTGAAGCACAACCGCTTCTTCTTTAGCTCCCTCCTGGCATCATCATCAAGCTGTACTTGCCCTGGATTCCCCTTTGGAGGTGGAATCCTCACGTCCTTCCCCTTAGACTAGAAAGTCTGTCTCTGGGGGTAAGGTGTCCAGGTCTTGGGTAAGACATCCTGTAAGTCCCGACCCCTGCTGACAACGTCCTGAAGTGTGGTTGGTCTAGTGGATCGGACTAGACCCCGAAGTGGCTCTGCTAACCCCTCAACATACATATAGACTCTCCGCGTCGTGGATAAGTTTGGCACCATCACGGAGACCCTCAAGAAATCTGCAATGTAGGTCTCTGGGCTCCCTGTCTATTTGAGCCTCGCCAGCTCAACAAAATGCTGCTCTGGATCCCTCCAGTCAAATCGCTCCATCAATCTCCTGGTGAAATCAGCATATGTCATCACTGTAGAGTGCCCGAGTGTAACCATCCCATGAAACCACCAATCCTGGGCCTCACCATCCAAATGCAATGTTGCCACCTTGATGGCCTCTGTCTCCGACATCTGGTTAAGCTGGAAATAAATATCCAGCTTCTCCACCCAGGACTTTGCCGAACTGTTTGATGAACCATCAAATGTAGGCAAGTGGAATCTACTCGCTGCACGGTGGGTGTCACCATCATGGTAATGCCGGTACCCTTTGTGATGGTCACGGGGTCTACTATCCTGCTGGAGCTAAACAAAATCTTTGAACGAGAGGGCTTCCCTGAACTCCTACCCATAGGCCTGGTACTCTGCAAAATAATCGCCCATATGTCCGGGCTTTGCCTCCTGCTGGGCTACAACGCCCGTGTCTGCTCCTAAGAAAGTGGGCATGGTAGAGTGTGTAGGGGCATGTGAGGCCACCTGCTGCGCAATATCACGCTGCTCTGGCAAATGGTGGGATGCGCCCAATCCCTCACCAGCCTAGAAAACCTGTGGGTTCTCACGCTGTCTGGCCTCTACTGCCGTGAATCTCTGCCCCATCACCTCAATCTGTCTTAACAGATCCTACACTAATTTGAGGAGCATATCCGCAAATCTCTTCCCATCATCATCTGCCATCGGAGCCTCCCGTTCTGCGTCCACCACAGGCTCCCTCTGTTCTACGTCTACCACAGGCTCCTCCTGTTCTGCGTCCACCACTGGAACACAGTCTCCCTCTCCGTAGGTGTTCTCCAACCTACGCCCAGTGTCTCTGTACCTCCGACCTCTAT
Organism: Pinus tabuliformis; assembly: GCA_031772625.1. Lineage (NCBI taxonomy): Eukaryota > Viridiplantae > Streptophyta > Pinopsida > Pinales > Pinaceae > Pinus > Pinus tabuliformis. The sequence continues at coordinate 425,777,323 of CM062816.1, forward strand.
AACAGATATAGGGTTTTTCCCCTGGTGTCATAGATTGCTAGCTCCACAGGCTGAGCTAGATCTATGCTCTGATACCACTGTAATATCCCTTATCAAGAATATACCCCAAACACAAGCAAACTCCAACCAGAGATGGACTAGGAGGGCATTTACCAGATATGTCGCCTCTAAAAAGAGGATGAGATCCGGAGGCTACCTGGCCCTTTCCAGACTCTGTCTAAGAGTATAATAAAAACACACAAGTGGTATAATAGCCGATAATGCTCAAAGAGATACAAATAACGGTGATACGATATATATCAAATAAACCATAAGTAGATACACAAGAAATGCAGAGAGAATGCTAAGCCATTTTATTATACTGAGTAATAAAATGAGTATAGGAGGTGATCAGGAAGATGGCACCTCTACTTGCATAAGGCAAGTGAAGAAATACACTCAGAATAGCAAAGGAATGGCCCTTCTCTGATCTGCGTCCAAGCTACTGGGAAAATTGTTGTGTTGTTGCTGCTACTAGGAATCAAACAAGGATTTGGGGCTTCTCCCCTCCTCAGAAAATGCTGAAACTCTGGAATCGGACTCTACTCGAGAAACCCAGAAAAACCTAGAAAGCTTTCATGGAATGGCCGACCCCCGAAAATCACCCCCTTGGGGTTCTGCGTAGTTCCTCACTACTCTGCGCTGCCACTGAATGAGATACTCCAGAAATCTGCCTGAAAACCCTGCCAAAACTCCTGCCCAAACTCCTCAATATGCAAGGGTTGATTCCCTGCTCTACCTCTCAACACAAAACCTCTTGCAAATCCTCAACCCAGACTCCTGCTAGAAAGAACTGCGTCCTCCTCTCAGTGTTGTGCAATCCTCCAAAATGTTGCCACTACTGCTGCAAAAAGGCTAATGAAACTACTGCTGAAATGCCAATGGGAATACCTTGCCCGAGCAAGCACTCAAAGTCCCCCGGGGCTAAGGGTGAGATCTTCGAACAGAGACAGTCAATGCACTAAACAATGTTGTAGACTAGCTAAACAACCAGCGTGCTCTAAGTCGAAATGACTATCACAAATGATCATAACTGAATGATCAAAATGAGGGGGCTCCTCTCTCATTTATAGCCTTTGCCTCTCTCAATCCCAAGGCTCACCTCCTCCTGCGTGATTCCCCTCTTGCCATGTGTGTCTTCCCTTCTGCGTAGTCCCTCCATGTGTCTGCGTGGGCTCCATTTCTGCGTCCCCCTTTGGCCCCCCTTGGCTCCCCTTTAAGTCACAACGTTGTGCTACTAGGAAATGACTTTTTATTCTAAAAGTGAGTTATGTCCTCCTTCCTCACTTTTTATTTACAAATAACTATAGAAGGCAAAAATTTGGACAAAATCGAATATTCCAATTAGCCATGGCTAATTAAGAATATTACATTTTGGTAGCATGGTCCTTTTTTCCCATTCCACATTTTTCGCTTCTCCCTAGACCTTACAAGCATTATTCCACCATTTCCCTTCTCTAGGTCCACAGGGCACTGGCACACCCCCTCCCCTTGTTCACATATTTGGGTCGGACTTGGAAACATTGCCCCAGAGGTTGATGCAGCTAAAAGAAAGTGAAAAGCATATCATGACCACAAGCAAAAAATAAAGAAAAAAAATTTATAAAATGCAAAAGATTACCGAGACATTAATAGTATCACGTGGGAAAAATCCAAGCATGAGCTCTACCTCTTATCATTATGATCATCACCCTGGTTCGTAGGGCCCATGTGTGCCCCTTACATCATTAAAGGAACCCATCCATGTCCCAACCCCTGGTGGGCGATGAACTACCCCACCTTAAGGGGGTAATAACTGCTTTAAATCATTCACAATGTGCTCTCATTTCCTAGAACCCAAAGTGGTAATACACAGAAAAATCAAGAAAAGACAAAAGACACATAAAAAAGAGTGGAAAAACAAAGTTTGGGATAACTCATGTATCCACGATTTCTCCCTTCTTACATTTATATACCCAATATATGGACCTCCTTCATTATTGCTATCCTTGTACCCATGGGATTTGGCTCTGAGATCCCCCCATCCCCATTTTGTTCCCTCATTATTCATATGCCACCTATTAATTGAAGGATGTACTAGCGACATGTCTTTCCCTAATAGCATTGTTTATTAGCCACTCCTACCTAGGGAGGTAACACTATTATGTGATCTAAGCCCCAAATTTGGAAGAGAATCCCCATATGAAGTCTCGATTTTCCCTTGATTAACAAGTTTGGTTCACTTAGATGCACAAATGATTAATGTTACCTAATGGTGAAGATGCAACAATGGACATTATGTGTGATTGGCAGGTGGTTTCATTGTGGTTTGGGCAACTTAATTAGGGTCCAATTCCATTAGAGGAGCATATGATACCTTATATGTGAAACGTTGAGAGTCATGGGACTCCTACTACTTGCAGACCATCATTCCATTCTATGGGAACCTACATCACCCCAATAGTCTGTGGTTCACCCCACATTATTCATGAGATGAGGCACTTGGACCAGTGTGCCCCTGCTAAATTAACAATGATCACACCGTTTGGCAGTTAATCTGAGGCCCAAATGAGGTTGTCTCACCATTTGATACGTGGGAGGGCTAGGAAGATACTTTGAGCTGTTAACTTTGAAGTAGAACCAGGATATTCTATCACCAGGAGACCCGCGAGACCCATTTTGTGTGCCAAACACAAAATTGTGCTCCACACAATGATTTTCATAGAGATCTAAGGGTGAACCCCTAGATGATGATTTTTGGAGCCCTCTTTACTTAGCATGGCACTAAGAGAGCTCAATGCATGCCTCCAAGATGTTAACACATGGGTGATGCCATCATTTCAGCCCTCTTGTGGATGTTATCTTATGTTATTACATTGGCTATGTGGTTGGCTTGCAACCTAAATTATTTTTTTCCCATCATTTGACAACTAGGAGGGTCATTAGGCTAAAATTAGACTTGATTAGACATGTATAAACATGAGAGACCTCATTTAGTCTTTCATAATCATCACAGTTGGAATTCGACCTCTTAGAGGATTTTCAAACTTGTTTCTTCTTGGTTGTTAGAGATCTATTGGATGCATTTCGATATTTGGAAGCTATTTTTTATTTTGGAACTACACCTTTGGATAATGGATGGATGTACTACATGTTGTCTTCTAAGTGCTTACTGTTGAATATTACCTTCTTAAAATTGTCTAATATATGGAATTGCTTCTTCTAGGTTATGCTATTTTGTGCCCTAATTGTTGATAATTAATTTTGAAAGGCTATCTAGTTGAGTATTTCATATATTCTTCATTGTACAGCATGTAATGAATGTTCCTAGTGGAATTAATCTTTAATTTCTTCATCAAACTCCATTTTATTTTGAAATGGGTAAAACCTAAACGTTGAAACCTAGAGCATCAATTTTTAACCTCCTTAGAAAGGATCTAGCTTATCTATTTCATCTTTGAATCCATTTGTTATTGATTTGGGGTAGCATCGGATGTGCTCTAGCCTTGAAAATTGGTGGAGAGGCTAAGGCACATAAGATATCCAAGACCCAAAAATGGTTTGGGGAAATTGCACCTTGTTGGAGAGATATTAAAGTAGTTAATATTTTTAATGGGGTTCCTAAGTCTAAACTTAGGAAAATTAAAATATTAATGGGTATTACTATAAAAATAAGTGAGAATGTTTTAAATGACATGGATCAAGCCAAATCTAATCTTAGTCGTTGATTAGAGACTTAATCTCATTCGTTGAAGACTCAACATAAAAAGTATGAGAAGAGGCTTGAGGGTTAGTTGGAGATACACCAAGTTGATCAGTCAGTTTGATTTTCTGAAGCGGGGTTTGCTGAGAGAAATCGAACCAGTGATCAGAGTTACAGCGAGTGACAATGATTGCATAGCAGAGAGGCAGAGAGTGTCGGAAGACTAGCGCAGAGGCAGAGAAGGCTACGTAGAGCCAACAAGAGCCACTTAGAGGGCTAGAGTGACTGCGCGGAGGGCCTGAGGGCCTACGTGACTGACGTAGAGGGTTCTAGGATGACACAAAGGCTAGTAGGGTTGACGCAGAGCCTTGGAGAGGCATTGGAGAGAGTTTCGTGGAGCAGACTTGTCGAATATCTGCTTCCGAAGAGAGGTAATTGCTAGATTGATTTCTCTGTCGGGTGAGCCAGTTTGGCACCCAATTGTACTCAAGAAAAGCTGCTTAATAATAAAACCCTCAGAACTATTGCACCGGTTTTCCCAAGTTTGGTTTTTCTGAGGACGATTGTCCAAAACTAATGGTGTCCCTTGTGTGTTTGTCTATTTCTTTTAGTTTATGATCTGTAAATGGTTGAGACTGCATTTGTGTTTATTTCAGTATTTATATGGTTAAATAACTTGTTCAATAATTAAACAAGTAGGTGAAATAAACCAAATAGTGTAGGAAAATTTCTAACGGGTTAGACTTAGAAATTTCAACATATGCCTAGTGGACAAGGCACTAGTCCAAGTAATTGGTGATCAATCTCAAATTCTCTCCATAATTTTCTCCCCTAAATCAGTCATTTTAATGCTAGGGCGAAAATCTAGGGCTTGCAACAAAATTTTAGGAAGGAGGTTTTTTGGTGTTTTTAGAGCCTAAGCATCAAGCTTAGGGTCTAAGCTAACTATTCTCCAAGTTTGGTGGGCATCCACTCAAATTTCATCCATAAAATCTTTTTCCCTAGGTGTTGCTCCAAGAAGGAAAGCTTAGTTCTTTTCCCCTCAACTTGAATACTTCCTTGAAGATTATATGAGCTTAGTACTTGTTTAAGTTCGTAAGGAGCCTTTTCTCTCGGGCTTTGTCCTTGTGAATATCTATCATCATCGAAAAACCAAAAGCCCTAGGTCTTGAGCGTTCTTTTCTAGGGATTTTCTTAGAGAGTGATTTGCTTCTTTAAAGCCATGTACCAGTTTGAGCCTCTCTTTCCAAAGAGCTCTTCCTTGATCACTTCGTTCCCTATACCTAACATATCTATTCTAATTGATTTCCTTCCTACTAGGATTTCTCCCATCGGTGAAAGTCCGTAAAGAGCAGGGGGTTTTGGCTGAGATGACATTGGGCCTCTACCCCATTGTTAAAACTTTGTCTAAATTTTGTCTTGTAAGGTTTCCCTCTCCAAGGAATGCTACTTTTTGTCGTGACACAACCTCTTATGTATGATATCTTTATCGGATTATCATAGTCAAAAGATAGTTTAGTAATGGCCTTCTTTACCATAGCAGCAAAAGGAATGGTTGTGGCCCTAAATCTGGGTACCATTCGAATAAATTCAAACCTCTCTGGTCCAAAAAATATATTTCTCTCTCTCTTCTTATGAAGAGCTTCATGTTCCCTTCTCAACAAAATCAAATGAGAAATTCCACAGACTAGGAGGTTTCATTTTCTTATAATTTATCCATCTGGTTGTGCACTTGTAGGTGTCATATTTTTAGTGCATAACATTCCAACAAGAGAGAGACATTCCCTAGGAAGTCTCAAGCGCAAGTGTGGAATTGACATCGTGAATTTATTATGAGCCTGCAACACTTGGACTTGCACAAATGACAATAACCTTGCTTGACAATCTACCATACAATAATGATGGCATAGATCAGCTTCTCCCACACCAACCTTTTCATGTGCCATATTAACCAGGCATTCAATAGGACATTAGTCATCATTAGCCATTAATGTTGAAATTTATAAGTTTGACACATCAGAAATCCCTATTGCATTATCTGGTTTACTATCTCCTCCTTGTTCTTTCCATTAATAAGTTATTTATAAATATAAATAACGAAATAAACACAAATGCAGTCTTAACACATATACAGATCAGCAATTGAAATAACTGAGACAATCACACAAGGGACACCGTTATTTCTGGACAATCGTCCCCAGAAAAACCCAATGCGGGAAAATCGGTGCAGCAGACATGAGGGTTTTATTATTATGTAGTTTTCTGAATACAACTAGGGTGTCAGAGATGGCTCACCCTTCAGAGAATTTCCTTGGCAAAAATACCTCTACTCAAAGACAGATATTTTGGCTGATCAACAATCGGATGATTGATCCCACAACAACTTTGACAGCTCCTTAGTCGAAGAGCGAAAGTTGCTCCAAGCTTCTCTCTAGAACCGCATCACCCTCTAGGGACTGTGTCACCCTCTTCTGCTCTGCATCTGCCTCTCAGCTCCTAGTCTGCCCCACGAAAGTTCCTCAGCGCTGCCTCTTCAGCCCAGCATCAGCGTTGCTAGCCTCTGTTGCCTCTGCATCAGCCTCTTGGCCCTTTGCGTCACCGACGCTAGCCTCCTCAGCTTTTGCGTCAGTCCCAGTTGCCTTTGCATCAGCCTTCCAAGGCTCTGCATTGTCTCTTCGACACTTTCTCTACCTCTCTAATATGTATTCTCGGCCTTCTGTCGAACTACCCCTCGCTGCAACAGATCACTAACTAGATTTCTCAGCAAATCCTACCTAGAAAATTGAATTCTTGATCAACTTTGTGTGTCTCCAACTAACCCTCAAGCCTCCTCTTATACTTTTCCTGTTGACGATTCAACAGTCGAGATTAAATCCCTAATCAACAGAGAATATTAGATTTGGCTTGATCCTCATTATTTAGAACTTTCTCATCGATATTATATTAATACACATTAATATTTAAATTTTCCTAAGTTTAGACTTAGGAACCCCATTAAAAATATTAATTATTTTAATATCTCTCCATTCGGGTGGAATTTCCCCAAACGATCTCTGGGTCTTGGAGATCTCATGTGCCTTGGTCTCTCCACCAATTTGCACGGATAGAGAACATCTGATGCTACCAAAAATTAATGCTTCCTCTTAGCGAGGAATGTGCTTCAGCAATGCTTCACCATAGAAACATCACACTCATCTTCCGCATCGGTACCTGTGTTTATGCTTGGCTTGCTACCTCACATCCCCTGCACTGTTGCTTCCTGTATTACTGCCTATGACGATCTCTGGGTCTTGGAGATCTCATGTGCCTTGGTCTCTCCACCAATTTGCACGGATAGAGAACATCTGATGCTACCAAAAATTAACACTTCCTCTTAGCGAGGAATGTGCTTTAGCAATGCTTCACCATAGAAACATCACACTCATCTTCCGCATCAGTACCTGTGTTGATGCTTGGCCTGCTACCTCACATCCCCTGCACTGTTGCTTCTTGTATTACTGCCTATGACACTGCCACTGCCACTGCTACATCTGTACTGCAACTCCCTCTCAACATGTTGCATCATGTTGCCCATAGCACTTCCACTATTAACTGCAATTCAGTTACCGAGAAGTAAGTAACTGACTTCTCCCAAACACTGACATCTCGGTCAGTCTGGAAGCCTCGTGATGTTGAAGCTGCCTCTGCTGCTATCCTGTGCTCCCTCTGCTGCCATTGCACTGCTGCATACACCTATGTGCCTCTCTCACTGCTGCAACCTCCACTGCACTGCATCAGATTTCTGCACCCAAGCACTACTTTGCTGCTCCATCACACTTTGCTCCACCCAACCCCTGCGATCCCATTACTGTCGTTAAGGGATCCCATAGCCGAATGTGATCCATGAGTTTGGGTACCTCATGGATCCTGCCCTTGGCATGTAGTCCTCTTAACTACAACTCGATGTCACCGCACCTCTTCTCTAGAGGCGCATGAGCACTCATGGTACAATCGTCATTAGTCTCGACCTCTTTCTCTGCCTTAACTGGAGTTGCCTTTGAATCAGAAGCCTCTCCTTTTTTTCTTCCAGGGACACTAGGAGGCATAATGTCCCAGCTCCCCACAATGGAAGAACTTAACCTTGGAGATGTCCTTCTTCTTCCTCTTCCCTTGTTGTCCCGTAGATGCGAGAGCCGCATACTCCTCTTTTTTGATTCGACCTCCCTTGCCACTATTCCCCGCGTTGGTCATCCTCCTAATCTCTTCCTGGTGAAGAGTTGCCCACAGCTCCTCCCAAATGGGAAGAGTAGCTCTGCCCAAAATACTTTGGACAAATGTCTCCCACTCCTTGAAGACTGCATTCAGGGTAGTCCTGACCATAAACTCTGGATCTAGTGTAGACCCCACGGAAGTAAGCTGGTCGCGAATCTCCTACAACCTAAGAAAGAAAGGATCTATCTGCTCTCCCTTATGCATCTGATATGACTGTAGTTGATTCTCTAATAACATCTTCCTCTGCACGGAAGAGCCCTGGTATAAGGTGGTCAACGCCTCCCACATCTCCATTGTTGTGTTCTTCTCAGCAATATGTGGTATGCCATGATCTTTGATCCCATCTAAGATCAAGCATTTTTCCTTTGCCTCAGCCTCCTCATACTTCTCATTAGCAACTGGGTCAATTGGGATAGCTACGATTTTCAAGGCAAAGTCCTTGATGTGATGTCCATCCAGCATTGCGAGGATCTTGGCCTTCCAGATGACAAAGTTGGAAGCCCCGTCCAACCTGTCCTAATCCCTTAATCCGTTCATTACCATTTTAGCTCCTTTTCTGGACTCCCTCTAAGTCTTGACTCCCTTCCTGGAAATTTCGCTCTAAGTCCTAGTTTCCCTCCTGGAAATCCTCTCGTCAGCTGTTGAACTACTCTTCTCCAATCCTCCTTTGCTGTTGCAACACAAATCTGAATTCCTTGGCTAGAAATCCATCGAGGTAGTGATTCCCTCTACCTTGGTTTCGTCTCCCTAGACATTGTTCTGCTTCGACAAAAACGACGTCCCAACAACTCCTCAAATCACAATCTACCCACAGATCCCCAAGCCCATACCACTGAATACACTGAGCCATTCAAGCTCTGCGCAATCGCAACAAAGGTTGAATTTTCTCCTCTTGACCACAGCATCGATCCTTCCTGGCTGAGAAAGATGATCAGGGACTACGTAGGTCTGATCTTCCCCTCTCTGTCTCTGCGTTGGTCCTCCTCCTGGCTCAAAATGATGACACAGGCTCTGCGTCACTTCTTCTCTTGCTGCTTCTGCTCTGGAACATCATTGTCTCTTGGGACAAATGTTACTGCTACAAATTTCAAATTTTTTCTGGTGCCTTTAATCCTCCTATGATCTGCAATTCTCCAATACCATGTTGAAATTTCTAAGTTTGACACATTAGAAATCCCTATCGCATTATCTGGTTTATTATCTCCTACTTGTTCTTTCCATTAACAAGTTATTTATAAATATAAATACCGAAATAAACACAAATGCAACCTTAACACATATACAAATCAGCAATTGAAATAACTGAGACAGTCACACAAGGGACATCATTATTTTTGGACAATCATCCCCGGAAAAACCCAATGCGGGAAAATTGGTGCAACAAATATGAGGATTTTATTATTATGCAGTTTTATGAATACAACTAGGGTGTCAGAGAAGGGTCACCCTTCAGAGAATTTCCTTGGCAGAAGTACCTCTACTTGGAGACAGATATTCTAGTGGATCAGCAACCGGATGATTAATCCCACAACAACTTCGACAGTTCCTTAACTGAACAACGAAAGCTACTCCGAGCTTCTCTTTGGAACCACGTCACCCTCTTATGCTATGTGTGTACCTCTCAGCTCCTAGTCTGCCCCACAAAAGTTCCTTAGCATTGCCTCTTCAACCCAGCGTTAGCTCTGCTAGCCTTTGTGCAGCATCTTGGCCCTTTGCGTCACCTGCGCTGGCCTCCTCAGCCTCTGCATCAGTCCTGGTTGCCTCTGCGTCATCCTTCCAAGGCTTTGCACTGTCTCTCTGGAACTTTCTCTGCCTCTCTGATATGTATTCTCGGCCTTCTGTCAAGCTGCCCCTCACTGCAACAAATCTCTAACTCGATTTCTCAGCAAACCCTGCCCCAAAAAATCAAATTCTTGATCAACTTGGTGTGTCTCCAACTAAACCTCAAGCCTCCTCTTATACTTTTCCTATTGACGATTCAACGACTGAGATTAAGTTCATAATCAACAACTAAGATTAGATCTGGCTTGATCCTCATTATTTAGAACTTTCTCACCCATATTATATTAATACACATTAATATTTTAATTTTCCTAAGTTTAGACTTAGGAACCCCATTAAAAATATTAATTATTTTAATATCTCTCCATCCGAGTGGAATTTCACCAAACGATTTCTGGGTCTTGGAATTTCATGTGCCTTAGCCTCTCCACCAATTTTCATGGCTAGAGCACATCCGATGCTACCAAAAATCAACAATTAATTCTACAATTTCCCAACATCATTTCCCTACAAGCTTCCTCAGTGAGTTTTTCATATTTTGATAGTAAACCCCTCGAAACTCCAACTTCAATTTATACCTTTGAACCATCCTATGTTCCTTCTTGAGAATTTCTTATTGATTAAATGTTGTACAAGGAAGAAAAACATGTTTTTTCCCATGTAAACAACCCATTGTTCTACTAGTGATCAAAAATTCGTTGGGAGTAGAATGTTGGAGGGAAAAATGCTTTAACAGAGCCACAACACTGGGGCATAGCTGAGCTCTTATAATTCTTAAAATGAGAGCCTCGAGACTTGTCTTTGGTTTCTCAAATCCCTCAAAATCCAACATCAAAGTATAAGTTGCTTCTTTAAATCCTTTCATCTCAGTTTTTAAAATTGTGACCAATTTGACAGGGATGCACTCATTAAAAACAACTGATCCAAGATTTCTCTATTGAACAACTGAGTTGCTAATTTCCTTGCTTTAGAAACATAATTCAAGGTGTTTTTTAGTTTATCTAAAGAACTTGGAGCCGATGTCAGTAGGTGACTTAGGCCTTCATCATATGGTGCATCAACAAAGCACAATACATTGACACAATGCCTTATATAAGTAGTTGGTCCAGGGGCGTGGAGCACTTGGTAAAGCCTCTACCATTTGAATTGTCTTGAACTTCATCACTACCTCACCTCTCCCTCTAAATTATACCTCTAACGGATTCATACTTTCCTTAATTAAATCATTCTCATTCACCCTAAACATTAGGGAAGGGGTTGCTTTTGATCAAAAGAAAACCCGACAAGGCCTTCTAAAACTCATTGTGTGCCTGGATACTTGATTCCCATTGCCCAATTTTTCTATTGTTATTTGTATTATAAACAATTGAGAAGGAATAGCTAACCATCCTCCCTTTAAAGTCTGCCAAAATAAACTCTTCATTGTTGAACTCTTCATTATTGACATCTTCAATTTCTAAAGATTCCTTTACATAATCTTCCATTTTGAAGTTTTGAAAAGATGCATCATGAAACTCAAAAATTTCAACAAGGAAAACAAATTGCCTCATCCTTGTGTACATATGAAAGTGTGGTTTTTTCAATACTATATTTTTCATGAACATGATCCTTAGCATGATTAGCTTCATCTCCCATAGGATCATGCTCTTCATTACCTTCATCAATGCTTTCATCTTTGATTGGATCAAATACAACTTCTTATTCTTCAAGGATGTTTTCACCATTTTCAATAGGAATCCATTCTTCATTACAAATGCTTAATTCTCTTGAGAAGGGTCTAGAAAATCCTCTTGTTTTTTTAACTTCCAACACTCTATTGCATTCTCTCTTATGTCTTCTCTCTAACTTATAGAAAAACTGTGGAATTTGGGTGGTGGATTTCATGGATGATCCTTTAAATTAGGAGAATTTTAAGGTTAAAATGGGCCTTCTAAGAAAAATGTACAACTAAAATAAACTTTATAAGAACCAATAAGATTCAAGATGGTGATGTCAACCACGGGGGATGATTCACCATTTTTGGAGTAAAAAAGTAAAAAGATTAAAAAATAATAAAATAATAAAACTACTCTCTCAATTCGTATTTTCAACTTATCTCTCGAAATTTTTACTCAAATTTTGAGCGAGAGTACTCATTGCACGCAAAATTTAATTCCTCATCCAAGGAGTACCCATGTTGCATACTTTTGATGGAGCCTGCTACACAAAAAATGATAAATACATGAAAAACGTGATTGCAATCACATTTTTCATGTATTTATCATTTTTCATGTAGTATGGTCCATCAAAATTATGCAACATGGGTACTCTTTGGATGAAGAATCAAATTCTGAATCCAACATGTGTTCCCACTTGAAATTTGAGTAAACCCATAGGGAGAAAAGTTGAAAATATGAGTTGAAAAAATGGTATTTTCTTTTTTTCCTCTAAAATTTGATGATGTAATCTAATCTTATTTTATTATTTCCACTATTATATTATAATTTCCTTAGGAGGCCCATTTTGGACCTCAAAATTCTCCTAATGAGCTAACGAAGGTGACCCTCTACAAAATCCTTTTGTCAATTTGGGTGTTGACTCTTGAGTGCTTCTAGTTTTTCCCTCCATCTGTATTTCATCTTGTAGTTGGGTTAGTGTTGATCATGAACCCTTGTCCTCCCAAAATATAGTTTTTTGTGGCTATGGTATCATATGCAACTTTCGAGAGTCTCTAAAAGATTTAGAATGCCAACTCCGGGCTTAGTATTATGGGCTCGTGTGTTAGAATAATAGTTTCTCTTTGTGAATTTGGGAATAGTGGCATGGATTTGTTCTTGATATGGGTCAACCCAAAAGAAACTTTGTTCACCATGCAAGGTATCTATACTCTTGGACTTCTCTTTCAAAATTTAAAATCATATTAAGCTTGAGGATAATATAGGTTGGTTAGAAGAAATCAATTGTAATATAGGGGTGGAGCAAGGTTGTCACATGTTCCCTACTCTTCTTGGCATTTATATTGACAAGTTAGAGGTATGTTTGGAAGAAGAAGGTTGTGTTGAAACTACTTTGGCTATAAGAGTGATTATCCTTTTTCTTTATGTTAATAAAATATTCTCTATGCTAGAAGCCCCTCCGAAATCTTGACAAGAATTTTAGAATTCTCAAAGACTTATATCTTAAGTTAGAGACATGTTTGGAAGAAGGTTGCATTGGAACTACTTTATCTATAATCGTTTTTGTTATCTTTCTTTTTGACATTGATAGTATTTTTCTCTTTGTAAGGAGTCCCTCTAATATTGACAAGTAACTAAGGAGTCCCTCTAATCTTGACAAGCAACTAAGAGCTCTCAAATTTTTATATTTTAGCTCTAGTACATTGTCAAGTAATATCATTAGGCAAATATTATGATCAACAAATCCAAGAAAATCACTTACCATAATTTTACATATGACAATAAGAATGTAGAGGAAGTTAATTCATACAAGTATCTTGGATTTGGCATTCATTACAAGCTCAATTAAAATTATAGCTTTGATAAAAGGGTTATGGAAATCTTATTTTGTTTTTGAGAACAACTCTAAGAAAAAAAACCGTGTTTTGATAATAAAAAAAAAGAAGCTATTTTTGATATAATGGCTACATAGTTGTAAGTTTGGGGTTGCAACATTTCTAGAAAACGCGGAGGAAATTGAGAAAATCCAAAAGAGTTTTATTTTATAATCTTCAACTTAAGAGCAATATACCTTATTGATCCCCTGTTAAATATCAAGCTTCTATCCATCAAGAGAAAGATTATGATTAGGTACTTAATATACAAGCATAAAATAATTAGCATGAAAGATAAAAGGCTTCCAATATTAATGATTCCTACTTAAACTATTAATTGATTAAAAAAAAAACCACACTTCAAAATATCAAAATATCAATAGTATTAAAACACTAAGTTTACTCTATAAAATATTGACAACTAAGTAGAAACCATGGGCCAATAAAAACTAAAGAATAAGAGAAAGTTAAAGTATTATGAAGAAATTATTAATCTTAAGTTAGAATACTAAAAATATATTTTTCATTATAATTAATTTTTTTAAGAATTAAGATTATTAAAACATGAATAAATTTCCACAATTAATTTTTATGGTGAAATTGGACATTGAATATAATATATATATATATATATATAACACTTTTTCAATACAAATCTCATGATACCTGTAACAATATTGTTTTTCATAATTAAATAACCCGTTAAAAAAATCCCTATCCAATATTTTTTTATATATATAAGCAACTTATTTCTATTTCGACTCCAAAGGATGTGAGGCGCACGGTCGGCAAAATATTCATTGGGTGACCCATCTCATAGCCTCGTGACAAAATTAATTTGAATACCCGAGAATTATTTATGGATTCCTCATCTAGTGTGGCCACGTAAGGCAAACCTTAAACACTATTAAATCTGGTGCTTTGGACCACTGGGTCAAATTGTCATGGCAATGCCACTATTGATATAGATTTGATTAGTGAGAAAAGAAATGACTGGAAATTTTTCTTTTGAAAACCTATTTGTACTTTTGTCAAATTCAAATTCATAAATAAAACACAACCCGACCTTAGCTCAGTTGGTAGAGCGGAGGACTGTAGTAAGGGAAAATGCCTTGGTTGCCATCGTTAGGTCGCTGGTTCGAATCCGGCAGGTCGGAAGTTGGAACTTTCAAATGATTATATTATACCTTTTATTTGTCTCTAGCGCTACAGGATATTTTCATGAGCTGTACAGTTCGTTAAAAAAGCCAAATTGGGTGTTCAGTTTTTTTTAAATGACGGTTATATTTTCATGTTATAGCCAGGCATCAACATATTTCTCTTTACAGCATTAGGTCGTTGGTTCCAATCTCCGAGTTTCTTATACTCATTATATTTTCATGGCATAGCCAGTTGTTTTTCAAACTGGACCCGAATCATTATCTTTACAGTTATTTTTAAATTGACTTGAATCATTGTTTCAAAGGTGGAAGACCGTACAATTTGTTCAACACATACACATCTGCGTTTGAGTTTCTCAAGTTTCTCATCACAATTATATTTTCATGTTATAGACGGATGTTTGTAAAACAGGATCAGAATTGTAAATTGCATGGAATCATTATGTAGGACATCAAAGACCGTACACTTTTTCCACACATTATATATATATATATATAAACATATGGAGTGTCCCTCGGATATCTGTGATTCGCCAAAATGAAATGAAACAGAATTGTTTGCGAAAAAAATATTTATTTTTAATGTATAATAATCAAGATGGTTTATAATGGATTATTGTATAATTTGATAGGTTATCTTGATATTATTTTTAATGTGTTATAATCAAGATGTTTTAAATTGGATTATTATATAATTTGATATGTTATCTTGATATTTTTGAATGAGATGGAATTGGGTAAATTTTAGGGGTTAATATTTACATGTGGATAATTTTCCATAATTTTTCCAAACACAAAAAATTCATTGATTCAAATTTTTTTTTTAAATTTATTCATCCAATTTTTATAGTATAAAATTATTTTACCTTTTAAATTGCCAAAAATTTATAAAGATTTATATAAAATTATTAGAGACCTGAATATTTTTATAAAGATATCAACAAACATTTTACAATTTGCATATTAGTGACTAGTGAGATTCGCCAAAGTTTTTAAACTTTATGATAAATTTTTATCATTAAAATTATCTCTGAATTGGAGGAATTAGCTTATAGGATCTATTTAATGACAAGTTCTAGTATAGATATTTGGAATATAGAATCTTCCAAAGTTATTTTGAAACATCAAATGATAGTTTTTGGGGTCAAAGCTTTGTGAACAAAGCTTTTAGCCCCTTGACATTGCTCTACATATTGAGACATTTTCAATGGTGCAAAATTCACCTTACTTGGAGCTCATATATTGAAGTTATGACTCGCAAATTCACATACTTTGTTGACCACCACAATATTGAGTGGATGCAACATTAGCCTTTATTACTCACATATGTGGCACTACCCATGTGTGGAATTTTAAGAAGACTCTACAATGTCCAAAACCCTGTTAGTAATTGACGGTTAAGAATGTAAAGATGTAATTGTAGACAACTATTAGGTTATGTCAAACACTAGACCACTAGAAAGACATAGGTTATTCTTTAGTATTGTACTTGCTCCATAGTTGAATGAACCATCCAAGAGTGAGATTCGAGAGCATAACAAAGAAAGAATATTTTGTAATAGCCATTTATGTCAGAGTAAATACAACTCCATAATGAGTACTTCCTATCTTTGTACTTGTATTTCATAACTAAAGAAAAGAGAGCATAACATAGGCCTCACCTTCTAGTGGGGTTTTCTCTTGTTTTTCATATCACAAACTTATAGCTCAAATTTATGAACTTCATTGGGATACAAAAAAAAAAACAAGTAAATGATCACACTATCCACACAACTTCATAGTTAAGCAAAACACCTAGGAGTGGGATTTGAAAGCATAACCAAGGAAGAAGATTGTGTAACAATCATTCATGACATAGTGTCAAAGGAAAATAGAGCATAACATAGGACACACCTCTTAAACAAATACTCTAGCCATTTGAGAAATTTTGAGGTTTAAAATGGGTTTCCTAAGGGATATTATAAAATAATAGTGGAAATAATAAAATAAGATTAGATTACCTCAATAAATTCTGCAGGGAAAAATAAAACTAATTTTTCAACTCGTAATTTCAACTTATCTCCTTAAGATTTTACTCAAATTCCGAGTCAGAGCACTCGTTGGATGCGAATTTAATTTTACATCAACGGGGTACCCATGTTGCATATTTTTTATGGAATCTACTACACGAAAAATGTGAAATACATGAAAAACTTGATCTTGCAATCATGTAATGTTTTTTTTTTTTTTTAATATGTATTTTACATTTTTCGTGTGGTAGGGTCCATAGAAAATATGCAACATAAGTACTTCTTGGATGTAAAATTAAATTCTTTATCCAACGAGAGATCCTGCTCGAAATTTGAGTAAAATCGTAAGGAGCTTAAGTTGAAAATATGAGTTGAAAATGAAATAATATATATATATATATATATATATTAAACTCCGAAAATGGTGAATGTATTGATGTGAACACTTAATTTCTAGTATAATAAATTCCAAGGTAAATGGTAAATTATATTTTATCAATGATATGAGCACCTCCCTCATGATTGAACACTTCCTCCCCTTGATTGCTTCATGTCAATATCTAGATACCTCGCCCTTCAAACCAACAAAATCATAAATAAATACCCAAGTATATGTCACACAAAGGCATAATCATCATGGAAACATGTGTTTACTATTAAGATATTAACTCTATAATCTAACATAAATTTAGCCTAGTCATCCTCTTAGTTATCACTCTTGCATTTATGGGCATGTGACGAAGTCTCTTGGCATTTCCACCATTTAATAGTTAATGCAATCTACAATTACATGTGTCCTCTAATGTATCCTTATTATGATCTAGGTTTAGTGTAATAAGCTAAATGTAGGTGATTAGATATGATTAATAAATGATCACAAAGGTTAGCTCCTTATGGAAAGCCATGTCACATAATAGTTGTTATGATCCTTGCACTGAAAAAGTGATAAGAAACCATTAATTATAGTCTTATTCGAGGGAGAACCTCCTTTTACAATGAATACAATGCACACTATTATATTTGATTATCCTAAGACTAAGTCTCCTTAGTATATAAGAGACAAATATTACAATCATAATAAAATGGGACCATGGGAGCTTCCGGCCTGCATAACAATATAACAATAGAAATGTAATCAATCAATATCTAGGGCTTAATAAGGGGTTTTTGAGTTAACATGGGGCTTATATAGGGCTTAACATGCCCCTCACCTTCAAATAAGTGTTGTCCTCAACACTTGAGTATATGTGGGTGTTTTTGCATGAACAACTCATCTTCCCATGTCACTTCTTTCACTGGTAGGTTCTTTTGTTTGATGATGCACTCCAGAGTTGTTGGGTTACTCGACCACTTAATCATTATTTCAAGGATTTTTTTATACTTCTAGTATGATTTTCCCTTTGCTCTTCTTTCAACCATTTCCTGAAGAGTCAACCTTATCGATCTAGGAGAGGAAGCATGATCTTTGTTATAGTTATTAGTTTTCAATTTTCTAGTGGTCATATTTTTACTTTTGACTTTCCTTGCTATACAAAAGGCATGCTCTAGAGATTTAGGTTCAAAGAGATGCATCTCATTTTTGATGATTTCCTTTAAAATTCCTATAAATAGGTCTAACAAATTATCCTCTGAAATTTTCTTTACTCTGAGACTCAACTTTTGGAATTGTTGAATGTGCTCTATAATTGGACCTTTTTTCAAAGATTTAGCAATTGAATAAATAATGTGTTTCTCTTAATATCCCCATAATGTGCTATCAATTCCTCTGTAAAAATGGACCAAGATATAACATAATCATTTTTTCTTTCACAAAGTCATTGATACCATACATGTTGGTCTTGTTCTAAAAACATGGATGCAATATTTACCTTTTGTAAAAATGCCACTTGTTGTATATTAATGTGTTGCTCCATTTGAAATATCCATGTTATAGGATCATTACAATCAAACTTCCTCATATCGATCTTTGGAACATAGTAGTTCCTTGGTGTTCATTTGAAGCCTTGATGATGTCAATCTTGGATTGATAATTCATGAGTATGGTTCTACAATTCAATATTTTTGTTCTTCAATTGTGATAACATACTCCCCCATATGAAATTGATTCTCAACAACATGATTCTCCTTATGTTCAGGGTTTCCTTGGATCTCCACATCCCTTTTAGGAAACCTCTCCAAAAGAAGATTTTCCATGGAAATCATGGATTTTTGTATTTCTTCCTTATTTTCATTCATCATATTTTCCATTTGTCTTTTAAGTTTTTCTTGAGAACCTGATAAATCCACCATTTTCAACATACCATCCATTTCATTAACTTTCTTTTTTAATTGAGATAACCTAAATTCTATGTCCTCACTTACTTCATGATTCAAGGATGATTCTTCAATAGATTTAATTAATGTGATAGATTTTTTTGGATGCATGTTGAAATGTAATAATAGTATTCCTCTTTATCACAACTTTTAGTCACCAAAAAAAAAAGGATCTTCTAATCAACAATTATGTCACTATAAGTTATGTACCTTAATTTGGAGAATATCAAAATGGCTAAAGCTTTATTAATATATCTTTGAGATTTAATCCCTTTTATAGATAAAAATTTGTTCTGTAATACTCTGACATGTCTTTTTTGCAATTCCAGAGGTGTGAACTGAATTTAATGTGTCAAGTGAAAATTATGGTAACTTTCCCAAAAATTGCTTATTTTTAGCTTCTTCCCACAAGCAAAATTATATAGCATATCGTGACTAGTTCTTCAAATATAATTATAAATTTCTACCTAAGGTGCTTGTGTATGTCTCCTAAAATACTTAAAATTTTCATAGTTTGAAATTCCAAAACAGGAAGATTCTAAGACTAGGTCTCCTTAATAATTATAATAAAATAGGACCATGAAGGGGTTCTAACCTAGATAACAATATAACAATATAAATGTAATCACTAAACATCTAGAGCTTAATAATGGGGTTTATGGTTAACGTGGGGATTATATTTCTAGGGTTATGGTTTTGGACCTCCAAAGTTCTATTTTTATGTTAAAAGGTCATTCTTTCGACCTCTTGTAACATTTTTTTGTAAATGTATGTATCCACCAAATCTCTCTTTTCGAAGATAGTTATTTTAATTCTATTTTTTTTTTTTTTTTTCTATAGTGTTTTGCTATTTTATTTATTAATAGAAGTTGAGTTTTTACTATATTATTGTACTACATGCTATATTTTTCTTTGTGTGTGTTTCATTTCCTTTCTTGTCTTTCATTTCATTCCTTGAACAACCTGGATTAGTTCTTACTTATCTCATTATAACTCACAAGGTATATTAGTAAATGTTTCTCTTTCAATGATGAAATTTCCAACTTAAGGAGCCTTCCTTTCACAAGAATGATAAACATACTATTGACTAGTGACATTTTTGAAGAATCGATTATTGAAATGAAGGGAAGTAGGGTTGTCCATCTTTATAGGTTCTCAAGGGAGATCTAATATATGACAATAGAGGGACATTCTTCTAAAATCCCTTCGCATCAAGTTGAGGGCATGAAAAAACTTCATTGGCATTTCCCCCTAGAATTGATGGGATGTGTAACGCTACCTCCCACCCCCTTGACCTAAACAAGCTAAGTGGGAGATGCTACTTTCATTTAACCTAAATTCCATGGCCTCATTATGGGAATGGGGTTACAAATTTTCTCTTCTTCCAAAGTTAGTGAAAATAAATTTGGTCTACACAATAATGTCCAGCTCATCGGGAGCTTGCTAGTGATATAAACTTTATCAAAAGCCAACACCTAGATTGGAAGATAAGGCCATTTAAGATCTGGCCAATCTAACCCTACCACATCAACATATCTCTACCATGTGGAATCCCCTGGGCTAGCCTATGAGGTGTTTCCACGTCACCAAAATTACCCACCCTGGCCTTTTCCATGTCATTGCACCACAATATCTTTGTGTTTTCCATGTTAAACTTTCTATGCCATCAGGGTGCAAAAATCATCTCTCCATTTGTTTCCAAGAGGAATTCCCATCCCCGATCCCATTAACCGCAACCTCATTGGATATAATCCATTTCCACCACTTGGAACCCCGCCACATGATGAAAAATATTTCACATCAACTATAGAGTGGGTTTCCCATCCCCCAAAATCCCTCAACTATGGCTTAGCCAACAAACACACACTTGGGACCTCTCGAGATCCATGAGTCCATGATTACATCATGTTGGTGTCATGTTAACATCATTTCATGATGATGTCATGCTAACATCATACTGCATTTTGGCCTCCTCTGGAGGCACCAAGTGTCAACCATCTATGCACCTCGTCCTTATCCTTTCCACATCATCATGCCACGTAGACCCTACCTAGGTCCCACCTAGGCTCGAACCTTCGTGTCATGCAACACTTCACCATTATATGGTTTTCAATGATTTCCGTTGTTGATTCCTCCTATGGCATGTACACGTCATCACGCCCCAACCCAACAGTATGACACAAAACTTTCCAGGGACCCTTGAATGTGACATGAAATTTCCTATCCTCTGAAGAAAATATTTTCCTTCTCGCAACTTCCATCTATCGGGACTACTACAAAAAAAGCATTCCTGGGGACCCACAATTGTGACATGAAATTCCTCACCCTCTGACAAAAAGATTTTCCATCTCACAACTCTCATATACTAGCACTGATACAACACAAAACCTTCTAGGGAATCTGCAACTATGACATGAAACTCCTCATCCTCTAATAGAAAGAATCTCAGTCTTAGAAATTTTGTTGAACACGCAATCATAACCACAAAATTCACCCTTCTAGGACACAAAGTGAACGTAAATTAGGGTGTTAGTTGTTGAGAGAGAAATACTGCTAAGTGCATGTTACCACTCAAACTAATAGGGGTAATGATAACATGCAGTAAACCAGTAAAATAACAAGAATAGCATCAAAATTTGACTTACATGAGAGAGAGAGAGTATATCCATTCATCAACTTCGCATTAGAAAGAAGCTCCAAAGACAATAACGAAAATCCAAACATCATAGTGCATCAAGAAAGCTCCAAAAAGTTTCCCAATCCAATCCAAGTGATGATGAATGAGAGAGAATGACTCTCTTTTATTTATACAATCCTATAAGGTATTTGAATGGCCTAATTTGGACTAATAATGCACCTAAAATAATGTGCATAATAACAACACTTTTGGTGATGATCCCACCAAAATAGCTCAATAAAACAAGAATAAGCTTACCAAGAGGGAAAAATGATCAGTATAGTGGGTCGTTGGGCCTTTGAGGAGGCATAATGGCGCCATGATGTAAAATTGGGCTCCAAACATAGTGGACAAGGGGTTGGCCCCTTGTTTTCCAAGCAAGAACATGTGGTGCTCCCAAGTGGGTGTGGGGGCACAAGGACATCCTCATGGGTTTCCAAGTGGATCGGAAATGCCTGTAGACCATCTGTAAGGGCTAGGATGATGACATAAGCCCTCCCTCTATAGCCGGAGACATCC
Source organism: Pinus tabuliformis (assembly GCA_031772625.1). Taxonomy (NCBI): domain Eukaryota; kingdom Viridiplantae; phylum Streptophyta; class Pinopsida; order Pinales; family Pinaceae; genus Pinus; species Pinus tabuliformis. The sequence goes on from CM062816.1 coordinate 425,799,284, forward strand.
TCTAGACCTTGGAACATCTGCCAAGTGTATGGTGCATGTGTGGATCTGACTGGGTATGGTGAACTTAGCGCATCATCCTCATCCAAAAGGTGGAACACGAGCAATCAACAAGTGGTATTGGGGATCCATGAAGTACTCTCTACTATGGTGGAGGTCCATGGCTCTCAATGCTCACCCTACAAGTGCTAATGTGGCCCTCTACAGGGCTAGGACCCTGTATAGGGTAACCAAGCCCAATATGGAGACCCACCTACAATCTTGCATAAGATCCAATGTGTCCCCTTGCCCTCTAATACAAAAAATCATTAGAATAATCAAGTGAAAGAGATTGCAAGTCATGCAACCAATGGTGCATTGCATGGTGGCATGTCCTTTCTAGTGGGATTTAGCATGTACAAGTGTCTCCAAGCTCAATAAGGGGCTAATTAAGGACCCTATTAGGTGGTTTCAACCTTTAAAGGGGGTGACATGTCCATGGTACATCCCTCAAGTGGTAGGTGCCAAATGATATAGTAATGGAACAAGGTGGGAATCAGGGGGTTCATCCAGGCCACATGTCATGGTACAAGGGTAGCTATAATAAGGGAATCCCACACCTGGATTTGTGACTCTAGGAGGGAGCAAAACGCGGTACATGAGTTACCCTGATCTTTGTTTTTCCACCCTTATTCATATGCCTTTTGCCTCTCATTGATTTTTTCTTCATAGTTGCACAAGGCTCCAGGGAATGAGAGCTTGATGTGTAGTATATGGCAATGGATACCTCCTTAAGGTGGGGCAGTTCATTTCTCACTAGGGGTTGCAACAACCATGGGTTACTTAATGATGGAGGGGGCTCATCTAGGGCCCATAGGAACCAGGGTGATGGCCATGTATAAGGGGTAGAGCTCATGTTTGGATTTTTCCCACGTGCTAAATTTGTATGTTCCGACCATATTTTTCTTTCTGTGGTACATTTGCTATTGAGAGTTCCCAAATTATTCTTTTTCTTTTCTTTATAGCTGTGTCAACCTCCAAGCATTGTTTCAGGGCCGACCCAAGGTGTGGACAAGGGGGGGGAGGCTAACCCTATGTGGTCCCAATGGACACATGTGGACCTGGATGGGAAAAGCGATGAATACGACCCTAAAATGAGTGGAAGGGGTTTATGTATGTGGTGTCGGAAAACGGGACCACACAACCAAAGTCGGGATTTTCCAAGTAGTGTCAACCCTAAAGCTAATGGCCAACAAAGGAGATCCCACGAAACTAGGATACAAGGCTAACCATGGAATCGGGAAGTGGAGACAAGAGCACAGACCTAACCCACTCTTTCTATCGAATACCCCCACCAATCCATGCCCAAAAATTCCCATGAAAAGTAAGAAAAATTATTCAACCACACCAATGAAAATTTGGCATGCCTTCGGGGTCGGGAGGCCACCTTCAAACATACAATCATATCAAGTGGATGAGGGACCACATGGTTGGTTTAGGTGACAGAGATAATGGCACATTGAGCTCTTTGGTGACTGCAAGGGGATGTTGGTTGTCAGCTAAAGACCATCTAGGAGAAAAATATTCTCCTATATACACTACCCACATGTGGTGTGTAACAATTCCCATGAGTACTTAGCCTTCTCAGTGTGCATCTTTCCCTTTTCACCGTAGCAGTGTAACAATAGAGACCGTCGTCCCTCATACATGGAATTCACGCCTACATACCTCCTATCCATGAGATCTACACTCACTGTATCAGTCCCAAGTGGTTATTAACCAACATTTCCCCTATCATTGGTCACATACCATCACAAGCTTTTACACAGGATTAATCAAGCACTCATATGAGATTATAAATGGAAGTACACCCATGCAGGCAGTCTACAGGTCAAATACCCATTAACTTGCATATATAATACATCACCATTCATGGACATTACAACATTTCAAGATTCATTATATCCTTTACAAACAAGATGAATAACTCACAACCCCTTGTATTATAACACTTATAGATTATTCATTTCATGAAAATCCAATCCATACATACAAAACACATAAGTTGGACTACCAATGGGATCACCCACTGACATGACCACTGTAGTGAACCTTCCAATTTGTAAACGCTTAAAATTAAATGATACTCAAGGTATCCTAGTTAATCCTAAGTGGTTTCAAGTCACCTTTTAGGGACAAAACAAATACCTTGCAATTGGCTAAGCATGTTACGATCACTTCACTCAAGAAACTCGTGAGTACCATAGATACACAAGTTAGCTAATAATCAGTGAAACATTCTTCCATGAATCATTATAGGGTCACACATTAGTTAGTCTCAGCACAACATATAGGTATATATACATATGCACAAGAATGAATACTTATCTGATTGATATAAAGAAACTGAAAACTAGAGGAAGGATTTAGGCTCTCCCCCCAACTATAGGCTAATCTGCATTGCAATATTTCTTTCAAATATCCACACCCGAGCCAGATTTAGGGCCTATGTAGGGAAGAGATCAAGGGAATGCACTACATCAAGTCAATAAACCATCCAGGATTCCAAGCGGCTCATAGTCAATTCCACCTTCAACCCTAACAAGACTTTTCCAACAACTCTGAGGCCTCCTCAACAACAACAACACATTGTTCCTCTTCCTTCGGTCATGCATACTAGCATGCCTTCAACCAATGCCTCTTCGCACGTGTTTCTTTCTCCCATCGTTCTCTCTATGCATTTATTTTTCCTTTGCTCTCTTCTCTGCACTTGTTCTTCCTCTCATCTGTCTCTGCTTGTCCTCCACTTCCAATAAGACATCCTCACCTTAATCTGCTCCACTTGTGGAGAGCACTAACTATCCTCCAACGCCTTCTTTCCACTCTTTTATGTCTTGTCTCTTGTGCTTCCCCTTATGTGTTGACCATGCTAGCATGTTTCACAAGAACATGAAAACCTCGTCCTAGTGCATAGGTTCCCATACCATATTCTTAAATGCTTTTATAGACATTCCTTCAATTCATATAAGAAGATAGGTGACTTCTTGAATGCATCTCTGAGTTAGTCATTTCCCCAAGCATTTCCCCCAACAACTTCTCCACTCAAGCTTTGAATCTATGTACTTTCCTTAACCAGTCTTTACATTACATTTCCACATTATTTACATGAATATAAATCATAATACAATTACAAGAGGGATTAGCGAAAAGGGTTATCACATGATGTGATATGTTCCTCGTGATAAATGATTTTATCCTATTTGTAATGAGTTAATCAAACCACAAACATATAACATCTCATTTAAAGAAGCAAGAATGAGCTCACATACGTGGATCACAAAGATGTCTTAAATCATGTTGAACTTGATAGTAACAAGATCACTTTTGCCCTCTCAAAGTGATGGCATGCAAAAGAGATATGCCTAGAAAGGTGATAACAATCCCATAGATAAGAAGCCTACTACTAAATATGAAAAGGCTTAAAACTTGTCACTCATCGCAAATCTCAAGATTATTTGCAATTTATTTAATTTATCAAAATATAATTATAATTTTTGTTTATTAATCCGCGATCACTTGTTCACCTTATACATACAAATCGACTTATATTTGAAGATAAATGATGTCCTTAGCCATCTCAAAATTATATGTTTTTATATCTACCTATCATATGCTTATAAAATATATGGTTAGTATAAATAAAATATTATAATACTAATGAAACATACAATTTCTAATCATAAAATTATATAAACATTATATTTTTTATATACATCTAACATATAACCCTATCAAGTCCATCAAACGTATTGTTTAAATCCTGACATGTATTTATCTTCCTCAATTCATATGTTAAAACTTCACATAGTTAAAACTTAGTGAGTACATTTAATTGTTAGAATTAATGTATAGAAAAATTTAATAAATGTCGTTTTACTAAATTCTGTGAAGCTTCCCAACCTATTTTAATAATGCTTATCGTTTTAATTTATAAAATGTAATTTATTATTAAAACAATAAGGTGCATACATTTTTTTTTATAATTTTTAATAGCCATAGTTTCTAGGTTCGAAAATCATTTTGGGTTAACTAAATTAGTTTACCAACCATAGTTTTAAAAAATGGTCAGCTTAAACTAGAAATGGTCAAATTATTTAGTTAGATAAGTTCGGGACTAAACCAATAGATCAAATCCAATCCATAGGTTGATCAGGGCCAATTAGGTGTCAAACCGGCCGATTTTTTACCAAACCGACCAGTTTGACACCTAATCAATGTTAACTAGTCAATTTCGACACAAACCAACTAGTTCGCTTGGCACATTGTAGTACAGATTTATGGGGCCGACAGGTGGTATTTTGGGTTTCTTTCAGAAAACCATGGGTGGTTTCCCCTCCAAATATGCCCCCCTAAACTTATAAAAGCAAGTCCAAGCTCTCATTTGCCTCACACATTTGATTTCTAGTGTTTGTGAGAGTTTGAGAGCTTGGACAGTGCTACAACCTTAAATTTTGGAGCAACATTGACACGTTTGGAGGTTCTTTTTCATCTTAAAGGAGCTTTCTAGTGGATTTGGCATCTTTGAGAGGAGGCTTCATCAAATAGTTTTCATTTCTAACCTTCCAAGTATGATTTTTCCCTAAAAAGTCTCTAGATTTCATTTTTGTCTCTATTTTTACTTTTGTCCCCTTTCAAGTTTCAACTTTCAAGTTAAAAACAAGGAAGAAGGATAGTGGTTGATCATAGGTTTGAATTTTTCTATTTTATTTGCATATCTCTTTCCTTCGAAATCTGAAATTTCACCATCCATTATGTCCCCAAAATCCAAATATGTTGCATGGGTTCACTATGATGTTGTTGATAGTAAAATGTTGTAAAATATTGCGATAAATCAATGAGAGGAGGTATTTATAGGTTGAAACAACACTTGGCTAGTATAAGAGGCTAAGCAACCCCCTGTGATTCCCTAGATAAAGTGATAGAGCCTATTAAGAAATAATAGAAATAATACCTCGAAAATTTTGATAAGTATTAGGAGGAAAACGCTAGGGAAAAGGCTATACAAGATGAAATTGCAAGGAAGAAGGAACTTGTAGGAGTTATGGCTAGGGTGGAAGTAAGTGGGTATGATGATTTTGACCTTGAAGACTCCTCCTTAATCCATTCCACCAATCTCCATGACCCTTTCCATTATGTTCCTTCCCCTCTTGGGTCTCACTCTCAACCTCAAGGCCAAGCCAAAGGTAAAAAAAGGATGAATTTTAAGACCTATTTCACACCTTCCTCCACCTATGCCTTTTTTACTGCTAGTGCCACTACCTCCCAACCAAGTCTAAGTCAAACCACCTTGTATGCTCATTGGAAAAATAAATTCAAAGATGTTTTTTAATACATTACCAGATGGTGTTATGATGCATATATCCCCTTTAATGTTGCTCACTCACTTTATTACCAAGCTATGTGGAATGCTACTATCATTGTAGGAAATAGCTTCAAAGGCCCTACTATGCATTAATTAAGGGGAACTCTTTTGCAAAGAGAGATTGCATCCATTGGAGAATATTTGAATGAATTTAAAGAGTCATGAACCAAAACAAGTTGTTCAATCATGTCAAATGGATGTACTAATGGAAAAAATTGCGTTATCATAAATTTTCTTGTCTCTTTCCCTCAAGAAACCATGTTTTTGAGATCAGTTGATGCATCTGATAGGGTGAAAGATTCCAAACTATTATTTGAGCTTTTGGATGAGATTGTTGTAATAGTGGGGGAACAAAATGTTGTGCAGGTCATCATTGATAGTGCCTCAAACAATGTTCTTGCTGGAAAGATGCTACAGGCCAAATATAGGACCATATTTTGGACCCCATGTGTTGCACATTATATAGACCTCATGCTTGAGGACATAGGAAAAGTGGAGTGGGTAAAGAACATTGTAGAGCATGCCAAGAGTATCATAAAATACATCTATAACCACTGACGGGTATTGAGCCTAATGAGGAAAAAAATTGGGGGCAAAGATATCGTTAGGCCCACCATCACAAAATTTGCAACTCACTTCCTCACATTGTAATCTCTCACTTCCCAACAAAAAAAATTGCAAAAAATGATTTTCAATGATGATTGGAATGCATCTTGGTGGGCTCACAGAGTAGATGGAAAAGACTTCAAAAAGAAAGGTTTTGACAACACTTTTAAGCCACAAAGGTTGTGAAAATTGGTGAGCCCCTTGTTAAGGTGTTATAGTTGGTGGATGGAGAAAAATTTGCCATGGGATACATCTATGAGGCTATGGATCAGGAAAAGGAGCAAATATGGGAACCTAAAAGGACATAGTAGATAAACATGGGAATATTTGGGATATCATTGATAATAAATAGAACAATCAACTCCATCATCCTATACATGCAACTAGGTATTTCCTTAACCCAAAGTATAATTATAAATCTAAGCTAGGAGAAGATCATATTGGGGCAGTTAGAGATAGGTTGTATGAGTTCTTGGAGCGCATGGTGCCTAATGAGTCGCAACAATTGGAAATACATCAACAACTCACTACTTTCTCTAGGGCTATAGGCACATTTAACAAAAATCTAGAAAAGATTGCAAGAGATGTGGATCAACCAGGTAAGCAATTCCAATTTATTTGTTTTTTTATAAAGTTTAATTGTTTAAAATTGAAGTTTTAATTTGTATTTTGTAATTTGTTAAAACTTACCATCTAAATTGTTGAACAATGAACTAACTCTAGTCTTTGTATTTGTAGCACATTGGTGGTAGTTGTTTGGAAGCCAATGTGCTCAACTGCAAAAGTTTCCAATTAGAGTTCCCAACCAAACTTGCAATGCCTCTGGGTGTGAGCACAATTGGTTTGTTTTTTAACAGATTCACGTGACTTAAGAAATCATTTGGAGCAAAACTAATTGAATGATATTGTTTGTGCGCAGTAAAATCTTAGACTAAGGTGCAACCATTGGTTGAATAAAAGGCCTAATACAAATCCCATTTGGTTTGATGATATTGATTCAACTTCAGAATGGGTGGAGGAGACCCATCCAACTGAGCTTGATGTTGATTTTGATATTGATTCCATGGAGTTAGCGGGTGTTAATCACAATGCATATCCGGTAGTTAAACCATAGCTGGAGGAAGTGAACCACCAAGACCAAGCATGGCACATGGTATTGGTGAGGGGAGTAGTAGTCATGCAACTCAACCAAATCGTGCTTCTAGTTTTGCTAGGCCTAGTACTGCTATTGAGATTTGATAGGAGTATGAAGAGTCCTCAAACTCTGAGCCAAATGATGTTTATGTAGTTCCTGTCAATGATCCCATGTCTAGTAGTGGTGATGATTGATCATGTTGATCCATGATTTGTACTAGGCTAGTAATCTAATAGCTTGAGTTTTAGCATTGTTTTTGGACTCTGTAGCTCATTTAGAGCCTTATTGGTTATATATTTTGTTCACCATTTATATGTATTGCACTCAGTGCCATTTTGATATATGCACCCTTACATGGTATATAGATGAGAAAATTTTCTATAATTTGTCTCTAATGGTTTGGAATCATAGTTTGTAATCTTAAAAATTAGTTTTTCATTAAAAAATAATTATTTTATGTATTTTTTCAATTCCAATTTATTGAATCAAATTCGATCGGGTTCCAGTTTAAATCAGGTTAGATAGGTGACCGGTTTGATGCATGGTTCCAGTTTTTAAAACTATGCTACCGACATAGATTACGTGTTGGGTGTAGGATTACAAATCTGGGGAGTATGTAACAGACACTCAATTTGATTGAATAGTATAGTTCGGTATTTATTATGAGGACTAAAGCAAACAATGTATTCCTACATGAAGAAGATATTTCAACGATGGGTTTTTGAGATGTTGTGTGGAGAAGCAGAGCGTTAATTTTTTTTCTATTCTAAAATTGATCTAAATGATAAAGCATAAAATATATCAATTTTTTCCTTTTTCACATTTCAAAAGGAAATGCAAACCATCTGCCTAGCTTGATTACACTATTAAAATATGTTTCCACATCAATATCACAAAACCACTAATCGCTCAGTTAAAAATCCCAACACTTAGGTTTTTTCAACTAAAATCACACGTGGAGCAACTCTCAGACATATATAGTCCTGAGAGGGATTGTACCTCAAGACCTGTGGGGACCAAAACTCCTTGCCTAACCCTTGGACCACAGCCACGGGACAAAAGCCCAACACTCAGTTTGTAGGTGTTATTAAAATAATATAATTTAGGTTCACTCTGCCTAAATCTGACCTCAATATAAATCCACATGCCTTCTAATCATTATCTTTACATCTTTTTCTCTATTTCATTCTATAGGTTATTTCGAGAAGAATTTGTAATTACAACTCTAAATGTAATAAGCTTTTGTAATCTGACCTTAGCTCAGTTGTTAGAGCAGAGGATTATTGTGCGGAAAGGAAATACCTGAATGTCATCCTTAGGTCACTGGTTCAAATCTGGCAAGTCGAATGGTCATTTTTTCGATTAGCTATATCATGCTATGTCCCTAGCGAAACACAAATATAATATCTATATTTTATACAATCTATTTGCAATTTACCAAAACAACAATATTATTTAGATAATGAGTTAAATGCAAGTTATCAAAATGACAATATTATTTAGCTAATGAGTTAAGAACAACAAATTATGTTTTATAATGGTTCTTTTGTTTTAATTAATTTAAATATTTATTTTTTCAATTTTTATTATGTATATTCTTAGATAATTTTCAAAATCGAGTATAATTTAAATCACTAATAGACATGGGCGGAAAATCCGCCGCAAAATCCAGTGGAAGGGATAAAATCGGAAAAATTGTCAGAAGTTAAATGATTTTTTTTTAAATCCTGATACTCATAAATATCTGACGGGAGTTCCTTTACCGTTGACTATTTGACAGACGTTCCAGTATCATCTAATATCCGATTTTTGGTCCAATATCAAACAAATATCAAGGAATCATTGTATAATGGTCAATTATACCATTAATGGATTCTTTCTATTGGACAACATCTCATTTAAGGCCACTTCACTTTGAATTTAACTAATTATAATAAATATAAGATTAATATTATAATTATATATAATATTATTAGTATATAATTAGGCTATATTAATATTAAAATAAATAATATATTTATTAATATAATATTATATAATTATATAATATAAATTATATATATAAAGTTATAAATTATATATATATATATATATATATATATATATATATGCACAAATATCATATAACTTCGACAAAGGTGTTGAATTATTTGTAGCATGCAAGTAAGAACATACATGGCGAAAGGGTTTATTTCACTGAATATAGCCCACGTGAGGATTGAAAAAATGGAGCTCGTCTATGCTAGGGTTTCACCATTTGAGTATGCGGGATTAGGATCAGGTGTCAAGATCAGTCTCTTGGTGGGCTCGCGTGGCGACCATGAATCTAAGGCACCTAACCTCTGGTGGGCTCACATCTATGGGAGGGCGTATGTTAAGCCTCCTAGGGCGTATGTTAAGCCTCCTAATATGTGAGGGAAACCTGGATTTTGGATCGCAGGGTACCCAAAACATTCAAAGGAAGGAGATCATGGCCCTGCGGCAAATTCCACCATCGGAGCAACCAAAGGGAACTCTGTCACAAACGATTCATCATCCTTCTCGTGCCTATTGAAAATGGCATACCAACCCTAATGGATTGGTTGAATAGGGCTTGTTTGAAAAAAAAAATTGTTGGTTGGGTTTGGAGATTTTGAGGAAGGCGGGGGCAGCATGGTTATCTGCAGACATAGCCAACGTGACACACCAATACTTCTCCCTAGGACCCCTTTTTTGTCACAACAGAATCACTTTCGTCTCTGCGATCTTGATCGGACAAACTTCGATACACCCAGATATGCAGAGCTACTTGCATATCGACACTGTTATGGAGGCTGCACGTATGCAACAAACAAATCAACACAAATTCACATATTTGGATGAAAAAATACCAGATCTGGGTCCACCGAGAACAGATATAATAGGCTCAGAAGTTAATAAGGACAAACACCCTTCGTTCCAGGATTTCCACACCAATTTCTCTCTCTTAAGCCAGATCCGGATCATGCGCAGAGATTTGGCATAGATGGGGTTGCCCCTGTTTCGAACCGCTCCAACAATCACTCCAAATAGATCTCAGCACCAAATGGGTCATATGAAGCAGAACTGCCTTTCGTCAACAAGATGGACATAGACTCCCTGCATCTGGTAAATCCAATCCGCTTTCAAATCTTTCTAAAAACCCCTGCCTAGAAGTCTTTATTAGTTTGGGTGCATGCAACAGACAGAGTGATGCAATTGAAGCAAAACATCACACAAAATATTGGATACCCTACTCATCTGCAACATTTGATCTATGGGGGAAGATCAATGCAGGATAACTAGTTCCTGATGGATTATAACATCCTATCAGCATCCTCCATAACCCTCAACCTGCGACTGAGAGGTGGAGCTGCGGCCTCCAGTAAAATAAAAAGTGCAGGAGGAGGTTTTGGAAGCACTACATCTAAAAGCACATAATGAAAACAAAATCATATAAATGGAGGACCCTCCTTCAAGAATATCCTATAGGGAAAAAACGCAACTACAACACCATCAAAACAAGCATGTACTTCTCCCAGTCCATACATAGTTGAGCAACTGAACTACACTCCATAACTAAATATAGACACTCCAGAAACAGATGAGCATTATGCTAAATTTGAACCACAATCTATTATATTCCGATTCAATTGTTTTTGGCCAAAACCAGCAGACCTTTTTCATTGGATTTTCACTAACTGGACAGTACATTGTGAAATACACCTCTGCTCCAAAGGGTTCTTCATTGTAAAATTCCCAACATTGGAAGCAAGAGACATTATCCTTCAGGAAGGACCATGGTTCTGGGGATCAACGGGCCTCTTCATCACACCTTGGTTTCCAGAATTTGATGCAAATACCATGGTCGTAACCAGAATGTTGGTTTGGGTTCGACTGCATAATCTCCCTCTACATTTCTGGGACAATCGAGTCCTAGTAGGTATTGGGAACATCATAGGGAGATACATCAAAACAAATACCCAAATATTGGAGGAAAGAGTCTTCACCTTCACATGAATATGTGTGGAAGTAGATCTCAGCAAAGGCTTATTGGATTGCATACAATTGATTCTTAGCCAACAGAATTGGACATAACTCTTAGATTATGAGTACACATCTTTCAAATGCAGAGTCTACCGGAAAACAGGACACCTTCAAAATACATGTCTTGAAGCCAAGAAAGACACCCGAAGAAAGAAGAAGACTAGGAAACGGTCAAAAGGATGGAAATCCCCCCCACCTAAGTCTGATGAGGAGGAGGACGAAGCAGAGGAAGAACCCACACCCAATGAGAACAATCAGACACCAAATGAACTAGAAATACAGGGGGAAACCTCACAAGATCCAATTGAACCACAAAGCAATCCGGTACAACCAGCAAAGATACCAGAAGCAAAGGATACTAGTGGAAACAAATGTCTACATACATCAGACAATTAACATTCAAACAAGGACACTACAAGACCAGAAGTAGGAAATCAACTTGCTCTTTTCCCTTCTTTTCTGTCACAAGGGGAATGGCACAAGGTAGAGAAAAAGAAAGGGAGAAAAGCATAACTTTTCTCTGGATCTGTATATTAGTTTTTTTGTATGAATTGATGATCATCAGTCATGGACTAGATGTTGCAATGCTCCTTAGTATCTGCAATATGTAATTTTGTTTTCGTTAATAAAATTACAATTTTTCCTTGGAAAAAAACTTCAAAATAGGTGCTATATTACTTGTGATTGTTTTAAAAGGTTGTAGGCCTATTTTGAGGTTAATTTTTGAAAAAAATCATCACTAAAAGTTTGGTGAGGAAAAATGTCACATAACATTAATCCTCAAGGAGGCCAACGAGATGTGAGATCAACATTGAGGGCTTCGAACGATCGAAAATCTTATTGTCCTTGTAGAAATTGCAAGGGCTTGAAGCCAAGGAAACTTCTAATAAAAACAGATAAAAGGCATTGTAAATATTATGGACACGTTGAAGGCGAGAATGAATATCATCCATCAGTAAGTTATTCATTATAGGTCTTTGTATTGTAGATTATTTTTTTAAATGTTTATATGTATATTGTATTTTAGATTGTATTTATTTGTATTGTAAATTGTATTGTCTTTCTATTGTAAATGTTTATATTCTTTTGGGAGATATTTGACCTATGTTGTCATCTTGATGTGGAGAAATATTATTTTATTATTATGGTTAGGGTTGATTAAGGAGTTAAGTCAACTTAGGGGTTAATTAGTTTATGGGCTTAGGGATAGGGGGTTATTTTTTAAGGGTTTAGGGTTTAGGGGTTAGGGCTTAAGGTCTTAGGGGTTAGGAGTTTAAGGGCTTAGGGGAATGGGGCTAAGATATTAGGGGGTTATTTTATGCTTATGGGATTAATTATGACCTAGAATATGTAGAGATTAATGGATTTTTAGGGAACATTATTAATAAGTTTTTAAAGTATATTATCCACATTTAAAATTTTATGTTCCTAACCACAATGTATTTCACTCATAAAAGAGACTCTTTGTCATTTTTTAAGGAAAAAAGTATGGGACACAAACCTTGCACTTGGTGTTTCAAAATGTATTACTAGGGGACAATGCACATTTTAAGCCCAGGTGATATAGAGTCGAGAATTCTCTATAGAAAATCTCTTTTTACGATAAGTAAAGGGTCTCATTTGTTGTCAATTGTGAGAAAACTTGAAGTAATTAAAGCTATAATAGTTCTAGGAAAATGGTAGATTATTGAAATATTTGATAAATCATTAATGGTTACATTTTCCAAAATTATCTTACTTATTGCACTCATACAAGGTAGAACATTCCATTTTGAATGTCCTTTGAAGTAGATGCAATGCTTTTATTTTATATATAACATTCACTTACCACTAAGTACAAAGGAGTGAGATTTTGACATTTTGGTCAAATCCACTGAGTAGTCAAAAATAAAGAATACCCCATTTTGTGTAAAAGGAGAGATTGACGTCATGCCTTAGTAAAAAAGGATTTCTTATGAAAAATAATGTCTTTAGTTTCTCACTCTCACCTAAGTTGTCTTTGTCTTTGTTGTCTTTGTTTTGTTATATTATATTTGTAAATGTCTGTATCGATGTTTAAATATTTTCTATATATACTAATGTTACTTTATTATTTGTAATTGTACAGTATGCCCCCCCTAGGGCATTTCTCGACGAGGAAGAGGTGGTTGTAGTACAAGCGCATGTTCAAGAACATGGAACAAATGTTGAGGATCAAGATAATGATCTTGTAGAAGAAGATAATGATGTTGATAACACTATTGAAGAAGATGGGACAAATAGATTGATCCAGGAGACATTCAATAATGTTGAAATGAATGATGATGGAAACCAATATGATGGTCGTGCTTTTTATAAACATGTACTTGAGAGGGAAATTGAACCTCTTCATGAAGGCTCAAAAACATCTCTCTCTCTCTCTCTCCCTATTGTATTGTTGTTGTTCAACTTAAAGGTGGTGAATGGTTTGTCAAACACGTGGGACACAACTCCTAAGGTATGTAATATATTTTGTGACATTAATTAGTACTATATACAAGATAAAGCAATAATTTTTCCCTTTATTTTTAATGTAGTTGGTATGTTGATCATCATTTAATTAATTTGTAACATTTGGATGCAATATGTATGATTAATATTGTTTAGTACATTAACCAGAAGTATTGTTTTTCTATGTTGTAGATTGTTAGGTGAATTTTTGTTACCACCGTCAAATGTTTTACTTCATACATACCAAGATTTACATGTCATTATGAAAGATATTGGAATGGAGTATCAAGCTATTCATGCATGTCCTAATGATGATATTCTCTATTATAAAGAACATGTGTCGAAAGAAAAATGCCCAAAATGTGATGAGAGTATATATCAAACCAATAAAGTAACAAAAAAGGTGTCTCACAAGGTTCTTCATTATATTCCCATAATTCCACGTCTGCGACAATTGTTCAAGTGTGAAAGCATAGCACAACTTATGGATTACCATGCAATGAATAGAAGTAAAGATGGTGTTATTTGAATAACTGCAGATGGATTTACATTTAGGAATATAGAGGAAAAGTGGCCAAATTTTAAAGTAGAACCTCATAATCCTAGGCTTTCATTACCAACTAATGGTGTTAATCCATTTGGAGAGATCAAATCTACTTACTCGGTGTGGCCCATTTTTGTTATCAACAATAACATTCCTCTGTAGAATTCAATAAAGAGGGAACAATAATGTTGACAATGATTGTTCTAGGTGTTAATTTGTTTAGAAATAATTTTTTTTAATACATGAATATATTGTTCCACGTATTAATTTGTTTACTCATACATGTTCAATTATGTCTTATAATTATTTATTTACTCATATATGCAATAATTATGTATTGTATTTTCAATCAATTAGATAAGTACCAGGTCAAATATATGAATGTATATATCGAACCTCTTATCAATGAGTTAGTGGAGTTATGGAATGACATCACTATGTCTGATATCTCTAGACTTGTAGATGCACAAAGGGAATTTGAATTCCATGCAATGCTGGTATGGACAATTCAAAATGCCCTAGGGATAACACATTTCTATGGTATGTTATAACGTTACCCTTCACTTTAATAGTGTTTAATTTTATTGTTCATTTCATGTATGCTTTTTAAATAGTCCCTTCATTGTACGTACTTAAAATAATTTATATAAAAAATATTCCATCTCTTGCGGGCCTTTAAACAAAGGGTGAAATTGCTTGTACTTTTTGTGGTCCTAATATTAGATCTCGCCTTCAAGAAACTTAGGAAAGGAGGTGTTTGATGAGTATAGGCACTTCCTTTCTAAGAACCATAGGTATCGAAGTACTGAAAAACATTTGTTCAATGGAAAAGAAGAGAATGGAATAAAACCATGGAGAATGACAACTCATGCATGGAAGTCGCATTATAATAGAGTCTCTCAAGGCATGGATCAAATTTTCTGTGTCAATATACATGATATGTTTGGATTATTTTATATTTTTATGGAATTTTCTTCACTGTACTAATTGACAGGTTATATTGTTTTTATAATATCTTTAACTATGATTCACCATGTAAGTCATCAAGGAATTAATAATAGGGCACTTTCACAAGGAATGAAAAGTTATCCCGAGCAATTTAATAGACTCCCCTACTATGAGAACCTAGAAATTGTTCATTTGTTTGATACAATGCACATCGGGAAGAATGTAACGGATATCTTATGGAAAATCTTAGATGGAAGGAGAGATTAAAAAAAAATTATCAAGATTTGTATTGACATTAATGAAGAGGTCAATCATGAAATTCATGTTGATTTCTGGTAGTATTGAATGTTCTCTAAGCCTCAAAATTTGCATGGAGGCTTGGACACATGTATTCCACAATAACCAGAATAATTTTGGGAAATTCCACCCGAAGACAGCTTTATTAAAATAATTAATTATTTTTAATGGGTGCCTAAGTCTAAACTTAGGAAATTAAAATAATTAAAGGGTATTAATCAAACTATGGGTGAAACTTCTAGAAGAAGACAAGGATCAAGCCAAAATTATTTGAGCAAATGATTATAATCTAATATGGGTCATTGGTTCTCAACTGGAGGATTACAAGAGGAGGCTTGATGGGCATTTGGAAAACACATCGAGTGGAAGATCAAAGATCGAATTTCTGAAGAGAGCAGCACAACAGTTGTCAGAGAGAAGTTCGAAGTGATTTCTTGCAATGAGGGGCAGGGATAGTTCCAGTTGGATATTTCTCTTGATCCGGGAATACTCAGCAAAGGAGATAGGGAGAGATATGGGAGAGGCAGAACAGAGACTACGTTTGTCAGCATAGGCTAATGTAGAGGCAGCGCAAAGCCTTGAGGAGATCTGTAATTTTGTGGGAGAGGTCGATTTCTGAACCTGGAAA
Source organism: Pinus tabuliformis (assembly GCA_031772625.1). Lineage (NCBI taxonomy): Eukaryota > Viridiplantae > Streptophyta > Pinopsida > Pinales > Pinaceae > Pinus > Pinus tabuliformis. The sequence continues at coordinate 425,815,353 of CM062816.1, forward strand.
CCGAGGTGTGAGACCAAGAGGACATAATCAAAGTATCATACACAAATCAATCAGCATAAGGGGTGACAATGTCCCTAGAAATTGTGACATTGGGCCTACATAGTGATGGTGCAGAGGCATCACAGAGGCAGCAAGGGACAAGCCATTCAGGTGCTAAATCAGTTGGGATCACCAACGACAATGTGAGGTATTTCTCACTAATCTTCTGTTAGTCATATTCTATGTACTAGATTGCTAGCAAGGCCTCCAGAGATTATATTTAGAAAACCACTGCTTAATAATACTAACCCTCAACCGTTGCACTGGTTTTCCCACATTGGTTTTTTTCAGGGACATTTGTCCAAAAGTAACTGTGTAGATGTGTGTGTTGTTTATTTCTCTCATGTGTTGTATTTATTTTCAACATTTTTTATTTATGTAGGTTGCAGTGTATTTAATTCGATATTTTATGTAGCACACAAGTAGTAAATTGGTTAATTGAATTAACAATTAGAAGAATTAACATCAGTTGCTGCAATAGGAATCGAGTAACCGATTTTTCACATGGTATTAGAGCACAGATCGTGAGCAGAAGAGCTCAGAAGTAGAAAGGAAGAGGAGTTCGAAATTACTGTAGAGGCATCAATTCGATTCCCTAGTAGGCAACGCAATCCTTGGGCCAGAAGGTCAAAGTTTTGAGAAGAAATTGATTTCTCTGATTGAGTCAATAGAGAAATTCAATCTGCAGATTGAAGCTTTCCAGTGGCAGTAGGTAGCAATGCATTTTTCCTTGCAGAGCAAATCTTCAGCTGGGACGCAGATATTTTGCAGCGGTTGCTGGAAGAATAACGTCAATGGGAGAGAGAGAGAGATTGTTGTGGGAATTCTTCCTCATAGGACTTCCAACTAAAAATTTTGATTTCTCAAGTGATGAGCAACAACAAAGAGGAGTTGATCTACTAACTCTAGCAGGGAGTGCGTAGGCTAGTTTGGTGTTGCGTAGAGGAGAGAGGAGGTAATTCGACAGTTCGTTGGAAGAGATGGAAGCTAATGGGTTGCCAGATCAAGTCAATTGGAGGGAGCATCCAACTATGTGATTTGGAAGGCAAGGATCTCATGCCTTCTAGATGAGAACGATCTCAAAACCTACGTCGACAATGTGGTAGTTGTACCCGCATATCTAGATCTACTCAATAAGTACAAGGCTAAGATGGCAAAGACCAAACGATTGATCCTCAACGGGGTGAGGGATCACATAGTGTGTCACATTGTCGGCAAGGATACAACCCAACAAATGTGGGAAGCATTGGCCATGCCATACGAAGGATATTCCAAGAAGCGGAAGATGTACTTGGAGCATAAGATGAGATCCATGCAGATGCAGAAGGGACAACACAATGATTCTTTCCTAACGAAGCTTCAGCAGATCCGAGACTAATTGGCAGATGTGAGTCAACACCTCATCCTACCAAGATGGCGAGTTTGTCCCTAAATTCAATCTTAGAATAATGGAAAGTGTTTGTCCAGAGCATCCTGGGTAGAGAGAGATTGCCAGATTGGGAAGGGATGTGGGCCACTCTTTAGCAGGAAGAGATGAGAAGAGACTTAGACAAGTGAAAACTTGATAGTAGCAACAACAACAGTGGGATGAAGCCAAAGGAGGAGGATGAGAATGCAGCCCTCGCATCTAACGAGAAGCAGGAGTAACGGAAGAAGAAGAAAGATCTCTTGAAGATCAAGTGCTTCCAGTGTGATGAACTTGGTCGCTACGCTACACAGTATCATCTCAAGAAGAAGGACAACAATAAGAAGAATGATATGAAGGTTGCATCCGCACAGATCAAGGAGGAGGAGTTTTCCATGATTTCCCAGAGGTGGGGTGATATAGAACTGTAGTTTGAAAGAACTACAGATGGGCAGGATCCTTGAGGAGTCCACTTCACGGATCAATAGCTTCTTACGGGAGCCCAGATCAGAAGTAGTGGGATGAACCAGTGTCAGTTGATGCAGAGGAGTGTCGGAGTGACAGTTACAGTGACTGAGAGCGCCAGAGACTGAACACCATAGAGATAGAGTTGGTAGCAATGAAGTTGGCACAGAGAAGTTAGTAGCAACACAGAGGATTCAGAGGGTCACCGCAGATATTGAACACTTGTTCAGTAATTTTGGATTCTTTTCTGTTGCTAATGCAGTAGTAGCAGCAGTTGGAGAAGATTACAGTGCAGATGCAGTGTTGGCAGTGGCAGTGCCAGTAGCATCACAGATGCAGAACTTATGAATGTTGCAGTAGAGATGCAATGTTGGCAGTGGCAGTGTCAGCAACAATATAGATGCAATGTTGGTAGTGGCAGTGTCAGCAGCAGTACAGATGCAACATTTTCACAGTAGTTGATGGGAAATGATGTCAGACATCAGCAGCGCAGAGGGATATGTTACAAAAAAGGGTGATGCTTTAGCAAATTTCATTACTAGAGCACATTCCTCTCTAAGAGGGAGTGTTTATTTCTGGTAGCATCGAATGTGATCTAAGATTCAAAATTTGCAGGGAGGTTTGGACTCATGTATTCCACAATACCCATAAATCATTTTGGGAAATTCCACCCCCAGCCATTTTTGTTAAAACAATTAATAATTTTTAATGGGAACCTAAGTCTAAACTTAGGAAATTAAAATAATTAAAGGGTATTAATCAAACTTTGGGTGAAATTTCTAGAAGAAGATGAAGATCAAGCAAAAATGATCTAAGCCATTTATTAGAATCGAATTTGGGTCGTTGTTTCTCAACTAGAGGATTATAATAGGAGGCTTGATGGGCATTTGGAAAACACATCGAGTGGGAGATCAGAGATCGATTTCTGAAGAGAGCAGCATAATAGTTGTCAGAGAGAAGTTCAAAGTGATTTCTTATAGTGAGGGGTACGGATAGTTCTTGTTCGATATTTCTCCTAATCTGAGAATACTCAATAGAGGCAAAGATAGATCCGGGAGAGGCAGCGTAGGTTGACGCAAAGGCAGTGCAAAGCCTTGAGGAAATCTGTATTTTTTCTGGAGAGGTTTATTTCTGAAGCCGGAAGCTGGGGTGAGAGACTGGGAGGACAAAATTGAAATCTTAGACGCAAATCGATCAGCAGAAGGAGTGACGTTGTCCCTAGAAGCTGTGACGCTAGGCATATGCAGTGATTGCGCAAAGGCAACAAGGGACAAGCCATTCTGTGGCTGGATCAGTCGAGATCGCTAGTGATAGTGTGAGGTATTTCTCACTAATCTTATGTTAGTCATATTCTCTGTACTGGATAGCTAGCAAGGCATGCAGAGATTGTATTAACAAAACCATTGCTTAATAATACAAACCCTTAGTTGTTGCATTGTTTTTCCCACATTGGGTTTTCTCGCTGACATTTGTCCAAAAATCACTGTGTAGATGTGTGTGATGTATTTCTCTCCTGTGCTGTATTTTTTCCGTAGTTTTTATTTGTGCAGGCTGCAGTGTATTTAATTCGACATCTTTTGTAGCACACAACAAGTAAATTGGTTAATTGAATTAACAATTAGAAGAATTAACATCAGTTGTTGGAGTAGGAATCAGGTAACCTATTTTTCACAATTCAAAGTATGATCCATTCAAATATCAATGGAGATGGACAAAACATAAGTGCCCTTCCATGGTTATTGACAGAGCAACAAAGCAAGGATGTTAAAGAGGTTGTTTAAAAAATTAAATTTCCAACTAGATTTTGTTCAAACATAAAGAATATCCTAAAAAAGAAAGGTGAATTAGGTGGGGTAAAAACTCATGATTGGCATACGTTCATTAAGGTAATTATTTTGGTGTATATATTTGTACACTGGTGAAACATCTTGTTAGTGTTTTTTTTTTCTACTAATTTGGGAATAAATAATGATTGATCATTATTTTTGTTACAATATGTTCTACCTCTATCTCTCCCATACAACTTTGACAACAATGTCAAACAAGTTATATATGATCTTGGAAAATACATGAGGTAAGTGGAGATTTATGTGCAAAGTGTAATTTGTTCAATAATTTATTGTACAACTTATATTTGACTGCATGTGTTTTACTTGTCATCATATACTATATACTTTTTTGTTAAAACCTGTGATCTGCTTACATCATTTGTAGATGGTTATCATCTAAAGAAATTGATAAAATAAATAAATTATAAAGTATTGTAGGAAACAAATTCCTCGTCTAATGTGTGAATTGCAAAAGTATCTACCTCTGACATTTTTCAATGCACAAGAACACTACCTCATACACCAAGTCAAGGAGACTGAAAAGTGCAGACCTGCACACACAAGATCAATGTGGATGGTTGAGAGGTGCTTTAAATCGGTGAAGGCTATGGTTAGAAAAACAATATGTCTTGAGGGTTCTATCGTAGAGGGATATATGGTATATAAAACCATGGTTTATATTCATCAATATAGTCATGCAATACAAAAAAAAGTATTAATGTATTTGATTGCATTTGGGATGTCAACTCCATGGAAAAATTTGAAGGGGAGCACCTTGGGGAAATTTAGAATGAGGAAAGTGAGATGTAAGTAGATAGTGGATATTTATAATACATTTTTTGTTTTTGTTTTTATGTGTATCATACTTATTTAATTTTTAGTCTTCCTCCATAATCCATTATTATGAAGGTATAACATGGTGACTAATTATATAGATGTGAATTATTTTTATTTTAATAAAGTCAATCGAGAGTGGGATGCAATACATTTATACATTGCGAACAATCTTTATTGAATGAATGTATGAATTGAATAAGGTAAACAAGCTAATAATGGTAGGTTATCATGGTATGGTGTGTCTACATTGGTGAAATAAGCTCAATGTAGTGGAGATACCAATCTTACACAGAGGAAAATTGATTTAGCATATGGTTTAAAAGATTATCATGCAAGCATATTCACGCATACTAGTTTTTTTTCACAATTATATTGATGCATATGGCATGTTTTTTTATTAATTTTAAAAATTTGCAAGTATAAATATGCTTATCAATTGACAATGCATTATTTATGTGTTTGACATATTGCAATTGAAACACCACTACGAAATGTGGTGCAATGGCTACAAATTTTGCATCAAAAGTTTGGATAAAAAGATGAAAACTTCTAATAGTGGGATAACTGCAGTATTTCAAGTTACCAATGTTGCCTCTAGAGGTGACAAACATCCAAAAGTATCTGAAAATTGATACTATGGGTATCTGCATGATATACTTGCGTGTGACTCTGAAACCTTCAAAATGATTGTGTTCGATGTCAAATGGTTTAGGCTATGAATCCATGAACGTGATCTTGATAGAAATGTTATTGAGCATGCTAACGGATTTACCATGGTTGATACAAGGAATCTTGAGCTAGGATCAAAGCCCTATGTTCTTCCAATCCAATGTGAATGGGTATTTTACGTAGAGGGTCCAGGTAAAGCGGGTTGGTAATATGTTGTTAGATATGATACAAGAGGAAGGAAGGTAAAGTATAATGTAACAGAAGAACTAGATGAAATTGAGGAAGAAGATGATGTAGAGGAGCAGGGTGTTCATGTGTCAGAAAAAGACATCGAAGAAGTTTAAGTATATGTTAATCAAGACAATGTTAATTTGGATGAACTAGATGATATATCTAACATTTTGTCAGATGAAGAACTTGAAGAAGTCGAACCAAATGTAGAAGAGCATGTTCTAGATGATGATATAGATGATGATGATGATGTTGATATGGAAAATCATTTGAACATGAATTATGAACTGGATGATGCAAACGATGAGTTGGATGAGGAAGAAGACGAATGATATCATAATTTTGAATGTACGAGGTATGTATTTATATGTTTTTAGTTGGTTTGTTCTCTTTCGTTCACCTTAAATTTTTATTTTCCTAGTTTTTATGTTTGATTGTTATTGTGTTTCTTTCAATTATATTATAGTATATAGATTGGGTATCGAGGAATTGAGAGTGATCTGAAGGGGGCGAGCATATGAGCTTCCACCTTCACATGGTTGGACTTGTTCAGTAGAGAATATATTATTCTTGAAACGAAGAGAAGTTCATTTAGGTGTATACCATCATCTCCAATCTTAAATTTGGTTTGTATAATAATTTTCAAGGTTTTCCATTTACTAATTAGTTGAAATTATGCTTTCATGACCCTACATAGAGTGACTTGTGAATGGGGCCAAATACAAACCTAAGTTCAAATGACTAATTCGTGGAGTTCATATATGAAAAATATACGTTCAAATCGACATCATCACCCTACGAGGAGGCGGAGGTTTGAACAGATTTCTCTCAATTTACTTATTGGGTGGGGGGGCTCTCCTTAACAGTCGAGCACCTAAAGGTCCTTATGGTCGAGTACCTAAAGGTGATGGCGGCATCATCGTTGTTATCATCATCATCGTCATCATTATCATCGTTGTCGTCGTCATCATCATCATCAAGAACAACGACATTATCATCGCCATCATCATCAACATTTTCATGTGTTATTATGCCAAAGAGGAAAATTGATAAATAATTTGAAAAAATAAGGGATAACAATCATAAAAAATGGAACCATATCATCATTATTATTATCATGAAGTCTATAAGAAAGATAAGAAAGTGCAACATGACATCTTCACTTCTATAATAGCGATGATGAATGAATAAATGAATTTATTTCACTAATGCATAATCCTTACTTATATGCTAAGGATGGGCTGATAAAATCAACATCGATCATTAAATGAGGAACTGTTGGACATAGTCAATCATTGTCCCTCTTTCTATGTTAATTTAACCAAAGTTACATTCTTTTAAAGTAAGGTGTGTTTTATATAACCAACACTCGGCATGGCCTAGTGTGGACCACATTGTAAGCATATTGTGAGCATGTTCATAGAAGCCAATAAGTTCACAAAAACAAAAATTTTAATAGAAGCAATGAGATCATCATCTCCACATACAATATAACCTAATAATGTACTAAAAGGAATCCAAAGATTGCATTCAAATTGAAAGAAATATGTGACAATGAATATCGCTCAAACATTAGCCCCAATAGTCTTATATATAATATATATTATATATAATATATATGGTATAATGTCATGAAGTAATTTGTTATTATAACATTAATCGAAAGGGGTTCTTATATCTAATCGAGCAGCACAGAGCAGGGGCATTCAAGCAAGCCATGAGGGCATGAGGGATTTCGAGAGCATGAAGAAATTTGAGCATGTATGGGAAGGTGTGGGCAAGTGTGGGCAACAAATATGCAGGTAAGAAGCTAATTCAATTATTCTTGTTTTGTGGCATCACATTGGTTCATACCTTTATGGAAGCAAATGTCTCTTAGCCAAGGGCTCAAGAAAGTTGTCTTTCACTCTCATATCTGAAACCTTTCTTGCTTGGAGAATTATCAAAATCTTTAAGAGTCTAGGGCTTAGAATTTTTGCAGGTTAATTATAAAAATTTAATAAAAAATTTTGAGCCTATCTTCTTTGCAAGGCCATGAATTTTCAGAGGTCATATTTCATTTTCTGAGGGGGTCGTAAGATTTATTTGAAGGACAAGACTAAGTCTCCTTGGTGATCATCTGAAGAAAAAAAAAATAATAAAAAATAAAAAACAAATAAATAAAAAATAAAAAATAAATAAAAATAAATATATATATATATATATATATATATATATAATAATATATATATATATATATAGATATAAAATAAAATAAAATAAATAAATAAATAAAAATAAAAAATAAAATAAACTAAAATAAAGTTAAAACAAATTGTGTATTTCCTTCTCCCCTGAGAATAAGGCATCTTGAACGTATTCCTTTGCAAGGTTTAATCATAGGTCAATTGCCCAGTCGACCTTTTACCCAAGCAACATAAAACTGGGGCCTCAGCGCTAAGATTACATCTTTTCAAAAGAACCGCAAACCTTTGTGGAAGCAAATGTCTCTTAGCCAAGGGCGAAAGAAAGTCATCTTTCACTTTAAGATCTGAAACATTTCTTTCTTGGAGAATTATCAAAATCTTTAAGAGTCCAAGGTTAAGAATTTTTGCATGTTAGTCATGAAATTTCATACGTCATATTTCATTTTATGAGGGGGTCGTAAGATTTATTTGAAGGACAAGACCGAGTCTCCTTGATGGTCATCTGCAATTTTTTTTTTTTTTTTTTTCAACACAGTCGGTTATTTTTTATATATTGCAAAAAAAAAAAAAAGGAAAAGTAAGCTAGTTCCTTGTACAATCAAATGAGGGCAAGTTCAAAAGTAGAGCTCAAATTGGGAGCGCAATCCCCACAACTACTTTTACCGCCCTGAATCCATAAACTTAAAAAAAACTAAAGTCTTGGTGGCGTGGTTCTGAGCTGTGGGATAACTTTCCAAAAATTGAATTGAACTCCTTAAGCCTTGCGCAGAAACCAAACCCGTGCTTAACATTGGGTAAAGCGGACTTAACCATAAGCCTTTATCCGCGTAAAGTGGGAATAAACACAAACACACGGGAAAAAACAAAATCCGCTTATCCAAAGCCTTGGCACGATTTTCAAAGCGTGCCTTTATTAGGCTCAATCTCCACCATAGAATTACCTCTGTCAGATCTAATGGACACCTCCGTTCGCCGATCAACCAACTTGCACGTCACTCCACCACCGTCGATCCACTCGCGATAGATCCAACGGCAGGCAGGGATTTCGGGTGGACAACTCACGCGGAGAATACCCACCCGAAAAAGCAGTGTTCTCACTCCACCCTCTTGCTACATGTCCAATGGTGAGTGGAATTCGGTGGTTCCCTCTTGAAACTGCTTGCCACTTAAACTCATCCCGAAAAACCATTCCTATTTAAAATCCCACCTTTTCTCTTTGACTAACTCTCGAGCATGTTAGCGCCTGATGGTCGTTGATCTGCCACCATCGACAGCTGCGACGACTTCTCCAAGTTCCTCTTCTGCTACTACTGAAGTCAATCCTCGACTGTTGATCACCAAGATCCAACGGTTCCTATGTGAATATTCTGCATCTGACACCTCACTCTTGCTTTGCGACATTTCTTCATTGATTTATGGTTTCTATTCCTGATTTATTGGTCTCTATTGAGGAGAGACCTGCTGCTGTTGATTGCCATATTGTCTTGGGTCGCCTGGGAGCCTGCATAGGTGCACGTGGGTCCTAGTATACTTTCTCGATCCTCATACTAGGTGAGGGGTCATGGTATACTTTCTTCATAAACTTCATTATTCTCTTTAACAGTCCTAACTGATCTGTCAATTGCTTTGTTACCATGGCTATCAACGTCCTTATTTTGGTTTCTCAGGACATGCTTTATGGTTATATTTCCCAGACTTTCAAAACTTGTTCTAATCCTTTGATAGATTTTGTTGATGGCTATGCTTTTGAAGTCCCTTTTGGCATCCAGAGCGGCTATTATGATAGTTGAGTCCCCTATTATTATAGGGTCCTTGATTGCAATTTTGTTTAAAAGCCTTGTGCCTAGGAGAAGGTTGTATCCTTCAGCCCTATGGTTTGTCATTTCTCCAAGGCTCCATTCATAGGTTATTATTTTGTTTCCATTTGGATTTAGTATAACTCCTCCTGCCCCTAATTTACCTGGGTTATTTTTTGCAGCTCCGTAAAAAAGGAATGTGTCTCTTCTATTCTTTTATCCATTCTACAAATTCTTTATCCTCCAGTCTTAATTCCATTTCTTGTTTGTGTGAGATTATTTATTTTTTGCTATAGCATTTGCTTTTGCTTTGTTTTCTAACATTGCTTTGTTGTACTAGTATTTCTCTTCTTGTTGTAAATTGTTCTAGTCCACTTTTGAAATTCCATTTGTACTTATTATCTCTGCAACTTGGCTCCAAGTTTTTGCTAGGATCTTGCTTAGATTTGGCTTTTGATCTTTGAAAATGCATTTATTTTAGGCTAACCAAATTTGCCAACACAGGATTGAAGGGAGACATTTCCATATCCTATTTATTGTTGCCTTTTTTTCTTTGTATATGGATAGCTTTTATCCCAGTTTTTATGAAGAGTTGTCAACTGAATTGTTGGATTTATGTTTATTTCCAAAGGACTTGTTGCCTATTTCTAGCACTCTCTCGCCACCATACAGTTTATGAAGAGGTGTTGGATTGTTTCTTCCTCCTTTTGACACATGACACATTTTGAGGGCCCTTGTATTCCTTTTTTTTTTTTAATTTTCAGAGGTAAGTATTTTTACTTTGAGAAGGGTCCAGGTGAAGACTTTAATTTTGGGTAGACTCTCTTATTTCCAAGTTGCCTTCCAAAGACTCCAATCATTTTGATTGTGAAGTTTTTGGAGGAGGTTGTACCCCGATTTCACTGTGTAATCCCCTCCATTTGGGTCCCAAACAAGGTCATCCGGCTCTTCTTTGTTGATGGGTGCAGCCCCCGCTAGATGAACTTTTAAAATTTCCCACTTACTTTTTAATCTTGGTGGTGTAGCCAGATTTTTCCATCTAACCCAGTGATTCTGATCCCAATCCCAAATAGAATAAAGAGTGTTAAAACTTTGCTCTTCCATCCATCTCTGAAGTCCTCTTAAATTTTGTTGTTGATTTAAGGATTTTTTCCCCATTATTCTATCCTCCCAGATAGAAATTGTTTTTCCATTCCCTCGATTTTTGGATATTTGATCTCTAATAAGAGGAATTATCCTTTTAACCAATTTCCAGATTTTGGTGCATGGCCTATCTGGAATAGTATCAGTGAGTAGCTTTGTTCTATAACAATTTAAGTATTTCATTGTTAGAACTATTTCCTACTGGTGATCGTTCCTATTTTTCATTCTCCGGATAATTTTTGTCCCTAGTTCAATGTTCATTAGTCCTAGCAGGTGAATTGCTATACCTCCTTTTTCATAGGGAAGAGTAACTTGCTCCCATCTAATAAGGCTAAATTTTTATTATCTTGTTTTCCTCCTTGCCAGAGGAAGCTTCTTATTATCAGTTCCATTTGCTTGTGGGCACTTCCCGAAGCCATAATGATTGCATACTGATATATGGGCAAGGTTGAGACAAGTGCTTTAATCAGTGTCACTCTTCCTGCTAGGTTGAGCCACATCACTCCCCAGTTCTAAATTTTTCCCCTCATTCTCTCCACTTGCTTGTTCCAGACTTCTGATTTTACCACTTCCTTTGCTAAGGGCAACCCAAGATAAGTGAAGTGGCTCCAGTTTATTTGTAAAGGTATTTCCATTATTTTTGAGATGCGCTGCATTGTTTTTGTTGAGGTATTCCAACAATAAATTCTGCATTTATAGTTGTTTAAAATTCCTCCTGAAGCTAGGAGAAATTCATCCAAGACTTTTTTGGATCGTCTTGCTATAATGTAGGATGCCCCGCCTATGAGAAGGGTATCATCTGCAAAGAGTAAGTGGTTTATATCTTTGACTCCTCTCGATATTTGGATCCTTGTTATTTTTTCTCTTTTCTTTGATTTTCCAGCAAAGCACTCAGTAATTCAGCCATGATGATGTACAAGAATTGAGAAAGCGGACAACCTTGCCTCAGCCCTCGTGTGCTTTGGAAAAATTTACTGGGTCGTCTATTGATTAAAGGAGCTATCCAAGGATTTGATATACATGCCTAGATAATCTCTATGAAATTTATTGAAAAGCCAAACTTTTTGAGAGCTACTGCAAGAAAGTTATGGTTAACTCTATCAAAAGCATTAGCCATATCTAACTTAACAATAATTCCTCTCTCCTTTCTTTGGATACTGCTGGGAATAGCCTCCTAAACAATTATCACGTTATCTGTGATTTGCCTCTTGGAGACAAATCCTCCTTGGTTTTCTGAAATTATTTCCGGAAGTAAATTTTTCATTCTATTTGCTAGAATTTTGGTGATTATCTTATAAGACGAGCTGCAAAGGGAGATTCGCCTATATATGTTAAAATTTGTAGGATTGGGTTCTTTGGGAATGAGGGCTAGGAAGGAGGATTTTGTATTTCCTCCAATCTTTTTTTTTGGAAAGCATTTTTGAGCATTCTCATTAAATCTTTTTTGATAATTTCCCAACATTGTCTGTAAAAGGCCATTGTAAACCTATATGGACCTGGTGCCTTATCAGGGTGAAGATTCCACACAACTTCCCTGACTTCTTCCTTAGTAATTTCTTTGTCTAATTCCCTATTTTGTTGGTCGCTTATTTTTTTTATATGCTGCAAAAAAATTTCATTAGTTGCCTGCTGGTCACTTGTTGAGAGGAGTTCTTTAAAGTGTTTATGGGCTGCATTTTTTATTGCTTCAACTCCTTTTATTTCTTGACCATTTACTTGAATCTGTTCAATCTAATTTTTTGACCTCCTTATTTTCATTGTATTATGAAAGAAGGTTGTATTTTTATCACCGAATTTTAGCCAGAGGCATCTTGATTTTAGTCTGTTTTCCTCTTCTTCTTGCCTATTTTGCTTATATATTTCTAGATATATTTCCTTTTCTTGTATATGATCTTGCTTACTTTCTTCCTTATTCTCTTTTTCCTTGCAAATATTATCCATTTTTTTTGCAATTCGATTTTCCTAGCTTTGTCCCTGAGATCATATTCTCTTGCCCAATTTTTTAAGTGCATCCTTAGGTTCTTTAGCTTAGTTTCCCAAACATACTCGGGAGATCTTGTGACACTTTTTTTCCAGCTGTCCTTTATTTGTTTGCCAAAATATTCCTTGTCGTCCCAAATTGAATTATATTTGAAGGGAAGGGATCCTTGATTTTCCAACTTTCCCAAGGTTAGCACCACCGGCTTGTGGTCTGAAGCTTAGTTGTGAACAATTTTACTTTTCATAAGAGAATAATAAGTTGTTATTCTTTCATGAATAAGAATTATTTCCAACCTTTCTTTTATGTTGTTTTTTCCTATTCTTTTCTTGTTCCATGTGTATTTTCCATTGCTTGGCAGAATGTCTATTAATTTGTGTTCTTCTATTATTCCTTCAAGAGCTTCTCTTGACGGATTGTTGTGGAAGATTCCACCAAATTTTTCTTCTGTATTCCTTATCAGATTTAAGTCTCCTCCCAGGATTAAATTCCCACTTTGTCTCTCTGTTATTTCTTCTTTAACTGATTTCCAGCATTGTTCTTTCTCTCTATAGTGATTTTGGGAGTACACATTTATAATGCTATAATGTTCTTTTGTATTGAGATTTCTCAACTCTGTTTGAATATAGTGTCTGTTGATTTTTTGGGTCATTAATTCCCATTTTATTTTATCCCATATGGTGTTGATTCCTCCCGATGCTCCTGTGGCTTCTAACACTACTCCTTCATAATTTTTTAGTTTTTGAATCATTTTTTTATTTTCTTGCTTGTTTAGTTTAGTCTCTTGGATCATATATATGTCTAGTTGTTCCTCAGCTAAAATGCAGGTTGCATTGACTTTAAAGGAGGTACCAAGGCCATGAAAATTCCAAGAGACCACTATCATTATTTACTATTATGTTGGTGTGGTCCTCCCTTTCCTCTTTGTTGAGTTTTTTCATGACTTCTTGTTTGTTTCCCAAGGAATGATTCCATAGTCTATTGCGTTCCTAGGGCCATTTCTTTAGCTGTTGCCTCATCTCTGATTTCTTTATTGGATTTCCTTCCCACCTTTTTTTGCTAATCCTAGGCTTGGGGATTTATTTGGCTTTATTTCTAGTTAGAATGTGGTCCACTTAGGGAGGAGGTGGAGATGATATAGGGTTGGGGGAGGATATGAGAGCTAAAGAGATGGGGTTTGAAGGTGGGGATCTGAGAGAGGGTAGATCAAAGGAGTCTTCTAATGGCTCAAAAGGATTCGGAGTTGTGTGATCAAGAGGAGTAACCTTCGCTGGAGGCTGAGAGGTTGTTTCGTTTGCTTCTTGGGACTGATAGATATTTGATGCAGTTTGCTTATTGGTAGTTTTTTTCCTTTTCACCTGTTCCCATATAATTTCTTGCTCTTCTACATTTTCATGCTCTATTTTTTTACTACACCTATTTGCAAAATGACCATACTCGTGGCATACCTTGCATTTAAATGGTATTTTCTCGTAGTCTAGTGGTTGAATGTGTGTCCACTGGTCGACCTTGATCTTTATTGCCTCTGGGAGGCCTTTTCTGAGATCTACTTCCACACATATTCTTGTGCACGCGTGCATGTTGTGTTTTGGCTCACATCTATCAATATATTTCCCCACTGTGTTTCCTATAGCCTTTACAGATTCGTCTCCCCAGCATTGAAGAGGAAGATGTGGGAGCCTGACCCACAAAGGCACTGCATTTGGGACATCCATCTCCGGATCAAAGTCTGGCGTCCACCTGTTTAGGTATAAACCTCTGGAGTCCATGAAGTAAGGTCCATTTCTAAATATCAGATCTCTGTCCTCCTTTGTTTCAAAGAGAAAGGTGTAGTATCCCCTTTCATAGAATCATATTGCTATCTTCCCCTGTGTGGTTGCATTCCAGTTTCTTTCCACCCATTTTTGCACTGATTTGGGTGAAGGCCCTAGCCTAGTGAACTGTCCAACAAGTCTGCGCTCTGCCAGAGAGATGGCTACTCTTCTTACAAGTGCTGGAGGGAGAGAAATCTCTAGGATACTTTCAAGTTTCTTTACAAATTTATTGACTGATGTCCTATTCCTTGGAGCTCCATTCCCTGCGATCAGAGATGCGAAATCTTATGCATTTTATTCATTCCCTAGCTACGAGGAAGGGTGAGGATCTCCCTCCTCAGAGGGCTGCATGGTCTGGTTGGCCTCAATAGCAAGAGGCTACCGAGAGAGGGATCTGTAGGGGCAGTGGCGGCTAGGTCAGCGCAGGCTCGGGCTGGGCTATTGCGCACGCATAGAGGTTTTTTTTTCATGAAGAAAATCCATCACTTCCATCTGCAATTTTTTTTAAAGTTCAAAAAATCCATGTATTTCCTTCTATCCTGTGTGTAAGGAAACTTGAATGTATTCCTCTTAAGGGTATTTGAAATCAAGAGAGCATTCATTGAAAGCCATCAATCAAAATTTGAAGGAGATTTATCTACATTTCTGAGTTATTTCCCTTTCTGCCACATTCACAAGTGAAATTCCTCCTTTTTCCATGAGCAAAGACCCCTCTTGCATAGAAAAAGAATAAAATTTTATGAGGGAGAATTGATCGGGACTGGTAGTTTATTCCTCCTAAAGTATCCCAATGCGAATATTCCTCCTTAAGTTTAGATTATGGACAGTTTACCTTTTGTGATTTATGTGTGACAAATTTTATTATTTTTAGGCCTATTATTATCAGGTTTCAATGTGATTATCCTATGTATGCAACACTTCAAATTTGATATGTTAGGACAATTTGCAATAGGTGAAAACTAGAGAAGAATCAAGGACACAAGGCCTTGTGGCCTCACTCCAAGGGTTGGTATGCCTAGTTAAGTGCTCAAATGACAATGTTTTACCTTCAAACAAGAAATGTAATCCCTCCACTAGTCAATGTTTCCCTGCAATCAACCAGAGATAGCATATAACCAAATACAAATCATTTCAATGAAGTAATGGCAACTTTCTAAGTTAAAAGAATGATAAACGCTTGCAATAATTTTGATTGGGCTTGCAAAAAAAGTGGATTAGTATGAGGATCCGTGAGCCCTCCAAGGCCCACGGCTAAGGCTAGGGGCACCCTCCAAGTGATCCATTCCAATACCAGATCAAGAAACCCCTGTGATGATGGATGGAGGATTGCAAAAACCAAACAATTATATCTTAAATCACCTACAACAATAGAAAACCCCTCACTCGGTTTGCGACTAAGGAAGAGAGACCTATTTGGGCCTGTGTTTAAGTCAAACAAGGTTGTACAAAATACTTTAAAGACCTATGGATAGGGATCCAATGGATTAGACCCTGCAACTTGGCACAAGGTTATGAAGAGACAATCTTAAGCTAATGGAAGAGGTTAAGTATTACAAAAAATGTGTAGATAACCTCAATAACCAAGGATCATAGTACAAAGGGTCTAAGAACAATCTCTTGGAGTTTGTTAGCTTCACTTGTGAGTAAGAAGAGAAACTTATGCCTAGCCTCAAGGATTTCTACACACCCCTTTATCCATGTAAGGAGTTTGCAACCATTATCTTAGAGGTCAACCAATAGTTAGAATAGTGGGTAGCATAAATGGAGAAGAAGAGGCAAAACTTAGATGAAGTCATTAAAGGGAAAGAATAGTCCAAAACCCTCCCCAAAAATTTCCATCCATTATATTCAAGTGAAATAAATTGGAATTTAGCAAGCATCTGCCACATTAGTGACAATATGAGGGACGCTCGTAGAAGACATCAATTCCTTGCAATATGACATTGATGAATATATTTTTTTAAGGAAAGGGTATGATTGGCATTATAAGTACATGATTTGAAGGCCAAAACCTTTTACATCTTGTGCCACAAAATATCTATTTGTCCAAAATTCCCACCCCTCTACATAATATATTTCTAATTTACTATTTACTACTATTCTGAAAACACTTCTCCCATATACACTCCAAAAAACGCCATTATAAGCTACGTATCGGTAGTACATATGTCCATACTAAAATTAGAGATAAACATTATAGCTCCTCCCTAGTTGAGCTACTTGATCTTCCTCAAAGCCTGATATAGGATGCTCTTGAATCTCGTCGACATTGTTCACAATGTCATCATCATTCTCCATGAGCTCCCCATTCACTGCGTCCTCCATATCATCGATGAAATATTGATTGCATGCTGGTCCACCTTTGTCCCCTCTTTTTCTGATATTATCAACTCTAAACTCCAGCATATCAGCAACTAACTACAAACGCTCCATTTTAAGCTCCAACAACCCCAACCGTCATGACAACAATTCCTTACAGGCATGTGTCTCTACCAATTGCATCTTAGCAGTACTGGATATCAAGGTGGTCATGAATTCCACCATTCTTGCAAGCCTAGCCATAATGGTTTCGAGCTCCTCACCGACTTCCCCCTCATTGCACTCCATTTCCACCTGAATTCTTTGAATTTGCTGGCTCAATGCACCTAAAATTTGAATTTCCTTCATAATGCAGTCCTTCACTGCCCTGCGCTCTATATATAATGACAACATTCCCTTCCTACCCAAATTTTGAAGTCCTGTTGCATTGAAAGTTGATTCTTTTGCCAAAACCACTTGTGTTGGATCCATTAAATTTTCGGCTCTAAAACTTTGGTTTTCCAAACACTGCCTACCACTGAATTGATACTCTGGATAAAAAAATATGGGCTGGCACACGTGATAGACCCAACTATTCAATTCATGGCTTGTCCATCTGACCTTTGCTAAATTCAGACTTGTGTCACTGGTCTAAGTGGTCGAGAGGGTTGGATTCTCTACAATAATAGAATGCCTATCGTATGTCTACCTTATTTAATAAGGTTCTTAACTCAAAGGTGTCCGACATGATTATTATAATGAAATGTTTATTCCCAATTTTAATAATCCTCAAGGCTCGAGAAATTCCCATCTGACTACTATACATTATGGTGGAGGTTTGATGATTATATCCTCACCGTTTATCCTTAATTCCCCACACTTTAATAATACACCCCGATTTACCATAAGATCAACTTCAACATTTAGATTTCGTTTGATATGGTGAAAATATATATTAACAAAATTCTTAATGAACAAATTAATTCAATAAAAGATGGGAGGAAGCCAAGGATCATCATTCTCACGATTTTTAACACTTTTTGAATGACAATATTAGAGTCTCCAAAGACCTTTAGGGACCGGAAATTATTGACGAGAGCCAATTCCAAACCTTGCCAAAGTGCATAGTACTCTGTCTGGTTATTGGTCGACACCCCTAAGCCCCAAGCAAATTTTATCTCTCTTTCTTCATCAAGGTGAGAAAGAACCCCTCCCGCTCTAGCCTCCCCGGAAATTGATGGATATTTTAATGAGACTATGGAGTTGACTAAAATTGTTGGAGTATCTTATCTTTCGAAACATATAATTCCTATTTATAGAAAATTTGTATCGCTCTAAAAAAGAAATCTAAAAAGGTCATGTTGTTTTTCCTCTACATTGTATTGCATATATTTGCATTGAGATGTTAGTTTAGTAGCTACGTGTCAAAATTTATTTTAAAAATTTGTTTAGTTGTGATATGAATAATTTCCTATGCACCACCACATTTTGGATTCTTTTTAATACTAATTTTATATTTTAAAAAATAATAATAAAATTAGTGAATTTTTTAAATGTTTGTTTTTTAACTTTTACATTATCTAACTAGGAAAATAAAAAATAAAACAAACAAAAAAACAAAACAAAACCAAAAAAACAAAAACACACATTTTCTTTCTTATATAGGATTTTGTGGCAGAGATCACACCACAACATAGAGACGCCATGAGCCAGCTTTTAATGGCAGAGAATGTCATACATGAGGATCTTGTACTAAAAGAGGAGCGCAGGGCGCAATCCAACAACATCAAGTAGAGCACAAGGTAAAGAAAACTCTAATGCTATTTTTATTAATGAAATACTTGTGATAATGATAACAAAAAATATCAATTTAAGATTTCATTCTTGTTACAACTGATGATCCACCCCTCTTGCGACATCCTCGATGACGTCATGAGTACACGACTACACCATCAAAAATAAAGAAAAATAAAAAGAAATGATTGTACTATTTATATCATTAGAAACATCACATACCATATTATGAAAACATATTTTTGATGATAAAATTTATTGAGATGAAGTATTTTGTGCCTATGATTAATGAATGAATGAATGTTATATGTTAATGAATAATTACTATATGTTTGGGTGTTGGTGAATTGATAGTGATGTGAGGGGGGGTAGGGGCAATGAGAGCTTCCACCTTCATGTGGTTGGCCCTGTTCAGTAGATAATAAATTAGGATATGGATATTCTTGGAGAAAGCACAATTTCACTAAGGGCAAGGCCCACTATATTGAGGTGTATTCGGATAGTGAGCCTGATGAGGAGTTCGAGATGGGAGAAGAGCAGGGAGATGAGGGAGGACCATCATCAGGGTGACCACCACCACCACCACCACCTAGAGGGCGATCGTTTGCCCCATTAGGGGGATTTAATGCTTCACTTCAGGGAGTGTCGAAGTATTTGACACTCGGGATTAGGGTGAGGTATAGGGGAAGCGAGTGTCAGTCCTGGTAGATAGTGGGGCCACCCACAACTTTATCGAAGCCCATATGGTGGATCGTAGGGGCATCCACACAGAGACAATTTAGGGGTTCTTCGTGTTGGTGCCAGGAGACTAGACCATGCAGTGCACAAATCACGTCCTCGGGTTGACTGTGGTGATGGGGAATTACTCAATCACTGATCACTTTTTTGTAGTTGATGTTCTAGACACCAACGTAGTGTTGGGTGTCTAGTGGTTATACTCATTGGGGAGGGTCACCACTAACTGGAAGAAGTTAGATATGAAGTTTACAGGCCCAGATGGGAAGCCGGTAGTACTGAGAGGGATGCACTCTTATCCACCCCAGACAGTTTCCACTCACAGGATGGAGGCAGATATACGACATGGGGACATAGAGTGGGTGGTGGAGCTTCGGATTTCAGAGGTAGGGACTTTGGCATGACCTTGCATCCAAACATATCAACCTTGTTGAAGAGGCACCATGGGGTTTTTGGGGAGATACCTCTGGGCAAACCACCAAACCGTGGGTTTGATCATACTATTGAGTTGGAGGAGGGAGTGAATTTGGTCATCACTACTCTATATAGGCACCCTAAAGCATATCGGGACGAGATAGAGAGGGCCATTCAGGAGCTCTTGAGGTTGGGGCACATCAGGCCTAGCTTGAGTCCCTTCACTTCTTTCATCGTGCTGGTGAAGAAGAAGGATGGGACACTACACATGTGCATCGACAACAGGTCCCTCAATAAGAGGATAGTGAAGAACTAATACCATATCATGTGCATTGATGAGATGATGGACGGGCTTAGAGGGGAAAATTACTTCTCTAAGATAGATCCGCACTCGGTGTATCACCAGATCTGAGTGAGGGAGCAGGACATCCCTAAGACTGCCTTTTGTTTCCACTACGGACACTTTAAGTTTTTGGTGATGCCCTTTGGGTTAACCAATACTTTAGCTACATTCCAGTCTTGTATGAACCACGTGTTTCGTGGGCAATTGGGACACTTTTTCCTTGTCTTATTTGATGACATACTCATATATAGCCGGAATTAGGAGGAGCACCTTTAACACTTGGAGGTAGTGCTTCGCATACTAGAGGAACAACAGTTGTAAGCGAAGATGTCCAAATGTGATTTTGGAATGACAGAGATGGTGTACCATGGACATGTGATTTGGGAGGATGGAGTGAAGGTACATCAGGAGGATATTAGGGCCATCCTAGATTGGCCAACACCCAAGAATGTGACAGATTTGAGAGGGTTCTTAGGCATTTTCACTTACTACAAGAGGTTTGTGAGAGGATTCTCACAGCTTGCAGCACCCCTCACTGATTTGACAAAAAAGGGGGCTTTTGAGTGGACGCAGGTGGAACAGGAGGCCTTTGAGCACCTCAAGAAGGTTATGAGTAGTTGTCTTGTTTTGGCTTTGCTAGATTTCACATGGCAATTTGTACTAGAGTGTGATACTTCAGGTGAGGGAGTTGGGGCCTTATTGACACTGGGAGGCCATCCTATTGCATTTGAGAGCAGAAAATTGCTACCCCACAAGTGTTTGTACTATGTCTATGACAAAGAGATGTTGGTTGTGGTGCATGCACTAGACAAGTTCAGGAAGTATCTGGTGGGAAACCGACTCAATGTGAAGACTAATCATAATAGTGTTTTATTTTTCTTAGAGCAATAGTCATTGGAGGAGAGGCAACATAATTGGTAGAGAAAAATGCAGGGCTATGACTTTGAGATTGAGTACATTAAGGGTAAGCACAACATAGTAGAAGATGCACTTTCCTGGAGGCTCGCAAGACTATCTTTGATGGATGTTACTCATGAATGGAAGGCTCAATTTTTGGTTGAGCATTCCAAAGATAGGTAGGCTTATGAGATATTGGATGGCACACACAAAGATGATAGGTTCCAGGTGATGGATGATGTGATCTACTACAAGGACATTATATGCTTGGTGCCAGGATCTCAGCTCAGGGATAGGATTATACAAGAAGCACATGATTCCCCTCGAGCAGGAGACCCTGGGTTCCTCAAACATATCGAGCCATCAGGGAGAAGTTCTCCTGGCGGGGGCTCAAGGGAGATGTACTGAGGCACATGCAAGAGTGCATAGACTATCAGAGGAACAAGGTAGAGTTGTCACATCTCATAGGATTACTACAGACTCTCTCCATTTCGAAGAGTAAGTGGGAGAGTGTGTCCATGGACTTTATCACAAGGCTTCCGACTACATAGGGGCAAGATTGTATTTATGTTGTGGTCGACAAATTGACCAAGTTTTCCCATTTCTTCGGCATCTCATCAAGATCTTCAACCTCACAGGTGGCCAAGTTGTTCTTTCGAGAGGTGTGCCAACTGCATGGACTCCCAAAGAACATAGTCAGCAACAAGGACAGTAGGTTCATGGGAGCCTTCTAGCAAGAGTTGTTTTGGATGGTGGGGACAAAGCTTACACCCAGCACCAAGACTATCATCTGTAGAAAATCCTATAGATTCACAAGTTCATGCATTGTACTGAAGCACAGGACAAGAATCTACTTCTACTTTAAACCAGCGGAAGCCAATAGATCGATGAAAACAATAAGAACAAGAAGAAGATAAATAAATGGCACATAACACAATAAGTATATGGGGAAATTCACAACTCAAAACCCTTACTGTCTGTATTACATTAATTAGAAATCCAAGATGAGAATACAATGCTTGTTCTCACAAGAACAATCCTTGCACAAGTATAATCAACTTTCATCTCACAAGATA
The DNA here is from genome assembly GCA_031772625.1 of Pinus tabuliformis. Classification (NCBI taxonomy): domain Eukaryota; kingdom Viridiplantae; phylum Streptophyta; class Pinopsida; order Pinales; family Pinaceae; genus Pinus; species Pinus tabuliformis. Next base: position 425,837,302 of record CM062816.1, read on the forward strand.
GCTCAAGCCAAATCCCTTAGCCTCTTCTACTGCTCTCCAAGCCCCCATTTCCTTGCACCCTTGGTCAAAGAATTTGGATGAATGCAATATTCTTTGCTCAACCTTGAGCTTAACCAGCACAAGAATTTCCTATCCCCCGCCTGATGACTTCCTTTGGTCAATACTTAGCCAAATTTCCAAGCCTCCAAGCTTCTAACTCTTTGCACAATTCCTGAGAGAATTAGTCTGTATTTAAAGGGAAATTCCCCATCCATAACTGCGCAATCCAAAATTAGGTCCTTCTTTGATTGCATTCATGATATTTACAACTCAGTAAATCATACAACTAATAGTACATTGTCCTTGCACTCTAGTCTCAACTGGGTCTTTCTCTGAATTGACATGCATGAGTTTCTGATGAGGGAATCTTCAGTTAACTCAAGTAACACTTGTGGATGCACTAGTGCACCAACTAACTGTTAATCCTCTATTAGTTCCACAAACATTTAGAACTAATTTAACCGAACATAACTAAATAAACTGAGTTATCTAATTACAACTCATAAATAAACTCATACTAGACCCCTAAAACTTAGGGAGATCATATACATGAATTCTAAAATACTTCAAACTCGAAATTCCTATGTTAACTAAGTCAACTTAACTTAGTTAACTATTACAAGTTGTTATGAGAAAAGAATTACAATTTTAATTCACAATTTAATTCAAGGACAAATTAAATTGGAATTTTTGGATTCTATTTTTAACATTTCTAGTTGTCATTTTCAACATCATCCACAGAAAAATGGGCAGAACGAGATCTTGAACAAATGGGTGGAAGGGTACCTACGCAACTACATCACAGGGCAGTAGAGAGCGTGGGTGAAGTGGCTATACCTAAGGGAGTTCTGCCACAACAACACTTACCATATGCCGATTGGTATGTCCCCCTTTTGAGAAATTTATGGTTATGATGCCCTTTCTTTTTCTTACATGTTGTTTGGAGATAGCAGGGCCCCATGGCAAAGGATTGGGTCCAAGAGATCCAGGATATCCTCAGAGCTCTCAAGGACAACTTGTAGGTGGAATGTGGGTGCCACCTCTCCTAGTAATACACACTTCTTGTTGGAGGGAAATTCATATGGCCAAGGAAATAGTTCAAAATGCCTAAGTGAGGGGGATCCATATGAGGAAAGGAGCGGCAATTATAAATATAAGGGAGGCAACACCATTTTGGGCCTTTGATAATTTGACAATTGAATTGTTTCTCTAGTTGTTAGTGAAGTCACATAGTGTTGTTCAGCACAAGAGTTTCCCAAGGAGGAATATCAACCTTTCTTTAGTGGACTTCGAGTGCCACCCTAGGAAGGATATTGCATCAATGTTGGAGCTAGAGAGAGAGTCACATAGGTGGTATGATTTCTGGGCCAATTGGGACACAGTTCAGGGAGCCATGCAGTGATTTGTGGAGGAAAGAGCTAGAGTTTGGAATTGAAGCATTGCTGGAGAATTTTTCCGATCAAATTTTAAGCAGAAGAGGAATATTTGCAGGGGAAGAATTCACGACACACCAATAAGACAATTTTCTGGAGGAGAGATTGCGCCATCTTGTCCATAGACTACACAGTCATTGTAGAGACACTTTGGTGGGAAGGCTTGTGAAGGGATTTTGATAGTTGGGCTTGTTGGGGTTAGTTTGGAGTGGAATTGTAGAGAATTTTCCAGTCATTGGGGGTCAAACATTTCTACGATTTGTCACATTTCTGGATTTCTACTGGTGAAGGAGGGCCAAGTATTTTGGGGTCCATTTTGGAGCTTCAAAACCACGGAAAACTCTTTCTGGGTTTTTCTGGGTTTTTGATAAGGATTCTAGAAATAATTTATCAGATTTTTTTGGACATTTTGGAGGGGTCGAACCAAGGTCTCAACACAGCCAGTAGTGCTGAAAATACAAGGCCAATGCAGATTTTGAGAGGGAAAATTACAACAACAGTTGGGAAACGATAAAGCATCCACCTAAGGCTTGTAGCCTTCCTTGTGCAAACCCAGGTGCACTCTTCCTATTTCATATTGTACTCCAGCATATATATTTAATAAAAATTGCCCATTTTGGCATATTTGGAGCATTTTGGTTTATTGGGTGTTCACTGAAAATTTTTGTGTTGAATTGTATTACATGTTTTTGTTATCACTATAAATTTTTCCATTAGGAATATTACACTACAAAACAAGTCCTCACAAGGCAGTGGAGTACAAGACTCTTGAGGAGGCATTTACAAGAGTGAGACTAAAGGTGAGCCATATTTGTGTCTTCAGTATCCCCCTGTATGTCCATATTCCTTTAGAGAATGGGACTAAGCTGGAGCCTTCATCTAAGAAAGGGATTTTTGTTGGATACAATGAGATCTCAAAGGCATGTAGGGTCTACATTTCGGGGGAAACGAAGATAGTAGTTAGTTAAGATGTCAAATTTGAGGAGGTTAGGACTTTTAGGAGGTCACATGAGACAATTCCATCCGTGATAGGATATCGAGAGCAAGAGGATCCAAAGGTTTAGTAGGGACCGGAAACAGGGTCATATGTTTTTTATTAGGAGGAAGAGTAAGATGTTCCTTATAGCTCTTCGAAGAGGTGGTTGAGATGTACCAGGAAGACCTTGAAGGATGTAAAGGAGCATGTGGAGGCTCCTAGTAGGACCTTTAAGGAAAGTAGACCATAAACCAAATTTTCTAGTTATATGGCCTTAATGAGCAGCATTAGTGAGTTCGAGCCTTCTTACCTTGGAGGAGGCAACAAAAAACAAGTTTGGAGGGATTCCATGGTGGAAGAGTATAGTTCCATCGAGAGGAACAATGTGTGGCAAATGTATCGAGGCCTGATGGGAAATTATTATTCACTTCTCAATGGATCTTCAAGATCAAGCATGTAGAAAATTGTAGTATCAAGAAGTACAAAGCAGGCTTGGTAGTGACAGGGTTCTCCCAAAAGGAGGGAGTGGATTATGAGGAAAAACTTGCACCCGACACCAGATATGCATCTATTTGGTTAGTTATATCTATTATCTGAGAGATGGGGTGGAGGATTCATCAAATGGATGTGAAGATTCCCTTCTGTAATGGGTTAATTGAGGAAGATGTGTATATTGAGTAGCCTTAGGTATTTGAGGTGCATGGGAGGGAATGACATATGTGAAGTAGCTCAAAAATTGGGCTACACGTGAGATACGCAAGAGGCTGGAGGAGGACCACAAGGATGATTGAGAAGCTAGAATTTTTGCTAGAAAATTCTTCAGGTTTCTTGAAATTTCATTGTACTTTCTTTGGGCCATTTTCCCTAGTTAAGGAGCCCAATTATGTCTCTAAGTTAATTGAACATTATGAGAATTTGGAGGGTAAATTTGTGTTGTTGTTCCATCTAATTTTCTAGGTTATTTTATGTTTTTTTTCCACTACAAAATTGTTGTTAAAAGTATCAAGTATTGATGTTAGTAATTTTTCGAATTTAAAATTTACAATAGATAATTATTTATTGGTAAAATAAAATTCCTAGGCATAAAATAATTACAAGAGACAATAAATTTGATTTGCACTTAGAAATTTTACAAAGGGGCTAGCCTCTTGCGGACTATGAAGAAGCCTCTAGAAGGGTTAAAGTTGTAACTCTAGCTAAGAGTTGGAGTAGTCAAATTTTAACCCTAGTTGGATATCATACTATGTCACAATCGGGCCACTAGGAGGACAAGGGGTTCCATTCTATTCAATTATATATTATTCCATAGTAGAGAAAAGTAGTCGAGAGTGGCAATTAGAACGCATAGAAAATGGGGTTACTATTTTGTAAAAATCAAAAAAGGAATAGTAACAAGTAACTCCATATAGAGTTCCTGCTCCTTTGTACTTGCATTATATCCATACCAGAAAATAGAGAAAAGTAGGCTCACCTTCCAATTGGTTTTTCCTCCCGCAAGGGATTTCCAGAGAAATTCCTTCTGTTCATTGTAGATGGTGTATTTGTTGTTCTTTGTTTTTTGCATTTTATCTATTCCATGTATAAGAAAAAAATAGGTGATTAACAAATCTAAAATCTAAAGGAATTTGACCTTCATAGAATAGTTTTTTGTTTATTTTATCATATCTGTTGTGATAAACTATCCAATGGAATATCCACGACAATTTATAGATCATGAGTCAAAAGTGCATCTTCTTTAGGTATTCAAATACCACCAAGGAATTTTATCTTTACAATGAGGTAAACAAGAAGTTTATTCTTTCCATACATATATTTTTTCTTGAATCTTCCAAGAGTGACAAAGTTGATCAACAGTAGTTTGATCATCTAGATAGATTCACTTGTGTAAAAATGTATCATGAATTTGATGATGAGATTTCACATTGTAACACCCCCTCCCAGGTCTACCCATAGTAACCATTCCAACCATGGTAAACATGAGAAGAGAGGCTAATATGATCAGATTTGACCTCCTATGTCACCTTAAGGAAGTGGAATTGACAGAACATCACTTACAATCATCCAACATCATCAACAGACCCCTCAGGAGACAATTCAGCCACTCAGACAGCTTGTCCTTGGGTCCCATTGCTATTTTGCATCTCTTAAGCCTCGGTCGCTCTCATGCTATGGGCAAGGGAGCGACCAACAACCTAAAGTCACTCTCACAAGCCTGCCTGCCAGCGACTATGGTCCAAAATTGCTAGTTCTATGTTAGACCCCGAGATTTGAGCCACTTTTCTAGCCCAAAATCATGGCCTCTTCCCAAAACTTGTTGTAACTTTCAGAAATCATTAAAAACATGATAACCATGCTGATCAATCAAAATCACCCTCGGGACTAGGCCTAAGCATCACCAACCGGGGCTGACATTTTGTCAAGCACTTAGCATCAATGCAACCTACGGTTTTAGGATACAAGACAGAGCATATATGACTAAAAGAACTTATGAAACATCATCATAAGGATCACCTCCTTCTCCATTGAATGACTAAATCATCAATTAGGTCTTGCATCCATCCATTTAACGGTTACAAGTAAATACATTAACTAACCATGACATAAACCAGTCACACAACCATGCTTATAACCAACATTAAACGATGTAAATATCAGAGATATGGCAACCATTAAATCCAAATATAAATCAATGCAAAATTAAGAGAACTTAGCTTTTATTAATCATAGGAAAATCGGACCAGGTTCAGGACTTCCACGTACCGCTCGACCGTAGACATGGCTGAACCAAATCTCTCTTTAAGCCATTCACCCCCATGCCATATTCCAAGCATGAATGTGGGATCTCATAGAACAACCAAGGGAATCTAGAGGTTAAACTACCTCCACCCCATCAAACTATGATCACACCAAGATCAGTGCTCCGATCACAACCGAACAGAACTTGGAATGCCATCTAGAATCCATCACTATCCTTGAGGAATTTTCTGTCTCCTTGTCTTTCAGGATTTACCGCAATCCAAACCCGTATCACTAGGCCCTAAACTGAGACTTCTCCCTTAGGCTTTACCATGTATCCCGCCAAAACTGGTGAAGGGATTCCTAGTCCTTTGGGAATGAACCTTGAGACCACCTCCGCCCTGGATTATGAAATCCATCCGACAAACCAAAGTTCCAAAACCGAAATAAACATCCCAACATACTATGGCATCCGGAAAAAGGCTAGGATAGGCTGAAATCCATTGTCATAACCCGACAATACCATGCCACCGACAGAAATAGAACCATAAACCAACATGCAAGGCCATGCATGCCCAAACCAGCTAGGAAATCACACATGCAAAAGATTCCCTGCAAGTATTCTTGCTCAAGCTACTTGATCTTTCTTTCCTTTCCTTGTTCCTTTCTTACCTTCCTTTCCTTTGCTCCAAAACTAGAGTGCTCCAGGAAAACCCTAAGTGACGAAGAGTGGGAGAGAGAGTGAATAATGAGAGAGAGCTCTAAACTTGAACTAACAAAAGGTTACCAACTCATCCTCATAATCCTTTTTATGAGTGAGGCCTCTATTTTCTTCATTTTCCATTATTTCCTTCAATTTCCTCCTCACATGCAACCTGTGACCTTTCACCTTAATTTTCTCCTAATTTCCTTAATTTTCATAAATAAATGTGCCAAAATGCCTTTTTTCCTTAGCCTTTGCCAACTTTCCTTAGCCAAAACACACATCAAGTGATGCCCACTAGGATATATTTTCCCAACATTCAGCTTCGAATAAGTGTCCCTTACCAGTGGTATTATTTTCCCTTTATTAACTTTTATTACATGAACTTTTCACCAGGGTTGTTACAAAACCCTCCCCCTTGGGGATGTTATACAAAAAATTAGTTAGTTTATAGTTTATTAGGCAAAGGGGGCATGATCAAAGATCATGTCTTTTCACCAAGAGGCACCCAAGGTAGTATATAGCCAAGGCATCTCACAAAATGTAAACATCGTCTATTCATTTATTAATAAAATATTTATCATGGTCGTCAATAGTTAAATTCGTGTGTTCCATCTGGTATTAGAGCAGACGATCCTCGATTGCTCTATTGTTGCATAGGTCGAATTACCATTCATTGTCGTCGTCAATTCACTGTCACCGTTCGACTGTGCCACTGCGTCGTTCTGCCACGCCACTCCGTTGTTCTTCTTGGTCTCGGTCGTCCCCCATCACTCTGTTATTCCTTCATCCACTTCCGTCAGCCCTCCGCATCTACTTCTGCACTCTGTAGGCATCGTCGCACGACCAACCGCAACTCAACTGACAGTTAGTCTATCGATCTCTGCCATCCTCTGCACACCCTATCCCACTGCTCTATCGCTACCACGTATTCCATCTCACTGCCTCCCGCGTCCATTAAGTCCCCCACCATATGTCGTCTTCTGCACGCCACCCCAAACGCTTTGACGCCTGACCCTGTCTTTTCCCATAGCATATTAATTTATATAACCATGGGAGATTAATCCATATAATAACATATATTATATAGTTTTTATTTATAACTATATATGATATATAATTTATATATATATATATAGTTTAAAAACTTAATGTTATACAATTAAATTAAATTAATTTAATTATTAAAAAAATTTATATATATATATATATATAATTAAAAATCTAGCGAACAAATATACACCCCCACAAACTCGTTCAATGTTGTCGATGTCAATGGCCGATTTCAGCAAAAAATTGATTGATTTGGAGAATAGGATTACTAGCCACTCCGATGATTTCAACAAAAAATTAGTCGATCTCGAGAGTAAGGTTATCAGGCATTCCGATGGTATCAAGAAGCTTCAAGATACATCAAATCGGATAGAACAACAGCTCGGGCAGAACCAGATCCAATCTGAAATGAATCATAATCAAACAATAGCGTTGTTGAACACTTTGTGTGGAAGGTCGAAGGTTACACCCGAACAACTACTCCAAGATGATGGAGGTAATCAACCGCACAATTCATTAGATTCAACAAATTCAATAGATTCTCATGAAAAAGTGGAATCTCCAAAAAAATCATCCACGCACCATCAAGGAAATAATAACGCGACTTTCTCAAATAAGCAACTCTCGGATACATTCACCAATCGACACCCTCTTTTCGCTCCACCATTAGCAACGTATTAGCGAAAGGCAAAAATCAAGATGCCCAAATTTGATGGGAACAAAAAATGCAGCATTGTGTGGTTGAATAAAGCAGAAGAATACTTCGAGATTTATGATATCGACAATGATGATGAAAAGATTAGGCACGCTTCCATGAAAATGGAAGGAGAAGCATATAATTGGTATATGTGGTGGAAGAAGACGACAATCGCCATCAGTTGGAGAAAATTTAAGGATGCATTCTTTAAAAGATTCCAAGGTGTAAAGGAAGAAGATTTCTTTTCAACACTCATCAAATTACAACAAAAAGGAAGTATGGATGAGTACACTCAAGAATGGGAGACCTTAGCAACACGAGTACTTGGGTTATCAGAATCTCGTCTAATTCAATCATACATCTCCAGACTTAAAACTCATCTACAAGTAGAACTTGAGCTTCATGACATTACGTCAATAGAAGTAGCAAGACAAAAAGCAAAAATTGTTGAAAAGAAATTTGAACAGATACTATGGTCAAAACCGGAAAAATTATATTCGAGACAAAAAAATGCCCCAGTCTGTGGATACGAATAATACAAGATATGTTCCACCACATCATTGTGAAGGTGAAAAATCTAACGTGGAAATACAAAGGATAAAAGAAGGCAAATGAAAATGTTGTGGCGAGAAGTGAAACCCTAAACATAGGTGTGTTAAAGGGAAAGAATCAAAGAACCTATATAACTATGAAGCAACTAATGATTCAAATAGTGATGATTCTGACATAGAAGAAACAGAAGATGCCCCAAAATTCTCTCCAAAATTAGATGATGGAAGTATTCCGCAAGTGTCACTATCAGCTATGACAGGTATATCACAACCTCAGACTCTAAAATTGAAAGGACATATAAAGAAGAACAACGTAGTGGTTCTCATCGACTCTGGTAGCACCCACAATTTTTTAGATGCAACCGTGGCAAAGAGACTCAACATTTTCTCATTTCCCTTACCGAACATGAAGGTGATGGTAGCTGACAGTAAGAAGATTGAAAAGGTAGGGAAATGCCATAAGGTTAAATTGCAGATACAAGACTTTAATTTAGAATCCCCGTTCTTCACTGTACCATTAGGAGGAGTAGATGTGGTCTTAGGGATCCAATGGCTACGAACTCTAGGCACTTACGCTGCCAACCATCAAGTACAGTTCATAAGATTTAACTGGGAAGGGAAGAGGTACAAGTTATACAGATTCCAAGCACCAGAGAATCAAATCGTATCATCATCTCAGATGATGAAGATGATTCGAAAAGGAGCACCAGCTTATGTAGTACAATGTCACCAATTAGAAATGTTATTTGCAAACATGATCATCAAAGATTCACCAAAGGTACAAGATCTAATTCAGAAGCATGAAAAGGTATTTCAAGACCTGCCTATGAAAATGCCTCCTAATAAGGAAATTAAGCATACAATAGAAGTCAAAGCAGGTTCAGACCTCGTCAACATCAAGTCGTATCGATATCCACATCACCAAAAGACATAAATTGAGAGATTAATCCAAGACCTTTTAAAGTGTGGGATCATTTCGAAAAGTAAAATTCTGTATGTTGCTCCAATGGTATTGGTAAGGAAGAAGGATGGTTCATTCACGCTATGCATTGACTATAGAGGATTAAACAAAATAACGATTAAAAACAAATTTTGAATCCCCTTTATCGACGATATGTTGGATGAACTACATGGCGCAAAATACTTCTCAAAATTGGACTTAAGGTCGGGCTATTACCAAATCATAATCAGGTTGGAAGACATACCAAAAACGGCATTCCAAACACACGAAGGTCACTCTGAATTCAAAGTAATGCCATTTGGGTTAACCAATGCACCAAAACTGTTCCAAGCCACTATGAACGAATTATTTTGTCCATATCTTAGGAAGTTTGTATTAGTGTTCTTTGATGATATTTTAATTTACAGTAAAACTTGGAAGGAGCACTTACAACATCTGGATAAAGTTCTTACACTACTAAAAGAGCAACAGTTCTATGCAAAAAAATCCAAATGCACCTTTGGAAAGGAAGAAGTAGAATACTTCGGACACATTATATCCCATGAAGGCATAAAAGTGGACCCTAATAAAATCAAAGCTATAAAGGAATGGACCAAACTGGTTAATATATCCAAGCTAAGAGGGTTCTTAGGATTGATTGGATATTACCGAAGATTTATTAAAAACTATGCACATATCACTGCACCTTTGACAAACCTTTTAAAGAAGAATTCATTTCAATGGGATAAGGAAGTAGGAAGGTGTTTTGAAGAATTGAAGGAAGTTACATCTAATGCCCCGGTATTGGCAACTCTATATTTCTATAAACCATTTATCATCGAGTGTGATGCTTCCGGATTCGGTATAGGTGCAGTGTTAATGCAAGAATGGCATTCAATAGCTTTTGAAAGCAGGAAGATCAATAAAAGAGAACGTCTCAAGTCCACATACAACAAGGAAATGCTCACTATTATGCACGCGCTGCCTAAGTGGAGACAATATATTTTGGGAAGCAAGTTCTCCATCCAAACAGACCATAACAGTCTCTAGCACCTCCTTCAACAAAAAACACTTTCCTAAGAACAACAAAAATGGATTGAAAAAATTGTCTCCTTTGACATGGAGATACTACATAAAAGGGGAAAAGACAATGTAGTAGCAGATGCCCTATCTAGGAAGGACGAAGAACCAGCATTACTTGCAGTCTCGGTTGTTGTTCCTAAATGGCTTAATGAGATTCGAAGTGAGTATGCCAAGGATCCAAAAATAACTGCAATAATCAATAACCTTCCAGACAACTCAAAATTTGAATGGAAGAATGATATTCTATGGTACAAAGGAAGAAACTATCTGAATTCAAACTCCAAGTTTAAATCCAAGATACTCAAGGAATCACATGATTCATTGTCAATCAGACATGTAGGATTCTTTAAAACTTACTACAATGCACGTCAATCATTCTCTTGGAAGGGGATGAGTCACAATATTCAGAAGTATGTAGCAAAATGTGACACATGTCAAAAAAATAAAAGTGAAAATATTATGACACACGGATTACTTCACCCCTTAAACATTTCGAATAAAAAATGGGAAGAAATATCAATGGACTTTATTGAGGGATTACCCGTATCTGAAGGCAAGGACAAGATTTTCGTAGTGGTCAACAGACTCACCAAATATGCTCATTTTATGGCAATAAAGAAATTAGACTTAGCTAAAAAAATCGTTGAAATATTTTGAAAAAATATATATAAATTACATGGTTTTCCGAAAGTCATTGTGAGAGATAGAGATGTCAAATTCAAGGGTAATTTCTGGAAGGAATTGTTCAACCACATAGGAACCTACCTAAATATGAGTTGCGCTTATCACCGTCAAACATATGGACAAACAAAGTTTGTCAATAAATGTTTGGAAGCCTACCTACGTTGTTACGCTTCAGAAAAAGAAAATAAGTGGGCTCAATGGTTGCATCTCGCTGAGTGGTGGTATAATTCTACTTATCATACGTCAGCAAAAATGATGTCATTCCAATCTTTGTATGGATATGAACCCCCAAAATGGAAGGACCTAGCTACCGTCCAGACAAATCTACCTGTTGTTAAAAACCAACTAGAAGAAACCCAAAAAATCATCCAAACCCTAAAAGAAAACTTGAATAATGCAAGGAACCGTATGAAGCAACAAGCAGACCAAAACAGAACTGAAAGAGAATTTGAAGCCAGAGAATGGCTATTTGTTAAGCTCCAACCATACAAACAGTTGTCCTTGAAACAAAAAGGAAAAATAAATTAGCACCGAAGTTCTATGGACCATATCAGATCAATAAAAAGATCAACCAAGTTGCATATAGTTTAAGCCTTCCAAAGAAAAGTCGTGTTCACAACGTATTCCATGTCTCCTGCCTTAAAAGGGCAATGGGAAACCATCAATCAGCGCAAACAACACTTCCACCCCTAGATGATGAAGGAAGGGTCATTTTAGAACCAGAAAGTATCTTATCTACCAGAGAAAGGAAGCTTCGATCTCGTGCAATCAAGGAATACTTGATCAAATGGAAGGACTTGCCAGAAGAAAAAGCTTATTGGGAGACTAAAGCGTTTCATCAGCAACATCCGTCATTACATATTCTTTGAGGAAAAAGCATTATTTTGAGAGGAAGGCAATATTATATAAAAAATTAGTTAGTTTATAGTTTATTAGGCAAAGGGCATGATCAAAGATCATGCCCGTTCACCAAGAGGCACCCAAGGCAATATATAGCCAGGGCCTCTCACAAAATGTAAACATCATCTATTCATTTATTAATAAAATATTTATCATAGCTATCAATAGCTAAATTCGTGTGTTCCAAGGGAACACCATCCTCGGTGTTAAACCATATCAAGACCTCGACAAAACTTCTAAAAAGAAAACATGCTGCCTCTGGAGATTTATAACTTGGCTTGTTGCAGTATTTACAATGAAGAACCTGCTCAAAATCAAAACATCATGACAACATGACAATATGCCAACCATAATAACATGACACCCATACCTCTTATTGGAGCTTTATAACTTAGCTCATGGTGGTATTTACATCCATATACATATACATATACAAATATCAAAACATGTGCCAACGTAAACCACATCAAACCAAAATTGCTTTGCTTCAACCAACAAACAATGAAGGATATAGGGCTCAAATCTGATCTTCCATCTCCCATGTAGCTTCTTCAAGCCCAAAGTGATTCCACTGCACTTTAACTTGCTCTATGGATATGTTCCTGAGCATGAGATGTTTCCACTGCAGAATGCACTGAGGCTCTAGTTGGAACTCTCCTTCTAGATCCACCTAGAATAAAGATCAATCAATAACATGATCAACATCCTTTATATACTTCTTAAGCAATGAAATATGGAAAACATCATGGACTTTCACTGTTGGAGGCAGTGCAATTCGATATGCCATTGGTCCAATCCTCTCAAGGATCTCAAAAGGCCCACAATACCATGGTGCCAACTTGGCACATGAACCAATCCTCAAAGATCTTTTCTTGGGCTTGATGCGCAAATACACATGCTCCCCAACCTGAAACTCTTTGAACACCCTATGTTGATCTGCATAACTCTTATGTCTATCTTGTGTTTCCTTTATATTCTTCTTTATAACTTGCATTTCCTGCTCCATGTCTGCCAACATGCCTGGTTCAATAAGTACCATGTTCACTAGATCACTCCAGCAAATGGGAGTGTTACAACTCCATCCGTACAAGTCCTCGAAAGGACTCATCCTCAATGACTCTTGACAACCATTGTTGTATGCAAACTCAACAAATGGTAGATACTCTTCCCATTTCCTCTACTGGTGCATCACGTACATCCTCAACATATCTTCCAAGATCCTATTGAACCTCTCTGTCTGACCATCTATCTGCGGATGATAAGTTGTGTTGAAGGCCAACTCTATACCCAAGCCTGCAAATATATCCTTCCAAAACTTGGAAGTGAGCTTTTCATCCCTATCCGACACAATCTTCTTTGGAACACTGTAGAGTCCAAGGATTGTCTTACCTTAACACCCTTTTTACCTATACTTCTTCCTTTTTTCCTATACTTATCACCTAAATAATGAAATAAACACAAGGTTTTGTTAAAGGTAAGCACTTAAATGTCTTATTCTTCATATTTGTCTATATACCTTATTTTTTTGTTAAAGTATGCATTCGGCTATGGAATTGACCTGTTTCTGCAGCTAATCCGGATTTCTGTAACTACCTCCATTTTTAACAGGGTTCAGATGCTCCAGCTCAACAAAGGAAGAAATGGATGGACGAGGAATAATCCCCTCGTGGATTCTTTCCTATTCTCTCGAGCCAATCCTTCAAGAAGATCGCACGATAACACGATCAACCTCAAAGTCAACTGCAAGATTATCGCCAGGACAAAGATCGAGTTTTCACGAAATCTTATCAATTTGCTTTTCCAAGTAGAAAATCGATTATTTATCGATATAGTTTGATTTAATAGGATCAAAATAAATATATGTAGGCTTGAAACTCTTGTACTATTATACAGAGAAGTATTATAAAAGCAATGGCCGCTCTGTGTTTTGGGTGTGCGCTGATATATGTAAATTCTAAGAAAATCTTGTTAAACTTGTTTGTGAGTAATAGACTTGGTTTATGTTTTCCATGCTGCGTTGATTGGAGATTGTCGACTGTTTCATGGAGGGCCCCTACGTCCAGTACAAGTCTTTAACCAATTGCACCTAGATTTCTTTAATTGCTTAATCGTAGATGCTCTGTTTTATGTTTTGAAATGCAGTATGATGGAATTCGCAATTGAATCGTTGTCTGCATAAGAAATTTCCTTTGCTTTATACCTAGCTTAATTTTGTTGTTTCGTTTAATTTTTATCTGGTACAGTTTGATCATTTTCCTTGCTTTCTACCTAGTGTAGTTCAACTGTTTCATTTCATAGCGTAGTTGCTTTTCAGTTTATCATATTTATGACTTGTTTGGATGAAGTTGAATGAGTAAAAGAGTGACAGTCTTTTTCTTGACAATTAAATTCAGACATCATTCATTTACAATCTGATAGAATAGATCTCTTTAGCACATAGTAATTTAGACTTGGCTGCAGCATAAAATTTAAAGATAAAATCCAAAACAATCTAACAAGAGTAAAGTTTAGAATCACTCTCAAACCATCCATAAACTGATTCAATAGAGATTAATTTCTAAGATAAGTAGCTAACAACTTTAAGGAACAATTCTCTAATATAATCAGTAATACCATCTTCATATTAATTCTAAGTTTAGACTTTAACAAGAACATAGATATCTTAACGACATAAAATAACTTCTAGCACATATAGTGCACTTGTGCTTCATCAGTATACCTACCCTGGTCGATAATTTATGCTGACAATTTAAGGACATTAAATTAGCTAAACAAACACCATGTAGTCTCGCTATCTCTTTGATGAACACTTGTGCTACCTCACTAGCTGAACATGTAGTCTTTACCAGAATGAAGTGAGCTACCTTGCTCAACTTGTCGACCACGACCATAATAGAATCATGTTTCTTCACTATCCTCGCAAGATGTGTGATGAAATCCATGGAAATGACCTCCCATTTCCATTCTGGAGTCACTATAGGTTGTAGTAGACCACCTGGATGCTTGCACTCCGCCTTTACCTACTGAAAATCTAAGCATTTAGACACGAACTCAGTCACTTCTTTCTTCAGATTCGGTCAATAATAGAATTTTTTTACTGTTTTAAATGTTTTCTGATATCTTGGGTGACCTTAATACGGTTTCACATGAAATTCCCTCAAGATAAGCTTCTTTAGCTCACTGCAATTCGGCACATATATCCTATCTCGAAACCTCACCAAGCCATATGTCGTGAGACGATAGTCTGCATCCTGATCCCGGTGCTTGTACCTGCACATGTACCTACATTTGTACATGTACATGTACCTGCACCTGTACTTGTACCTGTGCTCTATTATAACCTGTGCATGATCTCCATGTATTTGTCATCCCGCTGACCTGCCTGCAAAATCTTAGCCTTTAACTTTGTCCCATAAGAGCTTATAGTTGCTATATGATTTACCTATACCTTCCTGCTAAGAGCATCTACAGCTCGATTCTCCTTCCCTTTGATGTATCTAATCTCGAAGTCAACCTCACTAAGGATATCCAACCATCTAGCTTGCCTGCCATTTAAATTCTGTTGGTCAAACAAATACCTCAACCCACTATCATCATTCATCAATGTAAACCTCCTACCGAGAAGATAATGTCTCCACATCTTCAATGCATGTAAAATCGCTGCTAGATCAAGATCATGCGTCGGGTTGTTTTATTCATGCTCATTCAGTTTTTGTGACTCATAGCACACTACCTATCCTTCTTGCATGAGAACTCCACCAAGTCCCCTTTTGCAAGCATCTGCACACAAAACAAACTCCTAGTCTGAATCTGTAATCTTTAGCATTGGTGCACATGTCAATAACTGCTTAAGCTGCTCAATGTTGGGTTGTGTTATATTCTTTCCACAACTAGCCTACGTAGTTAACCGAGGGGTTAGAGGGGGGTAGAGCCCCCCCTTCGTTGTGCCAATTGTGCAATGGGGGGGTCACAGGGGGTCCAGGGGGTTTGACGAGGGTGGGTAGCCCCCCTCTACAGGGTCTAGGGCAACGCCCCAAGGAAAAAAAAATTGGACCCTATATTAGGTTGGGCGGACCTACCTATGGTTTTGTGCATGGTTTTCTCACATGGTTTTGGATGCGATGGTTTTTCGGTCCATGGTATTGAATGTTTCAACATGTATAAATATGTATTGTAACATTGAAAGGAACATAATGAAAAATCAAGCTCGTAGTCTCGGTTTTGGGATCCAGGGGAAAATCTCTGTGTATATGTGTTTTATGTGTTATGCTCTCGCATTGTTTATTTTCTATGTTTTAGAATTCGTGTGCAGGTAATTTCTATATGATGTTAAAACCTACATTTGGTATCAGAGTTTTTTTGGCTTCAAGGGGACGCCTTTGTTGCTGAGGGGTTTTGGTCAGGTCTGTGGTAGACCCTGTTCAGTGGGAGATCTGTGGGATCAATTCTAGTGGTGAAAGAATATGGCGAGCAGTGGAAAGATATAGATCGAGAAATTTAATGGTTAGAGTTTTGAGTTGTGGAAACTCAAGATGGAGGATCTATTGGTGGATAAAGATCAGTGGATCACAGTAAATCCAGGTACTAAACCAACAAGAGTGTCCGATAAAGAATGGAAGAAGTTGGATCGGAAGGCAAAGAGTACAATATGATTATGTGTCTCAAATTTAGTATTGTTGAATGTATCAGGGGAAGCTACGGCTAAGGCTTTGTGGGCCAAGTTAAGGACTTTGTACCAATCTAAGTCTCTAGTGAATAAACTGTTCCTACGGAATGAGTTGTATAACCTGAGGATGAAAGATGGAGACTCAGCGACAGAGCATCTAAATGCATTTAATACTGTGGTAACTCAGTTATTATCTGTTGATATTAAAATTTCAGATGATTCAAGATAAGTGCATCAGTTTGTTGTGTTCTCTACCAAATTCGTGAGATAGTCTGGTTATTGCAATAGGTAGCAATGCAACTACCTTGTAGTTTTATGAAATAGTCTCATCCTTGCTGAAAGAGGAGATGAGATGGAAAAATATGGAGAGCCAGAATGGTGATGCATTGTCTGTACGAGAACAGTCTCATAACAGAAATAAAAATAAGTCATCAAGTGGGAGATCTAAATATCCAGGAAAACCTGTAAAGGTGGTTTGCTGGAAATTCGGAAAGGAAGGGCACTACAAAAGGGACTGTAAATCTAAAGCTCCTGACAAAGGAAAGGGATCCGATGATGGTCCTTCTGTAGAGGTGAAAACTACCTCAGACGAAGGTGGGGATGTGTACTTGGCTTCTTCAAGTACACATGTAGATCATGACGCATGGTTGATTGACTCATGTGCATCCTTTCACTTCACTCCCCATAGAGAGTGGTTCTACGAGTATGAGAAATATGATGGTGGTGATGTCTTCTTAGGGTATGATAGGAAGACTAGAATCGTTGGTCATGGAAAAGTAAAGTTGAAGTTGCAAGGTGGAAGGGTTAGAACATTTCCGCGTGTTCTGCATATTCTTGCATTGGCCAAAAATCTGATTTCTATAAACAAGATCGATGATGTAGGTGTAAAAACAGTGTTCGAGAAATATACTTGAAAGATGGTTCGGAGAGCACTGGTATTAATGCAGGGAGTTCAGATTGGAACTCTGTACAAGCTGCAAGGTAGCATTGTTATTGTGGGTGCAATAGTTTTGTGGTTCCTGAAAGTGGAGCAGAAAATCTAGTGGTCTCTAGAGAAAGACCATGCTATGGCATCAAAGGCTTGGACATATTAGAGAGAAGGGTCTTCAAATACTTCATGGTAAAGGTATGGTAGAAGGTATGACTAATAGCTATCTGTATTTTGATTTCAGTGAAAATTGTGTATATGGGAAGTAGAATCGGGTGAGCTTCTCCTCTGGTGGTAAGAGGGTGAAACAGATATCAGAGCTTGTGCACAGTGATGTGTTTGGACCTGTGAAGATTCCATCACTGGGTAAGTTTGTGTACTATGTATCATTTATCGATGACTTCTCAAGGAATACATGGATATATTTACTTAAGAAGAAATATGAAGTCTTTGACAAGTTTAAAGAATTTAAGGCTCTGGTAGAAAACCAGACAGAGAAGAAGATAAAGGTGTTGAGGTCAGATAACGGTGGAGAGTTTTGCAGCAAGGAATTTGAAGAATTTTGTAAGAAGTGTGGCATATCACGGCATAAGAATACTCCATACACACCTGAGCAAAATGGAGTTGCAGAAAGAATGAACAAGACGTTGATGGAAAGGACAAGAAGCATGCTCAGTGGTGTTGGGTCAGGATAGGTTCTGGGCAGAGGCGGTGGAGATAGCATGTTACCTGGTCAACATATCACCTTCATCAACGTTGAAAGATAAGACTCCACAAGAGGTATGGACTAGTAAGAAACCCTCTCTTTCACATCTGAGGGTATTTGGATGTGATGCATATGTACATGTTCCAAAGGAGAAAAGAACCAAGTTAGATAGTAAATCTGAAAAGTGCATCTTTATTAGGTATAAGGATGGTTTAAAGGGTTATAAACTTTAGAACCCAGTAACAAGAAAGGTTGTGTACAGCAGAGTGTGATGTTCAGAGAGGTGAAAGATGTTATTAAACATGAAGTCTCATCAAAGGAACCTGAGAAGATAGAGTTTGAGCTAAAGGAGGAAGAATCAAAATCTATAGCAGAAGAGGAATCAAAAGATGAAGAGCCACAAACCTCGGTTGTGAGAAGATCAGTTCGATAAAGAAGGCAGCCAGAAAGGTATAGTCCATCTGCTTTCTGTTCAAATTTTGCTTTATCTATTACTGATGACGATCCTAGAACTGTGAAGGAAGCAGTAGATTCAGAGGATGGAAAAAACTGGAAAGAGTCCATGGTTAATGAAATGGCATCTTTGCACAAAAATGAGGCTTGGGATCTGGTGGAGTTTCCAGCTGGAAGGAAACCCATTGGCAGCAAATGGGTGTTCAAGAAAAAGACAAATGCAGAAGGAAAGGTGGAGAAATACAAAGCTCGGTTGATAGCAAAAGGTTATTCCTAGGTGCCAGGAATTGATTTTGGTGATATTTTTTCTCCTATTGGCAAGGTAGCTTCTATTAGATTACTTTTATCTATTGTTGTTGCTTTTGATTTTGAGGTAGAACAGATGGATTTGAAGACAACATTTCTTCACGGGGATCTGGAAGAATAGATCTACATGAAGCATCCTGAAGGCTTTGCGATGAAGGGTAAGAAAGAACTGGTATGCAAGTTACAAAAGTCTATATATGGGTTAAAACAGTGACCAAGGATGTGGTATCATAAATTTGATACATTTATGCGGGGACTCAGCTTCACCAGAAGCAAAGCATATCACTATGTATATTTTAAATTAATTGGTAACTGTGTTATTTATCTAGTCTTGTATGTGGATGATATATCGCTGGTTGGAAATGACAAAGAAATTATCCAGGATTTGAAGACCCAATTGTCCTCCAAATTCGACATGAAAGATCTTGGTGCTGCAAACTATATTTTGGCATGGAAATTAAAAGAGATCGGACAAAGAGGAAGCTCTGGTTAACCTAGAGGAAGTATGTTGAGACAATATTGCAGAGGTTTAATATGCATGATGGTAAACCGGTGAAGGTTCCTATTTCTGTAGGTGTAAAGTTATCTGCTGAACAGTGTCCCAAGACACAAGAAGAGTAAAAAGACATGTCCTGTGTTCCATATGCAAGCGCAATCGGTAGCATGATGTATGCGATGGTCTATACTAGACCATACATTGCACATGCAGTGGGAGTATTGAGAAGGCTTATGTTAAAACCAGGGAAGGAGCACTGGACAACAGTGAAGTGGGTTTTCAGGGATTTGTGTGGCACTAGTGATTATGGCTTGTGCTACCAAGGAAGACCAGGATTGGGCAAAGTGTTGGATATTCGTGGCTTTGTTGATGCAGACTGGGCTGGAGATCTGGATCAGAGAAGATCTACAAGTGGATATGTGTTTAACCTATTTAGAGGTGCAGTCACTTGGATGAGTAAGAAACAATCTGTAGTGACACTATCAACTACAGAGGCAAAATACATGGCAGCCACTCATGCAAGCAAGGAAGCAGTTTGGTTGCAAAGATTGTGTTCAAGTATGGGGTTAGTACATGGAGCTATAAGGATAGACTGTGACAGCCAAAGTGCAATTTTCTTGGTAAAGAACCTTTCTTATCATTCAAATACAAAGCACATTGATATTCAATATCACATTGTGAGGGATATGATAGAAGAAAAAAAGGTGTTGCTGGCAAAGGTGGACACTTTAAAGAATACTGTAGATGCATTGACAAAATCTGTGAGCTTTGAGAAGTTCTCTTGGTGTAGAGAAACAATAGGCATTGCAGGGTTGGATAAATGACTAAGCTCTCCTATGGCCCCCTGTGGAAATAAAACAACAAGTGGGAGAATGGTAACTATCTTCACATTTCGTTGTCCATTCCAACTTCTTACCTTGCTATAGCAATGATGTGATAGGATATGTAATGTGTGAGAAGTTCTTGATGAACCTATTGTAGTAACATTTGAATCCCATAAATGATCTCACTTCATTTACATTATTAGGAGTTTCCCATTCCATGATGGCCTTATCTTTTCCAAATCTACTGCTATGCCGTCCTTGGAGACAACATTTCCCAAGTAATGTACCTCAATCTGAAAGAAGTTGCACTTGATAAGTTTAGCATACAACTGATGCTCTCTTGGCAATCTCAACACTGTTGTTAAATGTTCGATATCTTCCTCCTCATTCTTAGATTATACCAATATGTCAACAATGAATACAATAACAAACTAGTCCAAATAAGGATGCAACACGTTATTCATCAAACACATGAATGTAGTTGGAGCATTAGTTAAGCCAAATGGAACAACAACAAACTCATAATGCCCATACCTGGTCCTAAACGCAGTCTTGAAGATATCATCTTCATTGATGCGTCCCTGATGGTATCCCGATCTCAAGTCGATCTTAGAGAACATTGCTGCTCTCTTTCGTTGATCAAACAAATCATCAATCCTCGATAAAGGGTACTTGTTCTTGATTGTTACCTTGTTCAACTGCCTATAATCAATGCACAATATAAGAGTGCCATATTTCTTCTTTATGAACAACACTGGTGTGCTCCAAGGTGATACATTGGGTCTGATGTATCCTTTGTCCAACATTTCCTTTAACTGCAACTTCAACTCTACCATCTTAGGTATGCTCATCCTGTATGGTGCTTTCGATGTTGGAGCTGCCCCTGGCACTAGCTCAATAGAAATTTATACCTCTCTGTGAGGTGGAAACTCGATAATGTCCTCAGGAAATACATCCTGAAATTGCTGCAAAACTAGGTACCTACTCAACACTCAACGTCCTTAACCTCCTCACCCTTGTCACTGGAAATGTGCACAGCAAATATCACACAACCTTTTCTGCAACTACACTTAGTCTGCATAGCGATAACCATCCTCACTGATGTAGGCTTCTTCTTTCCCTGCAAGGTCCTCTTTTCCCCACTATCATCCACACACTCAATGGCCTTGTTAAAGCAATCCAATTTGGTTATGTGAAGGTATAATCAATCCATACCCAAAAGCATACTATATGATCCCAATGGAAATACATTCAAATGTGTTGTTGTAGGCATACCACTTAACTCAAATTCACAAGCTCTTACCTAATGGTGAACTCGCTTCTTTGTACCTATAACCAACCATACCAACCAGGATTTTGCATGCACTTCTTTTCTCAAACTACACTTATCCACCAAGTCAGCATTAGCATAGCTATAGTTATATCTGGGATCAATCAAAATAGAAATATCTATGTAAATTTGAAACGGGAACTATAAACTCAAAACGGGAACTCTGGCAAAAAAATCGCGAAAAAACATCAAAAACAGTGCTAAAAATGAAAAGTGTGTATACTGGAACGATGATTTTATTTTTTAGGGGTCAATTTTGAACATGTTTTAAAAATGGCAGTGACTACGAAATTTACTACGAAATTTTCATGCAAAATATAGCTTCAAAACGAAAGTGATGATACTGGAACAATGATTTTTTTTTAGGGTCAATTTTCAAACTTTTTAAAAAATGTTAGTAAAACCAAATTTTTATGTGCCAAACAAAGTTGTTTATGAGGAAAAAACACATTAATGTTTCTGGTAGAATATCATTTTTCTTTCCTAAGTATAAATTCAACATGTTTTCAACCATAACATGTTAGATACAAAAGAAATTGAATTTTTTTCAACTATAAAATTAAAAAACCATGACATTATGAACGAATTACATCACTAAATGAATTCAAAAGTCATTATTTGTATATTGAATAAAACATACATTATATCTCTAATTTAATATTGCATTGTAGATATTTTAAACAATAAAAATTATCATAACTAAGACATATAATCCAACAATATAAAAATGCCTCATAACTTCTCATTTAACACCATATGGAAATCATTAATTTTATTTCAAGATACGATGCATACATCAGTTATATAAATTGTCTTAAATAATTATTCAAAATCACTCATATTTTCTTGCACACCATCAGAATTCACATCTTCAGATGAGTGACTGGATGCTGACGAAGATGTTCCATATTCTTCTCTTTCATCAACTAGTGCCCCATCTGAGTCCACATGCATGCCCAACACTTCAGGTTTCAAAATTCTTCTAGATCTACGACTGGTTTCAGCAGACTCCCATCTCAGCATTGTTCCTTCTGGTAACAACCTTTTCAGAATCTCTATTGTCTTGAAGCGAAGAGTTCCTCTCTTTGTTAAATTGAAGTCATAAACAAGTATGTCAACATCCTCCAATTTTAATATGTCTGTGCGGCGGCGATTTATATTTATACCCTTTCTTTTTCTCTTTCCGCCATTTTTTTTGTCAACTACCATCTCTGGCTTATACACACCATTGAATGGGTGTGTATTTGTGGCATACCAATGTACTTCAACACTTGTGACATCCTCATTTTCTGTAAATACCTTTATAACTTTAGTAACCCAAAATGGATAGCCATTGGGATCTCCATCTGCTAGCACTGCAATCATGCAACCCTCCTTAATATCCTGTACTGAACCCCTATAAAGGTCTTTCATGCCTTCACGTTGTGCACGAGATCTCTGGAACCAATACATCTCTCTTTCCGCTTCCTGTGAAGAATTAATAATACCTTGAGATTGTTGTTGTTCAACAATGTTTACTTTCTCATGTTCATTTGACACATTTTGTGGCCAAATAAATGGATTTTTCAAAGGTATATCTTCATTTGTTGTTGTTGAAATGATATCACTTTGATTATTGAAAAATGACTCCCACCAAACTGAATCAGCAATGTCAAAGTACTCATATGTATATCTAATACATTTTTTAATTTCTTCCAGGCAATCAGAATAATTTATATCTCTATTTTGCCTGCATTCATTCTGAACTTCACTAACTGATTGTAATAACAATATTTTTGATGCAAATATTGGATGATCTGGAATGAACTTCAAAAATTGCAAACCTGATGATGGTGCCCATTCTGCAGTAGTTGAATACTTCTTGCCCCATATTAGTGTTTTCCCATCAATTTTTTTGATATGAAATTGATGTTGGAAGCTAATGTCATTAAGTTGTTCAATGCATTTCCCCTCACCATATGATCCCAGAATAAACCTTCGCATGTCAACAGTTTCTTCCAACACATCAAAATTAGGCTCTGGCATGTATGATTTCTTAAGACATTCAATTAGTGATGGCAGGCTCCCAACTTGCTTCCTCCTCAATTTGACTAAAAAACGACTGAACATCTGATCAATATGGTCATGAGTGTGCCCAACAAGAAGGAAACCAACCTTTACCTTTTGAAAAAATTTCAATTCAACAAGCATGTTTAGGTATCCAAAAACAACTTGAATTTTGTTTTCACGACAAGTGTTGTCCAATTGTAGATACAAAACTTCAAGAAGAGTACCAGACCAATGATAAATCACATCATGAATTATGGTTATGGTCAAATTTGCATCATTATGAATATTTGGAGCTATGAAGTACACCCTTTGAAACATTTTCCCATTGAAAACCATACAACTGACCAAGTGAAACTGAATAAAATTTTCCTCCTGTAAATTTTTGGGTGTGCGAACAAAATGTGGTAAAAGTGTTTTCTTCTGGTCCATACCATCAATTATCAAACCCAAATATTTATTTTGATTATCATAACACTTCTTTCGATGCTTGTACAACTTCTTCCTTTCATTTTTTTTTTGTTCACGATGATCCTGAAGTTCTTTGACAATTAAATCTACACAACATAAAAGAAATTAATTAAAAAATATGTTTTCATAGTTGATGACTATACAATTTTAAAAGTTAAAGTTATGAATGCTTACCTCTTTCTGACCCTTCACATTTGTCCCTTTTTTATTTTAGAGAAACACATGTACTGTAAATCCCCATCCTTGTCTTCTTAGGAATACGAACATTGTTGAATTCTTTCTTCCATGCTTTGACAAAATATTGATATGTAATAAACTAGCCATGTCCCTCAGCACCTTCTACATATTCTTTGTATAAGTTGTAGATTTCTCGTGTTGAAAATTTATCTGGAATATGTATTGTCTCTCTATTTGGCATACACTCTCCATGCTTTAAAAATAAATCTTTCATCCATGACATTGCAGTATTTGATAATGGCCCAAACTGTCTTTTATGACGTACTTCTGAATAAAATGTGGGATCCTTTTCCAAATTTTCTTGAATTCTCAAGAGACGAAAATTCTCAATCGAATGAAACATTTTGAAAGCTTTTCTCCAGATAAATAAAGTCCCAATATGATAATCATAACCTGACAATGTAGATTGCATGCACCCAACTAAATATGAATTTTGCATGCTTGTATTCATTGACAAATATCTCTTCCTGCTTTCTAATGCAAATTTGAAATCCATATGTTTCAAGCAATCTTTTTGGCAACATTCACTTGAAATGAGAGCACTGATAGAACTTATTCTCGTCAGATATTCTACTCTACCCCTTGTATAACTAGAACAACTTGCATTGATACGAAAAGGTCTGCTCCTACTCCTCGATACAATATTTCTTGGCAACACCTCCATCATTGGATCATCTTTTGTATAAGGCTTTTCATCATCATTAAGAGAAATGTTATCCACACTATGATCAGTTGTGATTTTCAAATATTGACTTGGAGGATATTCTTCATCTTCCACTTCTTCAGTGCTACTGTCGTAGTCCTTAGAATTCGGACTGAATGGAAAATCTAACTCGATGTTTAATGGATATTCTTCTTCATGTGAATTGTCAGTGCTACTCTCATAGTCCATAGAATTAGGACCACGTCAAAAATGTGACTGTTTACTTATTGAAGATGCTACATCTTGTCCTTTATCACTACTACCTTTATACTCATTAGAATTAGGACTAAGTGCATCATCCTGTCTTTCATCACTGTTGCTCTCATAGTCCTTAGAATTAGGATTAAGTGGACACTGTGACACTCAATACTTTTGAAATTCAACATCATGCTTTTCATCACTACTGCTCTCATAGTCCTTAGAATTAGGACTAAGTGGACACTTTGACACTCCATTCTTTTGAAATTCGTTATCACACTCTTCATCACTGCTGCTCTCATAGTCCTTAGAATTAGGACTAAGTGGACACTGTGACACTCCATTCTTTTGAACTTCACCATCATGCTCTTCAAAATTGCTGCTCTCATAGTCCTCAGAGTTAGGACTAAGTGGACATCATGACACTCCGTTCTTTTGAACTTCACCATCATGCTCTTCAAAACTGCTGCTCTCATAGTCCTAAGAATTAGGACTAAGTGGACATCGTGACACTCCGTTCTTTTGAACTTCACCATCATGCTCTTCAAAACTGCTGCTCTCATAGTCCTCAGAATTAGGACTAAGTGGACATCGTGACACTCCGTTCTTTTGAACTTCACCATCATGCTCTTCAAAACTGTTGCTCTCATAGTCCTCAGAATTAGGACTAAGTGGACATCATGACACTCCGTTCTTTTGAACTTCACCATCATGCTCTTCATCACTGCGGCTTTCATAGTCCGTATAAGTAGGACTAAGTGGAATCTGTGACTCTTTACTTATTTTAAATTCTCCATCCCCTCTTTCATTAGTGTTGTTCTCATAGTCCTTAGAATTAGGACTAAGTGGAAGATTTGACTTTCTATTCATAGTCAAAAAATTCCTGCTATATTCATCAATATGAATAGAGTTGTTACGCAATGAAGATGTTGATGGTGTATAAATCGAAACTTCACTATCAGAACAATCCATCCCTTTCAAATAGAAGATGTTGAATGATACAAATGGAGAGTCTCCTAAAGATATTATATAGCTTAAAGAATGAAATTTTCCCTCCAAAAAGTCTGTTAGATTTATTTACCTTCATTATTTTGTTCTACAATTTATTGAAAAATGTAAACTAAATTTTTTTATGAAATAAATCATTAAAATTAAAATTGTAAACTACAACTTCTACATTAATTATTTTAATAGTTAAAGTATATAATATTTACTAAACAATTGAATTTTTATTTTTTTTTAATTTTTATAATATATTCTAAAACAAATTATCCCACATTCAACCCATTGTAAAACAATTTTACAATATTCGCTTTATAATATTTTAAAACAAATTATCCCACATTCAACCCATTGTAAAACAATTCTACAATATTTGCTTTATAATATTTTAAAACAAATTATCCCACATTAACCGTACGGTAAAACATCTCTGTAATTTCACTTATATATTAAAATTTCAATGTCACTATTACTCACATCACATTTGTGGAGCAGCTACATCGCTATCAACAACATATTCAACGAAGAATTCTCGCAATTGAAAGGTAAGTTAAATTTTTTTACTTGAAAATTTTCATATTAAATTCGTTTAATGAAAAAGAATTTTTTTTTTTAAATTAATAATTTTTCTGAGCCAAAATAACAATTACATCTGTCGTGAGCATGGTGGGCCCGATCAAACTCAATCGCCTAATACCCGTGGGTGGACCGCCGTGGTGTCGCGGGGTGGGCGGGGAGGTTGGGCGAGTGGGCGGGGTGTGAGGGTGTGGGGAGGCAGTAGGGGGTGTGGGGGCGGCCCAGCGGCTCGCCCGCTTGTCGTGGGATTGCGCGATTCTCAGAATCACCCAATCCCGACGGCGAGCAGGCGAGCTACCAGGGTGGGCGTCACAGCCCGACTCGCCCCCTACCTCCAACCCCCCCTCCCGACACCCTCTGTCACGCCCCTACACCTGCGGTAGTCTTCCAACCTCTTGTAGCGAGGTGCGGCACCACCGAGCGCTTTCTTTTTAACAATACTAACACCCGTGGACTACGCCTACTTCAACATGAACATACTTAGCTTATGTTTTTGCAACTAAATAAAACATTATCCTTTATACTTTAGTGAAGACCATTCTCAATTATTAACCATGAACAATAAACCGAGAACATCAACAATAATCAAGTACAAAGGGAGGGGCAACTCCCAGAAAGTCTACCCAACAATGTATTATAACAGCTTTTCTTCAATAGTACAAATACAAGTGATGCTTGACAATCTTCAAGCCAACACTTAGAATAATTTTACAACAAGGCATAAACCAACCTTTTTACAACATTCCCTGCACCTTTGCATAAGAAGGAGTGCTCACCCGAGCCACTCAACCTCCCTACCAAATCCTGCATAAAACCGCACACAAGAATCCACTCACGCATGGAACTCTTTGCCAACCATCACATAAGACAAAACCTGCACAACTTCCCAAGTCTAATGCGCATGAGGTATGCGCATTTCCTTAACCAAACTGCGCACTCCTCTTTGCCTTACGAAGGTATATGAGCGAAAGACTTATGTCCAAATGAGCTCCTCACGTGTCATATATATATACTTCTTCACATGGGATTATATGGGGGTGTCAGCCGCTTGGCCGACCCCACTACTACGCCCACAAAGCTTCATTAACAGGTCGGCTTTACCATCGTAAGCTAACCTTTACGCACAAGTATAAACTTCGCTCCAACACTTAGTCAAATTCTAAGTGTCGCCTTATCGTCGCAACTAACTCGTATGATCGTCGCATATCCGTGTGCGCTCACCTGCCCGTGTGCGCTCACCCGCCCGTCGTGCAGACCCGCCCGCCTGTCGTGCAGACCCGCCCGCCGGTCGTGCAACCCGCGCCCGTTCGTGCGCCCGCGCCCGCCCGTGCACGGTGACTTCATCCGACGCCCGAACGCGCCCGTATCCAAGGACCTTACATCCTCCTCCACTTGAAATCGTAGTCATCCTCGACAACATACCATCCCGGTAGCTCTCCACCAAGATCATTATCATCCAGGATGTCGACCTTCTACACAAGGCAAACATCCTTGCAACATATGTAGAGACTCTTTCTCCACTATGTCTCGGCCTAGTGACCACTGCCACCAAGCTCACCATACCAAAGTATGTATCTCCATAATCCATGCTCAGGTCCATGGAAACTCCCTCCATCTCATCTGCAACATGCTGTCCATATGTGTGTCTTCTCCATATGAAGAGATCCTCAAACCGACTCTCGATGTGCCCCATTCAGGTCCATGAAGCCCTCTTCATCATCTGCAATGTGCCATCCTCAAGTCTGCCATAGAAACAAGTATGCACTTGTCTCACCTATCCATGTGTTGTCCATGATCCTCGATCAAATCAGCTCCCATGTGTAGGAAGTAGTTGAGTCTCGGCTCAACTCATGCCCAAGTCAAGGCATCATCATCACCATCGTTGTAACTCCATCACTCCAAAGTGCCTCATCGATCCTCCACATCAAGTCACTCTTCCAAGCCATGCCCATACATGTACTTTGGAAGTATGCATCCCATACTGCATCAAAGTCACCTGACCTCAGCTCCTCAATGCATTAGATCCTCTAAGTCCACCATACATGAAGTCCCTAAAAATCACAACAATCTCATGTCCTCACGAGCTCCATAAACCATCCCCAATCAACACCTCAGCAAGCATACAAGATGCCTCAGCTCCCCATGTAGTAGGAATGCTCCATAGCTGCTCACAAGTCTATCCAAGTCTTCAATCTTATCAACTCTCGATGTGCCCCATTCAGGTCCATGAAGTCCTCTTCATCATCTGCAATGTGCCATCCTCAAGTCTCCAATATTATCAACTCTTGATGTGCCCCATTCAGGTCCATGAAGTTCTCTTCATCATTTGCAATGTGCCATCCTCAAGTCTCCAATCTTATCAACTCTTGATGTGCCCCATTCAGGTCCATGAAGTCCTCTTCATCATCTGCAATGTGCCATCCTCAAGTCCCCATGTCACACTAGCAAGTCCTCTTGCATAACATTCCTGCCCTAACACTCCTCTTTGGATGTCCCTTGACATCTCTACAAGTGCTTCCACACAATGTCCTTGCATAGGTCTGCCATGCTCCATATATTCAAGTCTCCAACCTGATGTCCATGACTAAGTTTCCCATGTAGTCCAACCAAGTAGACACATCACAACATCTGGCCATCCCATCCAAGTCTTCAACTTTCGGTTTAGTGAACTCGGTCACCCAACCATCTCATCATCATGTCATGAGTCCCTTCATCATAGCTCCTCCACCAAAGTGTCCATCAAGACTTGCTCTTGGTCTCGGCCATGACAAGTCCACCCAAAACATCACAAGTGTGTGCCCTCCTCAAACTGTCCATGATTCATGTCGGGCACTTAGCCAATTCTCCATGTGGCTAAAGCATGACCCAATCCTCCACAACTATCATCATGTTCCTCCCTTGTCACGGGTCCTTGCACCTTTCGTCATAAGGTCACAAGTAACTCCAACAAGCTTTCCAACAACTGACAATCCCTGTTCATCATCATGAGGCTCCTCCTCATTCAACCATGTTGACAAACTGCACGATCCTGGCTTAACTTGATCATCCTCAAGTTCATCCTCCATCGTAGTCATGTCTGCACCATCTTCAATTATCATGGCTTCCTCTTCCTTGTTGGCACAACCTGCAGCTTCATCTTGCTCCATTGCCCAACCGAGTTGAAGAAGCTCTTCCTCAACATCCTTCTCCAAGGCTTCAAGTTCTTCACGGATTCGGGGCCTCTCTTGTTTTAACCTCTTCAACCTGTCCAAGGTAAACAAGAGCTTCCTTCTTCCTGCTTCCAAGCTTGCCATGCCTTGTTGTCAGTCTTCCAAGTGTTCTCACACTTGCTTCACCAGCTCCGACCGAGCTCTGATACCAACTGTCACGCCCCTACACCTGCAGTAGTCTTCCAACCGCTTGTAGCGAGGTGCGGCACCACCGAGCGCTTTCTTTTTAACAATACTAACACCCATGGACTACGCCTACTTCAACATGAACATACTTAGCTTATGTTTTTGCAACTGAATAAAACATTATCCTTTATACTTTAGTGAAGACCATTCTCAATTATTAACCATGAACAATAAACCGAGAACATCAACAATAATCAAGTACAAAGGGAGGGGCAACTCCCAGAAAGTCTGCCCAACAATGTATTATAACAACTTTTCTTCAATAGTGCAAATACAAGTGATGCTTGAAAATATTCAAGCCAACACTTAGAATAATTTTACAACAAGGCATAAACCAGCATTTTTACAACATTCCCTGCACCTTTGCATAAGAAGGAGTGCTCACCCGAGCCACTCAACCTCCCTACCAAATCCTGCATAAAATTGCACACAAGAATCCACTCACGCATGGCACTCTTTGCCAACCATCACATAAGACAAAACCTGCACAACTTCCCAAGTCTAATGCGCATGAGGTATGCGCATTTCCTTAACCAAACTACGCACTCCTCTTTGCCTTACGAAGGTATATGAGCGAAAGACTTATGTCCAAATGAGCTCTTCACGTATCATATATATATACTTCTTCACATGGGATTATATGGGGGTGTCAGCCCCTTGGCCGACCCCAGTACTACGCCCACAAAGCTTCATTAACAGGTCGGCTTTACCATCGTAAGCTAACCTTTACGCACAAGTATAAACTTCGCTCCAACACTTAGTCGAATTCTAAGTGTCGCCCTTATCGTCGCAACTAACTCGTATGATCGTCGCATATCCGTGTGCGCTCACCCGCCCGTGTGCGCTCACCTGCCCGTCGTGCAGACCCGCCCGCCGTGCAGACCCGCCCGCCTATCGTGCAGACCCGCCTGCCTGTCGTGCAGACCCGCCCGCCGGTCGTGCAACCCGCGCCCGCCCGTGCGCCCGTGCACGGTGACTTCGCCCGGCGCCCGAACGCGCCCGTATCCAAGGACCTTACACCCTCACTCCCTTCACCCACACCTCGCGCCCCTGCCCCATTAACCCCCTCAACGCCACCCTCATCCCTTACCACCAACCCCCCAGACCCAGCACACTCCCGCGCCCATCCCTCCCTCATCCCCTCTCACCTCCCCCCACCCCGCTGGGCACCCTCACCCCTCCCGCACCCATCCTTCCCTCGCCCCCCTCTCTCACCTCTCCCCACGCCCCCGGACAACCTCCCCCCGCCTGGGCGCCCCACCCCTGCCACCCACCCACCCTGCCCTCCGGGGGCTCCACCGCACCCCACCCACCGAAGCCTTCCTCCCTCCCTCCCAGTCGGCGCCAGCCGCCTACCGAGCAGGGGCGCCGGCCTCGGCCGTGCCTCCGCCCAGCAGGCGGCAGGGCGATTCCGGGAATCTACCTGCACCTGCCGGGCGGCCCGCGCCCCCACCCGGCAGGGGGGAGGGTGATTCCCTGATTCGCCCTGCCGCCTACCGGGCGGGGGCGCGGGCCGCCCGGGTGGCACCGAACTCAGTCGCGCCACCCGGGCGGCGTGCGCCCCCGCTCGGCAGGCAGCAGGGCGATTCCGTGGCGGGGCGGCCCGCGCCCCCGCCCGGCAGGAGGCGAGGCCGGAGCCACCCGAGCAGCCTGCGCCCCCGTCCGACAGGGGGCAGGGCGATTCCGGGAATCGCCTGCCACTTGCCGGGCGGGGGCACGGGTCGCCCAGGGTGGCGCGTCCGAGGGAGGCAGGCGCCACCCGGGCGGCCCACACCCCCACCCGACAGGTGGCAAGGCGATTCCATGGTGGGGCGGCTCACCCCCTTGCCCGGCAGGCGGCAGGGTGATTCCAGGAATCGCCCTGCCGCCTGCCGAGCGGGGGATGGTCACCCGTGGGGGGGTGCCTGTGGGTGGGGTGGGGTGCCCAGGCAAGGGGATGGCACGGACCGGTGGTCAGGGTTGGGCGCCCGGGTGGGGGGTTGGGTGTCGTAGGGCGCGCGCCTGGGGGAGGTGGGCGCCTGTGGGTGGGGTGGGCCGCCCAGGCAGTTGGGTGGGGGTTCGGGTGGAGCGCCCAAGGGGGGGACGATGGGTGGCGTGGGTGCCCGGGGGAGGGGGTTGGGGGGCTGGGGGCGCGGGCGACTGAGGGTGGGGTGCCCGGGCGGTTGGAGGGGGGCGAGCGCCCGGGCGGTTGGAGGGAGAGGGGGGGCGCCCGGTGGGTTGGGGGCGGAGGGGGGGTGCCGCCCAGGGGGGCAGATGGGGTAGGGTGCCAGTGGGTGCGGTGGGGCGCCATTACATATATTTTTTTTATACTTATTAAAAAAATCAGACATTTCATATAATATATATAGTTAATTTTGGAATGTTTTATTCGTGATTTACTTTTTTTACACTAGAACGTTAATGCATACCCTTTTAGAATGTGAGGGGGAGGGGGCGTGGGCAGGTGGAAGGGTGGTCGCGGGGCAAGCGGGTGAGGGGGGAGGCGTTGGCGAGGCGATTCTGATCATACAAATAAAAAATTTATAATATATTTTCATTGTTAATTTAAGTTAATATGTTTTTATTATTTATTGATTTATGTGTTTCTATTTTTCAGGAAAATGGCATCAAAGAAAATTTCAGTAAATCTTTTTGGACCAAAGACTCTTAAAGGTGCATCTTCAAGAAACATTGGTGAACAAACTCCACCTAAGCTCATGACTACAAATCTTTCAAGTGCCTCAAGTGATAAGAAGATGATTTCAGACTGGAAGAATTCGAAAGAGGTGAAATTTCCATCAAGAATCTGGTATGTGAAAGAAAAAGAAAGCACAAATATGAATATATATCTATATATTGATATACCGAATGATAATGGAATTTTTTATGTGATGGGAAGAGTCATAGATATGTATTCGGTACCAGACACTGAAGTTGTTTACATACTTACAAAAGCTCCCAAGTCACATGAAAGGGTTAAATACCGACTATCATATTCATTGTATGACACGAGAGAGGTATCTACAAAGTTGTGTAAACAAATCGTAAATGAGATGACACAAAACATCGTAAGTATTGTTATTTATATTTGTATTTTGCGTTCTTGAAAGTGTCTCGCTATATTTTTTAACTTTGTTTTTTATTGACATATGATATTTTGTTTGGCAGAATTTTGTTGAAAGTTTTTCAATTAGGTTGGGAGGCATTCATTTCATAGAGCATGATATCATGAAAGTTGTCAGCAGTTTTTACTCAGTGTCAGAAGAAGATATGGAAAATGAGCAAATTGTAGTAATTGATGATGCTACAAAACTACATCCAAAGAATCAGAAAAAAGGCCTCTGGTGAATAAATATAGCATGGGTAAACAAGTTACTTTTGAGAACGATGAAGTTGAAATTGACGGTGAAGCATATGTTGCCATTACTGAAGATGACATTGGAACTGAGAAGAGCCATAAAAGACCAAAAGTAACAATGCCCAAGAATAAATCTGTTGTGAATCTTATGACAAAGAAAAGTAAAGTTGAAGATTTTGTAGCAGTCAAGAACCTAGTGAAACTTCAAAAGAAAGCAGAGAAATCATTACACCAAGAGCTGATTTAGAGGATGGCATCATCAAAACAAAACAAAATGCCATTCGAGAGAATTTGACAAAGAGAAACTTAATTGATGGTGGTTGTACATTTCGGCTTAATGTCAGGCAAACCTATAAAGCAAGTGAAGGACAATGTCAATATCAAGTTAGAAAGCCACATCATTTGCATGTTCACAACTTGAAGACATTGATGAGGTACAATCCATATGCTCATGTGGTTAGTTATGTGCTTTTTGTTGATCCACTTCAAGTTCCCAACAAAGAAGCATTTGATAAGTCAAAATGTTTTGAATACAATTATTATGTGCTTGGGGGGAACCATTATGTAGAAGCTCGAAGACAATTGATGGAGGAATATCCTAATAACCCACATTTTGAAACAATGAAATGTATCATTTACGCTGGTTTATCAGATACATAAGCAAAGTTAGCGGCAGGGGATCATAATTCGGATAATGAATATAGGATGTCTATGACTTTCATCCAAAGGGTTAGATTTATTCATAGTGAATTTGAAGAAAAATGTGGTGGGGATAGGATAAATGTTACTACAGATTTCCGAAAGGAATGTTGTATGGAAATAGGCTATCAAATTGAAGAGAAATCTAATTCAAAAGGTGGAAAAGGCAACAGAAATAGTGATTTATTCAGAGGTGTTGATAACATTTTCCAATTGGCATTTAGAACTGGAGATGTTTGGAAGTTGATTGATGAGATTTTTAGCATGTGGGAAGACATTGCCATTAAAAACCAAAGGGTCAAAAAGTCTAAGCCATTGATATGTGGCAACAGTAAATCAGCACCTGAAATGAAGCAGCTTCTAGACGATATGACTATCACACCTTGGAGGGCGATGCAAGGAGTGAAAGATGAAAAAATTGTCAAAACAACATTACCTCGTGTGAGGTCAGGGGAATTATCATTGGAGGAAATGTCTGAAGAATTTCAAAAGTAAGTTTGTTGAATTATTTTTATTTATTTCTAGATTATAATTATATTTTAAATAAAACATGTTGTTCTTGGTAGTATTTGTTATACATATCATTATATTAACTTTTTGTTACTTTATCTATGCAGTCACAAATTTTACATGAAAATTCAAGAACAAATGGTTAAATTGTTGAATGAAGATAGTTGGGATGATGTTGTACGCAACTATCCAAATTCAAGTTCTACATCAACATTAAAATATTTTTATCTTGCATTTAAAAATGTATCTTGATTTATACATTCATTTTTATTCACCTATGTACTATTTTTAATTTATAACTTACACATATATTTGTTTATTTTATAAAAGATGAGGAAGGATGATAATGGAGCGCCAGATAGTTTCAAAACTTTTATTGAAAAAATAAAGATCGAAAGACTGAGGAAGCAACGTATTAAGAATGTTCAACTTGATCCAACTCTTAATCATTTCATTTGGAATGAGCTAGACACTATTCAATATCAAGTAATACAAGGCGACTGTGAAGACATTGTTAAACTCATACCTAAAAGGGATTATGCCCTAGTCATTGCAGATATTCCCCATGGTTTCAATATTCCAAACATTGACTATGATAGTGATTTTTAAACCCTTATACTTATCAAGCTCTTATTAAAGTGGTTGCGGGATTTGTAGAAGTCACGTCATCACCATTATGGAGATTTGTGACATTTCATTTAGACACACAATTGGCAATGATATTGCCAAGCTTCAAGGGGAAAACAAATTCAATGATGCAGCTTACATGGTAATACGTTTAAAATGTATATTTGATTAATGTTGAAAAATTTATTTATGTACAAGTTAATTGAACTTTTACTATTTCATGTTACAGGATAAAGTCAAATCTTCTTAGCAATGAAGATCAACAATTTATAAATGATTGTGAGTTCATTCATATTAATAGTTGGGCAAAAGATGACAGCCATATGTCTATGAATTTTAATCGGGTACATGGAAAGAGCCATAGCCAAATACTGACTTATGATGTTGTTGTGAGAAAACTAACATATGAAGACAAAGAAGCAAAAGGAGAGATAGTTAACATTTATCAAAAACCACAATTATTGATTAACTATCTTATAGACATTTGTTCAAATGAAGGAGATTGGGTTCTGGATTTATTTTCTGGCTCAGGTAAGTTTTATTATATGGAATTGAATTTCAATATGTTATTTTTTAATTAATATGTCATTGTACTAATTTAGTTCAGTATTTCTTTTGTGCTTGATAATTAGGTACAACACTAGGATGTTGTCTTCAAAAAGGAAGAAATTGCATTGCAATTGAAAAAGATCCAGTACAGTGCAATTTCATTCAGCAAATAATTAATGCTCTTCAATTTCTTCCAGATGCAATGCAAGAAATTGGGTTGAAGAAATGAGACTTTAGTGAATCACGTGTGGCAAAAAAGACAAAGGAACCCCAACCACCATTACATGGAATGTTTGGAAAGACATACATTGTGAAATTCGCAGACATCAAAGATCCATTAGAAGAGGAAAATGAGTAAAAGGAAACAGAAAATATTGTGGAAGAAGACAATGATGAAACTTTAGAGGACGAATACTTTGGATTACGTGACATTGTTGATTAAATTTAAGTTATGCTTGTAAATCAAGCTTTGCAATGTTTTGACTTTGACATTTTATGAGAAGAATAAACACTCAATTAGAGTTGTTATACGTTCAATATTTGTAACATGTGATTTTTGCATTGATTTTTAAGTTAATCATTATTTTTTGAAAAAAAAAGAAAGAAAGTGATTATTATTATTTTTTTGATATGAAATTCATAAAAAAAAAAAAAAAAAAAAAAAAAAAAAAAAAAAAACTATTATTTAACCATTTTTAGTTAAAATTATCGTATAAAAATTGTGATTTTGACATGTCAATTCTAACAAAAAATTATCAAAACGTGTAGTTTTTTTATTATATTTATGTTAAAAATGGTTATTTTTATGTCCATTGTTAAAAAATATTGTTTTTTAGAAATAATTATTTCCTGTGGATTGAAAAATTGATTAAAGATGTATAAATATGTAAAATATCGAAAATTCTAAATATCAACCTTCTAATTTAAAAATGCAAAACAATAAAAATCTCACTAAAAAAAATTAAAATTAAAATTAAAAACAAGAAAATGTGAAGTAAACGACCACTTCAAAAATTATCAAATTTACAAAATAATTATTTACATTTTATATATTAGAAAATTTAAAGCCAAAAAACAGGGCTTTTAAAAAAAGGGTGTGATGGAGAATACTCACTTTTTTAAATCAGCATGAAAATCACTACCATTCTAAAACGTAATGTACATAAAAAAAATTAAAGTGCCAAAAACTATGCTCTAAAAAAACATGTGCGCTCTACATCACCCCTTTTCAAAATCAGGTCACTTTTTTGCTATCTCTACGAAACAGGTAATAGTATCAGTTCCCATTTCAAAGTTTACATATTTAAATAACTTGATCACAAAGCTTACCGTCCATCTCAATGATCGATGCCTAATGATCTGCCTTCATGTTGTCCACATCTGCATAAATCTAAGGAATCCTATGACCAACATCACCAACTGTATGCGTATCATGAGCACTATAGATCGGGGGTCTACCACCACTCTGATACTATGGACAATCCCTCTTATGATGATCGTTACCATATATCCAACATTGTAATGGTTCCTTACCACCACCTCTAGCCTACTACTCTCCATGTCCCTTCTCAGTTGCATTGAATCTCTTGTAAGGAACTGCATTATCTTTCTCACTTGCATCTTGAGGTCTTCCTCTCTTTGGTGGCCATTTTCCTTTAGCTTTGTCATTTCTTTCAAGTCATGTTTAGGATCAAATTTTCATTTCGACTGCTCATAACAATGCCTCAAATTTCGGATGGCCTCCTCCAATGATCTCAGCTCATCGAACTCAATCCGGTCTTTGTATGCAACTGGAAATCCACTAATGAATCTTTGAACCTTGGCCTTCTCCTCTCTGAGGTAAGGCACATATCTCAACAGCTCCAAAAATCTACTAGTATACTCCTCATCTGTCATAGAACCCATCCGCAACTCATAAAACTCCTTAGATTTGTCATCATAACACCTCTCAAACATCTTCACTAAAGTGCTCAGAGGAGAAAAGTTTGAAAAGTTCAAAATGATGCTTGGGCTCACAAACATCCCTTCAACTTAAGGGGGGAATGTTGGACACATAATCCTTCGAGATTTTGTGTTTGTAAATAAATTGTAAATAGATGAAATATGAAGGGTCGTAGGTGGATAGGAAGAGTCATTTAGAACTTGGAATACGAAATCAAAGGTCGTTTCCATTTTATTAGATACCAATTCACATTTATGCAAGATCCACCAATTTTGGAGTTACTCCTTGTGAAAAATCATTTACTTGATTCCTTCTGCAGCAACTGATGTTAATTCTTCTAATTGTTAATTCGATTAACCAATTTACTTGTGTGCTACGACAAATATCGAATTAGATACATTGCATCCTACACAAATAAAAAATGAGGAAAATAAATACAACACATGAGAGAAATAAACATCCACACATCTCCAGTTGTTTTTCAACAACTGTTCCTGAAAAAACCCAATGCGGGAAAACCAGTGTAGCAGCTGAGAGTTTGTATTATTAAACAATACTAATCTAAGTACAAATCTAGGGATGCTTCAGAACTAGCAATCCATGCAGAGAAAATAATTGACAAACGTCTAGTGAGAACATTTTCACTTCCACTTAGCTCAAGATGAGCTGCCTCTGCATCAGCCTACGCAGTTTTACGTCAACCTGCTGCTACTATAGGAAATCGATCTTCTAGCTCTCTAGGCTCCCACTCTGGCTCCTGCCTCTGAAACTCGACTTCTCCTCAACAAATATGGATCTCCCTCTGAAGCTCTCTACTGCCTCTTTGCACTGCGTCTGCCTCTCTGTGGAGTACAATGTCTCTCTATTATGTGCTCCGTGGATCAAGAAAACTTCCTCCGATCTACTATCCCTACCCCTCTCGCTGCAAGAAATCACTTTAAATCTCTTTCTGGCAATTGTTGCACTAGTCTCTTCAGAAATTCGATCTCTGATCTCTTGCTCGATGCGTCTTCCAAATTCTCATCAAGCCTCCTCTTATAATCCTTAGGTTGAGAACCAACGGCTCATATTAGATTCTAATCAATGGCTCAGATCACTTTGGCTTGATCCTCGTCTCCCTTAGAAGTTTCAGCCACAGTTAGATTAATACCCTTTAATTATTTTAAATCCCTAAGTTTAGACTTAGGCACGCATTAAAAATAATTAATTATTTAATAAAATTATCTCCAGTGAAATTTCCCAAAACAATTTCTAGGTATTGTGAAATACATGTGTTCAAGCCTCTCTGCAAATTTTGAGCCTTAAATCATATCTGATGCTACCAGAAATCAACACTCCCTCTTAGCGAGGAATGTGCTCTAGTAATACAACCTGTTGAATCATCACTCTGATTCTGTAACATGTCCCTCTGTGTTGTTTATGTCGGACACCATTGTCCATCAACTACTGCACAAATGTTGTATTTGTATTGTTTTGGGCCTACCACTTCCAATACTGCATATGTACTACAACTCCCTCTCAAATTCTACATCCGTGATGTTGCCAACACTGCCACTGTCAACATTGCATCTACACTGCAACCTTCTCCAATTGTTGTTGTTACTGCATCAGCGATGGAAAAGCATCCAAAATTACTTAACAAGTGTTCAGTACGATGCATCTTGTTTCTGGAGTTGTGACTTATGCTAGTCTTTGCGCTGACCCTCTGAAGCTTCTCTGTTGATGTTGACTCTGCATTGTGCTCGCTACACTGCTGCCAACTCTAGCTCTGCACTGCTCAGTCTCTGGCGCTCCTAGCAACTGCAACTGTCACTTCAGCACCCCTTTGCACCAATTGACACTGGTCCATCCTGTTATTTCTGATCTAGGCTCTCATAGCAAGGTATTGATCCAAGTGGTGGAATCCTCAACGACCTTGCCCATCTGCAGTTCTTTCGAAATACAATTCTATATCACCCACCTTTGGGCGATCATGGCAAACTCCTCAATCTATGCGGATGTAGCCTTCGGATCATGCTTCTCGTCATTGCCCTTCTTCTTGAGAGGACACTGCGTAGCGTAGTGACCAAGTTCACCACACCGAAAGCACTTGATCTTCGAAACATCTTTCTTCTTCTTCCGTTGCTCTCGCTGCCCCTTAGATGCAAGGGAGGCATTATCTTCCTCCTTTGTCTTCGTCACACTGTTGTTGTTGCCACTATCAAGTTTGCACTTGACTAAGTCTCTCCTCATCTCTTCCTATTGAAGATCAGATCACATCCTTTCCCAATCTGGCAATCTCTCTCTCTGCCCAAGATGCTCTGGACAAAAAATTGCCATTCTTTTGAAACTAAATTTAGGGCCAGCCTCACCATCTCGGTAGGCTGAGGTGTTGACCCCACAGCTGCCAACAAGTCTCAGATCTCCTGAAGCTTTATATGGAATGGATCAATGCGTTCCTCCTTTTTCATCTGCGTGGATCTCATCTTCTGCTCCAAGTACATCTCTCGTTGCTCGGAAGATCGCTCGTATAGTGTGGCCAATGCTTCCTACATCTTTCGAGCAGTTTCCTTGTCGACAATGTGACATACTACATGATCCCTCACTCCGTTGATGATCAACCTCTTGGCCTTCGCCATCTTGGCCTTGTACTTCTTGAGCGGATTTGGATCTATGAGTACAGCTACCACACTATCGACCTAAGTTTTGAGATTGTGCCCATCCATAAGGCATGAGATCCTTGCCTTCCATATCACATGGTTGGATGCTCCCTCCAACCGATCCTGATCTCGCAACCCATTCGCTACCATCTCTGCCAATGAACTGTCAAATTACCTCCTCTGTCCTATGCACAGCGCCAGGCTAGCCTACGCACTCCCTACTGGAGTTAGTAGATCAACTCCTCTCTGATGTTGCTCGGCACTTGAGAAATCAGACTTCTCGGTTGGAAGTCTTTTGAGGAAGAATTCCCTCAACAATGTCTCTCTCTCTCCAACTAATGTTATTCTGCCAGCAACTACTACAAAATATTTGTGTCCCAGCTGAAGATCTGCTCTGCAAGGAAAAAAATACGATGCTCCCTTCTGCCTTTGGAAAGCTTTGAACTGGGGATCGAATTTCTTTGTTGACTCACTCAGAGAAATCAATTTCTCCTCAAAACTTCGACCTTCTGGCCCAAAGACTGCGCTGCCTACTAAGAATTCGAATTGTTGCCTCTGCAGTAACTTCAAACTCCTCTTCCTTTTTGCTTCTGAGCTCTTCTGCTCATGATTTGTGCTCTGATACCATGTGAAAATTCGGTTACCCGGTTCTTGTTGATTTGGGGTAGCATCGGATGTGCTCTAGCCACAAAAATTGGTGGAGAGGCTAAAGCACATGAGATCTCCAATACCCAGAAAGAGTTTGAGCAGATTCTAAACAGTTTGGGAGATATTAAAATAATTGATATTTTTAATGGAATCCTTAAGTCTAAACTTAGGGAAATTAAAATATTAATGTGTATTAATAAAACTGTGTTAGAATAGTCCAAAAGTCGTGGATCAAGCCAGATCTAATCTTAGCCATTGATTAGGGACTTAATCTCGGTCGTTGATTTGTCAATTAAAAAAGTATAAGAGAAGGCTTGAGGGTCACTTGGGGAACACACTAAGGGAGACCAGTCAGTTCAATTTCTGGAGCGGGGCTAGCTGAGAAATTGAACCAGTGGTTTGGAGAGCAGTCAGGAGGCAGCGAGTATGGAATACAGAGACGGAAGATCAGCACAAAGGCACAAAAGGCAAACACAGGGCCAAAGAAAGCCACGCAAAGGCAGCAGACACTGCACAGAACCAGCAGGGCCTGTGTCATCCACGCAGAGGCTGCAGGAGTGACGCAGAAGGCCAGAGAGGCTGCACAAAGTCTCAACAGACTGACGTATAGGGTTTCAGGACACGCAAAGGTCAATAGGGTTGACGTTGGGTTCAGAAAAAGTGCTGGAAAATTTGTCTATCTATGGGTAAGCCAGTTTGGCACCCTGTTGTACTAGAAAATTGTTGAATAATAAAATATTCCCTTGCTGCACCGTTTTCCCACAATGGGTTTTTTTGGGGACATTAGTCTAAAATAACTGTGTCAATGTGTTGATTCTTGTGCATATGTTTGTTTCTGTATTACGATGTGATATCTGCAGCAGTATTTATTTTAATGTTTATTGAAGTAATTTCATGAATAACTTATGGTGAAATAAGTAGGAAAAGTAACTCAGTTGCTACAGTGATAGAATTGTCACATGGTATCGGAGCAAGTAATCAGAGACAGAAAGGGAAAATCAGTTATGGGTCGAGACCACGATGTAGAGGCATCCACCTCAGGGGATTCATGCATATT